>JAJUPC010000168.1:0-688640 GCA_023614405.1 Avena insularis | reverse complement strand
GTGTAAAACAGTTACACACGCGAATACTAAGGTTCTAACTTGGCGAGCCTAGCATGTACAGACATGGCCTCGGAACACGGACCGAAAGGTTAAGCATGAGTCATATAGTTGATATGATGCCCATTTGATGCTCGCCTTTGAAGCTATACCGACTCACGTGATGATCGGACTTGGTATAGTGGATTTGGTTCATGTAATCACCAAAAAGGCACGAGGGATGTCGTTTTTGAGTGGGAGTTCATTCGTAATATGAATTAATTGAACTCAATCTATCATACACTTAGTCTAAACTTTACAAATTCTGTTGTAGATGGCACCACCTGCTTTTAATTTCAATGTGTTCATGGAGAAAGAGAAACTAGCAACGAACGGTAGCAACTTTACCGAATGGGCCATGAATTTGAGGATTCTCCTCTCTGATGCACAAAAGCAATATGTGCTAGAAGCGCCGTTAGGCCCCCCACCATTTGATGATGCCCCTGACGAGGAGAAGAATGTCTATCTGACTCGTCAGGAGGACCACAACTTAGTTCATTGCGGCATATTGTATGGGCTAGAGCCGGAACTTCGAAAGCGTTTCGAAAATGGCAATGCATTTGATACAATGGGTGAGTTGAAAATGATTTTCGACACACATGCTGCTGTAGAGAGCTACAACGCTTCAGAAAAGTTCTTTAGCTGCATGATGGAAGAGCACAGCTCCGTTAGTGAGCATGTACTCAAGATGTGGGGTTACGCCGATAAGCTTGTGTCTTTGGGAATATAGATTCCCATTGACTTAGGCATCCATCGTGTTCTGCAGTCTCTGCCACCTAGCTATAAGAGCTTCGTGATGAACTATAATATGCAAGGCATGAAGAAGTCTCTCCCCGAGCTTCTGTCAATGCTTAAAACTGCAGAAGTGGAGATAAAAAGGAACATCAAGTGTTGATGATCAATAGGAACACTGGTTTCAAGAAAGACAAGAAGGAAAAACGGAAGGGAAGTAAGGGCAGCAAGCCTGCCGTTCTGAAAAGAAACCCGAGTTGTACCTAAGTCCGATACGAGTGTTACTATTGTAAGGACGCCATCGAAGCGCAATCGCCCCAAGTATCTGGCGCATAAGAAGGCCGGCAAGGAAAACAAAGGTATATATGATATACATGTTATTGATGTGTACTTGACTAGTGCTTGCGTAGCACCGGGTATTTGATACGGTTCGTTGCTAATATTTGTAACTCGAATCAGGGGCTGCGGAACAAGCGACCGCTAGCAAGGGGTGAGGTCAAGATGCGTGTCAGCAATGGATCAAGCGTTGATGTGATCGCCATCGGAACGCTACCTCTCCACTTGCCGTCGGGATTAGTTATAAACTTGAATAATTGTTATCTGGTGCCTGCACTAAGCATGAACATTGTATCTGGATCGTGTTTGATGCGAAGTGGTTATTCATTTAAATCCGAGAACAATGGTTGTTCCATTTATATGAATGAAATCTTTTATGGTCATGCACCGATGATGAATGGTTTATTTCTTTTAGATCTCAATGATAATGTTACACATATTCATAATGTTGATGCTAAGAATATTAAACTTAATGATGATATATCCGCATATATGTGGCACTGCCGTCTAGGTCATATTGGCGTTAAACGCATGAAGAAGCTCCATTCGGATGGACTTTTGGAATCACTTGATTATGAATCATTTGATACATGTGAGCCATGCCTTATGGGTAAGATGACTAGAACGCCGTTTTAGGTTCAATGGAGCAGGCAGATTTGTTGGAAATCATACATTCTGATGTATGTGGTCCAATGAGTGTGTCGGCGCGAGGTGGATATCGTTATTTTGTTACTTTCACGGATGATTTGAGTAGATACGGTTATATCTACTTGATAAAACACAAGTCTGAAACCTTTGAAAAGTTCAAGGAATTTTAGAATGAAGTGGAAAATCATCGTAATAGAAAGATCAAATTTCTACGGTCCGACCGTGGAGGTGAGTATCTAAGTTACGAGTTTAGAACTCACATGAAAGAGTGTGGAATTGTTTCACAACTCACACTGCCGAACACCACGGAGAACGGGTGTGTCGGAACGTCGTAATCGTACTTTATTAGATATGGTTCGATCTATGATGTCTCTGACGGACTTGCCGTTGTCATTTTGGGGTTATGCACTAGAAACTGCTGCATTCACTTTAAATCGGGCACCATATAAATCCGTTGAAAAGACACCGTATGAATTGTGGTTTGGAAACAAACCTAAGCTGTCTTTTCTTAAAGTTTGGGGATGCGATGTTTATGTGAAGAAACTTTAACCGGATAAACTCGAACCCAAAGCGGAAAAATGCATCTTCATAGGATACCCTAAGGAAACTATTGGGTATGCCTTCTATCACAGATCCGAGGGCAAGGTTTTTGTTGCCAAGAATGGATCCTTTCTAGAGAAAGAGTTTCTCGCGAAAGGTGTGAGTAGTCGGAAAATAGAACTCGAAGAGGTTATTGAACCTTCTCTTCAAAGTATGGCGAGTAGCGCAGCGCCGGAAGTTGTTCTGGAGTGGGCTCCACCTGTTGAAGAGGGAACTAATGATAATGATCATGAAACTCCAAAAGAGAGTACTACCGAACCTCGCAGGTCAAGCAGGACGCGTGCAACTCCCGAGCTTTACGGAAATCCTGTCATGAATTTCATGTTTGATGAAAATGATGACCCAGCGACGTATGAAGAAGCGATGATGAGCCCGGATTCCAACAAATGGTTAGAAGCCATGAAATCCGAGATGGAATCCATGTATGAAAATCAAGTTTGGAACTTGGTGGAATTACCTCACGACCGAAAGGCCGTGGAGAACAAATGGATTTTCAAAAGGAAAACTGATGCTGATGGTAATGTGACCGTCTATAAAGCTCGACTTGTCACAAAGGGGTTTCGAAAAATTCAAGGAGTTGACTACGATGAGACATTCTCTCCCGTAGCTATGCTAAAGTCAGTTAGGATTATGTTAGCAATTGCTGCATATTTCGATTATGAGATATGGCAGATGGATGTCAAAACCGCGTTTCTCAATGGTAATATTGAAGAAGAGTTGTATATGATACAACCAAAGGGTTTTGTCGATCCTAAGGATGCTAACAAGGTGTGCAAGCTTCAGCGATCCATCTATGGATTGAAGCAAGCATCACGAAGTTGGAATCTCTGCTTTGATGAGGTGATCAAAGAGTTTGGATTTGTCCAAACTTATGGAGAAGCTTGTATTTATAAGAAAGTGAGTGGGAGCAATGTGGCATTTCTGATATTATATGTGGATGACATATTATTGATCGTAAATGATATAGATCTTTTAAACAGTGTTAAAAGTTATCTAAACAGCAAATTTTCAATGAAGGACCTAGGTGAAGCATCATACATATTAGGCATAAAGATCTATAGAGATAGATCTAGGCGCCTAATAGGGCTATCGCAAAGTACATACCTTGATAAGATTTTAAAGAAGTTTAAAATGGACGGAAGTAAGAAGGGGTTCTTACCTATGTTGCAAGGCAAGACATTGAGTAAGACTCAAAGTCCGGCTTCGGCGGAAGAAAGAGAGATAATGGACAAAGTCCCCTATGCTTCAGCCATAGGCTCTATAATGTATGCCATGCTATGTAAATGACCGGATGTGGCACATGCTATTAGTTTGACTAGTTGGTACCAATCGGATCCAGGTTCGGAACACTGGATAGCGGTCAAGAATATCCTTAAGTACTTACGAAGAACTAAGGATATGTTTCTTGTATACGAAGGTGAAGAAGAGCTCGTCGCTAAGTGTTATGTTGACGCTAGCTTTGACACCGATCCGGATGACTCTAAGTCTCAATCCGGATACGTTTTTCTCATGAATGGCGGAGCGGTTAGTTGGAGGAGCTCCAAACAACCTGTGGTAGCGGGATCAACAACGGAGGCCGAATATGTTGCTTCTTCAGAAGCGGCTCAGGAAGCAGTTTGGATGAAGGAGTTCATATCCGAACTAGGAGTGGTTGCAAACGCGTTGGACCCAATGGTGATCTATTGTGACAACAATGGTGCCATTGTCAATGCCAAAGAACCAAGGTCTCACAAGCATTCCAAGCATATTAAGCGCCGGTTTCACTCCATCCGCGAACATGTCAAGGATGGAGATATAAAGATTTGTAAAGTACATACGGATCTCAATGTAGCAGATCCGTTGACTAAAACTCTCCCTAGAGCAAAACATGATCAACACTAGAACTCAATTGGTGTTAGATTTATCACTATGTAACTAGATTATTGTCTCTAGTGCAAGTGGGAGACTGAAGGGAATATGCCCTGAGAGGCAATAAAAAGTGTTTATTATGTGTATTCCAAGTATATGGTAGATGTTTATTTTGCATGCTAGAATTGTATTAATACGGAAACGTTAATACATGTGTGTTTAATAAACAAACATAAAATTCCTAGTTATGCCTCTCTCATAAACTAGCTCGTTGATTAACAAGATGATCAAGGTTTCCTGATCATGGACATTGGATGTTGTTAATAACGGGATCACAACATTAGTGTAATGATGTGATGAACATTCATCCGAAGTATAGCATTACGATCAAAGTCATTGAGTTTATATTGCTATAACAACTTACGAAGTGATCCTAATCCTTAGACCATGAGATCATGTCAATCACTAACACCGGAAGAGTTTCTTGATAACATCAAATGTCACACCGTAACAGGGTGATTATAAAGATGGATTCAGAACTAATAAAGTGTTATGTTGAGGCTCATGGATCGAGAGTGGAATTTGTTCATCCCGATGACGGATAGATATACTCTGGGCCCTCTCGGTGATATCACATTGATTAGCTTGCAAGCAAGTGATTTGATCACTAGAATGTTATATCACGGAACGAGAAAAGAGTGCTTAGCTTGCAATTTAGATCAAACTAGGTATGGAGATACCGATGATCGAATCTCGGACATGTTATATATGGTGATTCATAGGTATTAAGATACTAGCATAAAAGGTTCCGACGATCACAAGAAAGTCATCGTTGAATGTGTGGGAGTCTGTATGGGTCTCTAGATCCCGCTTCTGATTATTGATCCGAGAGGGGTCTCGATCATGTCCGCATTATTCACGAACCGTAGGGTGACACACTTAAGAGACACCGACATCCAATTGGAGCAAATGTTTCATGCCGAAAGAATAAACAAGCGCAGGAATTTATTTCACTAGATACCAAAAGCAGGTTTCCTGGTGAAATTGCATAAAGTGGTTATGCATGTGAAATGGAATTCTAGCAAGGGGTTATTTGTGAATGTTTGTCATTAAAGTAATTGACAAAATTCTGAATAAAATAAAAGAGTTTTATTTAATGAGAGTTTGCATTAAATTTGGTGGAAATTTAATGGGAATTTGAGTGGACTTTTGAGTGGAGGGAATTTAAAGGAATTTTGTGAGTGGAGTGTCCACCCAGATGAAGAGGGGAGGGAAAGGGGGCAGCCCCCATGCGCCGGCCACCCCCTTGGGGTTCCCCCTCCTCCTATAAAAGGAGCCCCCCTCCTCACTTGTCTCACACACCTCCTCGTGAAGGATCTCTCTCCCCCTCTAGAATTTATCCCCCATGGTCTCGGACTAGCGAGATACATGGTCCCGGTGGCTATTCGGCAAGAAAGAGTTGTGCTTCCGCTGCATCACTGGAGCGAGGAGGCGGAGGTTGCTCGGTGCTTTAAACGTGTGTGCGAGCACGGATGCGCTGCTGATTTGCGGCGCTAGGACTTCCTCTCGATCTTGAGATCGGCAAGAGATCGTCTACATCAACCACGAGTTGAACTCGTTAAGCTTTGTCGGTCTTCAAGGGTATGTTCTCTATGGATATACATCCGCCCGTTGTTTGTATCTAGTAGATAGATCTTGGTACATAGTTCCCATCGTAGGAAATTTTTTGTTTTCTATGCTGGGAACCCTACAACTCTACCACGGTCATCATTCCCTGCTTCAACTCCTTGAATTCATCCCTCATCCGTAGAATCAAACCTGGTGGCACATGGGTTCGGCTGAACTTGAGTTTGAATGCATCCCAAGTCATCATTTGTCCTCCATTCATGCTACGGGTGCTATTCCACCATGCTCTTGCAGAACCTGCCAAATAGTGGGTGGCAAACATTACTTTCTCTGCCACCTCTACTCCGGGAACTTCTAAGTTGTTTTCCATAGTTTGCAGCCAACCATCGGCATCTAAGGGATCTTCTGACTTGCTAAAGATAGGGTGATTGGTGTTCTGGAAGTTCTTAAGCTTGGATCCACGATGATCCGGATTTCCCTGGCCTTGGTTATCATGCACTAGTTGGGCGATCTGTTGAAGAGTGTCAAGATTGGCTTGACGCTCGGTTATACTGGCTTTTCGATTGGCTACTAGCATTTGGAGAATTTGGACCATCGGGTCTTGATATGAGCTTCTTCCTCTACGAGGCATCTGAAGATTGAGATAAATCATGAGATAAGAGATAAATTTGTCTAAGGTTTTTGGGTTTGGTTTAAAAGCTTTTAAACTTTGAGTAAGGCTAAGGTTTGAAATCCAACAACTCATTATCATTCATTCCAAGCACACATACAAACCACACATTCCAAACAACACATCACAACAATGATGCAGATGGTTTTAAGAACCATCCTGCCAAGCTACGATACAGTGGGACCGGATACAACTCACACCTATGACAGTGCTCTGGTGCTACTACTCATCAGAACCGGTGGCTTCTGCGTCATCAATGAAGTCAAGGTACTCATCATCAGTGTGGAACTCCTGGTCCATGTCCTCCAAGTAGTCATCATCATCACTGAGGTACGAGTAGGAATCTCCACAAATATCTTCCCCTTTGTTCTCCCTCTCCTCAAGCTGCATGTCTCACTCATGGATGGTCTCTTCCAAGGATGACACTTTGTGACAAAGGCGAGCAAAGATGCGATCCTTCTTGTCACGTAGACGGTGAAGTGACTTGCGCTCCTTCACGAGGATGGCGAAGGTCTGGTCCTGCTTGGCAGCAGCAATTTTTCTCATTAGCGTCAGCACGAGCGTTGTCCAGCTCCTTCTGATTTTCATGAAGCATGAAGGCAAGATGTTCCACAGGGTTCCCTAGCTCAGGGTGACCTGGCAGTTCCAAGGGTTGTCCATTGGAGTCACTTCTGGCATAATGAGCGAAGCGGGTGCCGGCGATCTTGTTGATATTCTGCCCACATAGTCGGGCAAGTGCTTCCTGCATTGCTCTTGCCAATCCATCTAACCAGTCATTCTCTCGGATGCTGAAATAGATCTTCTCAGATGTAGGTGGCTCCATTTTTCCTCGCACATCTGCAACTATTAGCCACTGCAGCTCCCCTCCAGGGTGGTCATGGAGTTGGGCTCTGATACGTCCAAAAAGTATCTACTTTTCCGAACACTTTTGCTATTTTTTCTCCTCTAAACTTGTGTGATTTGGATACAACTAACACGGACTGACGTTGTTTTCAGCAGAATTGCCTTGTTGTCTAGTTTTTTTTGTAGAAATCAACTTTCAGGAAAAATCCCGGAAAATATGCCAAAAATCCTATTTCACCAGAAGACTCACGGAGCCAGAAGACGAGACGGAGGAGTGCCATGAGGGGCCCACACCCCTGGCCGCATGGGCTAGCCCAGGCCACGCCTGGGAGGGGTGTGGCCACCTCGGGCACCCCCTCGACCTCCCTCTTCGCCTATAAGAAGCCTTCTGACCTAAAAACTCTGGGGGGGGGTCGATGTTTTTCTAGAAAGAGTTCTGCCGCGCCGCCACCACCATAAACCGGGATTTGGAACCAGAAACTCCGTTATGGTACCCTGCAGGGACGAGGAATTTGGAGGAGATCATCGCCATCATCATCACCGAAGCCTCTCCATCAACCATCCATGTTTCCCCATCCATGAGTGAGTAATCCACCGCTGTAGGCTATGGGGATGGTAGGTATTGGATGAGTTCTATCATGTAATCGAATAAGATTGTTAGGGCATGGTGCCTAGTATCTCTATTATCTCTATTTGACTTTGTTGCAACTTGTTGTGCTTAATGCTTGTCACTAGGGCCCGAGTGCCATGATCTCATGATGATAGTATTGTTTGTGATCTTATCTGCAAGTTGTGTAAACATATCATTGTTTGAATCCAAAGGCCCCAAAGTGACAGCAATTGGGATAACCAGAGGGGATGGCTATGATGTGAGGATCACATGTATTCACGGAGTGTTAATGCTTTTCTCTGGTGATCTATTAAAAGGAGCAATTTAATTTCCAGTAGATTCCCTTGAGGCCCCGCTGCAACGGGCTGGCTGGACAAAATATGTTGTGCAAGTTCTCATTGCGAGCACGTATGAATATATATGGAACACATTCCTATGATTGTTTAGTACTTGGATGCTTTATCTTATTTATTTGCAATTGCCCTAGATCTTGAAGTTACATGAATAGTCTTGTCCATGCAACGTCTGTCCATCCATCCATATGCCTACCACACTCATATCCTACTGTTTGCTACTATTGTTACTACTACCTTTGTTTCACTGCTGCTGTTATTTTGCTATTGCTACTACAAAATTGTTGCTACTGATAAACTACTGTGAGAAAGATTATTTCCAGGTGCAGCTAAATTGACAACTCAGTTGTTAAGGCTTATAAGTATTATTTATCTCCCCTTGTGTCGAATCAATAAATTGGGTTATACTACCCTCGAAGACTGTTGCGATCCCCTATACTTGTGGGTCATCAAGACTATTTTCTGGCGCCGTTGCTGGGGAGCATAGCTTTAAGTTCACTTGGATCTATTATTGTTCGCTGCTATTCTTTTCATCATGGGGAAGTCTCGTGATGGAAAGTTTCCTATTTTACCATCCACTACAAGAAGAGGTACAGCTCTAAACACCTCTGCTGCTCTTGATTCACCGTCTGTTATAAGTAAGCTTGTTACACCACCACCACATACACATGCTACACACACTGCTACTACTACCGAATCTGAAATTGCTTCTGATACTCGTGATGTTATTTCTACTGTGCTTGATGCAAGTGGTTCATTAGGTCCTTTCCTAGATGCTACTATTGCTAGAACTCTTTTGGGAAACACTGAAACTCCTAGTGAAGACACTATTACACATGTTAGCTCACCTGAGTCTAGAGAGAGATGATATTAATGATGGTTACATTGAAATGACTGATGAATTTATTGTAGAGTGTCAAAACACACACGGTGCTAGTGTTATTAGGAGTCTCCTTGAGAGACGTACCGTTATACCTGAACTATCTCCTGATGCTAAGTTTTCTACTCCTCCCATAGACATTAAAGATAAAGATTATGTTTTCTCTCTTGATTTATCTATCTACTAATTTACACAGAGGTAGGTTCGTCTGCCAAACTTTTGGTTCCGATTTTTCTCTGGACGATTTTGCCCCTAGATCTTTGAGTAAATTTCCCACCATGCCACTGATAAGTTACGTACCGTTTCGCGGTTGGACAAAAAAAATCGCCCAGCCAGCGTATCCAGCCCGCGCTCGGCTTAATTGCTCCTGCCCGCGGCAGCGGACCATGGCACCCGAATCTCCCGCGCGTGCTCTCTCCCTTGGTTCCAACTCTCCTTCCGTGAGCATGCCGTCGCGCATTTTCCCGCTATCGCGAGGTATGTTGTTCGGCGTCTGTTGTTGTGGACATCTTGTGCGCTACGGGGCGGTGTGTTGGACTCTGCCAAGCTCCATGCTTGGTCGACATGGAACCAGACGGCAGCGCTGCAGGGAGCCAGCTGACAGCGTGGCGAAGAGAGAGAAAGCTCTCGAGTAGGAGAGCGGTGTTCTCGATATCCTCCTTTGTGCAAGCGCACGGGCGGTCCTAGCAGCGGGAAAGAACCTGGAGATGACCTAGCGGCGTCGCACTGCTGGAGGAGTCGAGGAGGTAGTCCTTTCCGTTGAGCTCCGGGATGCCTGAAGTGGAAGGGGACGAACTCGACGATGCAGTACAGGAGGAGAATGGCATGGTTGACGGGCTTCGGAAGGAGTTGTGGCGTGTCTGGTGGCGAGGGATCCATTGGGGGAGCATCGAGGGGGCAGCAGTAATCGAGCGAGGCTCGTCTGAGATGGAGAAAACCCTCTACATCGGATCCCCTTTTCCGTTTTCCACTTTGATCTATTCCTCAAATTTTCTCTGATTATCTCTCATTCCCTGACCAGATCCTCTGAATTCCTGTCGTTTCCTGTCTTCTCTGTTCCGTACTCAAAATCATGGCAAGCATCAATCAATCGAGCAGAGTTGCCGAGTTATTACAAATCTAATACTGCCATAAGTGTATTTGGGCTTCCAAGTTACAGTTTATCTTCATACGAATGTGAGTACCCATCTGTAGCCCGACCTTCCATCTTTCCAACAAGCTACGGCTCGATCTAAACGACGCGGTACAGCTGACGGAATCGTCCTTGAAACCCCGCTGTTTCTCGCAGTCCGTTCGTTCGACAGTTAAACGTGCGAAACCATATTTCTCATATCTGTTCCCATCAAGCTCCCGTTGTCCACAGTATGCCTCAGCCGCAGTACTTCAACTTTAGTTGTTCCTGGTGCAGCCCTCTTCCTAACCCAATAAAGTTTACTCAAAACGGTGCCCTGAGGGCGTCGGAATCTTCACCCGAAGGTAGACGCAAATCTTCGTCCGTGCTCTTCTCTGAAGTTCAGTTCGCGAGCGACATTTTTCGTCAGACCCGACTCCAGCTAAATCACCTCTTAAAAATTACGCGACCCTCCCTATCATCTAAAAAAAACACGGACCCAGCCCATTGTTTTGGACCTTGATCCCTTGGGCGACGACCTGGGAGGGCAACGGTTTGATTCTCCAGCCGTATGATGGTTAATGTGCAGCGGCACGATTTAGTTTATATATTATATATATGCATCAGATCAGTGGCCGATAAATCAGGTCGACCCAACTTCCCCAATCGTGCATGCCATGTCCATGCGGAGCACAAGTGGGATGACACTTATTAGTTCTTAAGGATGGGCCATCGACGGAGCATATAACTCAAGGGCATAAGGGCAGGTTTAACGCGGGCGCTAAGTCCTGAGCGCTAGGAATATTCCCCTAGGAGATCGGCAGTTTAGGCTTTAGTAATTTCTAGAATCCGTCCGGGATCGATGCAAAATAAAGCGGCGACCGCTAAGTTCTTTTTTTTTCTTTGTACAAGGCATAATACGGAGGCATAGTGCGCAACTGCCGGGGAATTTGGCGTCTGTGATTAGCGTCTACCATTGGGACCTATGTCGCTTAGCAGATAAATCTGTTTTTCTTTCTATTTTTTTATTTACCTTAAGCGTCCATATAGGTGTCTTCTATTAAACATGATCTAAGATCGGGGAAGTTGGGTCGAACCATCGATCGATAGAGCCGAGAGAGCCCAGGGCTTATCAGATGTGTCAACGCGAGCGCATCAATAATTATATCTTTATCATCGAGAAGAATACTGTGATGAAGACTGACATCTCTCCATTCATCGGTGAAATACCCGAGGTTGGGATATTTTCTCATTTTCTTTTACATTTCCAAAAATCCTCTACGATGAATTAGAAGTAGTTCCTTAGTCATCGATAACAAATATTTATTTGTTCCACTGAATTGCTTGTGATCATGGTATATATTTCTTGAGAAAAAATATACAAGCAGACTATTTGTTGTTGGAGCATAGTAGAGAAATGATGATATAGAAAAGGAGGAATATATTCACTTGGTGGGCAGCATGTAGCAAGGTCGACTATCTGATGAGCCCTCCGACATGTACAATAGCAGTCCACATGTTTTTATCCCATTGCAATGCATATATGCATTTTCTATTGTTCACAATATGTAACAATTTTCCTTTATTTTCTGCTTAAATAAAACATTATATAGACTTGAAACTTTAGAGTTAAGTAAAACAATGCAACTAAATATAAATAAAATTGTTTAGAACTTTTTATTGGCCGTTGCAACGCACGGGCATTTAGCTAGTCCTATATAAACATTGTTGAGAAAGAACCTTTTTGTGGGACTGAGAATGAAAGTGCTGTAGCTCATATGAATGAGATTTCCACTATGAGTGCCTTATTCTCTGATGATGTTAAGATGCGCAAGTACTTTGTTACTAAAATCTTCCATTTTTCACTAAAAGCAGAAGCTAAATCTTGGTTTAATAGATTACCTCCTAGATCCATTGATAGCCCTAGTTGCTTGATTGCTACTTTCTTTCAGAAATATTTTCCTCCTAGTGCTAGACATGCTGCTTTGCAGAAACTTTTTGATTATAAGCAGGGAGAAGAAGAGAAATTGCCTGAGTCATGGACAAGGTTCTGTGCCTTGATTCATGCACATCCTGGATGTCCATTACCTAAAAATGATCTTCTTGATATTTATTATAATGGACTAACTGATGATTCTAGGACATACCTAGATAGTTCTGCTGGTTGTGTTTTCAGGAAAAGAACTCCTGCAGAAGCTTAAGAATTAATGGCCAAGATAAGCAAGAATTATGATGATTGGACTTCAACTGAGCCAATTACACCTGAGCCTACTACACCTAAACCAATTGTGCTTGAATCAACTCCAACACCAACACCAACACCAAAGAAGAGGGGAGTTATTGAATTAAATGATGAAGTGATGAAAGAAGCTAAGAAATGTCTTAAGGAGAAAGGTATTAGATCTAAAGATGTGAAGAATTTACCTCCTATAGAATAATTATGTAAGCCAATTCCCCACTCATCTACTATTGAGGTACACTCTCTCCAACACTTTGATGAAGGTGATATTCCCTATGGTAAACCTCCTGATCAATGCTTAGAGGAACTTGATACTTTTATTGTTAAACAAGGTAATTTCAATAAACAAGTTCAGAATCATTTATTGGAAAACTCTAGAGCTATTAATGAGTTAAAAGATATTGTGGAAAGAACTGCTAATGATGTTAAAATGCTTTTTAAACACTTCCAAATGGTTCAAACCCAAATTGATCAACTTGCTAAGGTACAAAAAGATATGCTAGTTAATGCTTCTAGAGATAAACATGCTTATGGAATTAGAACTAGGAGTGGTGCAACCACCCAAGATACTTTATATCCTGAAGGACATCCTAAAAGAATTGAGAAGGATTCTCAAAAAATTGAAAATTGTGGTAGTCCTCATAAGAGAAAGAAAAATAAACACAAAACAATTGAGGAACCCTTTGAACCTGCTGTAGATCCTAATAGTATATCTGTCTCTAATGCTGAAACTGGAAGTGGTGATAAAAATGATGCTCCAGATAACGAAGAAATTGAAGAAGAACGTGAGAAGCACACTAAGAACACTAGGTACACTAAAGAAGATTTTATTGCTAATAAACATGGTAGTGAAAGGGAACCTTGGGTGCATAAACCAATGCCTTTTCCTAATAAGAAACACAAGTCAAAGGAGGAAGAACACTATAACAAGTTTTATGAGTGGATGAAACCTTTATTTTTGCAAATTCCTTTAATTGATGCTATTAACTTGCCTCCTTATTCAAAGTATATGAAGGATATTGTCTCTAATAAAAGGAAGATTACTAATGAGGAAATTTCTACTTTACTTGCTAATTATTCCTTCAATGGTAAGGTTCCAAAGAAACTTGGTGATCCAGGTATTCCAACTATTCCTTGATCTATTAAGAATAATTATGTTAGAACTGCTTTGTGTGATTTGGGAGCTGGAGTTAGTGTTATGCCTATTTCTTTCTACAAGAGTCTCCAGCTAGAAAAGTTGATACCAACTGATATATCTTTGCAAATGGATGATAAGTCTACTACTATTCCTGTTGGTATATGTAGAACTCCCAACTTGATAAGGTAGAGATCCCTGTGCTTACAATGCTAGTCCCTTGATCGAATAGCTAGCATCCACGGTTTAATATGTAATATCAAGAAACAAAGGTCATTTTACAACTTATAACCAGGAATAAAATAATTCTTTACATCTTACATAGCTCATATGGCTATCTCATTACAATGCAGCAGATATAACTATATAGCATGGAGTCCTTCATCTTCATATGCCACAGGCAATCATGTTGGTTGTAGACTTGTAATCCCTACTCAACAAACTTCACTAACATCAAACAAACCTGCAACATAATAAGTTACAGCCACAAGGGTCAATACATTTGAATTGTATTAGCAAGTGATTTTATATTAACATTGGAGAATCTATCATCTACATGAATATTTGGCTAAGTGGAGTTTTGGCTTGGCTTTGCATAAAACAAGTTTTCCCTATCCTTTGAAAATAGTTTTTCTCCTTTGAAAACTTTTCATCACACAATGGCACACTGGATACACACCAGGTGCTTCCCTTGTTCACCCAACAAGCTTTAACTTAGAGAAATTGGGATGAGGAGATCCTTGATAGCTTCAATGTCTTTGATTCTCAAATTGTCCATTGCCGGAAACACCGCTAAGTACTTAGATTTTTACCCTCTCGAGAGGTGGTGCACTTTTCCCACAAGACTCGACATGCATCAGGACGAGACTTTTCAAAAACAGTCCCTTAGATTAGCACATACGCGTTCCATCCTATCATCACTACCACCTTCTGTATGCCTGTCTGAGTTCTTGCAACCTATGTAGTCAAGGCAGAGCCCATATGCCATGTGGCTGCACTGGAAGCTTCTCAACACAAAACATCTCAAATCTCTTTGTTCCTGGGTGGCCATCCACAAGTGTGATACACAAGGTGAACCATAGAAATGGGCCTTGTGTAACCACTCAACACAAATCCATCCAAGTAATTACCATTCCACCCAGGTGTTTCATTCACTTAGTTGTTTTATTAATCAAAAACATAGTCATTGACTTTGCATAATATCATGGTATGAATATTCCACCCATGAAATATTTTAGCTAGGATAAGCATACTAGCAGAACTTGTCTCATTACTAAGGAAGATCCTACCAAGATATATTCTATGGGATCTACTATAGTATAGCAATATACAAAATATAGTCCTATCATGCATACTACAAAAATATCACTAATGCAATATTGAAAAGATATGACTTTTGATGACCAAAGTATCACTTGCCTTTTGGGTAGATAACTAGGTATACTCCTTGATCTTGCAATTGTCACACTCCTCAAAGTTCACTACAATTCAATCAAGCAAACACACATTCAAAACTAGCTTTCAAACAATTCACCACATAAAATAATAAAAGCAAAGAAATGCATGCAAGCATGCAAAATGTTGTTTTATTTGAAAAAGTGGTTTCTAACAAGGTTCTAACATTTCAAAACACCTACTAGTCATTTTTAAAAGTGGGAAAACATTTAAAATCAAGTTAGTGAAAGTATGCCATTTAAATCATTTTTGTTTTACTAGAAATGCTTTTATTCTAAGGAATTATTCTTAGTGTTAACCAAATTTAGTTATTTAAATCCAAATGTTATTGTTTAGGGTCAGAGAGTTCAAAACAAACCATTTGCAAAAGGTTTTACTCAAAAATCATTTTTAGAATAATTTTTATACTCAAAATAGTCCTATTAATGTTTCCGCAAAAACACCTAATTTTTCAGAAGCAAAATACTAAACTAAGGCCATAGTTGCAAAATTTACATTTTCTTGATTCCATTGATATAAAATTTGTAAGTTTTTTGGACATACAGATCAAAAGTTGTAAGTTTTGGACATACAGATCAAAATTTTCCTGATTGCATTGTAAGAAATTTGTAAGTTTAAACATTCAATAGAACAAATTCTAGTTTTTAAAAAAGATTCTGGACACGTGTCTAAACCTTACTGGTCAATACCATTTCACGTGGATCGATCAATACAGGCCGTAGGATTTAACTCATATCGCACGAGACAGATTAGCACATACCGCTTCGTTAAGATCTAATCCTATTCGCAGGATCCAAATCTAACGGCCAAGGCGTATTGACCATGGATGGGCGGCGCTGGCTGGTGTCGCACGGTGGCGGCGGCTCTGTCAGCGGAGGTCTAGTGAAAATAGGAAGCAAGGAAGAGGAAGGATGGGCTCACCGGATTCGCAGGAGCGTCGCAATGCTCAAGGTGGCAGTGGATGGCGAAGGGGCGCATAGAGTTGGCCTGAATCACTCGTCGGAGTTGGCGTCGGCGTCGGACAAGTTCGGGCGTTGTCATTGGTGGCGCTACGAGGCACGAGAAGGCATGCAAGAAGTGGCGTTAGACGCGCGAGGGAACAACGAGTGCAGGAGCATCATCCAGAGAGGGAGGGGAGGACGGAACCTACCGGGAAAGCTCGCTAGAGATGAGGCAGACGACGGTGGAGCACGAGTGAGGACGGAGGCGACGCTCTAGGGCGCACGCGAGCAAGCATATGGTTCCAGTGGATGCGTATGAGGCTGGGGATCAAGCTCGTGTGAGCCAGGGGCAGGGGGAGGTATGGGCTCGCCGGAATTGGCGCCGGAGGACGTCGGAGCAGTGGGGGTTCGAGCGAGAAATTAGAGCAGCCTGGGAGAGTTCATGTGCGGGAGAGTAGGGGGAAACAAAGAGGAGAGGGAGGCGATTAAGAAGGCTTGATCGTTGGAGGGAATCATCCGCACAGTTAATCGTATTGTTGGCAAGAAAAATCTGCAGGAAACGGTCGGGGAGAGAGGGAAGAAGAGGTCACGCGGGGACAATGATGCTATTTGGCTGTGGGTCCGGCGTGTCAGCAAGTTTGAGGGGGTTCGCGTGGGTAAGAAAATACCTGGGCAGAGGGGTGTGTTTCCCGGGTGGGCTGCAAGTTGGGCCCGCTTATTGAGCCTGGTTTGCTGGGGGGTCTGTTTCTATTTTTTTCTCTGTTTCTTTTTATTTTTCCATTTTTATTTACTGTTTTAATTTGATTCAAATGATTTAAACATTAGTTTGAATTCAAATCCTTTCCAATCTTTCAATAGATTTTTATACCAGTTATTTAATGTGTTTAAAGGTTCACTTTTGAATATTTCAAATATTCTCTTATGATTAATACATATTTAAATGAGGCTTTTGTCTTTATTCAAATAAAATTTAATATGGTTCAAACCCATATAATTTTATTCAACTAATCCTTTATTCTTTTATTTTATTTGAATTACTTTTATTCCATTTGCTTATGGATTTGTCCAATATTTAATTTGTCTTTTAAAAATTTCTTATTTATTTAATCCTTTCTTTGTTCCATAAAATCCATATATTTTTATTTATAGATCCAAAATTGGTGATTCCACTTTGTAAAATTTTATTTAATATTTGTTTATCTTTTTAAATCCTTTTAGGATTACTTTGATCACAATTTGGTGTTGATTTTAGTTAGGAGATTTATTAGCCTTGGAAAATATTTTCTTTCATCTTATTAAATTCATAAGTTTTTATTTATGGCCCTAAATTGAGTGAAATCAATTTTCATGGTTTTATAATATTTTTACTTACCATTTTGATTATTTATTAATGTTTGTTGTTGAATTTTTATATGGGAAAAATCCATAGTCTTTGGGTGATCTTGGAGTTGATTTCTTTCTTTAGGGTTTTACGGTTTTGGTTTAACTTTTCCCAGGTGTTTTAAATTCAAGATTCTTTCCATGCATGAATGCATTTGATCTTTTGAATATTTTTTGTTGCTTTCTTATTCAAATTTTGCTCAAGTAGGGTTTTGATGTTTCCATTTAGAAGCAAAGAGTTTCTTTTCACCCTAAATTTCAACATTTATTTCTTTTGTTTGTTTATTTTTCACATTTCAAATTTTGGAAAATTTTGGGATGTGACAGACTACCACCCTTAAAAGTAATCTCATCCCGAGATTCAGGAAGGCTAGAGGTTACAAGTTGGCTTCAAGACAACTAGGGTACTACCACCCTTAAAAGGTTTTTAACTAGATTACATCTTGGCTTACTTGGTGTCTTGATGTAACTTGACAGTTGTTTGCATAGTGTCCCTTATTTTCACACTTGAAACATGTGACAAGGTTGAGATCTTTCACAGGTTTGCTTGTCTTCTTCTTCTTCTTCTTCTTCTCCTTCTTCTTCTTCTTCTTCTTCTTTTCTAGACAATGTGATGCATAATGGCCTAGCTCTTTGCATTTGTGGCACATCACTTGGATAATATCCTCTTTTATATTTGGTATCATAACCTCTTGTTTGTTTTCTTGGCCTTTGTTCTTTTCTGGACATTCATTAGCATATGTCCCATCTCTTTGCAATTGTAACATTACACCTGGCTAATGTCTTTCTTGCTGGGGTTGGGGCATTTCTTCTTGTTCTTGGGTTTCTCCAAAGCTAGGAGTTCTCTTAGTTCATGCTCTTCATACTTCACTTCAAATGTGAGAAAACTTCCTCGGTTCTTAGAATGGTTCCTAGGATAACGTCCATGTTTCCTCTTTTGTCCACCATAGTGGGTTACAATGTATGGAGGTGCATACTGAGATTTGACTTTGTCTTTATCCTTCTTGGTAGAAGTTGTTCCTTCATGGAGGTTTTCCAAACACTTGATGCATTCCACCCTGTTTCATCTGTTGAAATATAGGATAGATGGGGCATTGGATAGGAACATGATCATTTCGTTCACATAGGAAACAAGAAACTTGAGATGTGGGGCATGGTCTAGTTGGATGTTTCCCTTCACAATTAGGGCATTGGTCCATATGCTCCTTGTAGGTGTGTTCTATGTCTCCACAAAATTTTGCAGGCTTGAGTTCCTTCTATAATATCATCCTTGATATCATTGTTGTCACTATCTCTTTGGTAAGGGTTGTTTCTCATGTTGATCATTTGATTGGTCATCCTTTGCAACAATTGGGATTGGGCTTCTAAGAACTTTAGCATGGTTGGGTCTAACTCAATGTTGTTGGCTAAAAACTAAGTTGTCACTTGATTCAACTGGGCTTGGGTTGCTAGCAGTTCTTCTATCATGTGCATATCTTGGTTGTTGTTGTCTCCATTCTTGATGTTGTGGTCTCTTGGTGAAGTCATATGTTTGGGTTGGATTGGGATAAGATTAGGCAAGAGATTTCTATAGGAAGAATTATACTCACACACAACAAATCACACAAAGCAATGTGCAAGCAATCACAATAATGCATTCCACTCAAACAACAAGATTCAAGCATGTTTTAGGCAATAAAATATTTTTTCTACACCACCTAAGTTGGTGTGATCAATAAACTAAACACTAGTGTGGTGGTCCAACTATGGGGTTCACTTGAGATCATTCCATTCTTCTTAGTTGTTTCTTCATGAACAAGATCATGGTATCCTTGGAATAAATTCTTGCATCTTGATCACAAGGCTCAAAGGTGGTGATGGTTCCTCTTAAGTTGTGTTTCCTTAGTCTCCAAGTCTTGAGTTATATTCTTGTCTCACTTGTAGTCCTTAGTGATGTCCAAGTTGAAGTCCTTGGTGAAACTAAAGTTGAAGTCATTGGTGATGTTGAAGTCCTTGCTCATGTTGAAGTTTTTTGTCCATCAAGTAGAAAAAAGGGAGAGATGTAGAATCAAAACAAAATGCCGAGGAAAGATTTTACAAGATAGTTTGTAAATAAGTTAGAACAAATACAAATCTTATTTTTCTAAGGGGTTTTGTCTAATCCTAGGGTTACAATCCTACAGGCAACACAGTGCCCTGATACCATCTGTAGAAGTCCCAACCTGATAAGGTAGAGATCCCTGTGCTTACAATCCTAGTCCCAGGATCGAATAGCTAGCATCCACAGTTTAAGATGTAATATCAAGAAACAAAGGTCATTTTATAACTTATAACCAAGAATAAAATAATTCTTTACATCTTACATAGCTCATATGGCTATCTCATTACAATGCAACATATATAACTATATAGCATGGAGTCCTTCATCTTCATATGCCACAGGCAATCATGTTGGTTGTAGACTTGTAATCCCTACTTAACAAACTTCACTAACATCAAACAAACCTGCAACATAATAAGTTACAGCCACAAGGGTCAATACATTTGAATTGTATTGGCAAGTGATTTTATATTGACATTGGAGAATCTATCATCTACATGAATATTTGGCTAAGTGGAGTTTTGGCTTGCCTTTGCATAAAACAAGTTTTCCTATCCTTTGAAAATAGTTTTTCTCTTTTCAAAACTTTTCATCACACAATGGCACACTGGATACACACCAGGTGCTTCCCTTGTTCACCCAACAAGCTTTAACTTAGAGAAATTGGGATGAGAAGATCCTTGAAAGCTTCAATGTCTTTGATGCTCAAATTGTCCATTGCCGGGGACATGGCTAAGTACTTAGATTTTTACCCTCACGAGAGGTCGTGCACTTTTCCCACAAGACTCGACATGCATCGAGATGAGACTTTTCAGAAACAATCCCTCAGATTAGCACAAACGTGTTCCATCCTATCATCACTACTACATTCTGTCTGCCTGTCTGAGTTCTTGCAACCTATGTAGTCAAGGCAGAGCCCATATGCCATGTGGCTGCACTGGAAGCTTCTCAACACAAAACATCTCAAATCTCTTTATTCCTGGGTGGCCATCCACAAGTGTGAAACACAAGGTGAACCATAGAAATGGTCCTTGTGTAACCACTCAACACAAATCCATCCAAGCAATTACCATTCCACCCAGGTGTTTCATTCACTTAGTTATTTTATTAATAAAAAAATAGTCATTGACTTTGCATAATATCATGGTATGAATATTCCACCCTTGAAATCTTTTATATAGGCTAAGCATACTAGCAGAACTTCTCTCTGGACTAAGGAAGATTCCTACCAAGATATATTCTATGGGATCTACTATAGTATAGCAATATACAAAATATAGTCCTATCATGCATACTACAAAAATATCACTAATGCAATATTGAAAAGATAGGACTTTTGATGACCAAACTATCACTTGCCTTTTTTGTAGAGAACTAGGTATACTCCTTGATCTTGCAATTGTCACACTCCTCAAAGTTCACTACAATTTAATCAAGCAAACACACATTCAAAACTAGCTTTCAAACAATTCACCACATAAATTAATAAAAGCAAAGAAATGCATGCAAGCATGCAAAAGGTTGTTTTATTTGAAAAATTGGTTTCTAACAAGGTTCTAACATTTCAAAACACCTACTGGTCATTTATAAAAGTGGGAAAACATTTAAAATCAAGTTAGTGAAAATAGGCCATTTAAATCATTTTTATTTTACTAGAAATGCTTTTATTCTAAGGAATAATTCTTAGTTTTAACCAAATTTATTTATTTAAATCCAAATGTTAGTGTTTAGGGTTAGAGAGTTCAAAACAAACCATTTGCAAAAGGTTTTACTCAAAAATCATTTTTAGAATAATTTTATATTCAAAATAGTCCTATTAATGTTTATGCAAAACACCTAATTTTTAAGAAGAAAAATACTAAATTATGGCCATAGTTGCAAAGTTTACATTTTCCTAATTCCATTGATATAAAATTTGTAATTTTTGGACATATAGATCAAAAGTTATGATTTTTGCAAGTTTAAACATTTAATAGAACAAATTCTAGTTTTTCAAACAGATTCTGGACACGTGTCTAAACCTTACTGGTCAATACCGTTTCGCGTTGATCGATCAACACAGGCCGTATGATTTAACTCATATCGCACGACACATATTAGCACATACCGCTTCGTTAAGATCTAATCCTATCCGCATGATCCAAATCCAACGGCCAAGGCGTATAGACCAAGGATGAGCGGCGTTGGCTGGTGTCGCGCGGTGGCGGCGTCTCAGGAAGAGGAAGAGGAAGAGGAAGTATGGGCTCACCAGATTCACAGGAGCGTCGCGGTACTCAAGGTGGCAGTGGATGGCGAAGGGGCGCATGGAGTTGGCCTAAATCGCTTGTCGGAGTTGGCGTCAGCGTCGGGCACATTCAGGTGTGGTTGTTGGCGGCTCTAAGAGGCACGAGAAGGCATGCAAGAAGTGGCGTTAGACGCGTGAGGGAACGACGAGTGCAGGAGCATCATCCAGAGAGAGAGAGAGGAGATAATGGAACCTACCGAGAAAGCTCGCTGAAGATGAGGCAGACGATGGTGGCACATGAGTGAGGACGGAGGCGACGCTCTAGGGCACGCGCAAGCAAGTAGAGGGTGCCAGTGGATGCGTATGAGGCTAGGGATCAAGCTCGTGTGAGACAGGGGGAAGGGGGAGGTATGGGCTCACCGGAATCGGCGCCGGAGCATGTTGGAGCAATGGGGGTTCGAGCGAGAAATTAGAGCAGCTTCGGGGCATTCGTGTGCGGGAGAGTGGGGGGGGGATAGAGAGGAGAGGGAGGCGATTAAGAAGGCTTGATCGCTGGAGGGAATCACGCGCGCAGTTAAACATATAGATGCGGAGAAAAATCTGCAGGAAACGGTCGGGGAGAGGGGGAAGAACAAGTCACGCGGGGACGATGATGCCATGTGGCTGTGGGTCCGGCGCGTCAGCAAGGTTGAGGGAGTTCGCGTGGGTGAGAAAAGACCTGGGCAGAGGGGTGTGTTTCCCGGGAGGGCTGCTTGTTGGGCCTGGTTTGCTGGGGGTCTGTTTCTATTTTTTTCTTCTATGTTTCTTTTTCCTTTTCCATTTCTATTTACTGTTTTCATTTGATTCAAATGATTTAAACAGTAGTTTGAATTCAAATCCTTTCCAATCTTTCATTAGATTTTTATACCAGTTATTTAATGTGTTTAAAGGTTCACCTTAGAATATTTCAAATATTCTCTTATGATTGATATTTATTTAAATGAGGCTTTTGTCTTTATTCAAATAAAATTTAATATGGTTCAAACCCATATAATTTTATTCAAATAATCCTTTATTCTTTTATTTTATTTGAATTACTTTTATTCCATTTGCTTATGGATTTGGCCAAGATTTAATTTGTCTTTTAAATATTTCTTATTTATTTAATCCTTTCTTTGTCTCATAAAATCCATATATTTTTATTTATAGCTCCGAAATTGGCGATTCCACTTTGTAAAATTTTATTTAATATTTGTTTATCTTTTTAAATCCTTTTAGGATTACTTTGATCACAATTTGGTGTTGATTTTAGTTAGGAGCTCTATTATCCTTGGAAAATATTTTCTTTCATCTTATTAAATTCACAAGTTTTTATTTATGGCTCCAAATTTAGTGAAATCATCATGGTTTTATAATTTTTTTGTTTACCATTTTGATCATTTATTAATGTTTGTTGCTGAATTTTTATATGGGACAAATCCATAGTCTTTGGGTGATCTTGGAGTTGATTTCTTTCTTTAGGGTTTTACGGTTTTGGTTTAACTTTTCCCAAGTGTTTTAAATTCAAGATTCTTTCCATGCATGAATGTATTTGATCTTTTGAATATTTGTTTGTTGCTTTCTTATTCAAATTTTGCTCAAGTAGGGTTTTGATGTTTCCATTTAGAAGCAAAAAGTTTCTTTTCACCCTAAATTTCAACATTTATTTCTTTTGTTTGTTTATTTTCACATTTCAAAATTTGGAACATTTTGGGATGTGACAGTATATGTGAGGATGTTCCTATTCAAGTGGCTCATAATTGCTTGGTTCTAACTGATTTTGTTGTGCTTGAGATGTCTGAAGATGATAATATGTCTATTATTCTTGGGAGACCTTTTCTTAATACTGCAGGTGCTGTCATCAATTGTAATAAAGGAAAAGTAACTTTAATATTAATGACAAAGATCATACTGTATATTTCCCCAAGAAGATTGATAAGAGCTATGGCCTGAATTCAATTGAAAATATTGGGAGCATCAAAGTTGGAGAAATATATTGTCCCATTCCACAAGAAAGTTTTGAAACTATTATGATTGGGACTATTGCTATAAAGTTTGAGGTAACATAATCATTTTGTGAAATGCAAAGTTTTTTTCATATAAGATTGTTTTGTTAACAAGACTTGATCAACCTTGTTAACAAAGGGATTTTAATCATGCTTTCACAATGGTTATACTTGCTCACTTTTATTTTTCTCCTTTCTAGTCGTTGCTCTTCGTCTTGTTAGTCTTAGCTTTGCTAGTTGTTTGCTTGTTAGAGTGTCTTAGAACTTCTGTAGTTTTGGTTTTGGTTTGCTTTTTGCTTCTTCTAAAATTTTGTTTCTGCGAGAAAATCAATTTTCATAACCTGAAAATTGACAAAAAATAAAGTTTTCCACAAAATTCCAGAAAATTCATATTAAATTTTTTCCAAGAAAAAAGGGGCAGAGGGGCACCTGGATAGGCCCAGGGGGACCCACCAGGCCAGCACACCCCCTGGTGGCGCGACCAGCCCCAAGGCGCGCCTATCCTAGGTGGGACCCACCTGTGGCCCTCCAAGTTGTCTCCTTCTTGCCACTTCTTTCTCTCTCCCAAAAAACACCGATTTTTTTATTAATCTCAAGTTCCTACTGTTCTTGCTTCTGATTTTCCATCTCCTTGCTCAGCCCATCTTTGCTGCTGATTTTTGAAAGGATTGCTCTCCGGTATGTGCCTCCTCCGCTTGTCCAATTAGATTTTTGATTGGTAGATTGTATCTTGAGTATTTTGCTACTGTAGGTGACAGGTTGTGTGAGCTTTCATGCTTGTTCTATGTTTAGATATTTCATTTTGATGCATGTTTAGCCCTCTAGCAAGTTCCTATAGTAGCTCCTCATCATTTATCAACATGGAAATCACTTGGTTTGATATTTGTCTATTTTTTTTAGAAAAGGGGTCATGGACAACCACACCTTTGGAGAAGTGTTTGAGAGTGATGCACCTAGGATGACAAGGCCTTCGAGATCATCCTCCCGAGCTACTCCATCGTACAATGAGGATCTTATTACGCCGCGCTTTGGCAACGAGGGAGATGAGGGGGATGCGCACCCTTCTACCTTCGCTTGTTTTACCTTTTTGCAAGCTGTAGGGATTCTTAATGATTTCCTAACTCTTGCGGAGGGTTGGACTAACTGATTATATGCAATATGAGAGTGAGAAATATGATATGGTCACCAAAACTTTTGTGGAGAGTTTCTTTTTCACTAACAACCCTTTTAGGACAGATGTGTCATTCAAAATCTGTGATAGGCCTATCACCAAAAAATTGAAGAAATTTTGTGACATTTTGGGTATTGGCATGGCTGGGACGGTGAAGAAGATTAGAGCTCGACCCGCTGATTTGTTGGAGCTCTACCGCGGGGTAACTAATTGTAGCACCTCGGGTAAATCCACTACTAGAAAATCGCTGTTGTTATATGTTGTGCATCATCATCATGACGTCATTATGCATATGTCTGTCTAAAACTATTTCTGAAAAGCCTATTTTGTCTTCTAAGATATTCCTCTTCTTATTCCGAACAAAAACCCTAGATCTGTCCAGATCTTTTATTTACCTAAAAACTATTTGTAAAGGTTTTATAATATAAAACAAATAAAATATTTTGTATTGGGGGAGGCAGACAACCGGCCAGGCCCAAAAGGCCTAGCCAGAGTCCACCTACAACCCCTCCAAAACCCTAACCCTAATCCCCCTAGACACAAACCTAGTCCCTACGCCGCCGCCACACACGCCTGGTGCACTCACGCACACAACAACACACCCGCGCGCATCCACTCCCCACCAATCTCTTCCCGCCCGAACCGGTCAAACACGCCACGCGCGTGTCTCGCCATCGCTCCTGGCCCCACCCTGAAGTGTCCCTGGTTCGCGCACACCCTTACCCCTCCTCGATGCTCCTCGTCTCCTTCCTTTCCTTGGCTCTCCACAAACCACCCCGCCGCCAGCTGCCCTGATCCCCATCACCACGGTGCCTACCTTGTCGTTCGCCACCCTCCTCTTGCCCGCAGGCCACCGCGGCCTCGAGCCCACGCTCGCCTCTCTGTCTCCCTCTGCGGCTCCGGCATCTGCCTCCTAGGCCCGCCCTCGGCCGCCCACAGCAGCCTCCGCGGCTCCTCCCGAGCGCCTCCTCTCCTCTGTGTTGCAGTCCTGTCGCCACCTGCTTTGGCCCGTCGAGAGCCGCCTAGCTCGCCATGCTCCTCTTCTTAGCACTGCCTCTAGCCTGGAGCTCCACGGCTGGCCCTCATCAGCCTTGCCTCCATCGAGCCATGCGCGCCCCTGCCATCCTGAGCCGGTCGCCCGTTGGCCGCCTCGCCGTCTCTGCCTCTACGTGCGCCTGCTCGGCATCGTCGCCTCGCCGATGAGCTCCGCCATGACCTCTGTTCTCCGGGCGTTGGCCTGACCTTCGTAGCACGTCATCGTCCAACGCCCTCACGGCCAAGCTCTTCTGGTCACTGGTGCTTGTTCCTTTCCACACGTTTGAAGTCTTCCATCAATCTTATGGTCTCACCTGGATACTCCTTGTGTGTGGCCAGCAAGCAATATTTTGCCGAGACCACTAATCCACTGCTATCTGTGACCTCCTCGTTACAGATAATCTTTGTTCTTGTGCTGTTGTTGTGGGTGCTGGTCTTGGTGCTCCGTTCCAACCAAGTCCACCGCTCCTCAAGTGCTCTGGTTCCTGTCTCAATGCAGATGATGTCCTCCTAGAGCCCGATGAACAATCGACAAGGCCGCCGACAGGAAATCGAAGACCCCAAAGATTCGAAGTCCGAACCCGTCACCGACTTCATGTTCTTCCTCACGGACGCCCAAACCCCGAAGCCACGGATCCGCAGACCCGTTCCCGGAGTCCGATGGCCGAGCCCGAACCCGTCAAACCCCTCGGAGCCCAAGATCGCCGAACCCTCAAGCGTGACTCCTTTTTCCTGACACCCGTATTTTTTATAATATATGACATAAATACTTGTTGCACAAAATCATTCATACTCGCATACATATGGTGTGGTTTGGGGGCCTTATGCCGATTCACCTCATAATTAAATATGGAGACCATATGCAGACGAATCTAGTCTAATATTGGTCCCATTTAAATTTGTGATCGATGATATAATTTCGCTTTGTTAAGACAACATTTAAATTTCGGGGTATCTAAACAACATGAACCGTCTAATTAATTGTCGGGACCTCGGTTCCGCTTAATATTGCCTAATTGCATCGCATCTTTGCCATGACATGCATCATGCCCGATCTTTTTCCATAGTATTAAATAGTGCATCCGATGTTTCTTCTAGTGCTTTGCTTCTTCGCGGATTAGGCCGATGAGTTGATGCAAGAGTCGACCCGATCTTTGGATGAACCTTCGGCAATGTTTTCAGGCGAGAATTCTCCCCCTTTCTACCTATCTTACTTTTATAGTATTTATTTCCTCCTGTTGTTCTATTGCTATCTGTGTTGCGATGCTCTAGTTTTCGTACCCGTGATATCCCTTGCAGCCATTATATTGCCTTGGACACCTCCTATTACCTGTTGTTTGGTAGATAGTCGGCCTTGCGAGTTGTAGTCGCTTGCTCAGGTGCTGCTTCGCGTCGTCGATGTTCCAATGATGTTGGGGGTTATCACATGCTTAATGGTGGAGATGATCATGGGTTTACTTATTGTTTAATAACTAAAATTGAAAGTAAGTAAAAAAGGCAGAGGCACCGGTGGGTAATAGAGAATATTTGGTTTTTAACCTCTCACTGGTGTCCCGTAGGACGCCAAGTTCTTGACACCTGTTCCGAGATCAAGCGTGCTAATCACAGGTGGGGTGTGTGGGCACCCCTATCGATTAGTACCTGATTTCAAAGTACTGTACCGGGGGCCACAAAGTAGTTTGGGGCTTTATTACTATCCTGTAATTATGCCATGATTATGCCATGCTTTACTTCTTTATTTACTATTGCGCGTGGAGCGCCTGTACTGTTTTGGAACCCCGTGCCACGTTTTCGCGGTATCGACAAGCCCAGTCACACTTTCGGGTTCCCAGTCATTTACAACCGTCATCACAAACTCTGGGTCCATCTCGGAAACCGGCCGACTTTGTTACGGGTAGCTTAGTGGGGTGGCCCCCATGTGCTTGCTTTGGGTCTGGGAAACGTCGTGTCCGAAACCCCGTCGACATACCGTTGGGTGTATGTTTTGTGATCTTGTACCTACCTGATCTGACAACAAGGGTGTAGGTGCGTGTGGAAACTTTGGTGCACCCCTGCAGGGTTAAATCTTTTCGAGAAGCCGTGTCCACGGTTATGGACGACTTGGAGCACAGTTCTCGATCATAGACAACTATAACTAAAGTTTACTGTTATAATTTGATTTGTATCTGATATGACTAGTAAGTTAGACAACCACCACAGAAAGAATGAATAAAATTGCGAACTGTATGAGTTTCCTCGGCTTGACTTCATCATTGGGTCTCGAGGGGTAAATACCGGGATGGGTATGATTGGTGGTAGTAACAGGTTGGTTCCGAATAGGTATTTCTTATCCCTCTCTGATAGCCGACAGTTGTATCGAGTCTCTATAGGCTGTTTAGTGCATGCTGCGCTGCCGCTTCAGTCCACCATACCTATGTAGGCGAGGACCACCGAATTCTAGTCTCGCCGTGTACTGGCCTCATTACTAACCGCTCTCTTTTTCCTTTGCCCTTTGCCGGCCCCCCTTTTGTTAAGCAGGTTTTGAGATCGACGTCGTTAGAAGGGTTACCCTTCTAGCTCGGCCTGGGCAGGGTTATGGACGCCATTGGTTATTCTTCAGGGCTCTTATCTCAATTTGCATCTTGTCCATACTCGAACGTTGTATCGTTTTCAAGGTGATTTGGATCTTTGTATCGTATATTTATATTCTTGACTCATGGAGTCGTTGTTGTATATATATGTTCTGTGGGTTTCATCGTGGACTAATGTGTAATGATATTACTTCGTTTTCCACCCGCACGCAAGTGCCTGGTGGGCACCTTTGAATCGTTTCTATGCGGGTTTAGCGGAAATCGTTAAAACTTGCATAGAGATGATCTGAGGGTGTTACACTAATGATGATGACCGCATAGCCCAACATGGAAAGATAAGAAATATTCAACTCCCATCTATCAGATATTTTGCTTATTATCTTGCCACTAGTATACTTGGTAGGGAGAACACTAGCAATATTTCCAACTATCATTTGGCCTTTCTATCTGCTGCACTCAACAATGAAACCAGGTATAATCTTGGTTCTCTCATTTCTCGTCGCTTAGCTGCTAGAGGACACATTTATGGAGGTATTATTGCTGCACGTGTAATTGCTGCCTTAGAACTTTCTATTGATCCAAATGATACAATTTTGGCTCCATAGAGGATTGATCTTGCTGCTATGAAAGAGCATCACTTTGTTACTGCTAGCTCTACCCATGAGAGTTTGGTTTGCATGATGATGTTTACTGATGGGGAAGAGAGGGAAATTCCTTTTCCACAAACCACTTTGTTCAGTATTTGCAGGGGGCCTTGGTCATGCTCCAAGGAGGATATGGACGAGCAGCTACGCGTACGTGGTTTCCACGGACACTACCAGGGGGACGCGCCCTCTTATGACCACTCTGTGCATTACACAAGGGCTTCCTCGAGCACGTACCAGGACAAAGGCACCTCTTCGTCACACTATGGAGGCACTCCTTCTTGGCCAGGTTGGGATTGAGCCCCACTTTGGCCAAAAGCCTAAGCTTGGGGGGAGCTATACCAACACCACACTCATTTATATATCCTGCTTTGTCGGTACTTTGTATATCCATGTTTCGGTTTCTTTTTGGTTTTTGTTTCTGCTTTCCCAAAACAAAAAAAGACCAAAAAATATTTTAGTTGTTTCTCTTGGCTTGTTTCTTTGCTTTTTAGCTTTGGTTTGCCTTAAGAAAAATCCAAAAAGGTTTTGCTTTGTTTGCTTTTGCTTTGAGTGCTTGCTTTAAAAAATCGAAAACACCAAATAAATATTTGTTGTTCTTCTTTGGTTTTGTGAAGTTCGTTGCAGGGTTCAGTGGTCCTCAGTGGAGTTTGGTTTCATGATATTATTCAAGCCACACAAGTGAAAGGCAATAATGAAGATTAAAGACAACTTGAGGTGTGGTAAGAGGCTGATAATGATCTCTATTTGTCTTCATTTTTGTACAGATACTCATCATTGTGGGCATGCTTAGTCTGTTCATATAAGATGTATGTAATTATTGCATGCTTAGTAGTTCTTGCTCTCTTATTATTAGCTCCAACTTGCTAATAGTTTGTAGCATGTCATATAAATGTTCGCTTGCATTGTTCTATTCATAACTTGGTATGACATTGTGGTATCCTCCTCTGAATGTTTCATTTGAATCGACTTGGCACATGATCACGCATGCATATGACTGAAACAATAGTCAGTTAAGTCTTGATGATTTATTTTTCCTCAGAGTTCTTGTATCACTTTTATGCCATAATTAATTATGTTTTGTTGCCAGCATGATTACGATAGTTATTGCTCTCTTGTTTGTCGCTCCCTCTCTATTGCTAGCCTTCACTAGCACTGAGTATGAGCTCTACTCGTGCTTGCAACTCTCCAAAACCAATATTGCCAAAAGTGTCCACAGTACCTACCTACTAGCATCATTTGCTATTCAGTGCATATTTACTATGCCTTGTGTTCTTCCAAATAAAATGTTTGCTTGTTATGAGAAAGTTAGTTAGTAAAGCTCTCACGAACTTGATGGCACACTTTATTTTCTTGCACTTAATAAACCCGAACCATTGTGACTGTCCATGAAAGTTATATGCTTACAAATTATAGGTAGGGAGTTAGCAGAACCATGTTGTCACGGGGAACGCTTTCAACATTGCACGTGTACATTGTACCCAGTTGATATCATGCTCTTTTGTTTGCGGATGTCGTCGGTGTGAAATAAAAGGGGAGCATGTATGTTCATGGAGTTATGTATATGTGTTCGAGAAACGACTGGGCCGCTAGCCTAAGCCATGCCTAATCATGGTGGAAACTTGTAGCATAACCATAATGAGAAATCTGTGAAGCATCCTCAATAAAAACCTATGCAAATAGCAAATAAAAATATCACTGAGATGCTCATTGTCTGTTTGCCTTGTCATTTTGATATGGGATAGCTCCTGTATCATGTGCAAGGTGTACCCCATTGGCGGTTCTCTATGATACACATGCATTTACTATGACAAGAACTTACCGGTAACTAAAGTTGAGTAGCATGAGGAGCGGCCCTCATACTCAAGGGACATGAGATTTCCAGTTTATGGTCTGTCAAGCATATAACTCATACTGGACGTCACTTTCACCTTAACCATCTAAAGATGCCTACGATAGGGGAATGAGAGCTCAAAGCTAATGAGTACCATACTTTCAGCATTGGAAGCCTTTCAAACTTTTCAAAACCTTTTCACTTCCTTATTGAGTCACCACTTATTCTATGAGCACCTTTTTGAGAGCATAGCTGTCATTCTTAGTGTGATGTGATTGTCTCAAAACTTGGTTAATTATGTCATAACTTTGATGCTCGTATCTCTGATATCTTTACTTCTAGACTTCACTTGAACTTCATAGGTGCCTTGGCATTCATGTTGTGCTCCACCATAAACGGCAAGCAAGATACCACTCTATCATACCATCTTATGAGTATTGTAATGTTGCTTATGTTTATGTTTCATGCTACTTATTATTATTGAGTTGGAATCTCTTCATAGATTGCAATGACTATTAAGTAGACATAGTTGCATACTCCTTATTATGAATTGTCTAAGTATCTACTCATGTGCTGAGAATATTTACATTACATGAAGCAAATGTGTTCATGAAAGTTTATTTTATCATGCTCAGTTTTCAACTGAATTGCTTGAGGACAAGCAATAAGCTAAGCTTGGGGGGAGTTGATACGTCCAAAGCGTATCTACTTTTCCGAACACTTTTGCTATTGTTTCTCCTCTAAACTTATGTGATTTGGATACAACTAACACGGACTGACGCTGTTTTGAGCAGAATTGCCTTGGCGTCTAGTTTTTGTGCAGAAAATCAACTTTTAGGAAAAATCCCGGAAAATATGCCAAAAATCCTATTTGACTAGAAGACTCATGGAGCCAGAAGACGAGACGGAGGAGCGCCACGAGGGGCCCACACCCCCTGGCCGCGCGGGCCAGCCCAGGCCATGCCTAGGAGGGGTGTGGCCACCTCGGGCACCCCCTCAGCCTCCCTCTTCGCCTATAAGAAGCCTTCTGACCTAAGAACTCTGGGGGGGGTCGACGTTTTTCCAGAAAGAGTTCCGCTTCGCCACCACCACCAGAAACCGTGATTCGGAACCAGAAACTCCGTTCTGGCACCCTGCCGGGACGGGTAATTTGGAGGAGATCATCGCCATCATCATCACCGACGCCTCTCCATCAACCCTCCATGTTTCCCCCATCCATGAGTGAGTAACCTCCCGCTGTAGGCTATGGGGATGGTAGGGATTGGATGAGTTCTATCATGTAATCGAAAAATATTGTTAGGGCATGGTGCCTAGTATCTCTATTAGTGCCATTTGAATTTGTTGCAACTTGTTGTGCTTAATGCTTGTCAGTAGGGCCCGAGTGCCATGATCTCAGATCTGAACATGTTATTGATTCATGATGATAGTATTGTTTGTGATCTTATCTGCAAGTTGTGTACACATATCATTGTCCGGATCCAAAGGCCCAAAAGTGACAGCAATTGGGATAACCGGAGGGGATGGCTGTGATGTGAGGATCACATGTGTTCATGGAGTATTAATGCTTTGCTCTAGTGCTCTATTAAAAGGAGCTCCTTAATTGCTAGTAGATTCCCTTGAGGCCCCGCTGCAACGGGCTGGCTGGACAAAAGAAGTTGGGCAAGTTCTCATTGCGAGTACGTATGACTATATATGGAACACATTCCTATGATTGTTTAGTACTTGGATGCTTTATCTTATTTATCTACAATTGCCCTAGATCTTGAAGTTACATGAATAGTCTTGCCCATGAAACGCCCGTCCATCCATCCCTATGCCTACCGTACTCATATCCTACTGTTTGCTACTATTGTTACTACTGCCTTTGTTTCAATGCTGCTGTTATTTTCCTATTTCTACTACAAAATTGTTGCTACTGATAAACTATTGTGAGGAAGATTATTTCCTGATGCAGCTGAATTGACAACTCAGTTGTTAAGGCTATTAAGTATTCTTTGTCTCCCCTTGTGTCGAATCAATAAATTGGGTTATACTACCCTCAAAGACTATTGCGATCCCCTATACTTGTGGGTCATCAGGATCCATAGAATTCTGAATGCGGTCGCTCCAGAAATTCCGCAAGCTGACTCAGATCATTCTCAAAAATGATGTTTCCTCCGTTGCCGAACTGATAAAACTTGCTATAGGTGTAGTCCATCTATAAGAAATTTGAGAGGAGTAAGTTAGAGAAGTGATAAAGTGTGCCAAATTTTATGTAAGGTTGCAAAAAAATGAAGGAACATATGAATCTTCTTTTGGAAAAAAATTTCAAGGATAATAGTGGGAATAGGTTTTTATAGATACTCACTTTCTTTGTTTTGGAAACTAAGTTTTTTTCTGACGTCCATGCTAGCTAGGGTCTCCTATGGTCAGGATGACTCTGATACCAACTTGTCAAAACCCGGATTTTTAATCCTAGATGCCTGTTATGCCGTACATCGCAATCCTAGGATTTCCATTTTTGCGAGACATAACAGATTGGCAGCACAGTACATCATCCATTACAAACCATAATAGTATTGCAAATAGTTGATCTCATGATCAAGTCTGATTACACTCATAGCAGCGGAATAATAATAGTAGTAACGTGGTCGAGGCTCCATCTTCAGGGTCACAGGTAATGCTGACGATGGGAGATGATCCTAGTTATCGTAAGCGTCCTATTGTCCATCCTCCTCGTAGTCTCCTTCATATTCTGGCCATGGGAATAGCCAGGGACAAAGCCATGAGTACTTTGAAGTACTCGCACACTATTACTAACTCAGTAAGGCCACTCTAATAGGAATCCTAAGCTCTAAGTTTGTTTGCCACAAGCCAATTTTATTTCAACCAGTATCTACTAATAAAAGCCTAACTTTAGTTGTCTAAGTTACTTAGGTGGGAACCTACTTTCATCTCCACAGCCTATGGGGTCAAGTCAAAGTCACCATTCAAGTCACTGGTCATTTTGGAAAACATCTAACAATGGAACAGTATGGCCATCCAACGGTCCATAACCACAGACGTGACTGTTCAAATAGATTGACACTCTGCAGAGGTGGTACACTTTCACCACAACATTCAATACATCCATCAGAAATTATCCTGAATCATCATACTAGGTATGCGGATAATCAATCCTAACCTTTCAATTACACACCCTAGTATAGACACCTCCCCTATGAGTTTGGCCTCCCAACCATGACCATCCGTCATCTTGGGAACTGCATAGGTGGACATTCACATTCACAAGGTAGTCTCGGCTCACCTCGGTCCGCGAGGGAACCCATACTAAGACACATAAACTTCTAGTCAAGACCTAACCAAATTTGGGTATTGTGGTTGTACCGTAAAATTTGGAATGGTATCGCATCCGAACCCAACCATCGGTTTTTATCAAGTCAAGTCACAATCTTCACTTCTCATCATCTTCAAGTCATTGTGTCCATAACACATGTCAAAACATTTCAATAGAATGATCCATCATTCCAAGGTTTTCATAATCATTTGTTCCAATCTATAGTGATCAAGTTTCATTTAGCACTAGCTTCTATGAATGGGGGTGTCACTATCTGAGGGGTACCAAACTAGCGTAATTGCCTACATCAAGCTGCAAAAAGGGTAAGAGTAAAGCTTTGAAGTAAAACTGGGATTTGGTATAATCAAAAAGGGGTATCATAAAGGCTTGCAAGTGGGGCTTGCATGGTTTAGCTTAGCTTTCCTTGGTTGGTAAGGTGGTCGAAGTTCTCTTCTTCGTCTTTGCAGAATTCTTCCTCCTCGTAGCCCGTATTGAGACCATCGTCTATAAATAAATACGGGGTACAGAATCACCAAAAAATACTTAGTTACCTCTATTTAACACACAAGGAGTTACTCTAGATGATCTAGCATCATCTCTATCATTACAGGAAAAGGGTGATAAGATCTTATTTGTAGAAAAGTAATTTCTACTCATTGAAAAGTTACTTAAGATTTAATATTCTCTAATACAAATATGGGATCATATTGACACAATGTCATCACCACATATTCTAATACTTGAGAATATGATTTAAAATTGTTGGCCTAACTTAACAAGCTTAACACTACTATTTAATAATATTTTGGAGGCTATAAATGAATATAAAGTCATTCTTTAGTTTTTGTCCAAGACTACTGTATGTAAGTATGTATATTTTTATATATTCAGATAGGTCTTGTCCAATGTGATTTTTAGGAGTTGGAATTAACTCAAATCACTTATGGTTGATTTTATAAAAATCTTTGAAGTGCTAAAAGCTACTGTCTTGTTATTTTTACTAAGGGTGATCCATAGTTTCAAACTGTTTGAATCCAACGGTAGTGATTAGAGATTTTCATCTACTTTCCAACAAAATTGGATTCATTCAATTTGGTTTAGTGAATCTCCGAATTGATTTTTAAAGCTACCTACAATATGTGGTTTTTCAGAATAAAAGACAAATCAAAATTTGAATCGATGGGCTGCGCGCGGGACTGCTAATGGGCTGGCCCAACTACGCAAAACGCGTGCAGCGGGTTGCTCTGGGGCTGGTCCTACCTGTCAGCGGCTACTCACACACGAAGCGGTATCAGCAAATCTAGGCCTTAGGATTAGAGCACGATCGACGGCTGAGCGTCATCGTCTCTGTCACAGGGCTCGCGTGGGACAGAACCCTAGCGCTACGACGAGGGTCGTCCGGGGCTTACCAAGGCTCCAGCTAGGTCAGGGATGGGGGCGAACGAACGAGTCGACGACGGTGGTTTGAACAGTGGTCGTGGCAGCTCCTGGGGCGGCTCCTTCCTCTGCAGCAGCGAACTCTTGTGAAATTCTGGCGCGGTGGTGCATTTTGAGAGAGGTTCCTGGGTGAGAGAGGAGTGGAATGGTGTGCATTTTGAGGTCAAGGAAGGGATCTATTTATATTGCGGCGAAGGGGGCACAACGGAATGGCTCGGGCTCATCGGCGACACAGTTAAACTGAGATATCGGCATGGCCATAGGTATAGGTTGACGCGGTGCTTCAAGGTGATCGTCATACGCATAGTGGCATGGCGAGGCGCGGTCTAAATCGTTCTAGAACATCCGTTCTCTATGGCGATACCATCGGAAATCGTCACGCAGTACAGTGGTCATGTCGATCATGCGGTCAAACGAGCATGTCTACGAGCTTGCTGAGGTCATGGTAGACGTAATGGCGCAAAGAGAGCATGAGGCGCAACATGTGCGCGCGAGATTGCTCGGCGCTTTGGCGCGGTGACCGGCATGGTCTAGTGTTAAATGGGCATGACTTTGCTGGCATCTCCGTGAGCGGTCTTTGGTTGGGGCATGCACAAGCAGGGGTGGTGAGGTCAGGGCTACCTCCTAGACATCATGGACGAGGGAGGCGTGGTCTGTGGCGGCGTGTCCACATCAGGGTGGCAAGGTGAGCTCGGGTACGATTTTGCACTGCTCAATTGATCGAGTGAGAGAGATCCTTTGCACGGGCTGGTACTGAGAGAGTTAAGGGCACGATGTGTGAGCTTGGTGAGGTCACAAAGATGATCCAAGGTTTGAGCAAAACAGTGAATAGTTGTTGAGTTTGTACTGTGATCACCAGGTGTTCAATCTAATGGCCGCAAGAACTAAACCATCACATTTTCCAGTGATTTTTGGTGGGTGTTCTGGTAATAATCTTGGTAGTCTCTGGGTGTAATGGTTTGCTAAGTGGTGAAGGTTTGAGTGGTTTTCCAAAAATGGCTATCTTGATACATAAGATAGATTCAATTTTGAATTGCCTCTCAAATGGGTTTGGATTTGTTTCTGCAAGGTTGGAAAGCTCCATTGGGTTTAGTGTCACTAGGTATAGCAAGGTGAGAAAATAAAAGGAAAAGTTTCTGTTTGAGATTAGTTGCTAGAGATGCTCAAAGTGAGCTAGTGGTTAACTTGGGCAAAAATGACCATTAGGTCATATGCTCCATATTTGGATTTTATTTTGTTTTGATCTGGTTTGATAGTGACCTAGATGATATGGTTTTGATCTTTACACCATTTCTCATCATCTACAACAACCAAACATGGCATTGTAAGCATTCATACACACAAGGATTAAGATTTGAATTTAATTAGCAAAAGATTTTGTTAACCCTAATCTTGGTTAATTAGAACTTGATCCTCATTAATATTTTTGAGGTGTTACATTAAGTCAGAGCACCAGATCCCCCTCTTTAAACGAGCAATGCCGAACACGGTGACTATGGTAGTTGCATAGCTTCTGCTGGTAGATGGCGGATCTCTGGCATGCCAGCACGCGTTCCTCCTTGAGCATGTCCACATCTAAGCGTCTGGATTCTTCAGCGTCATATTCATCATAGGCAGCAACTCTTGGTGAATCGTGGAGGATGTCGGAAGGTAGGACTGCTTCTGCTCCATATACCATGAAGAAAGGGGTATAGCCGGTAGATCTGTTGGGAGTAGTTCGTAAACTCCACAAGACAGATAGTAATTCCTCCGCCCATGCTCCAGCTGCTCTATGTAGTGGTGTTTCTAGACGTGGCTTTATTCCCTGCAAAATCAGGACATTGGACTGTTCAACTTGACCATTAGTTTGTGGGTGAGCCACTGATGTGATGAGTGCAGCAACACTTCATCGGGAGACCCCAAGCGGAAGGTATGATGCAGTACAGCAGGCAAGTTTCCCTCAGTAAGAAACCGAGGTTATCAAACCAGTAGGAGCAAGGAAACGTCCCAAAGGTTCTGCAAGCAACATGGAGACTTGCACAACACAAATTCAAGACTTTGCCCCAACTAACAGTGAGGTTGTCAATCTCACCGGTTGCTGTAACAAAGGATAAACTGTATGGTGTGGAAGGTGATGATGGTTTGCAGCAAGTAAACAGTAACAGTGGAAGATGTATCAATGGTAAAGACTGAACCGGGGTCCATAGTTCACTAGAGGTGCTCTCCTTAGATAAACAACATGGCATGAAGGGTAAACAAATTACAGCAGGGCAATTGACAGGAACTGAGCAAGGCATAACAATGCAATACTAGACAAAAAGATCCTATGAGATTCGATTGGGCAATACAACAATATACATAGACCGCCATCCAAATGCATCTATGACTAGAAGTCCACCTTCAGGTTATCATCCGAACCCCCTCTAGTATTAAGTTGCAAGCAACAGACAACTGCTTTAAGAAAAGTGTGTAAGGTAAACAATCCACTTGTTCCATGAACACGAGACCGTTGTTTTCTCCCTAGTGGCAACAACACATCTACAACGAAATAGATTTATATCACTTCCCTTGGAAACTAGAGGCATGAACCTGCTATCGAGCATAAATACCCCCTCTTGGAGTCACTAGCAACTATTTGGCCAAGATAGGTACTAACAACGGAGAGCATGCAAGATCACAAACAACACAGACATGATAGAATCAAATAGACAAAACCATTAATCAATCTGACATAGTAATCTCAATATCCATCAGATCCCCGCAAACAAAACATCCATGATTACAAATAGATTAGATCTTGATCATGAACGGAGCTCACAAGATCTATACATGAAAGCACAAGGAGGATATACAACCATCTAGCTACTACATGGAACCGTAGTACAAGGTGGAACTACTCACGCTTCATACCGGAGGCTGGCATGATGAAGAAGAAGGCCTCCGGGTCAGGGTGTAGGTGGGAGTGGGCTGCCCGTGGATTCCACTACCCAAACCCACATAAAATGCTATGCGGGACACCCGCGGGTAAACGAGAAAAAATGGTGGGTTTCCGTGGGAACCCCACGATCGAGCGCGAACATCAAAAAAGCTACTTCGATCCAAATTAATATTTTCACATTTGTCTAGATTCGAATATTTCTAGTCTTATTTAGTGCTAGATATATCTGAATCTAGCCAAATATGAGAACATTAATTTGGATTGGAAGGAGTAGGAATTTCCCAATCAAGCAAATATTATGTCTAGTAGAAAGAATGGCGAGTCACTCAGAAAGTGGAAAAATTAATTAATACATTGAAGTGCTAATGTTGATCATATTATGTACTAAAATATTTTTATAAACATTATACAAGCAACAATTACACTAACGTATTTGCGGGTATATGTGGCATACGTGGGATAGTGGACACCCGCATAAGTTTCATAGGCTCCCGTGGAACACCCACTTAAATTGTGTGGGACTATGCGGGCGTATGCGGGCCTCCCGCGGGCAGTCCCACCTACACCCTGACCTCCGGGATGATCTCCCATCCGGCAGGGTGCCAGGAAGAACTCCAGATCTCCCCCGATCTAGGGACGATGGTGGCGGCGGCTACATACGGTTTCGTGGAGTTTTGATCAGGTGCCTAGGTTTCTGCATCGAGGGCTTCTTATAGGAGAAGGGGCGAGCCAGGGGGCACCAGGGCGGTTGCACCCCCCAGGCGCGGGGTGGGCCCACCCGTCTGGCCAGGGGTGTGGCCCCCTGGCGAGCCTTCTCCGTCTTGTATTCTGGCTTCGTGTTGCCCATGGTAAAATATTGACTTTGTCTTTTGTCGTCCAATTCCGACAATATTGATTTTCTGCCTTTCTGGAACCAAAAACAGAAGAAAATAGGGAACTGGCACTATGGCAACTTGTTAATAGGTTAGTTCCATTAAAGATATAAAAACACCTCAAAGTGTAGGCAAAGCAAAGCAAAGTAGATACTAAACAAGCATGGAGCATCAAAAATTATAGATACGTTTCCGACGTATCATGATGCTAGGTCAAGGCGGATGCCTTTCTCATGACAGTAAGCCTCTACTTCTCTAAGTGACAAGTTGCTACCTGTAGAGGGAGTGGCCCAACCTTTATACAACATAAGGTGGTGTCCCCTGTGTTTACAATGCTAGTCCCTGGATCAATAGCTAGCATCCACAGTTTAGATGTAATATCAAGAAACAAAGGTCATAATATAACTTTATAACCAGGAATAACATAATTTTATTACATCATACATAGCTCATTTGTCTATTACATTACATTGCAGCGGAATAACTATAGTCATGGGGTCCTTCAACTTCAAAGTGCCACAGGAAAATGCTGGTTGTAGACCTTGTAATCCTAATCAATCAATCTTCACTAAAATCAATCAAACCTGCAACATTACAAGTTACAGCCACAAGGGTCAATACATTTGAATTGTATTGGCAAGTTTCACTTCTTTGTTGAATATGAGTGGATCCTATTATTACATGCATATTTGGCTAAGTAGAGTTTTAGGCTCATTTGCACAAAGCAATAATTTATCCTATCTTTTCAAAATGGTTTTGGTCCTTTGTCAAATCTATTTTTCCAAGTCCCTTGAACTCCTTGGTAGACACTCAAGTGTTCAAGTTCTTGCCAAAATCCCTTGAGCTCCTTGGTAACCCCAAGTGCATCAAGTTTTATAAAATCTCATGAGTTCCTTGGTAACCCCAAGTGTTCATGTTTTCAACAAAATCCCTTGAGTTCCTTGGTACCCCCGAGTACATCAAGTTTTGTCAAAGTCTCTTGAGCTCCTTGGTAACCCCAAGTGCATCAAGTCCTTAAAAAAAGTTTTCTTTTAGAAATTAGAATGTCGAGATCTCCCATAGTTCAAACTTTAGTTGCTCAGTATTGTCCACAACCGGGGACATGGCTAAGTACTTAGATTTTATTATCTTCTGCAGAAGGAGTACACTTTACCCACATGTCACAATCCCATCCTTTTGCCACCAGTGGCCACTGGATTAGCACTCACCAAGATGGAGTACTGGCAGATTGAGAATGTGACGAAGTCTTTCCAAAGGGTCCTCCCATACACCATTGCTAGCTTGTCTTCAGCACCCATGAAGCATTCCAGATCCCCATGTCCAGTAAACTGAAGACAATGTATGGGTCTTCCCAATGTAGTTGACTAAGCTAGAGCCATAATAGCATGTGGTTGCACACGAAAGCCACAATTGGAGAAACATGTTTAATCTGTAAGTTTCCTAGGTGGTTTTCTTTTGGAGCACAACACAAAGTGATTCCCATAGACATGGTTCCTTTTGTTGCCACCTTCTCCAAAACTTAAGGTATCCTCCACCTAGGTTGTCCATTGAGTCCTTGTTTTATTATGTAAAACACAAGTCCTTTTCTCAATCATTGTAAATCTCAACATGTATCTCTTTTCTAAATATAGCATGGCTAAGCATGTAACATCTACATTGTTTTCTCTAAGGAATGTATAAGGTATCCTATTAGGATTTAGCATAGCATATGTATAAAATTTGTTTTCATGCATGTTTCAAAATCCACTAAGTATAATGAAAATAGTAGGACTTTTAGATGATAGTGTAACTTGCCTTTTTGGTAGGGAATGATGGTTCACTCCTTTATCTTGCTAGTCTCACACTTTGCTAAATTTACTACAATCAATCAAGCAAACACCAAATCAACTAGCATTCCAAATAATCAACCAAACAACAATTCACACACATAATACTATGGGATCTAAGTCATGCTTGTAAGCATGCAAGAGATGGTTCTAATTGCAAAGATGGTCTCCACTAGGCTTCTAAACTTTGTAAGTTCCAAATTGGTCATTTTCCAAAGTGGCAAAGTCATTTGCAAAAGGGTTTTGTCCATGAACCATTTTTAAATCCCTTCATTATTTTATGTGGTGAAAAAACATTTTTATAATAGCAACAACTCTATGTGGTTCACCAAATAAGTTGTTGTTTCTCAAAACTTGGTGTTTTGGGTCAGTAGGTTTGATCCAACCATTTTCTCAAAGTTTTCTTTCCATAAACATTTTCATAACAAAAACCATTCTTTTGTTTGGCTAGAATTTGGGCTAAATCAATTAATCCATCTTAGATATTATCAAACTCATTTTCCAACTATGGGTTGGTTCCTAGGGTCAGTAAGTTCACCATAAACTATTTTGCCAAGGTTTCAAACTCAAAAACATTTTTGAATCATTTTTCTAGTCTTAACAAGCATTCAAAAGTTTCTGCAAAAACCAACAAGCTATCAGATACTATTTGTTAAACCAAAGGCATGGTTGGCTAGGGTTTGTTCCACTGATTCCAACAGGATCAAATTTGTAAATTTTGGACGTGTGGATCGAAAGTTACAAAGGTTTGAAATTGCAACTTAAATCTGATTTCCAAATTCTGTTTTAAACAGACCTGGCCACGCGTTGCAATCTCACTGGATGGTACCGGTTCGGCCGGATCGGCTCTGCGGTGTGTTGGATCTAATTAGATCGTGTGGTCCAGAGGGCGTACCCTTTCGCGGTTAAGTGATTCTATCGTGCTCGCCCGATCTAGATCGAACGGCTCCTACTGGCTTGCCAAAAGCTGGCGGCGCTAGGTTAACGGCGAGCGGCGGAGCAGCCAGATAGTGGCGGCGCTGGCGTCGCAGGAAGCGTAAAAGGGAGGGAGTAAGCTCACCAGATTCGCAGGAGGCTGGGGAAGTTCGTCGTGTGGTCGACGAGGCAGGGGGCGCACGGTTGTAGGAGTAATCGCTCGCCGGAGTTCGTTCTGGCGACGGCGTGCTCTGGTCGCAGTCGGAGACGATGCTGTGGTTCATGAGAAGGCAAACCGAAAGTGTGGTCAGACGTAGGAGAGTGAGGCGAATGTGTGAGTGTGATTTAGAAAGCATGGGGCGGTCTGAATTTACCTGGGCGCTTGCCGGAGTTGAAGACAGACGCGGCAGCGAGGCTGGAACTTGTCGAAGGTGACACTCTAGGGTGCCCGCGGTCGAACGAAGGGTACCGGCAGATGCTCTAGGGAGTGGTGAACGTGCTCGTGTGCTCGGGAAGGCAGGAGGTGGCTGTGGTTTGTCGGATTTCACCGGTGGAGCTCGTCGGAACAGCGGCGGTGCAGGGCCAATTCGAGGCAGCCTGGTGGCGATGTGGAGTTGGTGTTTGAGGGAAATGACAAAGGGAGGAGAGGCGCTTATGTACGCATGGTCGGGCGAGATTAACGCAGCCATTAAGAGGAATTAAGCGTGCAGGTTGAATGACAGTGAATGGCAGCGAGGTTTGGGGGGAGGTGGTCGCGCGGGTGAGGAGGATGAACAGGAGAGTGGGGTCCAGTCGTCAGCGAGAAAAAGAGTGAGGGAAGGGTCCACTGGTCAGCTTCTCTGTGGGTTAAAAATCAAGTGCGAATCGTTTTTCTTCGGAGAGGGGAGCTGGGCTGGTTCCTGGGCTTATTGGGCTTGGCCGGCTGGGCTGGTCCAGTCTTTATATTTTTTTCTGTCTGTTGGTTTTTTTCTTTTTCTATAACTATTTCCTGTTTTGAAATTCAAACAACCAAACATCATTCAAATTGGTTCAAACAATTACCAAGCTTTGTGACTTTGAATTTGGTTCTGTTCTGTAGTATAAACCAAATTCCACAGCCAAAATTAATAATTTTATTTTAGGTCCATTATTAATTAAATAAACAGACCATTGTTATTCAATCAAAATAGAATTTGATGTTTATTTTAAAACTCCATTTTGAAATCTAATTATTTCCAAAACCAAATCAGTAGGTTTTATTTGGGAATAAAATACTTGGAAAACTTATCTTTAAACAAATAAATAAGTTTTGTTATTTTGGAAATAGTAAAACCTTTATTAATAAAACTTGGATATTAAATCCTTATTGATTTTATTTTAATTAAACCTTTACTATTTATTATCAAAACAAAATGTTTTATTTCAAAAGCTTGGCCAAGGTTTAATTTGGTTTTGTGAAATAATTTCTTATTTTAAAATCCTTCCCTTTCTTTTGGAAACTAAATCCTTTTATCTAAATGATTCAAAATAGTAATTCCAAAATATTTCATTTTCCTCTATTTAAATGTTTATCTTTTCAAATCTCTTTAGGAATTTATTTGATCCAAATTGGTTTGAAGTTCCATTTGAATTCAAAAGTTTTTTTCTGGCTCTGAAAAATCAAACAAAGCTTTATTTTATTCTTTTATTTTCACATTACAAGATTTGGAAAATCTTGGGATGTGACACTACCATTGTCGGTGATGATGCTATGTGGGAGACCAAATCTCACCACTTGATCCTGGACAAACTTAAGGGCAGTTTCCCCATCAAGCTTTCTAATGGGTTTAGCTTCTATCCATTTTCTAAATTTGTCAACTACTACAAGAAGATGCGTAAACCCACAGGGGCTGTCTGCAGTGGCCCAACCATGTCAAGCCCCCAGACTATGAACGGCCAGGTTATTGGTATAGTTTGAAATTCTTTAGCTGGTACATGCGGTTGCCGTGCATAATATTGACACCCAATACATGTTTTGACCAGCTTGTCAGCGTCTTCCTTCGCGGTTAGCTAGTGGAATCCTTGCCGGAAGGATTTGGAGACCAATGATCGAGGAGCGGCGTGATGCCCGCAATCTCTGAGATGAATATCACGAAGGATATCCATACCTTCCTGCTGGGAGACGCACTTTAGGAATACACCCATAGTGCTTATTTTGTGGAGATGACCATTTATTATGGTATAGCCCTTTGATCGACATACTATTTGATGACTTCCAAATTTGTCAATGGGAAAAATTCCATCTTTGAGGTAATCCATGGACGGTTTTTTCCAAGTTGGAGGGACTATTGTTACTGCATTAACAAATGAGTCAACTTTATCCGGGTTCTCGGGGTCTGATCCCTTAACATGGAGCCCGGATATTCTCCAGAAAAACGCCTGGGAAAATTGGTTTTCATGCATATCCAAGCTTTGATAGCAGATCCGCCGCCTCGTTTTCCTCCCTTTTGACATACTTGACTTCGTAGCCTTCTAAGCACTTGGCTATCTCGTCTACTTCGTCTCAATATACCGCCATCATAGGGTTACACATGTTCCATATGCTAGCCACCTGCTAGGAAACTAAGTCAGAATATCCATAGCAAACTATGCGCTTGATGCCAATATCCTTGGCTACGCGAAGTACGTGAATGAGTGCTTCATATTCTGCCATGTTGTTTGTTGCCTCGAAGTGGATTTGCAGGACATACTGTAGCCTTTCCCATGTTGGTGATTGCAATAATACACTATCCCCCGAGCCATTTAGTAGATTTGATTCGTCAAAGTACATTACCCAATACTCTGGTTCTAGTACAGGAGTATCATTTGGTAGCTCCGTCCAATCTGCAATAAAATCCGCCAAAGCTTGCGATTTGATAGCGTCGCGTATTTTGTAGGTTATTTCGAAGGTGGCAATCTCAATGCCCCACTTCCCCACTCTACTTGTAGCGTCGCTGTTGTTGATGATGCCAGACAGTGGAGCCTTGCTCACTACTATGATTGGGTGCTCTTGGAAGTAATGCCTTAGCTTCCGAGAAGGAAGGAAAACTCCATAAGCTAGCTTCTGGTAGTGCGGGTAACGCTGCTTGGACTCCGTCAAGACCTCGCTTACATAGTAAACTGGTCGTTGTACTCCATACTCATGCGTTGGTTCCTTCCGCTCCACCACGACGACGATGCTGATAACTCAGTTGGTGGCTTCCATGTAGATCAACATAGGCTCCATTGACTCATGTGCTGCAAGTATAGGTGCAGAAGAAAGTATCCTTTTCATCTCCTTAAGCGCAACATCCGCCTCGTATGTCCATACGAATTTTTCCTCCTTTTTCAGTAACTTGTATAGAGGCAGGGCCTTCTCTCCAAGTCGGATGATGAACCGCCTTACTGCTGAAACGCAACCTGTGAGCCGTTGGATGCCCTTTAGGCATGTTGGACGATTCATGTTGAGGATGGCGTTGATTTTCTCCGGGTTGACGTTGATTCCACATTGGGAAATGATGAATCCCAACAATTTGCCAGTTGGATGTAACATCCCAAAAATATAAAACAAGGATCATCAAGTTCTAATCACTAAAATTAGGGGTAACAAAAAACTTTGATTAATTAAAATCATATGAATGCATGTGTGAATGAAATGATTTGACAAATGCATGAATGGACTTGTGTGATTAATCTAAATAGCAATAAATGGTTTAAAGATGAAAATAACATCATATAAAACATTTCCATGTAGAAACAAATCAAAAGAAAATAAAAACAAAGCAAATAAAGAAAATGGTCATTTTTGCCAATCTTGCTCACTAGGTCACTTTGAGTGTTTCTAGTCGAAGATTTCAAACAAAAACTTTCCCATTTCTTTTCACCCCTTGATAGAACTAGTAAAAGTGAATCAAGGCCCACCTTTCCAACTTGCATAAACATTTGGCAACCCCATTCAAATCACAATTCAAAATTGAATGTTATTCATATGTGAAGATCATCCATTTTCAAAACCCAACCAAACCAATGCCCCTTGACTAATCCAACTAACCAGACACTCCCTAGTATGTGCCTAGCAAACCCACAAAGTTTGAATCCAAAATTCAAATTTAAAGTTCTTATGGCCATTTCATCAAACACCTTGCAGATTCAAATCAAACAAACATCAAACACTATAGTGTGCAGTAAAATTGGCCTAACTTGTTCCCTCTATAACTCACTCTACACTCCCAGTAGATGATCAAAGTAATCTAACTAGCTTTATCACCACTGTGAGCAAGCCTAGCCATTAATGTCAAGCATGACGAGAGCACCATTGCCACCCCATTGTCGCTAGCGAGCTAGAGTTCGCACTAGCCTCGCCAACCTTGTATGGGACATGCAGCACCGTCCACCGCCACCCACTGTCCCAGCCCCGAGCAATGCCATCCCCTGGACCACACGGCACACCCATGCCAAACCTCTCTGCGCGCGATCCGAGAGCGGGCCCGTGCGCCACGCTCGACCAGCACCCACAGACCGCGTGCCACCCTCGTTGCTTGCAGGGATGATCACTAGCACCACAGCACCCAGCCAGACATGCCCGTTCGCCGCCGCACGGACCACGCGCGCTGTGCGACATTAAAACCGCCGTCGGACTCACTCAGAGTACCGCGACGTTCCGACCGATCAGCATCGCCCCATGCCGCAAGACCACGCCGTTAAGCTTCGCTAGGGAGCACAGCACCGTCCCCTACCGTCGCTCATGCTAGTAGCTGCCTGTGCCGTCGACCACGACGAGCTTAGCCTGCGCCCGTCGGTCCCCTTCGGCCACTATAAATAGAGGCCTCGACCGCTTGTTTTCGCCACACTAGTTCACTCCCCTCTCACACAGAATCACCCCACCTCACTCCCGGATCAAGGCGAGCAGCCGCATCGCCAGAAATTGGCCGGAGCCTGCCGCTGCTGGAGAAGAAGGGAGCCGTCAATTGGAGTCGCCCCAGGAGGAGCTGCCGGTACCAGGAGAACCGCCGTCGTCGACTTCATCATTCGTCCCCGTCGCCGACCCTCGCCCGAGCCCCGGTGAGCCTGCCACGACCCCCACCTGCCGCGTTAGGGTTTTGTCTCACGGCGCTACCCGACGTGGACGATGAACCGTAGCCGTTTGATTAGAGTTAGATCATGCGGTTCACACTGCCCCGTACCGCTTCGCCCCTCCCCAACTCACTGACGCGTGGGGACAGTCACTTAACCAGCCCGCATATGCGCTGTGTGTAGTGGGCTGGCCCAGTAAAACATCCCGCGTGACCCAACAATTCAAATTAAGCTTTATTCATTTAATTTCAAACATAGTTCTGTACCCAAATTCAAAAATCAACCTAGCTCGATTCACTAAACCAAAATGCATGAAACCAAGTTTTCTAGAAAGGTACTGAAATGCTTAATCCAAGCCCGTTGGATTCAAACCATTTAGATTTGTGGATCAACCATGGTAAAAATAACAAGGCAGAAGCTTTTCTGCATTCAAACATTTTTCAAAATTCAACCATAAAATCTTTTGAGTTGATTCCAACTCTCAAAAATCACATTTGATCATACCTTTCAGAATATATAAAATATATGGGTTTACTTGCAGTAATAATGTTCAAGTAATAAAATAATGCCCCATAGGCATTTCTAGTCACTTTATTTAATTAAAATAAAAAGGTTAAACCTTATTAAATTGTGACACCACTTTAAATCACATTCCCATGTACTAAAATATGTGGTGATGACATGTTTCAACATGATCCCATGTTTGAGTTGGAGAATATTAAACCTTAAGTAGTTTTTCAATGAGTAGAAATTACTTTTCTAAAAATAAAACAAATAAGACAAGTGCTTTAATCTTGTAATATTAGTGATGATGCTATATCATCTAGTGTGAACCATTGTGTGATGATTGAAAATAGTTAAGTATTTTTTGGTGATTGTGTACCTTGTATTTATTTATAGACGCTAGTACCGACCAAGGATACGAGGAGGAAGGAGGATCCTACGAGGAAGAAGCCGAGGAGAACTTCAACCACTGCTTTGCTCAAGGCAAGCCAATACTTGAAACCCTGCAAGATAACCCTTGCAATTTATGCAAGCTAATACTTGCTTGTTACCATGACAACTACAAGCCTTAAGCATATGTGATCATATCCACTTGATAACCCAATCCTAGTTTTACTTGCAAGATTTATACTTTATTTCTTTATCAAAGCTTTCTCTTAGAGTTTACATAGTGAATTGTAGACACTATAAGAATATTGGAAGGTAGCATAAATAGCATAAAATTTGGCCTAAGTTAGATAATCTTGATGTCATCCTAAGGCATGAGATTGAACCTAGCAAATCACCACTTGTTTACCACCCCTCATTAGTATTTACCACCACTTGTAGATGCTAGTGCTAAGCATAAAACTTGATCAACTTTAGATGGGAATACTTGGTGAAAATGGTTATGAAAACCTTAGAATGATGAGTCATTCTACTAAAATGTTTTGACATGTCTTTCCGAACATTAGATGATTTTGATGATGAAAATGTTGAGGCATGAGCCTTAGCCCTTTATAAAACTGATGGTTGTCTGGATGTGATACCATTCCAATTTTACCGTACAACCACAATACCCGAAAATTGGGTAGGGCTTGACTAGAAATTTATATACCTTAGTATGGGTTCCCTCGCGGCCAAGGTCTGAGCTGAGGCTACCTTGTGAAGATTTTCCACCTATGTAGTACCCAAGATGACAGTTGGTCATGGTTGGGAGGCCAAACTCACAGGAGAGGTGCCTATACTAGGGCGTGTAACTGAAAGGTTGGGATTGATTATCCACATAATGAGTATGGTGAATTCAGGATTTGTTCCTGACGGATGTATCGAATGTTGTGGTGAAAGTGTACAATCTCTGCAGAGTGTCAAACTATTCGAATAGCCGCATCCACGGTTATGGATAGTTGGAGTGGCCATACTGTTCCCCCGTCAGATGTTTTCAAAATGACTTGTGAAATGATTTGTGACTTTGACTTGACCACAACAGAGTTGTGATATGAAATTCAAGTTCCCACTTAGGTGTTATAAAACTTTCAACTAAATTTCTTGCTTCTGAACTTAGTAGAGGTAAATCTGGATTTTTGAAAAACAACCCTAGAGCTTAGTATATCCTATTCAAAACCACTTCACTTGTTAGTATTAGTTTGCGAGTACTTAAAGAGTACTCATGGCTTTGTCCCTGGCTATTCCCGTGGCAAGAGTATGAAGAGGAGTACCAGGATGATGGACCATAGGAAGGTTATGACAACTAGGATCATCTCCCATCGTCATCATTGCCTGTGATCTTGAAGATGGAGTTTCGCCTACGCTATCGTTACTATTACGTTATTCCGCTGCTTGAATTGTATTAAGAACTGGATCATGAGATCCTTATTTGTGTAAGACCTTATGTATGGTTTGTAATGGATGATGTAATGTGATATCCAAATCTGTTATTTCTCGCAAAAATGGTAAGCCTGGGATTGCGATGTATGGCATAACATGCATCTGCGATTAAAAATCCGAGTGTTGAAATTGGAACCCCGAAGACACACTGCTTAGGGTTAAGCATCATGTTGTACTTTCGGAGGTTATCAAAGGTTTCCTTTAAGTCGGCGATTATGTGATTTGATTTATTTCACAACACCGTGATAGCGTCCATGTAAGCGTGAACATTCCGACCAATTTGGTCATGGAGTCAATGTTGCATTATCCGCTGGTAGGTAGCACCTGTGTTTTTCAGCCCAAAGGACATTGAGACATAGCAAGTTTCCCTCAGTTATGAAACCAAGGTTATCAAACCAGTAGGAGTAAGGAAACAACTCCAAGGTATTGCTAGCAACATGGAACCTGCACAACACAATCCACAATACTTTTTCCCAACTTACAGTGAGGTTGTCAATCTCATCGGTTTGCTAAAAACAAAGGATTAAACGTATAGTGTAGAAGATAGTAATTGCTTGTAGTAATTGTAAACAGTAAACGGTAAATAGTAGATGGTATATCAATGGTAAAGAATGGACCGGGGTCCACAGTTCACTATAGGTGTTCTCCATAAGATAAATAACATGCTGGGTGAACAAATTACAGCGGGTAATTGACAAATTGAGAATGCATAACAATGCATATACTATACATCTTGATCTCTACGAGATTTGTTTAGGCATTACAACATAATACATAGACCGTAATCCAACTGCATCATTGACTAATAATCCACCTTCAGGTTATCATCTGAACCCCTTCCAGTATTAAGTTCCAAGCAACAGATAATTGCATTAAACAAAGTGTGTAAAGTAAACAATACAATTGCCCTTGGGCAAAGGATTGTTGTTTTCTCCCTAGTAGGAACAACACATCTACAACCTTAGAAGTTTTTGTCACTCTCCCAGATTACTAGAGGCATGAACCTACTATTGAGCATAAATTCTTCCTCTTAGAGTTACAAGCATCTACTTGGCCAAAGTATCTACTAGCAACGGAGAGCATGCAAGATCACAAATAACATAGACATGATAGAATCAATAATCAATCTGACATAGTATCTCAATATCCATCGGATCCCCGCAAACAGAACATGTAGGATTACAAATAGATGATCTTGATCATGAACGGAGCTCACAAAATCTAAACATGATAGCACAAAGGAGGAGAAACAACCATCTAGCTACTTTATGGACTCGGAGGCTTGCATGGTGATGTAGAAGTCCTCCGGGATGATCTCTCCCCTCCGACAGGGTGCCAGGAAGAGCTTCCGATCCCTCGATCTAGGGACGATGGTGGTGGCGGCTACAGACTGTTTCGTGGATTTTTGATCGGGTGCTCAGGGTTTCTGCCTCGGGGTGTTTATATAGGCAAAGGGGCGAGGTCGGTTGATGGCCATGGGCCCCACACCATGCCCTGTCGCGGCCTAGGGTGGGCCTGCTCCAGGGGGTGGTGTGGCCGCCTTGTGTCACCTCTTCGTTCCCCCTCTGGACTCCGTCTTCATTCCGAAAATATTTCTTTACTAATTTTTCTGGAACGAAAAATAGCAGAAAACAGGCAACTGTCACTGCGACATCTTATCAATAGGTTAGTTCCACAAAATGTATAAAAATGCCTCAAAGTGTATACAAAACATAAGATAGTTGATACAAAACAAGCATGGAGCATCAAAAATTATAGATACGTTTACGATGTATCAAGCATCCCCAAGCTTAACTCCTACTCGTCCTCGAGTAGGTAAGTGATAAAAAGAATATTTTTTTAGGTGACATGCACCATGGAATCCTTGATCAAAATATTGTAAAGCATTGGTAGCTGGGATCATAGTACTCTAAACATGCACATGAAAGATGTAGTTCTAACAATAAGACATTGCAACTATGTTGCAACAATGCATTAAAAGAAATCTGTTTGTTCCACATATAGAAAATATAGAAAGAGTGGTATTCAGCTTGTCCCTCATGGAATATCAAAACATAAATGCATAGGACACCTTCAAAGTTCATAAGGGTGACTAGATACAAATAATTTAAGAACAAGCAATACCATGATTATGAATCAATAAATAAGTTTTGTGACAATGCACATTAAACTAAGAATGACAACTATGCTCTCTTAATTGGTGCATAAAGATAGAAGATGGAGACTCAACATAAAAGTAAAAAGAAAGGCCCTTCACAGAGGTGTAGCGACCTCGGATCGGTAAGGATCCTAAGTCCCTATGATTAACATGCTAGTCCTTGGATCAATAGCTAGCACTCATAGTCAATGAAATATCATGTAAAACACAAGTCTTTATTACATAAATCGAATAATCCAGAGTTTACATTATTACAACAAAAGCGAAAAATATACAACATGACTCCCATCAATGCCACATGCAGGTTGAGTGAAGACCCGCGATCCTAACGCACCTTTCAACGATCTCCGAAATTCTGCACATGAAACGTGCAGCCAACAAGTTGGGTCAATACTTTGAATGTATTGGCAAATTACACCAAGGAAGGAAAGACTAACTCTACATGCAAGGCTAGTTTAGGCTTTGGAGTTCATTTGCATAAAGCTAATTTTCACTAAGTATGGAGAGAAAAGGGAGAGAGAGTTTTACCCTACTTTGTAAACATTTGCTTAGATAAAATAGGGTCGAATGGCACATGAGGATATTACTCACCAAGTGTCCAAACAACCAAACACTTGGATATTACTCACCAAGTGACACTTGGATATTACGCACCAATTTCCCAAAATCCCACCCATTGGCGATATTACTCACGCCATGGGGTTTCAAAACTTTGTTTAGAAAAGAGAGAGGAAGATCCTTCAGATGCTCAATGTTGTTCTGTTTCCGTAAACATGGTTGATCGATCAGATTGCAATACTCTCGAGAGTTTGTGCACTTTACCTACAATCCATGATCAAGTCCTTTTACAGACAAGACCATGGCGAGGCTTTCCCTTAGTAGCCCCTCTACCTTATGGATCCAACCATGCCAAGAACCTCCAAATGTTGGTACCCAGGTGAAGTTTCCCACTAAGTACTAGGCCAAGACAGAGCCCATATGTATTGTGGTTGCACTGGAAGCTTCTGAATTCTGAAACATGGCAGACTTCTTTGATTCCTGGGCGGCCGTCCTCTACCAAAATCTCACTCGTTGTCTCGACAACCATTCCGCCCAGAATAAAACTTAGTTTTATTTTGAAGTGGATTTGAGAAGAAAAGTTTGCTCAAGAGAGCCTTTATACTTAGAAAAATTCATTGTCTTTCGAACCCCCCAACGGTACTTTATATATATAGCATAGCAAGCAGTACTTAGCAAAACAGGGGAACCTATTAGGAAGGTAAAATCCTAAGTATAGAGCTACTCATGGCATACTACAAAATCATCACACTTGCAAAATAATACCAAGGAAAAATTCTACTAGAACATCCTACACATGCATACTACAGAATTTTGAAGATCACATGCATAGAATCAAAACTGAGACAAAAGATATGAACAAGTGGTGTAACTTGCCTTATGTTGATAATATGGGTGTTGATTGTATTTCTCCGCAGCAATCGCACTCTCCGAACAATCTAATACGAGGACAAGGTAGTTCCAATCAAAACAATTGCAAACATAGCAAACACAACAAGGATGATCAAAAACATGCATGATGGTTTAATATGTTACAATGCTTACATTTAGTTCTCTGAGCATTAATAGATCATATGATGCATGTATGAGATCAATTAAAGCAATAGGGTACTTGTTATTAATAATTACTTGCCAATATAAGGGTTTTGATAGTTCTGTTGTAACGCCTATTCTAACTATCGAATTAAATTTGTTTCTTGGGTTTACTGGATAGAGGACGTTAATAAGAACCAGTAGGCGTTGGATTCACCCTAATCGGAGTTATAGATCTTTTTGTATGATTTAAATAGTGTTTAATGGGTTTTAAATGATTCATACAGTTTCTTTTGCCTAAAAATCAAACTAAAATTATATCTGTAATCTCCACGGAATTGTGATTCTACGGACATATTATTTATAATTTTCTGAGCAGTATTTATTTTCTTATGAATTTATTACTCTAAATAATCCATTAAACTATTTATTTAATTTCTGCAAAACCTAACAGTATATTCCTAAACCATTTGTAGATTGATGATCTACATGGAACCAGCTTTCTATCGGTATATTATTTATATTTTTGTGACAAGCAATTAATTTACTATGAATTTAATGATTTATAAAGCCATTAAAACTAATTAATTTGCTACGGGGTAAATATTCTGCAAAGGCTGGATCGAACCAGATATTATTAATCTCCATTACAGTAGCTTCAATTTGATATATTGTTCATATTTTTCAGAGTTACAGATAATTTTCTATGAATTTATTAATCTAAAAGACCATTAAAACTAATTAAATTACTGCAGTAACCACGTACAGTAAAAGTTGGATCTATTGTGATAAGATGATTTTACGTAAAATTATCTTCAATTTGATATATTACAGACGTTGTATGAATTTTTAATGAATTTTACAAGTTAGATCTATAATGTGCAATTTTAAATTCGAACGGAATATTCCAGAGAATATTCCGCTGACTGGACATGTTGACTTTGCATGCTGACTGGGATTAGATGCTGACCTGGCGTTGACACGTGGCAAGATCCGGTTGGCTCGTACCTCTTCGCGGAATCGATCTAATCCTGGCCGTTGGGATGACATCTAGTGGTTAGGAGAGGAGATTGACCCGATTTTGGCTCAAAATAGACAAGAAACAGATCTGGGTTAGAGAGACAAATCCGTAGGTCAAATTGAAAAACTTAGAACATGAAAGTTGTGGGGAATCATTAGTCCTACCTTCTCACCAAAGGAATTTGCATTTGAACAAACGAGCGTGAGTACATCTTGGATTTACACCGTCAGATCTAAAATATTGCGATGCAAAATTCTCTGGCTGTGGTGGATGAAAAGAGGTGAGGTTTGTCGGGATTGAAAGATTTCAACGAGTTCTACAACTTTCATTTTTTTCCGAAGGCAAACAACGAAGTCTAGATGGGTCAAAAAGCGAAATAAGATTCGGGCATGTGTAGATTCGGGATTTCGGGAATAGAAACTCATCCAGCTATAGCTCCACGAGTTTATATGGATATTTAGGATGGTGTAGAGATAGCTCTTGGAGTAGGGAACAAGTAGAAACAAACGGAAGTCGATTCGGAGTTATAGATAAAAAGTTATGAGAGTTTGAATAGACATAGGTTTGTCAAAAACTGGTTCGCACGGTTTTTAAAGCAACCGATCGATCCCTTCTTCAGGTACACGCCTGGGTCGGTTGGTCCCTAGCTGGGCCGGCCCGCTTAGGTTTTTTTTCTTTTTCTTTTTCTATTTACTTGTTTCCCTCGTATCTTTTGCATACGAACTCCAAATGACACGATTTTTGTTTCTAAATTTTTCTAAAATCGAATAGATCATTGTAGGATCATATTTGTAATATTTTTACTAGTTTTCAAATAGTGGGTTTATAAATACTTGTATATTCCATTTTATTTATATCTTTATTTGTTTATAGTTATTCCATAACTTTTTCATAATAGCTCCAAATGAGCTCAATTTTGTTTCTAAAATTTTGTAATATTAATTGGATCTCTTTAGGCTATAATTATCAATAATTTATGCCTTAGCAATAGTGGGTTTAAGTCAATTTAATTACCATTAGGAACATTTGGGCGAATCAACTATAGGATTTAGATACCAGGATTTGGATTCAGTTTGTGAGAACTTTTCATGGATGTAATGAAATGCTTATGAATGCTTCATGATTTTCATTTTGAAATCTTGCACACCAATTCTACAATCCATAATCAATCCATGCCCTTTTGCCTATATGGCTACTTAGGTCATAACAAAAGAATATAAGATTTTGAATTCAAGGTTGAGAGGATTTTCTATTCAGAAATTTTCTTCTCTTTGAGAATTTTCAACAAAGTCAAACAATCAATCAAGCTATTGATTTTATTTATAACATTCCAAAATAGTAATTTTTTTGGGATGTTACAAGAGGGAAGTAGGAATTTCAAGTTTCATAAAGAGCTTCCAAAAATTATGGTACTTACTAGCTTTGAGCTCTCATTGCCCCTATCATTGGCATCTTGAAGTGATTAAGGTTAAAGTGACACAAACATGAGTATATGCTTGACAAGATAAAAGTTGAAAATCTCATGCCCCTTGCGTAAGAGTACCGAACCTCATGCTACTCAACTTTGGTCACAAGCATGTTCTTGTCATTGTAAGTATATGTGTATCATAGAGAACCGCCAACGGGGTATCCCTTGTCCCATGACATAGGAGCTATCCCATATCAAAATGATAAGGCAACATAAAATGAGCATCTCAGCGATCTTTTTATTTGCTATTTGCATAGGTTTTTATTGAGGATGATTCACAGAATGCTCAGTATGGTTACGTTGTAAGTTTCCACCATGATTTGGCATGGCTTAGGATAGTCGCCCAGGCATTTCTCTAACACATATACAAACTCCATGAGCTTACAAGCTCCCCTTTTATTTCACACCGCCGGGATCCATAAACAAAAGAACATGATATCAACTAAATAGATAAGTGCAATGTCGAAAGTGTTCCCCATGACAACATGGTTCTTATAACTCTCAACTTATAATTTGCAAGCATATAAGCAACATAGATGGGCACAATGGTTCAAGTTTATTAAGTGCAAGAAAGTAAAGTGTTCCATCAAGTTTGTGAGAGATTTAATCACTAATTTTCACATAACAAGTTTAATTTGGAAGATAAATAAACACATGAATATACTTGGAATGGTGTAACACGCCATGCATAGGTATTTATAGTGGACCTTTTGGAATAACTTGGTTTCTTGGGAGTTGGATGCACGAGTAGAGCTCATACTCAGTACAAGTGGAGGCTAGCAAAAGACTAGGAGCGACCAACAAAGAGAGCAATAATGGCCATAATCATGCAAAGCGACAAAAAATTATTAATTAAAGCATAAAGTGATATTACAAGTCAAAAACTAAATGATCATAGAGGCTAAGGTGACTGGTTCATAGTCTTAACATGGTGTAAGCATGTGCCAAGTCAACCCAAATAAAGCATCAAAGGAGAATACCACAATATTATGCTTTTATATGCTAAAACAACGCATGATTCTTTCAAGGAACATTAAGCAATCTCAATTGTTTGTAACAAGTCATGCTACAACAATAATCACTAAGCATAAGGTCAAAGCAACATCTAACATGACATGATAAAGTCTAAGCCACCGTCAAAACAAACTTCCTTTTGTACCACTATAAGCATGGAGTTTCCTACCCTTTTCCAACACCAATCATCTTATTTGAAGAAAAATGAGAATGGGGGGGTCCAAATAATTTATTGCAGCAAACCAGACAAAATAAAACTAAAAACAAAAACAAAGAAGTTCCAAGCACAACACAATAGTGCATGAAGCAATAAAAATAAAGTGTCTAGAAAGAAGACTTGAGATTTTTATTGATGAAGAAGGGGGTGCCTTCGGCATCCCCAAGATTTGATGCTTGTACCTCTTGAATATTTTTAGGGTGACACGGGTGGCATCCCCAAGCTTTATCTTTTGTCCATTCTTCATCTCATCACACTGTTCTTCCCCTACACTTGAAAATTTCCTTCATACAAAACTTCACACAATTCTTCATTAACAACATTAGTGTATTCAAGATAATAAGCCTTTGAGTTTAGTTTCAACACAAGTAAAACTTCCATTGAAACACAAGATACTGTATCAATTCCTTTAAAAAGCTCAAGTGATCAAATAGAACTCAAAAGACCCCAATTAAGAGGCAAATGCAAATAATGGCAGAAATCTGTCAAAATAGACCAGAAGGTAAAGACCGATTTGTTCGAAGACCTTCTGTTGCTCAAATCGAAAAGTGTTAAACTACAAAAAGTTAGATAACAACCTGGATCATATGCCCAAAAAATTACAGCTCAATTAGACATACTGGGATTTTTCATGATTTTTTACAGTGAAGCACAAAAATCTGTTTTGGGACAGCAACTTCCCCAAATCTTACTTCTCTCATTAGAGGTTATTCTTGGCACAAAAACCACACAAAAAGGATAAGTATAGGTTATTACAGAGGCAATAACTTTCAAGACTCAACAAAAGAAAAACTTACTGAAAATAAAAATAATTTGGGTTATCTCCCAATAGTGCTTTTCTTTAACGCCTTTCAGCTAGGCATAGAAAGCAAGAATCAAGTATTTTCGAATGAAGAAGCATTACGATCGAAACAACAAATTTCTTAAATGAGTCAAGGTATCTCATCCAAATAAGTTCTATAGGATACCCTCTCAATACTCTTGGGTTCACTATTTTCATCAAACGGGCTTTCAGGAACAATACAATCAAAATTCTTTTCTAAGGCTTCATGCATTCCTACAAGTTTAAAAGGTATTGGTATTTTAATTTCCTCTCCAATTTTGGGTTTGGTTTTGTCCAACTTTTCTAGTGTGCCCATAACATCTACACATGAGCCTAGCATATTAAAACGATCAAAGACCTTTCTAGCTTCTTTAGCAACATTATTGAATTCTTTAACTAAAGTTTCCAGAATAAAATCTCTCTTTTCAGTATCCTCAATATCTTTAAGTTTAAGAAACATTACTTCATCATGGGGTTAAGGTTAACAAACCTAGCCTCCAACATGTGAACTAAAGAGGCTGGAACAATTTCATAATTTGGAGCAATTTCTGCTAAGGACCTATCCTCAATATCCTCATGCTTGCTAACTAGTTAAATAATTCTTAAATATTATCTTTCCCAATTATAGAGACACTACCTATTGAAAGATCTTTCAGGGTGAACTTAGGGATCAACATGGTGAGCTAAGAACAAGGTAACAATTAAAGAAAGAACTAATTTTTTATGTTTTTTTATAAAAAGAAACAAACAAGAAACAACTAATTTTTTTGGATTTTTGATAAAAGGAAACAAGCGAAATAAAGCAAAAGAAACTAAGCAAAACAAAAACAAAGTAAAGAGATTGGTTGTGAGATACTCCCTATCTCCTTGGTAACAACGGCAGAAAAGTGCTTGATGGCTCAGATATGTAGAGCTCGTTGGGGACCCTAAGAGGAAGGAATGTTGAGCACAGCAACAAGTTTCCCTCAGTTATGAAGGTTATTGAACCAGTAGGAGTAAGAAAACAACTCCAAGGGATTGCTAGCAACTTGGAACCTGCACAACACAATCCATAATACTTTGCCCCAACTTATAGTGAGGTTGAAAATCTCACCGGTTTGCTGAAAACAAAGGATTAAACGTATAGTGTAGAAGATAGTAATTGCTTTTAGTAATTGTGAATAGTAAACGGTAAACAGTAGATGGTATATCAATGGTAAGGAATGGACCGGGGTCCATAGTTCATTAGAGGTGTTCTCCATAAGATAAATAACATGTTGGGCGAACAAATTACAGCGGGGCAATTGACAGATTGAGAATACATAACAATGCATATACTAGACATCTTGATCTCTACGAGATTTGGTTGGGCATTACAACATAATACATAGGCCGTAATCCAACTACATCTATGACTAATAATCCACCTTCAGGTTATCATCTGAACCCCTTCCAGTATTAAGTTGCAAGCAACAGATAATTGCATTAAACAAAGTGTGTAAAGTAAACAATACAATTGCCCTTGGGCAAAGGATTGTTGTTTTCTCCCTAGTAGCAACAACACAACTACAATCTTAGAAGTTTCTGTCACTCTCCCAGATTACTAGAGGCATGAACCTACTATCGAGCATAAATTCTCCCTCTTGGAGTTACAAGCATCTACTTGGCCAAAGTATCTACTAGAAATGGAGAGCATGCAAGATCACAAATAACATAGACATGATAGAATCAATAATCAATCTGACATAGTATCTCAATATCCATCGGATCCCTGCAAACAGAACATGTAGGATTACAAATAGATGATCTTGATCATGAACGAAGCTCACAAGATCTAAACATGATAGCACAAAGGAGGAGAAACAACCATCTAGCTACTTTATGGACCCATAGTACAAGGGTGAACTACTCACGCATCGCTCCGGAGGCTGGCATGGTGATGAAGAAAGCCTCCGGGATGATCTCTGCCCTCTGACAGGGTGCCGGGAAGAGCTTCAGATCCCCCGATCTAGGGACGATGGTGGCGGCAGCTACGAACCGTTTCGTGGATTTCTGATCGGGTTCTTAGGGTTTCTGCCTCGAGGTGTTTATATAGGCGAAGGGGCGAGGTCGGTTGAGGGCCAAGGGGCCCACACCATGCACTGGCGCAGCCTAGGGTGGGCCCATGCCAGGGGGTGGTGCGGCCGCCCTGTGGCACCTCTTCGTTCCCCCTCTGGACTGCGTCTTTGCTCCGATAAAATATTGACTTTGGCTTTTGTTCCGTCCAATTCCGAGAATATTTCTTTACTAACTTTTCTAAAACCAAAAACAGCAGAAAACAGGCAACTGGCACTGCGGCATCTTGTCAATAGGTTAGTTCCAGAAAATGTATAAAAATTCCTCAAAGTGTAGACAAAACATAAGATAGTTGATACAAAAAAAGCATGGAACATCAAAAATTATAGATACGTTTATGACATATCAGTGAACAAAGTGGCCAATTGGTTCGACTTTCGCATCTTGATCTGGTGGTATCCTGAGTATGCATCTATAAAACAAAGAAGTTCCAAGCTAGCCGTCGAATCAATGACTTGGTCAATGATCGCAAAGCAAGCAGATCCTTCAGACACGCTTTGTTCAAGCCGGTGTAATCAATGCATATTCTTAATTCTTTGGTTCCCTTTTTAGGCACAATTACAGGATTGGCCACCCATCGGGAGTGAAGAACTTCTCGGATAAAGCTAGCCTTAAGTAACCTAGCTATCTCTTTGCCAATGGCGCGTCTCTTCTCGTCCCTAATGCATCCTAGAGGTTGTTTCACCGGTTTGCATTTAGGATTGATGTTTAAGCTGTGCTCGGCAAGTTCCCTAGGTACACCTTTCATGTGGGCAGGTTGCCAGGCAAAGATGTCCCTATTCTCACGGAGGATCTCGAGAAGCGTGCTTTCCTATTTGGTATCCAGGTTCGTCCCAATGGCGGTGGTCTTGGAGGCATCGCCTACCATAAGTTCCACCGTCTTGATATCGATGGCGGCCTTGAAGGCGGGATCGAAGTTAGAAATCTGCTTCTTCAATGCCGGCATCTCTGAGGTGTTGACCTGGCACTGGATCTCCTTGAATTCTTCGGCATAGAGGACGGCTTTAGCAAAGGCCGGTCCCTTGCCTTCGCAAAACTACCGACAATGGTGATGACACCGTTTGGTCCAGGTATCTTGAGCTTGTTGTAGACAAAGCATGGTTTGGCCATGGAGTGGAAGATTTCACGTCCTAATATGACGTGGTACATGCTCTTGAAGGGGACCACTTTGAAGGTCATGCGCTCTCGGCGGTAATTGTTGACATCACCAAAGGAGACCGGAAGGGTGATGCACCCAAGGGACCGAGCTTCCCAGCCAGGAACTATGCCATGAAACACGATGCTGGTCCGCCTTAGGTTGGTCTCCGTCAAGTTCATTTTGTGCAGTCTATCCAGGTACATGATGTTGAGCTTCTTCCACTATCCACAAGGCACTTGGTGAACTCGTTGTCGTCAATCAAGGGGTTGATGACCATGGCATACTGGTTATCTGTTGGAACAAGGTCGGGGTGACCCGTCCTATCCCATGTGATTGGAACTTCTGACCAGAGCATGTACTGGGGAATTGGGGGTAGGGTGGCCATCAGTATCCTCATTGAGGTCTTCTGTGCCCGGACAATTTGGGTGCCAAGGAAAGTGTGGTAGACAGGGGCATTCTTCTCGAAGGGATTCATGCCTTTGACATCACCCTTGTCGGCATGCTTGGGGTCTACGTCCTCGTCCATGTCACTTCATTCCTTGGACTCCTCTTATTCTTCCCTTTGCCCTTGCCTTGCGGTCGGTTCTTCCGACTTTGCTTGTAGCCACACTCCGGGTCTTCCTTGAGATCATTGACAAACTTGCATTGGCGGTTGGTGTGAGTGGCTTTTCCATTGTCATCGAGGTGTATGAAACGCGGCATATCATGGTACTCCTCGTATGTCTAGGGAATGCGGGGCGCCGCCGAGGTAGTTTCACTACCACGCTGCTGCCCACGACCAGCCCCCCGGCCTCAGCCATGTTGTTCGCCATCGCCTCTGCCTGCGAACTGATACGTCAGAAACGTATCTATAATTTTTGATGCTCCATGCTTGTTTTGTATCTACTTTGCTTTGCTTTGTCTACACTTTGAGGCGTTTTTATATATTTTCTGGAACTAACCTATTAACAAGTTGCCATAGTGCCAGTTGCTTGTTTTCTTCTGTTGGTTCCAGAAAGGAAGAAAATCAATATTCTCGGAATTGGACAGGACAAAAGCCAAAGTCATTTATTTTCCCGGAGCAACACGGAACCACGAAGCAGAGCCGGAGGGGGGCCACAGGGTGGCCGCACCCCCTAGGTGCGGGCAAGCCCTGGGGACGCCCATAGGGGGTGTGGGCCTCCTGGACCCCCACCAACCTTGATTCCTGCACCTATAAGAGCCCCCCAATGGGAAAACCCTAAAGAATCCAGAAGAAATCCACGAAAACCTCCATAGCGCCGCCGCCACCGAAGGGGAGATTCGGGGGACAGAAAGTCTCTGGTCCGGCACCCTGTCGGGATGGGGAAGTGCCCCCGGATCCATCTCCATCGATCTCCATCGACATCTTCATCACCATTGGTGATTCCATGATGAGGAGGGAGTAGTTCTTCCTCAGGGCTAAGGGCTCTACCGGTAGCTATGTGTTCATCTCTCTCTCTATGCATGATCTTGTGGTCATGAGCTTTGTAATCAAATAGATCTACCTTGCTACTCAAGTCCTTCAATAGATCTCTGCTCTCCCCATGTGTGTGAAAGTGACAGCGTGCACGCCATGGTGGAACTTAGGTTTGAGTTTACATAAATACTCTTTGTGCTGTAATAGATCTATGCTTTTCCCCACGTGTGTGAAAGTGACAGTGTGCATACCGTGTGTGGCACTTTGGCTAGATTGAATATTTGTTATGAGTTACATTTGGAGTTGGATGTCTCTATGAAATTGTGGTGTTTGTTGGAACCATCTAGTGCTCAAGGTGACAACGTGGGGTTATCTAGATTGGGGAAGGCGGACTTTGAGGTGTGCTGTTATAGCCCTACCTTGGATTAGAGTGTCCAACCGGAGAGTAGTTAAGAGTAGTATCATGAATAGGGGATATTTATATGAGAGAGTGTTCACTAGTGAAAGTATGATCCCTAGGCCTTGTTTCTAAACATTGAAACACCGTTTGCTACTAGATCTCTTGCATGTTTGCTTGCTTCCATCTTTGTTCCGTTTGCCGGGGTGGTTTTGGGCTTTTACCTTTCCTCCATGCCATCAGCTCTTTTCTGGCACCATTACCACACGTCAACAACAAGTCAGAAGCTCATTTCTGGCACCATTACCACCTGTATTTCACTATCTCTTCGCTGAACCAGTGCACCTATACACCTGACAAGTGTATTGGGTGTGTTGGGGACATAAGAGACTTCTTGTATCTTGATTGCAGGGTTGCTTGAGAGGGAATACCTTTGACCACTTTCTCCCTGAGTTCGATAAACCTTGGGTGATCCACATAAGGGAAACTTGCTGCTGTTCTACAAACCTCTGCACTTGGAGGCCCAACAACTGTCTACAAGAATAGAAAAGCGTAGACATCAAGCTCTTTTCTGGCGCCGTTGCCGTGGAGGTAAGGTAAAAGGTACTCACATCCTCCGGTGTGAGTGCTTGAAGTTATTTCCTTTAGATTCTGCAATTTTGTCTTTTTCTTTCTTGTTTTCACTAGTTAGGCTTAATGGAAAACAACAACAAAATTAGAGAGCTTTATAGTGTTTATCTTAAGTTAGGACATGAAGTGTTTGAAGAGAAAATTAAAAAACCTATGGAGCTTTATTTGCATGCTAATAGCAATGTTATTAGTATGAATTCTTTGGACACCATTATTGCTAATGCTTTGGAAATGTCTAAGCTTGGGGAAGCTAGTTTTTATGAAAATGATCTTTTTTGTTCCCCAGCTTTGGAAGATAGCTATTCTATTGCTTATGATGATACCAAACCTCCAATTTATGATGATTACAATGATGAGTATGATATTTTCAGTCCACCTACTATTGATGAGGAAAGTAATTGTGATTAGAATATGCCTCCTATATTTGATGATTATGGTGATGATAATAACAATGATTGATATTTTGTTGAATTTGCTCCCGCTACAATTAATAAGAATGACTATGCTTATGTGGAGAGTAATAATCATTTTATGCATGTGGCTCATGATAAGAATGTTTTATGTGATATTTATATTGTTAATTTTATTCATGATGCTGCTGAAAGTTATTATGAGAGAGGGAAACATGGTCTTGTGCATCTAAAAAATATTAAGTTCCCCTCTTTATGTTGAAAATCTTGAAGTTGCACTTGTTTTTCTTTCCTATGCTTGTTGCTTTGTGCTTTCATGACTTGTTTCTTTACAAGATTCCTATGCATAGGAAGTGGGTTAGACTTAAATGTTCTTTGAATTTGCTTCTTGATGCTCTCTTTTAAACCAATTCATATTTCCTATGTGAGCATCTTCTCAAACTATAAAGCCAAACTTAAAGGCATTAAAGAAAAGTACTTGTTGGGAGATAACCCAAGAGTTTTCTTGAGTCTTGAAAGTTATTACTTCAGTAATGACCTCTCCTTATCCTTTCTATTTGCTTTTTGTGCCAAGAATGACCTCTAATGAGAGGGAAGTAAGATTTGGGGAGTTTCTGTCCCGAAACAGATTTTTGTCCTCCACCATAAAAATTCTTGAGGAGTCTAAATAACTCGTATTTAGCTCAAAATTTACGAATAAATCCCCCAATATGTTAGCTAACTTTCATTAGTTCCACACTTTTTTATTTGAGCAACAGAAGGTCTTCAAACAAATCTTTTTCTACCTGCTGGTCTGTTTTGATAGATTTCTGCCATTATTTGCATTTGCTTCTTATTGATTCCTTTTTGGGGAATTGAGCTTTTTGAAGGAGTTGCTACAGTAGCTTGTGTTTTTAGTGAAAAGTTTTGATGTTCCAAAGCTTTGCCTAAGGGTCTAATATCTTTTTAATACACTAATGTTGCTAATGAAGATTATGTGAAGGTTTGTATGAAGGAAAAATTTCAGGTGTAAAGAGAGAATGATGTAATTAGATGAAGAATGGACAAAAGATCAAGCTTGGGGATTCCACCCCGGTGTCACCCCAAGAAATATCGAAGAGGTACAAGCGTCAAAGCTTGGGGATGCCCAAGGCATCCCCTTCTTCATCAATAAAAAGCTCAGGTCTGTCTAGACACTTCGTTTTTATTGTTTCATGCACAGTTGTGTTATTCCTTGAGCGTATTAGTTTTAGTTTATGGTTTTCGTTTGCTTAGTTTGCTTGAGTAAGTTGGTTGGTGACACCACACTTCTTTTGAAGAGAGACACACTCTGTTTTCATTACCTAGAACACTCTAGTTTTTCACTCTTATTGTTTTGTGAGTGTTCTCTTTTGCTAGCACTATGTTTAGCCTTAGTTTTCTTGTGCTTTAAGCTTAGAACTTTTTAGTTCTTCTTTGTGGATTTGTGAGACAAGATCATTGGTATTTATTGATTATTATCTTTGTGAGTTGTTTCAAATAGGTTGATTGGTGTTGGAAAAGAGTAGTAAGTTCTTGCTTGTAAGTGCAAGAGGAGCTTGTTTTGACTGTGGCTTAGACTTTATCATGTCATGCTAGATCTTGTTTTGAACTTATGCTTAGTGATTATTGATGTAGCATGTCTTGTTCCAAACAACTTGGATTGCTTAGTGTGCCTTGAAGAAATTATGCGTTGTTTTAGCATGCAAAAGCATAGTATTGTGGTATTCTCCTTTGATGCTTTGCTTGGGTTGACTTGGCACATTCTCACACCATGTTATGACTATGACAAGTCACCATTAGCCTCTATGATCATTTATTCCTTGACTTGTAGTACCACTTTATGCTTTGATTAGTAATTTTTTGTTGCTCTGCATGATTATGGCCATTATTGCTCTCTTAGTTGGTTGCTCTCAGTCTTTTGCTAACCTCCACTTGTATGAGTAAGCTCTACTGATGCTTCTAACTCCCAAGAAACGAAGTTATTCCATAGTGTCCACTATAAACTCTTATGCATGGTGTGTTACACCATTCCAAGTATATTCTTGTTTTCATCTATCTTCCAATTAAAAACTATTTTGTTATGTGAAAACTTAGTGATTAAAGCCCTCACGAACTTGATGGCACACTTTACTCTTTGCCCCTAATAAACTTGAACCATTGTGTCATCTATGTTGTATATGCTTGCACGTATACGTTGGAATTAGCAGAACCATGCTGTCATGGGGAACGTTTTCAACATTGCACTTGTACTTTGTACTCAGTTGATATCATGCTCTTTTATCTATGGATGTCACCGGTATGAAATAAAGAGGGAAATTGTAAGTCCATGGAGTTTGTATCATGTGTTATAGAAACGCCTGGGCCGCTAGCCTAAGCCATGCCTAATCATGGTGGAAACCTGCAACATCACCATAGTGACATCTATGAAGCATTCTTCTTATAAAAAAGAGACACATTGAGAAAAGAGGAAAGAGATAAAAAAGCACCATATTCCCATGGTAAATAAGAAGATTGATGAGATTCTCATTGTCTGCTTGCCTTGTCATTTTGGTTATGGGATAACTCTTGTACCATGTGAAGGGGTACCCCGTTGGCGGTTCTCAATGATATGCAAATACTTACAATGACAAGAACTTAAATGTGACTGAAGTTGAGTAGCATGAGGTGTGGCCCTCGTATTCAAGGGACTTGAGATTTCCAACTTATACTTCGTCAAGCATATACTCAATCTTTGTTCACTTTAACCTTAATCACTTCAAGATTCTTATGATAGGGGCAATGAGGGCTGAAAGCTAACAAGTACCATATTTTTTGGAAGCTCTTTTTGAAACTTGAAATCCCTGCTTCCTTTATAAAGGGCCTTTCTTCCACCACTATTGAGTCTCTACCTTCTACCTTTAGGCACCATCAAGAGAGCATAGTTGTCATTCTGTGTGCACTGTTCCAAAGCTTATTGATTGATGCATATTGTGATATTACTTGTTCTTGTGCTATTTGTTTCTAGTCACCCTTGTAAACTTTGAAGGTGTCCTATGCATCTATATTGCTACTCTATGAGGGACAAGCTGATTGCCACTATGCTATGTTTTCTATATGTGAAACAAACAAACATTTTTCAATGCACGTTATTCATGATGTTTGTTTGTAGCCTTTCATGTTGCATGCATAGTTACTTTGTCCTATTGTTAGAACTCCATCTTTCATGCACATGTTTAGAGTTCTTTAATCCCAGCTTTCAATGCTTGCAGATGGTTTGATCTTGGTTTTGATGGTGCATGTCACCTCAAAAATTATCCTTTTTATCACTTACCTACTCAAGGATGAGCAAGAGTTAATCTTGGGGATGCTTGATACGTCGGAAACGTATCCATAATTTCTGATGATCGATGCTTGTTTTGTATCTACTTTGCTTTGCTTTGTCTACTATTTGAGGTATTTTTATATCTTTTCTGGAACTAACCTATTAACAAGTTGCCATAGTGCCAGTTGCATGTTTTCTTCTGTTTTTGGTTCCAGAAAGGCAGAAAATCAATATTCTCGGAATTGCACGGGACAAAAGCCAAAGTCATTTATTTTCCCGGAGCAACAAGGAACCACGAAGCAGAGCTAGAGGGGGGCCACAGGGTGGCCGCACCCCCCTAGGCGCGGGCAAGCCCTAGGGGCGCCCACAGGGGGTGTGGGCCCCCTGGACCCCCACCGACCTTGATTCCTGCGCCTATAAGAGCCCCCCAATGGGAAAACCCTAAAGAATCCAGAAGAAATCAACGAAAACCTCCATAGCACCGCCGCCACGGAAGGGGAGATTCAGGGGATAGAAAGTCTCTGTTCCGGCACCCTGTCGGGATGGGGAAGTGCCCCCAGAGCCATCTCCATCGATCTCCATCGCCATCTTCATCACCATTGCTGATTTCCATGATGAGGAGGGAGTAGTTATTCCTTAGGGCTAAGGGCTCTACCAGTAGCTATGTGTTCATCTCTCTCTGTATGCATGATCTTGTGGTCATGAGCTTTGTAATCAAGTAGATCTACCTTGCTACTCAAGTGCTTCAATAGATCTCTGCTCTCCCCATGTGTGTGAAAGTGACAGCGTGCATGCCATGGTGGCACTTATGTTTGAGTCTACATAAATACTCATTGTGCTTTAATAGATCTATGTTTTTCCTCATGTGTGTGAAAGTGACAGCGTGCATACCGTGTGTGGCACTTTGGCTATATTGAATATTTGTTATGAGTTACATTGTGGAGTTGGATGTCTCTATGAAATTGTGGTGTTTGTTGGAACCATCTAGTTCTTAAGGTGACAGTGTGAGGTTATCTAGATTGGGGAAGGTGGACTTTGAGGTGTGCTGTTATAGCCCTTCCTTGGATTAGAGTGGCCAACCGGAGAGTAGTTAAGAGTAGTATCATGAAGAGAGGATATTTATATGAGAGAGTGTTCACTAGTGAAATTATGATCCCTAGGCCTTGTTTCTAAACATTGAAACACTGTTTGCTACTATATCTATTACATGTTTGCTTTCTTGCATCTTTGTTCCGTTTGCCGGGGAGGTTTTGGGCTTTTACCTTTCCTCCACGCCATCAGCTCTTTTCTGGCACCGTTACCCCACGTCAACAACAGGTCAGAAGCTCATTTCTGGCACCGTTTCCACCTGTATTTCACTATCTCTTCGCCGAATTAGTGCACCTATACACCTGACAAGTGTATTGGGTGTGTTGGGGACACAAGATACTTCTTGTATCTTGATTGCAGGGTTGCTTGAGAGGGAATACCTTTGACCACTTCCTCCCTCAGTTCGATAAACCTTGGGTGATCCACTTAAGGGAAACTTGCTGCTGTTCTACAAACCTCTATACTTGGAGGCCCAACAACTATCTACAAGAATAGAAGTGCATAGACATCACGAACGTCATGTCCACCATGTCGGAAGATAGCTTTTATTCTGGTGGATTCTTCTGCTTATTGTTCTTGTTCCTCTTGGCTTGGGTTGGAATGGCTAATGCCGGCAAGGAGCCGCGAGCATCGTCGATGGCGGCCATGAGCATAGTTGGCAGAGGCCGCGAACTCACTGGCCAAGAAGATCATATGATTGAGATCTAGCTTGTGATTGTCCTGTAGGCGATTTAATTTATGCTGGAACAAGGTGCCCTTTTCCAAGTCATCGACGAAAGTGGCCATAGTGGTCTGATCGTGCACTCCCATGCAGGAATTTTTCATATCCAGCCAACGGGAGAGGTAGGCTCGAGATGACTCGTCCTTTTCCTGGATGCATCGCTATAGATCGCCAACAGTGCAAGGACGTTTGTACGTGCCCTAGAAATTCTTGGTGAACACTTCATGTATGTCCAACCAGTTGCATATGGACTTATCTAGCAATTTTTCGATCCATTGGCGGGCGGTTCCCATCAACATCAGTGGGAGGTATTCGACGACATGATTCGGGTTTCCCCCTGTGATCTCCACCGCCTCACTGTAATCCTGCAACCACGTAGCCGGTCGGGCAGTGCCGTCATAGGGCTTGATTGTCTTGTCAATCCAGAAACCTTTGGGGTAAGTTGTGGACCGTATCAGAGGGCCAAAACAACGTGGTACAAGTATTGTCCTTCCTGGGCCTCATGGATCCTGTCCAAACATGAACGTGCATCGTATGGCTCCAGGTTTCCTTTTTTCTTGTCACTGCCATGGGTAGGGCCATGTGAGCGACATTGTCCTCCTCCGCCATGGTGGCTGCTGGGTGGTGACGGTGGCGGAGGTGGCGGTGGGTTGGCCTTCTTGCTGTTACCCTTCTGTGACCCCTCATGCCTATCATGGTTACTTCTCGAACGCGGGGGTCTTGGTGCGACCTTCTCTTGTGACGATGATTGCCACTGTGCTCTCCATCATTCCGAGGCTGGGCCACATTATCACGAATGGCGATGCTTCCTGGGGGTGTCTAGTGGAGGCATGCTCGTGCGATGGTGAGATTTTGGGTCTTTATGATGTCGGGAATGTCGAGGCGATGGGAGAAAGCAACAAGGTTGAGCCTTGCCTCCGTGGATGGAGGATATGGGGATAGCTTTAGTACTATTGCGTGCATCCCTCCGTCTTTGTTATGACGAACCCATTTGAGATCCAACATCATGAGGAGATCTTGACCTGTGCTGCTTAGGAGCGCTAGACTGAAAATATGCTGGGTCAGACTCCAGCCTCTAAGAGGTGGCCTTCTCCTGCTGTTTGACGGCCTTGGCAACGAGGTCATACACCGGATCCACAGCTACAGATGATCTATCCTGATCCAGTAGAGACTTGGCAATGGCTAAGTTCAAGGCGGGTGTGGGCATGACTTTCTTTCCATCTTTGTCAATGAATGTCTTAGCCTGTGCCGACTTTGAAGGAGCCCACCCCAAGTTGTGTCGTACGCCGGGATCGTTGAAAACGTGAGCCAGATCTTTCTTATTCTTCTACTTCTTGAGCAGATTCTTGTACTTAGTCTCCATGGCTTTGGCCGCCTCTATTTATTTTTGCGCCTTGGCCAGATCTCGATCTAGCTTTGCGCCTTGCTCCGTGATGGCAGGTGACTCCTCTAGTAGCTATTGGCACTTCTCATCGACTGGACAACGTTCCAAATATGGGCCACGGTCATGGGCTCGACGAGAAAATTGCCATACATTACTCTATCAACCAGAGTGATTTGGGTGGCCGTAGACGTAGATAGTGGTGGAGGCAGATTCGTAGGATTAGCATTGCTTGGTCCGTTCGCGAGTTCCTACGTTTGTTGTGCCGGGATAGCCGGAGGGGGCATAGGCTTTGCCTGACCATTATCGGTGTTGTCAGCAGGTCCCTTCCCGTTGTTCCGCGTCTTAGTCGGAGCTGCTCCGGTTTGATCTTCTTCCATCACACTCCTAATGGCGACTAGCACCTGATGGTAAGTGACAAACTTGTCGGCTTGCTCCTCGCGGTTGATCTCCTCCTCCATATCCTTCGTGCAGTGTTGATCTCTTCTGGGTTGACGTTGATCTCCTCCAAATCTACGCTGATGTTGGCATAAAGTGCGTCCATAACAGAGTCAAAGGGAGTGGGAGCTTCTTTGATGGCAGAGGACGATGATGAGGAAGAGGGACAATTGGGCGGCGGCGGTGGCGGTGGTGGCCCGGGTAAAGCAATAAGGCCGGCCTAGGCCACATCATCAACAACAGAAAAACTTTTAACAATGTTAACCATTGATATGTTGGAAACGTATCTATAATTTTTGATGCTCCATGCTTGTTTAGTATCTACTTTGCTTTACTTGTCCACACTTTGAGGTGCTTTTTACATGTTTTCTGGTACTAACCTATTAACAAGTTGCAACAGTGCCAGATGCCTGTTTTCTGCTGTTTTTGGTTTCAGAAAAGTTAGTAAAGAATTATTCTCGGAATTGGATGGGACAAAGTCAATTACTTTCCATGGGGAACAAGAAGTCTAGAGGAGATCCAGAGGGGCCACCCCCCCACAGGCACGGCCACAGGTAGGCCCGCGCCTGGCTAGGGTTTGGTGGCCTTGGCCGCCGCCTTGGTCTCCCCCTTCGCCTATAAGAATCCCCCGATGCCGAAACCCTGAGCACCCGATCAGAAATCCATGAAACCGTTTGTAGCCGGCTCCACCATTGTCCCTAGATCGGGGGGATATGAAGTCCTTCCCGGCACCCTGCCGGAGGGGAGATCATCCCGGAGGCCTTCTATCCGGTATGATGCGTGATTAGTTCCACCTTGGACTATGGGTCCATGTAGTAGCTAGATGGTTATATCTCCTCCTTTGTGCTTTCATGTATAGATCTTGTGAGCTCTGTTCATGATCAAGATCTAATCTATTTGTAATCATGCATGTATTGTTTGCGGGGATCCGATGGATATTGAGATTATTATGTTGGTTTGATTAATGGTTTTGTCTTTATGATTCTATCATGTCTGTGTTGTTTGTGATCTTGCATGCTCTTTGTTGTTAGTAGCTATCTTGGCCAAGTAGTTGCTAGTGACTCAAAGAGGGGGGTATTTATGCTCGATAGTGAGTTCATGCCTCTAGTTTCCAAGGGAAGTGACAATAATATCTTCGGTTGTAGATGCGCTGTTGCTACTAGGGAGAGAACAACGGTCTCTTGTTCATGGAACATGTGGACTGTTTACCTTAAACACTTTGCTTAAAGCAGTTGTCTGTTGCTTGCAACTTAATACTGGAGGGTGTTCAGATGATAACCTGAAGGTGGACTTCTAGTCATAGATGCAGTTGGATGGCGGTCTATGTATCTTGTTGTATTGCCCAATCAACCTCATAGGATCTTTCTGACTAGTAATTGCATTGTTATGCCTTGCTCAGTTCGTGTCAATTGCCCTGATGTAATTTTTTTACCCTGCATGCCATGTTGTTTATCTAAGGAGAGCACCTCTAGTGAACTATGGACCCCGGTCCAATATTTAACATTGATACATCTTCCAATGTTACTTGTTTACTTGCTGCAAACCACCATTACCTTCCACACCATACATTTAATCCTTTGTTACAGCAAACAGGGTGAGCTTGACAACCTCACTAATTCGTTGGGACAAAGTCTTGAGTTTGTGTTGTGCAGGTATCCGCGTTGCTTGCAACACCTATGTGATGTTTCCTTCCTCCTTCTGGTTGGATAACCTCAGTATCAACTGAGGGGAAACTTGCTGCTTGCTCTTCACACCCTGCAAAGTGCCACGTCGAGCACCATCAAGTCTTTCTGGCGCCGTTGCCAGGGAGGCTAAGGACGTCTTCACTAGGGGAGTCCTTCACTTCCTTTCTCTTTAGTTTGTTTTTATTTGCTTAGTTTATTTTGCTTGGTTTTGTTTGCCTCTTTTCAAAAACTCCAAAAAAATTAGTTTAACTTGGTTTGCTTCCTTTATTCAAAAACACAAAAAAAATTAGTTCCTACTCTAGTTGGTGGTCTGTTGTTCCCTTGCTTGGTCATGCTTTCTATCAATGGGTGGTTTCTTTGAAACTAGTTCTTATTGGCAAGGTGGGTTCATGGAAGAAGAAAATTATTATTATAAGGAACACCGTTTGTCACAAAAAGGGAAACACTTATGGGAACAAATTGATAAGTTGAATACTATTGCTAGAGACGTGTTCTCTACTTATAATGTTACTTATTGTTTTGATAAAGCTTGTTGCTGTAGGAGGTATAAACACCTCCCTTTTCAATGTGAGTATAATGATAATGTTACCATATCCTCTTATGTTAAAGGAAATTATGACTTTTATGATGTGGAACAAATTGAAGAATTTATTGCCTTCAAGGTTGCATTTGAACTTGCCAGTTTGCTTGAAAATACTGATGATGCACCCTATGAATATGAGGTTTATGAGATACTTAAATTTTGCTTTGATAATTACAAGGAAGAAAATGGCTATATTCTTGAATATTTTAATAGATGCTTTCCACAAATGGAAGAGTCTAATGCCTTGCAGAATCCTATGGAAGAAGAAATTATTGAAACTAGAAGCTCATTAGATGAAAAAGAGGAGGAGAGTGATGAACAAAAGAAGGAATACTGGATTATCTACCCATGCCTACCTTCTAATGAGAGTATCTCTTTATCCCTTACATTATTTGATTATCCCCCATTCTTACTAAAGGAGGATGAATGTTATGTTCCTGTGGATCCTTTTGAAATATCCACTTTGGGTAAAACCTGTGAAGGTTTTAATCCCACTATTTTTGAGCTTGATAGAAATCATGTGTTTGTAGATCATGAAAAGCATGCTTTATGTGATAGCTATATTGTTGAGTTTATTCATGAGGCTACTGAAAATTATTATGAGAGATGAAAATATGGTTGTAGAAGTTTTCATAGTACTGTAACACCTCTCTATGTGCTAAAAGTTTTCAAGTTACCCTTGTTCCATCTTCCTATGCCTATCACTTTGTTCTTTGTGAATTTATTTGCATACACGATTCATATTCATATGAAGTGGGTTAGACTTAATGTGTTTTGAATTTGCTTCTTGATGCTCTCTTTTACTTCAGTTCATATTTCTTATGATAGCATCTTCTCAAGTTATAAAGCCTAACTTAAAGGCATTAAAGAAAAGTACTTGTTGGGAGATAACCCAAGAGTTTTCTTGAGTCTTGGAAGTTATTACTTCAGTAATGACCTATCCTTATCCTTTTTTGTTTGCTTTTTGTGCCAAGAATGACCTCTAATGAGAGGGAAGTAAGATTTGGGGAGTTGCTGTCCCGAAACAGATTTCTGTCCTCCACCAAACAAATTCATGAAGAGGCTCTGTAACTCGAATAGAGATAATATTTTACGAATAAATCCCCCAGTATGTTAGCTAACTTTCGTTAGTTCAAATTTTTTTATTTGAGCAACAAAAGATTTTCGAAAAAATCGGTTTCTACCTACTGGTCTGTTTTGACAGATTTCTGCCATTATTTGCATTTGCTTCTTATTGATTCCTTTTTGAGTTCTCTTCAGGTAAATTGAGCTTTTTGAAGGAGTTACTACAGTACCTTGTGTTTTGAATTAAAAGCCTTGCTATTCCAAAGCTTTGCCAGTGGTCTAATATGTTTTGAATAAACTAATGTTGCTAATGAAGATTGTGTGAAGTTTTGTATGAAGGAAAAATTTCAGGTGTAAAGAGAGAATGATGCAATGAGATGAAGAATGGACAAAAGCTCAAGCTTGGGGATGCCACCATGGTGTCACCCCAAGAAATATCCAAGAGGTACAATGTAACATCCCTAAAATCATGTTTTCAAAGATTGCATATCATTCATGCATGCATATCATTTAGGGATCAAACATCAAACCCATTTCAAGAAAACAAAGCACTAAGTGCTATTATTTTATGTGATCAAGCATAAATCAATTACCACTCTCCAATGGGAAATTATTTGTTCAAACCAAACCTTGTTGCTCTCAGAATATTTTGCTTGCTTGCTAATGCTTAAACCAAACATTTGCAAAACAAATGTGAATTTAAAAATCATTTTCAAAACTTGATCAAATCATGTGCTTTGTCACTGTTTATTTTTGTTTGATCAAGGGACCAAGCTAATACAGAGAGACCACATGAATATATGCCCAAAATGTGAGTGTTACACTCTACAGAAATCCAGAACAAATTTGAATTCAAATGGCATTTGAAATTGTTTGAAAATGGATTCAGAAAATCAAAACAGAAATAGAAAATGAATAGAGAAAAGGAAAAAGGCCGGCGCCAGTCATTTGGCCCAACAGTGAAACCAGCCCACTAAGCCCACCCGGGTTCCCCCTTCTCTCTCTCACTCGCAGCCATACCCACTGAGTCACTGACCGCCAGGGCCCATTCCCTCTTTCTTTCTCTCGCTGACAGCCGCGGCCCACATGGCAGTCGTCGTCTCCACCCTGGCGACCAGTTCATCCCCAAAATCTCGTCAGGCGTTTCCTGTTTGATTGCGGATTCAATTCCCGTTCAATGCCGGAGTTAATCGCGCCGCGCCCTTGCTACTTAAACCCCCTCTGCCCCTCTCCATTTTCCCCCAGACCCCAAGCACAGAGCGCCCCCAGGCTGCGAGAATTCCTCGCTGCAACCTCGCTGCTCCGACGAGTTCGTCGTCGAATTCCGGTGAGCACCGCACGCCCCTCTGCCTATGGTTCATGCTGACTTGTTCTACATCTCCGTGTGCACCTACTAATGCTTTCCGTTTGCTCACGCATGGTCTGTAGACTCGGCAACATCAACGACTGAGCTCCGCCGCCTTCTGCTCGAACTCCGGGATCGATTACGGTAAATACTGAGCGCCTCTTGACCCCTCATGCATACGACTAGGTTCGCCTTATCCTTGCGCAACTACTGATGCCTCTGGTTTGTGCTGAGAAGGTCCAGAGCGCCGGCAACAACTTCGTCTGCAAGGACCCGACGCCGTGCATGACTCCGACGAGCTCCAGCGACCACCTCTGCACGCCCCTTCGCCATCTAAGCCCACCTTGAGCATTAGCAGCACACGGCGAGCATAGTAAGCCCCTTCCCCCTCTCCCGCGCGACCTAGAACGTCGGCAACGACTCTGACAGAGCCGACGTCGCCAGCCGCTGCCGCTAGTGCCGCCCGTCTGTGGTCAATAGGATTGTGGCTGTAGGATTTAGATCTAACGTGTAAGATTAGATCTGTGACTAAGAGGTAAGTTTAGATCTAAGCCGTGCATGTTTAGTTAGATCCAACGGTAGCCGAGCGTGATCCGGTGCGAAACGGTATCATCCAATCAGACGCTGCCGCGTGGCCAGTTCTTGGTTTAAAATCAGATTTTTTATCTATTAGATGTTTAAACTTGATAAATTCATAAATTTTGATTCCCACGTCCAAATTTGACAAATTTTATCTCAATGGAATCAGGAGAGAAAGCCCTTTCCATATATGCAATGTGTTTAATGTTTTGTTTCTGTTAAAATGGTTATTTTTACAGAAACATGTGTAGGCCTATTTTGTATATATTAATTATTTGAGAAATGTTTTAATGTTCAAAAATAGGTTGTTTGGCAAGTTTTGAACCAGTTTATGAATCAGTATTGTGCACTTGTCTTGTTAGTATAGAAGATCATCACATATCATATTGCATGCATCCATATATTTTTGTTTTTATTTGTTTTTTTATGTGATTTGGTGCTATCATTTTATGTGTAGATTTTGGTGCAAATAGTGATTGTGATTGTGAGGATTGTAGCTACTCTCCAAACTACCAAGGCAAGTGGTGCATCATGAATTTATTCCTATGTTTTAAAATATGCATTAGAAATATTTTGCTAGTCTTGCATGGATATTTTTGATCTATATGCTACGCTTGGGAAATCCTAGTAGTTGTAGAATTTCTAGAAATATTTCTAAGTCTTAACAATGCCATGCTTAGCCTAGATAGTAGCAACCAAGGGTGGTTATATATTCATGCTATGAATAAATATTTCTAAGTCTTTGGACTATGGTTTTGGCTTAATAAAACAACTAAGTGAATGAAACACCTGGGTGGAATGGAAGGAATGGTTTATGTTGAGTGGTTACACAAGGCCTATTTCTATGGTTTACCTTGTGTATCTCACTTGTGGAAAGCCACCCAGGAACAAAGGTATTTGAGATGATAAATGTTAAGAAGCTTCTAGTGCAGCCACTTGGCAATATGGGCTCTGCCTGGATCATATAGGTTGCAATAACTTAGCCATTTGGACAGTTGGTGGTAGTGGGATGATAGGTTGGAGCGCGTCCATTTGGTCTAAGGGAAGGCTTCTGAAAGGTCCTGTCTTGGTGAAAATCAATTCTTGTGGGGAAAGTGCACAACCTCTGCAGATGGAAGAATCTAAGTACTTAGCCATGTCCCTGGTACTGGACAACTTGAGCATCAAGACATGGAAGCTATCAAGAATCTCCTCATCCCAATTTCTAAGTAAAAGCTTGTGGTTGAACAAGGGTGAAGGACCCCAATGTCTATTGGTGGTTCCTTGGGATATGTTTTTGACAAAGAAAAACTTAGACTTTTCAACTGATAGGCAAAACCTATTTTGAGCAAAGCAAGCCTAAGTTACACTTAGCCAAAATGCATATAGTATTTAGTCCACCAATATTATACTAAGGTATCACTTGCCAATACTATTCCAATGTATTGACCCACTGTGGCTGTAACTTGTGATGTTGCAGGATATTCTGATGATGATTAGGAGTCATGAGTCTACACTCAACATGCTTGCCTGTGGCACATGAAGATGAAGACTTATTTATCTTATTATATATTTGAACTCTTGTATTAGGCCTGTGGCCATGGAGTTGTAAAAGACTATGTTTTTCTCTGGAATGATATGTAATAATGACCTTTGTTTCTGTGTACTTCATCTTAAACTGTGGATGCTAGCATTGATGCAGGGACTAGCATTGCAATACAGGATCCTTTCCTTTACAAAGGAGGGATCTTACAGATGGTATCAGAGCACTGTGTTGCCTGTAGGATTATGACCCTAGGATTGGAAACCTCTAAGGAATTTTTTTCAATAACTTCCACACTTGTCTTTTCTTCTCGTAAACTTTTCTAATCTTCTTTCTCATCTCTATTTGTAGATGAACTCCATCAATGAAGCCGTGAAGAAGGGACCACTCATGACTATGACTTTGGAATGTGAGACAGATTTCCCCAAGGCTCTCAAGGACCTCATGGTTGCCATGGGAATACATGGTGCAGCTGTGTACAAAGGTTTTCCTGTGATGGATGAAGGAGTTGAGTACTGGTGGGTGCAACTTCATTTGTATAAAAACAAGGAAGACAACCACAAGGACTCAGGATTCTGCATGGTCACCAACACAATGATGCACACCACATTCTTTGATTCAGCAAGGGATGCCGCATGGAGGGCCATCCAAGAACTTGGTGATAGAATCAAGTGCAGAATGCTTAACACCCAGAATGACCTTAGGTAAGAAAAGAAGCATACCCAAGAGTTAGAGGCTACCAACCAAAGCCTAAGGAAGGACATCATAGACTTAGCAATGGAGTCCTGTGATCTAGACAAACAGACTGCCTCTAGGGATGCCATGTTAGCCAACTTGGCAAGTGAGATGGGATTGTAATGTACCACATTAGTTGGACCACCACACTTATCATTTTATTTTCCCAATTTTTTTTAAAAAATCAATTGAACCTTGGTTGTTTGTAATGGATCCATGTATGCCATGACTTGTGTATTTTGATTTCCAAAGTTATGCATGTGATGCCTTGTCTTGTGATTTGTCTTAAATTGTGTTGATTCTAACTTTTCCTATCTTATTAAATAGATGCCTAATGTTGCTATCAGCATGCCTGAAGAGTTCAAGGGAACTCGTTTTGACCCTCGTATTATTGAGCTCACTAGTTTGCTCAGTCTCCCTCTTCCTACCATCATGGTGCTTCCCTCACCAAGTTTGAGAGGAAAGACCTTTGGGGATTCAAGGTTAATCAGCCCGGACGCCAGACTGAGCCTACCACAGAGGCAATCATCTTCAAGCTCATGCACGATGACAAGGAGAGAGGCCTAGAGGTAGTCATGCAGGACTTGATTGGACGTCTGTTAGGGAGACACTCTCGACAGGTTAGAGGTACTCACTTCCATGCCTTCGGTAGACGTGATGAGGATGGTGAGGCCATTGACTTCGAGGGAGACAGCAGAGCCGATTCGTCTATACCTCCAGGACTTAGAGGTTCTTCTTAGGCACGTGGACACTGATAGGACCAACGTCATGCTCAGCAATGACGAACTTTAGGTGCAGCTTCGTGAGAAGGACAAGCTCTTCGCGGAGCAAGATGAGATAGTCAAGGAGATGGAGGCCAAGTTTGAGAGTCAAGACAGAAAGTTCAAGAGTCAAGAGAAGCGAGTCCAGGATAGGAACAAGAGGATTCGAGACATGACTGCAGAACTGGAGGCCAAAGACTTCGAGCTCGAGCATCAGCAGACTGTGATTGAGAGGCTTCGTTCACAGAAGAGGGCTCTCAAAGCCAAGGTAGAGACCTTGACCACCAATGTCGAGGAATACAAGACCTCTATGGAGAATGCAGGTCTTACATTTGTTGAGGAGGAGGTTGATGCCGAGGAGTAGTGAAAGGGCATGTATGCCCCCATGTGTGGTTTTGGTAATTAATGACAATCTCTATGGACTAATGTGTAAATTGAGTTTCACTTGTAGGTTTGTCCATTGGCATCGCTTGGGCCATGTGTTGGTCTCAAGGTTGGAAGATGAAGAAATGTCCAAGGGCTTTGTGCCCATTGGAATCATGAAGAAAGAAGGTGCTTGAAGGTCGATCAAGGCATGTGCAAAGAATTGCATCAAGATGGATCAACCTCAAGTAGGGATGAAGAAGGGAGAGCTCAAGATGCTCCATCTCTACAAGATCTCATGCTTGAAGCTTGCCATCCTCGTGCTCATGGAATGATGAAGACAAGTTCAAAGAAAAGGTTTCCCCATGGAGTATGGGAGAGCAATTTGCAAGTCTTCATCTTCATCAAGCAAGAGCGTCCAAGAAAGGTGTTCCCACTATAGAAGAACAAGACGGTCTACATCAAGTTCAAGTGGGATGCTCAAGGCAAAGGTATCTCCTTTATTGGTTTACTTGGTGTTTTTGTTCAAATTGTATCTCCTTTTGGTTCTTGAAAGCCTATGCATGCATATTTACTTCTTGTATATATTATGGCATGCTTGCTTTCTTTGATCCAATATATAGGAGAAACTCCACCAAATCCTAATGGGCTAAGATGTGCATGAAATTCAATTTCATATCAATATGCACATATTTGTGTGGGGGCTCTCCTATGTATTGTAGTTTCACTAACTACTTTGGACCCAATTTGTTTGGGGACCATAGTGTACTTAATTGTGTTTTAGGTGCATTGGAGATATATATTGGGTGCTTGTATCTTGAACAAGGAAGAAGTGGCGTCTACATGTTAGTTGGATGCAAGTTAGGATGATCAACGAATTCATATCTTCTTCATCCTACCAATTATATCTCGGTAACAAGTATCTCTCTCATGCATACATATCTTGTTCCCAACCTTGTGTAGGTTGCTTGTTGGCATGAATTTGTGTTCTTCCATATGTAGGATTTCTTGTTTTGGCTTTGAAGAGTTCTCTCTATTGCAAATGTGTGTATGTTGAGATGAGTGCATATAATGGGGACTATACTAAATCATGCTCATGATTCACTAATCCCAAATATGTCAATCTAGCAATTTTGTTGCATATCGTTTCCTCAGTATCTCCCATGTGCAATAGTGAGTATTTTTGCCAAGTTGATTTCTATCTTGTGATACTTGTTGCCTTTCTCCATATATTCCTTCTATCCTCTTCTTCCCTTGATAATAGTTGTGTTGTATGGGGTATGTTGGTGTTTGAAGCTCATTGATGTACAATAAGATATATTTGAGCCCTTGGGCATGCTTTCAAGCAAAACATCTTATTGGTATATTCTATGACTTCTTTTTGGGTCTTCATGTGTTTTCTTGAGTATCTGTTTTGTGTGTGCATGTTTCTTTGTGGTTATATGTCTTTGTGGTATTTTCCACCTAAAAATTTAAACACACAAGAGAAGATCAATATTTGGTTGTTTTTGCATTTCTTGGAAATCACCTCTTACTTCATTTTGATTCTTTGGTGGTTTCCAAATTATTGTATTTTGTGTGCATTGCTAAATGGTTTTGAAGGAGTGAGGATTCCATGGTTGTGCATATTGTTTCCAAATATAATTACTATAATTTCTGCACAATCTTTGGGGAGCTTCTATAATTCATTTAATGATGCACATGTTCCTTCTTTCTCATTTCTTGTGGTTTAAATGCTTATGGGGGAGCAAGGATTCCATATTTGTGCATATTGTATTCAATACAAGTATTCTAATCTTTGCACAAAGTTTGGGGAGCTTCTTTATTTTTATTTAAACACTCTTTTGGTTGTTGTTTCCTTTTGACATCATTTGATGGTGTTTCATTTGTTTCTTTTGGATCTTTTGATTGCTCGCTTCATTTGTTGAAGCCCTTTTCTTTTCTTTATTTCCTTTTTGCTTTCTTTGGTTCCTCAATATAGTTTTACTTCCTCCCTAGTTCTCATCATTTGCCTTGTGCATATGCACACCTTTGGAGGAATTCTCACTATGTTCGCCGTCTAGAACTTTTCACCCATTTTGGCAATCGATGCCAATGGGGGAGAAGTTTTGGAGGGTTTAAGGGAAGTTGGCCTTTGCTTTGAGTGTGTTCTTAAGCATTTGCCTCTCATGCTCTTGCATCTTTGTGTTTGCTTTGCATGTTGAATATATAGAGGAAACTCAACCAACGGTAACGGTTAGCAATCTATGCAATGAAATTCAAGTTCATCACACATGCATAGATTGTGGGGGAGTTTGCTCTATATATTGTGGTTGTACCAACATCACATACTTGTGTAGTATTTGATGTTGGGGCAACCGCTTTGGTCGTTAATTGTCATATTTAAACCCTCGCTAAGGGATCGTCATCAATTACCAAAATGGGGGAGATTGAAAGGGCATGTATGCCCCCATGTGTGGTTTTGGTAATTAATGACAATCTCTATGGACTATGTAAATTGAGTTTCACTTGTAGGTTTGTCCATTGGCATCGCTTGGGCCATGTGTTGGTCTCAAGGTTGGAAGATGAAGAAATGTCCAAGGGCTTTGTGCCCATTGGAATCATGAAGAAAGAAGGTGCTTGAAGGTCGATCAAGGCATGTGCAAAGAATTGCATCAAGATGGATCAACCTCAAGTAGGGATGAAGAAGGGAGAGCTCAAGATGCGCCATCTCTAGAAGATCTCATGCTTGAAGCTTGCCATCCTCGTGCTCATGGAATGATGAAGACAAGTTCAAAGAAGAGGTTTCCCCATGGAGTATGGGGGAGCAATTTGCAAGTCTTCATCTTCATCAAGCAAGAGCATCCAAGAAAGGTGTTCCCACTATAGAAGAACAAGACGGTCTACATCAAGTTCAAGTGGGATGCTCAAGGCAAAGGTATGTTCTTGATAGAGATTTTCTTTTGCCGGTCTCGTATTGTTAGTTGGGAGACCGGGTTTAGGATAGATAGCCGTGCTATCAAGAGGGGCTCTCAAGCGGGTGTCTCGTTTGCATCGTTCGGAGAGAGCTCAAACCTTTGCATTCATATCATCATCTTTCTTGGTTATTATTTGGTTCTTGTCCATGAGAGGATCTAGAGCTTGTGGTCACCATCATAACAAGCTCTAGTTCATCATCTAAGGATTTCACTTGCATATCTTATTGCGGTTTTTGATCTTGCGAGTTTTCCGGCTCCACACCTTGGGGGATACTTCACATATATATTCATAGTATTTTCTCCCAAGGTGATACCCAATATTTCTACTTTTTTTTGGATTCTATTCGTCATTACCTTTCCAACAAAATTGGTTTCATCCCAATCGGAGTTTCCAAGCTCAACTTCTTGTGTTTTGGGTTTTGGAGGTTTTACCGGTTCATCGCTTCTAGAGAGGTCATATCTTTCTCAATTTTGTTTTATACTTCCATTCTGGACTATTATGTTTATTTGCATAATCTTGTAAAACTTTTCGTTCTCTTCAAAACGAGCCCAAGATCATCAAAAACGGAGTCCGGGATCAAACGTTATTGAAGTTTTCGTGCAATGCTGTCCTGTGTTTTTGCTTGAGCGGAAGTTCCGGCCAAGTTCCGACCCAAGTTCCGGCCAAGTTCCGACCCAAGTTCCGGTCAGGTTCAGTAACTTGTGTTTCTATTTGCCGGAAGTTCCGGTGGGAGGCCGGAAGTTCTGGTGGGGGCGCGAATCTGGCCCAAACGGTCAGTTTTTCCTTGTCCTATTTAAGGGGGGCTTCTTCCCCAATGGTTCCCCATCTTTTGAGCTCGTTTTTGCCCACCATTGTTGACCTATTTGAGCTCTCTTACTCCCTCTCCCTCCCATGATTCTTACATCTTTTTGAGGGAAAAGTGAGAGGAGATCTAGATCTACAATCCCACCAAGTCAAATCCCTTCTTTGTGAAGGAATCATTGGGATCTAGATCTTGGAGAGTTTTGTGTTCTCCTCTTGTGTTCTTCCTCCCTTATTCCCCCAATAGCTTTTGTAGCTTTGTTGGAATTTGGGAGAGAAGGACTTGCCCTTGCATTTGGTGCATAGGTTTGAGTTCTCCTCTTGTGTTCTTCCTCCCTTATTCCTCCAATAGCTTTTGTAGCTTTGTTGGAATTTGGGAGAGAAGGACTTGCCCTTGCATTTGGTGCATAGGTTTGAGTTCTCCTCGGAGATTCGGCGAGTACAAGCTTGTGGGCTTGTTACTCTTGGGTTCTTGGAACCCTAGACGGTTGTGTGGTTGGGTTGTTGACCTTTTGTGGTCTTGTTGACCTTTTGTGGTCTTGTAGCCTCTTGTGGCTTTGTTGGCCTTTTGTGGCATTGTAGCCTTTTGTGGCTTTGTTGTTGGGAGCCTCCAATTGAGTTGTGGAGTTAGCCCCAATCCTGTATGGGTTTGGTGACCGCCCTCAAGCATCCCATAGTGGAGCAAGTGCCCGCCTTTTGTGGTGCGCACTTGGGAGAATAGGGTGAGCCTTTTGTGGCGTCGGTGAGTTGCGTGCTTCCGCATCCGGGGTGAGGCCTTGTGTGGCGTTGGGTGAGCATCGAGCAACCACACCTCGAGGTGAGCCATTTGTGGCGTTCAGAGAGCATTGCGCCATCACCTCTCCAACGGAGACGTAGCTTCTTTGGAAGTGAACTTCGGGAAACAAATCTTCGTCTCAAGCGTCCATCGGTTATCTCTCAACCGAGCCCTTTACTTATGCACTTTACATTGTGATAGCCATCGTGCTTGAAGTATTTATTTCTTGCTATCACCTTGTTGCTTGTATTGCTTAGCATAGGTTGTTGGTGCACTTAGGTAAACTTAGTGGCTAGGTTTTGTGCTCAATAAATTAAACGTTAGTTTTATTCCGCATTTACTTGAGCCTAAACCGTAATATTTTTAAAAGCCTATTCACCCCCCCTCTAGGCGACTTCCTTTGTACTTTCAATTGGTATCAGAGCAAGGTCTCTCGCTTTTAGGCTTCACCGCCTCGAGAGTAAAGATGTCTCCTAGGGGTTTAGTGCACTCTCACACATTTACTTTTGATGGCACACATTATGATGTTTGGCGTACTCGCATGCTTAGTCATTTCCGGGCCATTGACCCAAACATTGAGCGCATTCTAGATATGGGCTTGTCTCCTCCTAAGGATCCCCAAAATCTATCTTTGGAGGAGAAGACAAACTCTTATCTCGAAGCTCAAGCATCTAATGTGCTTGTTAATGTTGTGAGTTTTGTAGTTATTTCCTCAATCATGCCTTTCCGGAATTCTCATGATATATGGACCAAGCTTCAAGCAAAATATGATGTGTCCAAGCTTAATGAGGATGATTGTGTTCCATCCACCTCCGGCCGCGATGAGTTCTCATCTTCTTCCACTAGACCAACATGTGAGTTGTCACAAGGTAATGATATGGTGAGTGGTGATAGAACTTGCAATGTAGATAGTGAGATTTCCATTCATGATTCTTTGTCTCTATCTCATTGCAATGTTGTATCTATGGGCATGAACACTTGTAGGACCATATGTGATTTACATCCTAGTGTTGATTGACCTTGCATATCTTGTAGAAATGAATTGGATATATCTCATGATGATATGCTTGCTTTGCCTTGTTGCCATGATAAATGTGCTTCCATTTCCTCTAGTTCTTGTGTTGCTAACAATGTAGAGGAAAGTGAAGAATGTGTGGGCCAAGGCAAAGTTGTCATTAGAGCTTCATGTGTTCCCTCATCATCATCTTCTTCCAATGTTCACTTGTGCCTCATGGCTAAGGGTTCAAAGGTAACCTCTCCTTTGGACTCCAATATATCTCATGATGATGTGAATGTTGAAGTAGATAATGATGTTGCTTCTCTAAAAGAGAAGGGGGGGCTAGTCCTTCGTGCTCTTCATCCTAATAAAAATGCTTGCTCTACTTTCATTGAAATCTTGACTTGTGCTATTGAAAGTAGGCAACTAATATATGAGCATGAGGACAAAATAGATAAAATAAGTAGTCTTGAGCGTGAGTATGCTAATGAAATTGCCAACCTAAATGAAGCTCTTGAAGAGGAACAAACCACTAAGGAATCTCTTGAGGAGGCCTTTGCTCTAGAGCTATCTAGAGTAAGGAAATCTCATGATAGAGAGTTTGAGGTGGCAAGTGCTCTTCAAATTAAAAATGATGAACTTGAAGTTGCCTATGCTAAACTCCTTGAGGACTTTGAGCACCTCAACAATGGCTCTAGGGTCATCAAGGGTGAGCTCATCAAACTCACCGAGTTACATGAGCAACTTAAAGCTTCATATTATAAAGAGCTTTCCAAGTTGCCCTCACCTCTTGCTTTAATTGATGATGCTTGTGCTACTAACTCTATTTCATGTGAAGCATCTATCTTGAAGGAGAATGTTGAGCTAAAGGCTCAACTTGCTTTGCTAATAAGCAACTATGGGAGATTAGAAGAAAGTCATGCCAAGCTCTCAAGCTCGCATGAGGATCTTCTACTCTCCCATGGTAGGCTAGAGTTAGCTCATGAGGCCATTGTGTCAAAGGTAACATCTAGTGGGCCTCATGTGGACATTAGCACTATATCTACTCCAAATGTTATATTGCCATGTGCTAGTCCTTGTAATTCATCCTCTCACAACCATGCTAAATCTTGTTATGAATTGCATCCTTTGCCTTGTTGCTCTAACAATGAAGCTTCTACTTCCTCTAGTATTGTTGTTGATATTAACCATGTAGAGGAAGTCAAAGAGCTCAAGGCTCAAGTCACTTATTTGAAGAATGACTTGAAAAGGTGTCATGAAGGGAAGACCACGCTCAAGAATATGTTGAGTGTGCGACGCCCCCCAAGTGATAAGAGTGGGCTTGGATTCAACTCCAACACCAAGAGCAAGTCCACTATCTCGTTGAAGCACAAGGGCAACAAGAAGAAGGGCCAAGGACAAGTGAAGAATCCGGCCAACATTGTGTGCTTCAAGTGCAAGGAAGAAGGGCATCATGTGAGGGATTGCCCATTGAAGAAGAAGCCTCTTAGTGAGAAGCAACGGGGGAAGCGGCCTCAAGCTCCTCCACAAGCTCAAGATGGGCCACTTCCCAAGAAGCCTCAAGCTCTTCTTCGTGGTGCAGCTCCTCCCAAGAAGAAAGACGGCAAGAGAAGAACTTGCTACATATGTCGTGAGAAGGGGCACCTTTCTTCCTCATGCACCATGGGTATCTCCTCATCCCGTCCTATCTTGTTTGATGATGCTTATTCACTTCGTAAGGATGAGGGTGGCAATGTGTTTGCCAAATTTGTTGGTGCCCAAAGTGGTGTCAAGAAAAGAACCATTTGGGTGGTCAAGCCTATTGTGACTAACTTCTTAGGACCCAACTTGGTTGGGGACCAACAAGCTAAAACTTGATCAATAGGTGTTTTTGGAGGGCATTGGAGACTTGGCTATCTTATGAAGAGTTGAGAGATCTTCATTATATTCTTGTTGTCGAAGTCAAGTCATTAGTTATCATGCTTCTATTCCTTATCTAATGTTCCTCCTTCCGGTAACTTGTGCTAAACTCCTTTACATTTATAGTTACTTGCTCCCTTGTGCATGTGTTGGTTTTGTACCTTGCATGTGCTTGTACATGTTGTGCTTACCACTTACTTATATTGACCTATGAATTATCTTTGTGTATGTTGGTTGGCACACCATGTATTTGTGTTTCTTGGTTTTGAGCCTTTATTGTTTCTAGTAGGTATCTTATTTGGCTCTTGTGAGGGATTAATGGACTATTCCGTTTTGGGGGAGTGTCATGCTTGGGCATTCCACAATCCTAAAATGTGTGTACATGAGAAAAACCACTTAGTAGTCATTTTGTTGTCTCTATGTGGTTTGTCTCTCTCATGAGAAACTCAAGTTTCCATAATGTCCATTAATACCTCTAGTTTGATCTTTTTGCCTCTTGTTGAGATTTCTTGGTTTATCACATTATGGGGGAGTCATATGCTTTGTGCATATTACAAACCTAGAAAATGTGGACATTTGAGGTAGTGCCACTTAGATTTGATATTGAGAATTATCTAGTTCCTATATTGCACATTTGCTCATACAAGTTCCAATTTTCTTAAATGTATTTATTGCTCATCTTTTGGATCTTGTTCGTGATAGTGATTCTTGGTATGTGTTTCCTCATATTTGGATCTACATATCCTCATGGGAACCACTTGCTTCTATTTAATCAATTCACTAGTGATTGTGTGACTATTTGAAGCAATCAAGAATCTCTTTCGAAGCATCAAGCTTAATTCCTATCTTGTTATATGCTTCTTTGTGTGAATATGATCTTGGATATCCTTGCAAACTACCTCGGGAAAATTATCCCTATTACTTTTTGTCCTTGGACAATTAGTATTTAATATATGGTAGGATTCTTTGATCATATTCGTTTTGGCCTTTTCTTATTTATATTATCTTTGGCCAATAAAATGTTTTTCTATTTGCTCCCAAGCTTTCCTTGCCTCTTGTGGACCTTCTTATTTTATTTATTTCCCCTTGTGTTTTATTTAGTGTAGGTAGTGATGATCTCATTTGTGGGCATCTTTGCATTCAAAGGCAAAATTATATATAATGCTCTACTTATGGGGGAGCTCTCTATATTATCTAGAACATTGTTCTTCTTGATTTGATCCTTCTTGGTTGGAAGCTCGATCCTTTTTGTGTTGGTACTTTGTGTGCCATCATGAAAAGTGTGAAGAGTTTGTTTTGGTTATTATTTCCTTGCTCTCGTTGGGAGTTGGCTTTATCTCATTCAGTTTCACTTGTTTTGTTCTTTTAGGATGAGATAAATCCTTGAGCCTTGGTATTTTTCTTATCCTTTTTCTTTGGCTCTTTCGAGTTCATTTGTTGAACTTGTGCTCTTTCATGTGTTGATTTGGCTCTTCGATACAATTTGGACACCTTTTGTCGAGTCACACTTTTGTGTGTGTCTTATTGGTTTACTTGGTGTTTTTGTTCAAATTGTATCTACTTTTGGTTCTTGAAAGCCTATGCATGCATATTTACTTCTTGTATATATTATGGCATGCTTGCTTTCTTTGATCCAATATATAGGAGAAACTCCACCAAATCCTAATGGGCTAAGATGTGCATGAAATTCAATTTCATATCAATATGCACATATTTGTGTGGGGGCTCTCCTATGTATTGTAGTTTCACTAACTACTTTGGACCCAATTTGTTTGGGGACCATAGTGTACTTAATTGTGTTTTAGGTGCATTGGAGATATATATTGGGTGCTTGTATCTTGAACAAGGAAGAAGTGGCGTCTACATGTTAGTTGGATGCAAGTTAGGATGATCAACGAATTCATATCTTCTTCATCCTACCAATTATATCTCGGTAACAAGTATCTCTCTCATGCATACATATCTTGTTCCCAACCTTGTGTAGGTTGCTTGTTGGCATGAATTTGTGTTCTTCCATATGTAGGATTTCTTGTTTTGGCTTTGAAGAGTTCTCTCTATTGCAAATGTGTGTATGTTGAGATGAGTGCATATAATGGGGACTATACTAAATCATGCTCATGATTCACTAATCCCAAATATGTCAATCTAGCAATTTTGTTGCATATCGTTTCCTCAATATCTCCCATGTGCAATAGTGAGTATTTTTGCCAAGTTGATTTCTATCTTGTGATACTTGTTGCCTTTCTCCATATATTCCTTCTATCCTCTTCTTCCCTTGATAATAGTTGTGTTGTATGGGGTATGTTGGTGTTTGAAGCTCATTGATGTACAATAAGATATATTTGAGCCCTTGGGCATGCTTTCAAGCAAAACATCTTATTGGTATATTCTATGACTTCTTTTTGGGTCTTCATGTGTTTTCTTGAGTATCTGTTTTGTGTGTGCATGTTTCTTTGTGGTTATATGTCTTTGTGGTATTTTCCACCTAAAAATTTATACACACAAGAGAAGATCAATATTTGGTTGTTTTTGCATTTCTTGGAAATCACCTCTTACTTCATTTTGATTCTTTGGTGGTTTCCAAATTATTGTATTTTGTGTGCATTGCTAAATGGTTTTGAAGGAGTGAGGATTCCATGGTTGTGCATATTGTTTCCAAATATAATTACTATAATTTCTGCACAATCTTTGGGGAGCTTCTATAATTCATTTAATGATGCACATGTTCCTTCTTTCTCATTTCTTGTGGTTTAAATGCTTATGGGGGAGCAAGGATTCCATATTTGTGCATATTGTATTCAATACAAGTATTCTAATCTTTGCACAAAGTTTGGGGAGCTTCTTTATTTTTATTTAAACACTCTTTTGGTTGTTGTTTCCTTTTGACATCATTTGATGGTGTTTCATTTGTTTCTTTTGGATCTTTTGATTGCTCGCTTCATTTGTTGAAGCCCTTTTCTTTTCTTTATTTCCTTTTTGCTTTCTTTGGTTCCTCAATATAGTTTTACTTCCTCCCTAGTTCTCATCATTTGCCTTGTGCATATGCACACCTTTGGAGGAATTCTCACTATGTTCGCCGTCTAGAACTTTTCACCCATTTTGGCAATCGATGCCAATGGGGGAGAAGTTTTGGAGGGTTTAAGGGAAGTTGGCCTTTGCTTTGAGTGTGTTCTTAAGCATTTTCCTCTCATGCTCTTGCATCTTTGTGTTTGCTTTGCATGTTGAATATATAGAGGAAACTCAACCAACGGTAACGGTTAGCAATCTATGCAATGAAATTCAAGTTCATCACATGCATAGATTGTGGGGAGTTTGTTTCTATATATTAGGTTGTACCAACATCACATACTTGTGTAGTATTTGATGTTGGGGCAACCGCTTTGGTCGTTAATTGTCATATTTAAACCTCGCTAAGGGATCATCAATTACCAAAATGGGGAGATTGAAAGGGCATATATGCCCCCATGTGTGGTTTTGGTAATTAATGACAATCTCTATGGACTATGTAAATTGAGTTTCACTTGTAGGTTTGTCCATTGGCATCGCTTGGGCCATGTGTTGGTCTCAAGGTTGGAAGATGAAGAAATGTCCAAGGGCTTTGTGCCCATTGGAATCATGAAGAAAGAAGGTGCTTGAAGGTCGATCAAGGCATGTGCAAAGAATTGCATCAAGATGGATCAACCTCAAGCAGGGATGACGACGCCAGAGCTCAAGATGCGCCATCTCTAGAAGATCTCATGCTTGAAGCTTGCCGTCCTCGTGCTCATGGAATGATGAAGACAAGTTCAAAGAAGAGGTTTCCCCATGGAGTATGGGGGAGCAATTTGCAAGTCTTCATCTTCATCAAGCAAGAGCATCCAAGAAAGGTGTTCCCACTATAGAAGAACAAGACGGTCTACATCAAGTTCAAGTGGGATGCTCAAGGCAAAGGTATGTTCTTGATAGAGATTTTCTTTTGCCGGTCTCGTATTGTTAGTTGGGAGACCGGGTTTAGGATAGATAGCCGTGCTATCAAGAGGGGCTCTCAAGCGGGTGTCTCGTTTGCATCGTTCGGAGAGAGCTCAAACCTTTGCATTCATATCATCATCTTTCTTGGTTATTATTTGGTTCTTGTCCATGAGAGGATCTAGAGCTTGTGGTCACCATCATAACAAGCTCTAGTTCATCATCTAAGGATTTCACTTGCATATCTTATTGCGGTTTTTGATCTTGCGAGTTTTCCGGCTCCACACCTTGGGGGATACTTCACATATATATTCATAGTATTTTCTCCCAAGGTGATACCCAATATTTCTACTTTTTTTTGGATTCTATTCGTCATTACCTTTCCAACAAAATTGGTTTCATCCCAATCGGAGTTTCCAAGCTCAACTTCTTGTGTTTTGGGTTTTGGAGGTTTTACCGGTTCATTGCTTCTAGAGAGGTCATATCTTTCTCAATTTGGTTTTATACTTCCATTCTGTACTATTATGTTTATTTGCATAATCTTGTAAAACTTTTCGTTCTCTTCAAAACGAGCCCAAGATCATCAAAACGAGTCCGGATCAAACGTTATTGAAGTTTTCGCAATGTTGTCTGTGTTTTTGCTTGAGCGGAAGTTCCGGCCAAGTTCCGACCCAAGTTCCGGCCAAGTTCCGACCCAAGTTCCGGTCAGGTTCAGTAACTTGTGTTTCTATTTGCCGGAAGTTCCGGTGGGAGGCCGGAAGTTCTGGTGGGGGCGCGAATCTGGCCCAAACGGACAGTTTTTCCTTGTCCTATTTAAGGGGGGCTTCTTCCCCAATGGTTCCCCATCTTTTGAGCTCGTTTTTGCCCACCATTGTTGACCTATTTGAGCTCTCTTACTCCCTCTCCCTCCCATGATTCTTACATCTTTTTGAGGGAAAAGTGAGAGGAGATCTAGATCTACAATCCCACCAAGTCAAATCCCTTCTTTGTGAAGGAATCATTGGGATCTAGATCTTGGAGAGTTTTGTGTTCTCCTCTTGTGTTCTTCCTCCCTTATTCCCCCAATAGCTTTTGTAGCTTTGTTGGAATTTGGGAGAGAAGGATTTGCCCTTGCATTTGGTGCATAGGTTTGAGTTCTCCTCTTGTGTTCTTCCTCCCTTATTCCTCCAATAGCTTTTGTAGCTTTGTTGGAATTTGGGAGAGAAGGACTTGCCCTTGCATTTGGTGCATAGGTTTGAGTTCTCCTCGGAGATTCAAGCAGTACAAGCTTGTGGGCTTGTTACTCTTGGGTTCTTGGAACCCTAGACGGTTGTGTGGTTGGGTTGTTGACCTTTTGTGGTCTTGTTGACCTTTTGTGGTCTTGTAGCCTCTTGTGGCTTTGTTGGCCTTTTGTGGCATTGTAGCCTTTTGTGGCTTTGTTGTTGGGAGCCTCCAATTGAGTTGTGGAGTTAGCCCCAATCCTGTATGGGTTTGGTGACCGCCCTCAAGCATCCCATAGTGGAGCAAGTGCCCGCCTTTTGTGGTGCGCACTTGGGAGAATAGGGTGAGCCTTTTGTGGCGTCGGTGAGTTGCGTGCTTCCGCATCCGGGGTGAGGCCTTGTGTGGCGTTGGGTGAGCATCGAGCCACCACACCTCGAGGTGAGCCATTTGTGGCGTTCGTAGAGCATTGCGCCATCACACCTCTCCAACGGAGACGTAGCTTCTTTGGAAGTGAACTTCGGGAAACAAATCTTCGTCTCCGCGTCCATCGGTTATCTCTCAACCGAGCCCTTTACTTATGCACTTTACATTGTGATAGCCATCGTGCTTGAAGTATTTATTTCTTGCTATCACCTTGTTGCTTGTATTGCTTAGCATAGGTTGTTGGTGCACTTAGGTAAACTTAGTGGCTAGGTTTTGTGCTCAATAAATTAAACGTTAGTTTTATTCCGCATTTACTTGAGCCTAAACCGTAATATTTTTAAAAGCCTATTCACCCCCCCTCTAGGCGACTTCCTTTGTACTTTCAATTGGTATCAGAGCAAGGTCTCTCGCTTTTAGGCTTCACCGCCTCGAGAGTAAAGATGTCTCCTAGGGGTTTAGTGCACTCTCACACATTTACTTTTGATGGCACACATTATGATGTTTGGACTCAAGCATGCTTAGTCATTTCAGCCATTGACCCAAACATTGAGCATTCTAGATATGGGCTTGTCTCCTAAGGATCCCCAAAATCTATCTTTGGAGGAGAAGACAAACTCTTATCTCGAAGCTCAAGCATCTAATGTGCTTGTTAATGTTGTGAGCTTTGTAGTTATTTCCTCAATCATGCCTTTCCGGAATTCTCATGATATATGGACCAAGCTTCAAGCAAAATATGATGTGTCCAAGCTTAATGAGGATGATTGTGTTCCATCCACCGCCGGCCGCGATGAGTTCTCATCTTCTTCCACTAGACCAACATGTGAGTTGTCACAAGGTAATGATATGGTGAGTGGTGATAGAACTTGCAATGTAGATAGTGAGATTTCCATTCATGATTCTTTGTCTCTATCTCATTGCAATGTTGTATCTATGGGCATGAACACTTGTAGGACCATATGTGATTTACATCCTAGTGTTGATTGACCTTGCATATCTTGTAGAAATGAATTGGATATATCTCATGATGATATGCTTGCTTTGCCTTGTTGCCATGATAAATGTGCTTCCATTTCCTCTAGTTCTTGTGTTGCTAACAATGTAGAGGAAAGTGAAGAATGTGTGGGCCAAGGCAAAGTTGTCATTAGAGCTTCATGTGTTCCCTCATCATCATCTTCTTCCAATGTTCACTTGTGCCTCATGGCTAAGGGTTCAAAGGTAACCTCTCCTTTGGACTCCAATATATCTCATGATGATGTGAATGTTGAAGTAGATAATGATGTTGCTTCTCTAAAAGAGAAGGGGGGGGGCTAGTCCTTCGTGCTCTTCATCCTAATAAAAATGCTTGCTCTACTTTCATTGAAATCTTGACTTGTGCTATTGAAAGTAGGCAACTAATATATGAGCATGAGGACAAAATAGATAAAATAAGTAGTCTTGAGCGTGAGTATGCTAATGAAATTGCCAACCTAAATGAAGCTCTTGAAGAGGAACAAACCACTAAGGAATCTCTTGAGGAGGCCTTTGCTCTAGAGCTATCTAGAGTAAGGAAATCTCATGATAGAGAGTTTGAGGTGGCAAGTGCTCTTCAAATTAAAAATGATGAACTTGAAGTTGCCTATGCTAAACTCCTTGAGGACTTTGAGCCCCTCAACAATGGCTCTAGGGTCATCAAGGGTGAGCTCATCAAACTCACCGAGTTACATGAGCAACTTAAAGCTTCATATTATAAAGAGCTTTCCAAGTTGCCCTCACCTCTTGCTTTAATTGATGATGCTTGTGCTACTAACTCTATTTCATGTGAAGCATCTATCTTGAAGGAGAATGTTGAGCTAAAGGCTCAACTTGCTTTGCTAATAAGCAACTATGGGAGATTAGAAGAAAGTCATGCCAAGCTCTCAAGCTCGCATGAGGATCTTCTACTCTCCCATGGTAGGCTAGAGTTAGCTCATGAGGCCATTGTGTCAAAGGTAACATCTAGTGGGCCTCATGTGGACATTAGCACTATATCTACTCCAAATGTTATATTGCCATGTGCTAGTCCTTGTAATTCATCCTCTCACAACCATGCTAAATCTTGTTATGAATTGCATCCTTTGCCTTGTTGCTCTAACAATGAAGCTTCTACTTCCTCTAGTATTGTTGTTGATATTAACCATGTAGAGGAAGTCAAAGAGCTCAAGGCTCAAGTCACTTATTTGAAGAATGACTTGAAAAGGTGTCATGAAGGGAAGACCACGCTCAAGAATATGTTGAGTGTGCGACGCCCCCCAAGTGATAAGAGTGGGCTTGGATTCAACTCCAACACCAAGAGCAAGTCCACTATCTCGTTGAAGCACAAGGGCAACAAGAAGAAGGGCCAAGGACAAGTGAAGAATCCGTCCAACATTGTGTGCTTCAAGTGCAAGGAATAAGGGCATCATGTGAGGGATTGCCCATTGAAGAAGAAGCCTCTTAGTGAGAAGCAACGGGGGAAGCGGCCTCAAGCTCCTCCACAAGCTCAAGATGGGCCACTTCCCAAGAAGCCTCAAGCTCTTCTTCATGGTGCAGCTCCTCCCAAGAAGAAAGACGGCAAGAGAAGAACTTGCTACATATGTCGTGAGAAGGGGCACCTTTCTTCCTCATGCACCATGGGTATCTCCTCATCCCGTCCTATCTTGTTTGATGATGCTTATTCACTTCGTAAGGATGAGGGTGGCAATGTGTTTGCCAAATTTGTTGGTGCCCAAAGTGGTGTCAAGAAAAGAACCATTTGGGTGGTCAAGCCTATTGTGACTAACTTCTTAGGACCCAACTTGGTTGGGGACCAACAAGCTAAAACTTGATCAATAGGTGTTTTTGGAGGGCATTGGAGACTTGGCTATCTTATGAAGAGTTGAGAGATCTTCATTATATTCTTGTTGTCGAAGTCAAGTCATTAGTTATCATGCTTCTATTCCTTATCTAATGTTCCTCCTTCCGGTAACTTGTGCTAAACTCCTTTACATTTATAGTCACTTGCTCCCTTGTGCATGTGTTGGTTTTGTACCTTGCATGTGCTTGTACATGTTGTGCTTACCACTTACTTATATTGACCTATGAATTATCTTCGTGTATGTTGGTTGGCACACCATGTATTTGTGTTTCTTGGTTTTGAGCCTTTATTGTTTCTAGTAGGTATCTTATTTGGCTCTTGTGAGGGATTAATGGACTATTCCGTTTTGGGGGAGTGTCATGCTTGGGCATTCCACAATCCTAAAATGTGTGTACATGAGAAAAACCACTTAGTAGTCATTTTGTTGTCTCTATGTGGTTTGTCTCTCTCATGAGAAACTCAAGTTTCCATAATGTCCATTAATACCTCTATTTTGATCTTTTTGCCTCTTGTTGAGATTTCTTGGTTTATCACATTATGGGGGAGTCATATGCTTTGTGCATATTACAAACCTAGAAAATGTGGACATTTGAGGTAGTGCCACTTAGATTTGATATTGAGAATTATCTAGTTCCTATATTGCACATTTGCTCATACAAGTTCCAATTTTCTTAAATGTATTTATTGCTCATCTTTTGGATCTTGTTCGTGATAGTGATTCTTGGTATGTGTTTCCTAATATTTGGATCTACATATCCTCATGGGAACCACTTGCTTCTATTTAATCAATTCACTAGTGATTGTGTGACTATTTGAAGCAATCAAGAATCTCTTTCGAAGCATCAAGCTTAATTCCTATCTTGTTATATGCTTCTTTGTGTGAATATGATCTTGGATATCCTTGCAAACTACCTCGGGAAAATTATCCCTATTACTTTTTGTCCTTGGACAATTAGTATTTAATATATGGTAGGATTCTTTGATCATATTCGTTTTGGCCTTTTCATATTTATATTATCTTTGGCCAATAAAATGTTTTTCTATTTGCTCCCAAGCTTTCCTTGCCTCTTGTGGACCTTCTTATTTTATTTATTTCCCCTTGTGTTTTATTTAGTGTAGGTAGTAGTGATGATCTCATTTGTGGGCATCTTGCATTCAAAGGCAAAATTATATATAATGCTCTACTTATGGGGGAGCTCTCCTATATTATCTAGAACATTGTTCTTCTTGATTTGATCCTTCTTGGTTGGAAGCTCGATCCTTTTTGTGTTGGTACTTTGTGTGCCATCATGAAAAGTGTGAAGAGTTTGTTTTGGTTATTATTTCCTTGCTCTCGTTGGGAGTTGGCTTTATCTCATTCAGTTTCACTTGTTTTGTTCTTTTAGGATGAGATAAATCCTTGAGCCTTGGTATTTTTCTTATCCTTTTTCTTTGGCTCTTTCGAGTTCATTTGTTGAACTTGTGCTCTTTCATGTGTTGATTTGGCTCTTCGATACAATTTGGACACCTTTTGTCGAGTCACACTTTTGTGTGTGTCTTATTGGTTTACTTGGTGTTTTTGTTCAAATTGTATCTCCTTTTGGTTCTTGAAAGCCTATGCATGCATATTTACTTCTTGTATATATTATGGCATGCTTGCTTTCTTTGATCCAATATATAGGAGAAACTCCACCAAATCCTAATGGGCTAAGATGTGCATGAAATTCAATTTCATATCAATATGCACATATTTGTGTGGGGGCTCTCCTATGTATTGTAGTTTCACTAACTACTTTGGACCCAATTTGTTTGGGGACCATAGTGTACTTAATTGTGTTTTAGGTGCATTGGAGATATATATTGGGTGCTTGTATCTTGAACAAGGAAGAAGTGGCGTCTACATGTTAGTTGGATGCAAGTTAGGATGATCAACGAATTCATATCTTCTTCATCCTACCAATTATATCTCGGTAACAAGTATCTCTCTCATGCATACATATCTTGTTCCCAACCTTGTGTAGGTTGCTTGTTGGCATGAATTTGTGTTCTTCCATATGTAGGATTTCTTGTTTTGGCTTTGAAGAGTTCTCTCTATTGCAAATGTGTGTATGTTGAGATGAGTGCATATAATGGGGACTATACTAAATCATGCTCATGATTCACTAATCCCAAATATGTCAATCTAGCAATTTTGTTGCATATCGTTTCCTCAATATCTCCCATGTGCAATAGTGAGTATTTTTGCCAAGTTGATTTCTATCTTGTGATACTTGTTGCCTTTCTCCATATATTCCTTCTATCCTCTTCTTCCTTGATAATAGTTGTGTTGTATGGGGTATGTTGGTGTTTGAAGCTCATTGATGTACAATAAGATATATTTGAGCCCTTGGGCATGCTTTCAAGCAAAACATCTTATTGGTATATTCTATGACTTCTTTTTGGGTCTTCATGTGTTTTCTTGAGTATCTGTTTTGTGTGTGCATGTTTCTTTGTGGTTATATGTCTTTGTGGTATTTTCCACCTAAAAATTTATACACACAAGAGAAGATCAATATTTGGTTGTTTTTGCATTTCTTGGAAATCACCTCTTACTTCATTTTGATTCTTTGGTGGTTTCCAAATTATTGTATTTTGTGTGCATTGCTAAATGGTTTTGAAGGAGTGAGTATTCCATGGTTGTGCATATTGTTTCCAAATATAATTACTATAATTTCTGCACAATCTTTGGGGAGCTTCTATAATTCATTTAATGATGCACATGTTCCTTCTTTCTCATTTCTTGTGGTTTAAATGCTTATGGGGGAGCAAGGATTCCATATTTGTGCATATTGTATTCAATACAAGTATTCTAATCTTTGCACAAAGTTTGGGGAGCTTCTTTATTTTTATTTAAACACTCTTTTGGTTGTTGTTTCCTTTTGACATCATTTGATGGTGTTTCATTTGTTTCTTTTGGATCTTTTGATTGCTCGCTTCATTTGTTGAAGCCCTTTTCTTTTCTTTATTTCCTTTTTGCTTTCTTTGGTTCCTCAATATAGTTTTACTTCCTCCCTAGTTCTCATCATTTGCCTTGTGCATATGCACACCTTTGGAGGAATTCTCACTATGTTCGCCGTCTAGAACTTTTCACCCATTTTGGCAATCGATGCCAATGGGGGAGAAGTTTTGGAGGGTTTAAGGGAAGTTGGCCTTTGCTTTGAGTGTGTTCTTAAGCATTTTCCTCTCATGCTCTTGCATCTTTGTGTTTGCTTTGCATGTTGAATATATAGAGGAAACTCAACCAACGGTAACGGTTAGCAATCTATGCAATGAAATTCAAGTTCATCACACATGCATAGATTGTGGGGGAGTTTGCTCTATATATTGTGGTTGTACCAACATCACATACTTGTGTAGTATTTGATGTTGGGGCAACCGCTTTGGTCGTTAATTGTCATATTTAAACCCTCGCTAAGGGATCGTCATCAATTACTAAAATGGGGGAGATTGAAAGGGCATGTATGCCCCCATGTGTGGTTTTGGTAATTAATGACAATCTCTATGGACTATGTAAATTGAGTTTCACTTGTAGGTTTGTCCATTGGCATCGCTTGGGCCATGTGTTGGTCTCAAGGTTGGAAGATGAAGAAATGTCCAAGGGCTTTGTGCCCATTGGAATCATGAAGAAAGAAGGTGCTTGAAGGTCGATCAAGGCATGTGCAAAGAATTGCATCAAGATGGATCAACCTCAAGTATGGATGAAGAAGGGAGAGCTCAAGATGCGCCATCTCTAGAAGATCTCATGCTTGAAGCTTGCCATCCTCGTGCTCATGTAATGATGAAGACAAGTTCAAAGAAGAGGTTTCCCCATGGAGTATGGGGGAGCAATTTGCAAGTCTTCATCTTCATCAAGCAAGAGCATCCAAGAAAGGTGTTCCCACTATAGAAGAACAAGACAGTCTACATCAAGTTCAAGTGGGATGCTCAAGGCAAAGGTATGTTCTTGATAGAGATTTTCTTTGCGGTCTCAGTTGTTAGTTGGGAGACCGGGTTTAGGATAGATAGCCGTGCTATCAAGAGGGGCTCTCAAGCGGGTGTCTCGTTTGCATCGTTCGGAGAGAGCTCAAACCTTTGCATTCATATCATCATCTTTCTTGGTTATTATTTGGTTCTTGTCCATGAGAGGATCTAGAGCTTGTGGTCACCATCATAACAAGCTCTAGTTCATCATCTAAGGATTTCACTTGCATATCTTATTGCGGTTTTTGATCTTGCGAGTTTTCCGGCTCCACACCTTGGGGGATACTTCACATATATATTCATAGTATTTTCTCCCAAGGTGATACCCAATATTTCTACTTTTTTTTGGATTCTATTCGTCATTACCTTTCCAACAAAATTGGTTTCATCCCAATCGGAGTTTCCAAGCTCAACTTCTTGTGTTTTGGGTTTTGGAGGTTTTACCGGTTCATCGCTTCTAGAGAGGTCATAGCTTTCTCAATTTTGTTTTATACTTCCATTCTGGACTATTATGTTTATTTGCATAATCTTGTAAAACTTTTCGTTCTCTTCAAAACGAGCCCAAGATCATCAAAAACGGAGTCCGGGATCAAACGTTATTGAAGTTTTCGTGCAATGCTGTCCTGTGTTTTTGCTTGAGCGGAAGTTCCGGCCCAAGTTCCGACCCAAGTTCCGGCCCAAGTTCCGACCCAAGTTCCGGTCAGGTTCAGTAACTTGTGTTTCTATTTGCCGGAAGTTCCGGTGGGAGGCCGGAAGTTCCGGTGGGGGCGCGAATCTGGCCCAAACGGTCAGTTTTTCCTTGTCCTATTTAAGGGGGGCTTCTTCCCCAATGGTTCCCCATCTTTTGAGCTCGTTTTTGCCCACCATTGTTGACCTATTTGAGCTCTCTTACTCCCTCTCCCTCCCATGATTCTTACATCTTTTTGAGGGAAAAGTGAGAGGAGATCTAGATCTACAATCCCACCAAGTCAAATCCCTTCTTTGTGAAGGAATCATTGGGATCTAGATCTTGGAGAGTTTTGTGTTCTCCTCTTGTGTTCTTCCTCCCTTATTCCCCCAATAGCTTTTGTAGCTTTGTTGGAATTTGGGAGAGAAGGACTTGCCCTTGCATTTGGTGCATAGGTTTGAGTTCTCCTCTTGTGTTCTTCCTCCCTTATTCCTCCAATAGCTTTTGTAGCTTTGTTGGAATTTGGGAGAGAAGGACTTGCCCTTGCATTTGGTGCATAGGTTTGAGTTCTCCTCGGAGATTCGGCGAGTACAAGCTTGTGGGCTTGTTACTCTTGGGTTCTTGGAACCCTAGACGGTTGTGTGGTTGGGTTGTTGACCTTTTGTGGTCTTGTTGACCTTTTGTGGTCTTGTAGCCTCTTGTGGCTTTGTTGGCCTTTTGTGGCATTGTAGCCTTTTGTGGCTTTGTTGTTGGGAGCCTCCAATTGAGTTGTGGAGTTAGCCCCAATCTTGTACGGGTTTGGTGACCGCCCTCAAGCATCCCATAGTGGAGCAAGTGCCCGCCTTTTGTGGTGCGCACTTGGGAGAATAGGGTGAGCCTTTTGTGGCGTCGGTGAGTTGCGTGCTTCCGCATCCGGGGTGAGGCCTTGTGTGGCGTTGGGTGAGCATCGAGCCACCACACCTCGAGGTGAGCCATTTGTGGCGTTCGTAGAGCATTGTGCCATCACACCTCTCCAACGGAGACGTAGCTTCTTTGGAAGTGAACTTCGGGAAACAAATCTTCGTCTCCGCGTCCATCGGTTATCTCTCAACCGAGCCCTTTACTTATGCACTTTACATTGTGATAGCCATCGTGCTTGAAGTATTTATTTCTTGCTATCACCTTGTTGCTTGTATTGCTTAGCATAGGTTGTTGGTGCACTTAGGTAAACTTAGTGGCTAGGTTTTGTGCTCAATAAATTAAACGTTAGTTTTATTCCGCATTTACTTGAGCCTAAACCGTAATATTTTTAAAAGCCTATTCACCCCCCTCTAGGCGACTTCCTTTGTACTTTCAAGTAGTGATACTACTCATTTACCTTTATTTATCATGTCTTTGATTATTGAGTCGCGATGACCATCTAACATGTGGATGGATTGCTATTGGTGTGTTTACTTTGCAAACTTGTGTCTATGTTGTTGAACTTTTATTATTATGTTACATGTTTGGTGATTGTTTATGTGATGTATTGTGCATGTTAGCATCTATGGGTATCTCATTCTTATCTCTATGAACAAACCACAGATGCCTCCCCGACGTGCCAATCCCAACCCCAACAACAACAACATCACCCCTAAGATGCAACAAATGATGACAGGTCAGACTCAGCTGATGCAAATGATGACTACGTTCATCCAGAATCAGAACAACAACAACAACAACAACAACAACAACAACAATAACAATAACAACAATCAGAAGAACCCACCGGGTTTTGACATGCTTACCAGGTTCTTGAGACTGAGGCCAGCAAAGTTCTCAAGAACTACTGATCCTATGGTGGCCAATGATTGGCTACGCTCTGTGAACAAGGACTTGGTAACAGTGGGCTGTACTGATGAAGAGAAAGTCAGATTTGCAGCACATTTGTTGGAAGGACCAGCAGCCACTTGGTGGGATAACTTCCAGATCACCACTCCCATTGCAGATGTGACATGGGCTATCTTCGAAGATGGTTTCCGTACTACTCACATCTCATCCGGAGTGATGAGTTTGAAGAACAAAGAGTTCCATAACCTGAAGTAGCACCACTGCAGCGTGGCTGAATATATTGAGGAGTTCAACAATCTGGCGCGATATGCACCGGATGAGGTTGACACTGATGCTAAGAGGAAGGAAAAGTTCCTTGAAGGGTTGAATGATGAACTGAACCTGTAGATAGCTGTGGCCTATGTTCCCACATGCTAGTCTCTTTGTGACAAGGCTGCTATTTTGGAGAGCAAAATGAAACAAGTGGAAAGCAGGAAGAGAAAGCACTCTGACAAGCACAGCTCGGGATCGTCTCACAAACGTTCCCATTATGATGATTGTGGGAGTTCTGGATCCCACAAGCATGGGAAATTTAACAAGCACCACAACCACAACCGTCATCATGACAACAAGTCACCGTAGTCATGACAATGATAAGTACAAGAATCACAAGGGTGGATATAAGAGCCACCATAGTGGAAGTGGCAGTGGAAGCCAGCCTGTCAAGAAGGATCTTAGTCAGGTTGAATGTTTCAAGTGCAAGAAGATGGGGCATTATGCAAATGAATTCCCAGAAAAGAAAGTTGAAGGACCCAACAAGCCCAACCCTTTCGAGAAGGGACAAGTGAACCACATCAATGTGGAGGAAATCTATGAAGAGCCAGATGCTGTTGTTGGTAAGTTCAAACTCAATTCTATTCCAGCACTTGTTCTTTTTGATACTGCGCATTCATTCATATCAAAAGCATTTGTTGATAGAAATGGGTTTCCAACTGAAAACATTGGGTGTCCCATAAAAGTAAGTTCTCCAGGTGGAGATATGATAGTAAGTCTCGGATGCCAGGATCTAGTGATAGAGTTTGGAAAACATAAGTTTCCAGTGAGTCTAATAATCTTAGATTCCAAAGGACTGGATGTGATTTTGGTAATGGATTGGATGACTAAGTATGAAGGAGTACTGGATTGTGCCAATCGTACTGTTGCACTCACAACCCCGGAAAAGAAGCGGATTAGATTCAAGTCTAACTTTGAATCAAAAGGGAGTAAGCTAAATTCTCTTAAGGGGGTTAGCATAGACAGTGTGCCAATTGTGAGTGAATATCTGGATGTGTTTCCGGAAGAATTGCTAGGAATTCCACCAGATAGAGATGTGGAATTTCTTATTGATTTTCTACCAGGATCTGGACCAATAGCAAAGAGACCATACAAGATGTCAGTTGATGAGTTGAAAGAACTCAAGAAGCAACTTCGTGAACAGTTGCAAAAAGGATTTATCCAACCAAGTTCTTCATCTTGGGGAGCACCAGTTTTGTTTGTGGAAAAGAAAGATAGAAGTCAAAGGCTATGCATAGATTACCGTTCACTCAATGAGGTGACTATCAAGAACAAATACCCTTTGCCTAGAATCAATGACTTGTTTGATCAGCTAGAAGGAGCTTGTGTGTTCTCAAAGATTGATCTCCGGTCAGGTTATTTCCAGCTCAAGATAAGAGAACAAGACATACCTAAGACAGCTTTCACCACAAGATATGGATTGTATGAGTATACCGTGATGCCATTTGGTTTAACCAATGCACCAGCATACTTCATGAATATGATGAACAAGGTGTTCATGGAATTCCTTGATAAGTTTGTTGTTGTTTTCATCGATGACATTTTAATCTACTCCAAGAGCAAGGAAGAGCATGAAGGACATTTACGATTGATACTAGAGAAGCTTAGAGAGCATAAGCTATATGCCAAATTCAACAAGTGTGAATTTTGGTTAAATGAAGTTGGATTTCTTGGACACGTTGTGTCAGGTGATGGTGTAGCAGTTGATCCTGCTAAAGTTTCAGCTTTAACTGAATGGGAATCTCCCAAGTCATTGAAAGAGGTTCGTAGCTTCCTTGGCTTAGCAGGTTACTATAGAAGGTTTATTGAAAATTTCTCCAAGGTGGCAAAACCTATGACAGAATTGCTAAAGAAAGACAAGAAATTTGCTTGGTCTGAAGGTTGTGAACTCAGCTTTCAGGAGTTAAAGAAGAGACTTGTGACAGCACCAGTCATGTGTTTGCCAGATTTGGAAAAAGATTTCCAAGTATATTGTGATGCATCTCATCATGGTTTAGGTGCAGTACTTATGCAAGAAGGGAAAGTTGTGGCTTATGCCTCGAGACAACTCAAAACTCATGAAGTAAACTACCCTACTCATGATTTAGAGTTAGCCTCTGTTGTCCATGCACTCAAAACATGGAGACATTATCTTTTGGGAAAGCGATGTGAAGTGTTCACAGATCACAAGAGTTTGAAGTATATCTTCACCCAGAAGGAAATTAACATGAGACAAAGAAGATGGCTAGAACTCATCAAGGATTATGACTTGAGTTTGCAATACCACCCCGGTAAAGCAAATGTTGTAGCAGATGCTCTAAGCCGTAAGGTTTTTGTGAATGTCCTTACTAATGGAGAATTTCCAGATGATCTGTGTGCCCAATTTAGAGACCTCAGATTGGAGATTGTGCCTGAAGGACATCTCATGTCCTTGGATGTTCAACCTACTTTGTTGGACAAGATCAAAGAAGCCTAGAAGACTGATAAGGAAATTGAAGAGATTAAGGAAAAGATTGGCAAGGGAAAAGCCAAAGGATTCCATGAAGACGAATAGGGTACTTTATGGCATGGAAAACGTATCTGTGTTCCACAAGATCCGGAGCTTCAGAAACTGATTTTACAAGAAGCACACAACTCACCGTATTCCATTCATCCGGGTAACACCAAAATGTACATGGATATGAAGGAAAGATTTTCGTGGAATAATCTCAAGAAGGACATCGCCGAACATATTGCTTTGTGTGATGTATGTAGTAGAGTGAAAGCGGAACATCAGAAACCAGCAGGATTGTTACAACCACTACCTATTCCTGATTGGAAATGGGACAAGATTGGTATGGATTTCATTACCGGATTACCAAGGACCAGGTCAGGATATGATTCTATTTGGGTAGTAGTGGATCGCCTAACTAAAGTGGCTCATTTCATACCCGTAAAGACAACTTATACAAGTGCTAAGTTAGCCAAGATCTATATGAACAGAATTGTATGTCTACATGGAGTACCCAAGAGTATCATGTCTGATAGGGGAACTCAATTCACTTCTCATTTTTGGAGACAACTACATGAGTCATTGGGAACGAGGTTGGAATTCAGCACTGCTTTTCATCCTCACACTGATGGACAAACAGAAAGGACTAATCATATTCTTGAAGATATGTTGAGAGCATGTGCTCTAGACTATGGAGCCAGTTGGGATGAAAGTCTGCCTTACGCATAATTTTCTTACAACAACAGCTATCAAGCCAGTATTGAGATGGCACCATTTGAGTTTCTCTATGGGAGAAAGTGTACCACCCCATTGCTATGGAATGGTGTGGGAGAAAGAAGTTTATTCAGACCTGAACTCATCAAAGAGGCTAAAGAGAAAGTCAAGCTGGTTAAAGACAGATTGAAGATAGCACAGTCCCGACAAAAGAGCTACGCAGATCCTAAGCGTAGAGAAGTCATCTATGAAGTAGGTGATAGAGCTTATCTTAGAGTGTCACCACTTCGTGGAGTGAAGAGGTTTGGAGTCAAGGGAAAGTTGGCCCCAAGATATGTGGGACCATTCAAGATTCTTAGTCAAAAAGGTGAAGTAGCTTATGAGATTGAATTGCCAGAGTCTTTGTCAGCCGTTCATAATGTGTTTCATGTGAGTCAGCTTAAGAAATGTCATCCAGAAATGGAAGAGACTTCTTTGAAGGATACTATACCTTTGGAAGAAGTCCAATTGGAAAGTGATCTCACCTATGAAGAGAAACCTATCAAGATTCTTGAGACTGCAGAAAGAGTTACTCGGACTAAGACTATCAAATTCTACAAAGTTCAATGGAACCATCATTCTGAAGAAGAAGCAACTTGGGAAAGAGAAGATGATCTTCGGAAAGACCACCCTCACCTATTTGCTAACCAATCCGAATCTCGAGGGCGAGATTCACCTTAAGGGGGTTAGATTTGTAACATCCCTAAAATCATGTTTTCAAAGATTGCATATCATTCATGCATGCATATCATTTAGGTATCAAACATCAAACCCATTTCAAGAAAACAAAGCACTAAGTGCTATTATTTTATGTGATCAAGCATAAATCAATTACCAATCTCCAATGGGAAATTATTTGTTCAAACCAAACCTTGTTGCTCTCAGAATGTTTTGCTTGCTTGCTAATGCTTAAATCAAACATTTGCAAAACAAATGTGAATTTAAAAATCATTTTCAAAACTTGATCAAATCATGTGCTTTGTCACTGTTTATTTTTGTTTGATCAAGGGACCAAGCTAATACAGAGAGACCACATGAATATATGCCCAAAATGTGAGTGTTACACTCTACAGAAATCTAGAACAAATTTGAATTCAAATGGCATTTGAAATTGTTTGAAAATGGATTCAGAAAATCAAAACAGAAATAGAAAATGAATAGAGAAAAGGAAAAAGGCCGGCGCCAGTCATTTGGCCCAATAGTGAAACCAGCCCACTAAGCCCACCCGGGTTCCCCCTTATCTCTCTCTCTCACTCGCAGCCATACCCACTGAGTCACTGACCGCTTGGGCCCATTCCCTCTTTCTTTCTCTCGCTGACAGCAGCGACCCACATGGCAGTCGTCGTCTCCACCCTGGCGACCAGTTCATCCCCAAAATCTCGTCGGGCATTTCCTGTTTGATTGTGGCTTCAATTTCCTTTCAATGCCGGAGTTAATCGTGCTGCGCCCTTGCTACTTAAACCCCCTCTGCCCCCTCTCCATTTTTCCCTAGACCCCAAGCACACAGCGCCCCCAGGCTGCGAGAATTCCTCGCCGCAACCTCGCTGCTCCGACGAGTTTGTCGTCGAATTCCGGTGAGCACCGCACGCCCCTCTGCCTATGGTTCATGCTGACTTGTTCTACATCTACGTGCGCACCTACTAATGCTTTCCGTTTGCTCGCGCATGGTCTGTAGCCTCGGCAACGTCAACGGCTGAGCTCCGCCGCCTTCTGCTCGAACTTCGACGATCGATTACGGTAAATACTGAGCGCCCCTTGACCCCTCATGCATACGACTAGGTTCGCCTTATCCTTGCGCAACTACTGATGCCTCTAGTTTGTGCTGAGAAGGTCCAAAGCGTCGGCAACAACTTCGTCTGCAAGGACCCGACGCCGTGCACGACTCCGACGAGCTCCAGCGACCACCTCTGCACGCCCCTTTGCCATCTAAGCCCACATTGAGCATCAGCAGCACACGGCGAGCACAGTAAGCCCCTTCCCCCTCTCCCGCGCGACCTAGAACATCGGCAACGACTCTGACAGAGCCGCCGCCGCCAGTCGCCGCCGCTAGCGCCGCCCGTCTGTGGTCAATAGGATTGTGGCCGTAGGATTTAGATATAACGTGTAAGATTAGATCTGTGACGAAGAGGTAAGTTTAGACCTGAGCCGTGCATGTTTAGTTAGATCCAACGGTAGCCGACCGTGATCCGGTGCGAAACGGTATCGTCCAATCAGACGGTTCCGCGTGGTCAGTTCTTTGATTTAAAATCAGATTTTGTATCTATTAGATGTTTAAACTTGATAAATTCATAACTTTTGATTCCCACGTCCAAATTTGGCAAATTTTATATCAATGGAATCAGGAGAGAAATACCTTTCCATATATGCAATGTGTTTAATGTTTTGATTATGTTAAAATGGTTATTTTTACAGAAACATGTGTAGGCCTATTTTGTATATATTAATTATTTGAGAAATGTTTTAATGTTCAAAAATAGGTTGTTTGGAAAGTTTTGAACCAGTTTATGAATCAGTATTGTGCACTTGTCTTGTTAGTATAGAAGATCATCACATATCATATTGCATGCATCCATATATTTTTGTTTGTATTTGTTTTGTATGTGATTTGGTGCTATCATTTTATGTGTAGATTTTGGTGCAAATAGTGATTGTGATTGTGAGGATTGTATCTACTCTCCAAACTACCAAGGCAAGTGGTGCTTCATGAATTTATTCCTATGTTTTCAAATATGCATTAGAAATATTTTGCTAGTCTTGCATGGATATTTTTGATCTATATGCTATGCTTGGGAAATCCTAGTAGTTGTAGAATTGCTAGAAATATTTCTAAGTCTTAACAATGCCATGCTTAGCCTAGCTAGTACAACCAAGGGTGGTTATATATTCATGCTATGAATAAATATTTCTAAGTCTTTGGACTATGTTTTTGGCTTAATAAAACAACTAAGTGAATGAAACACCTGGGTGGAATGGAAGGAATGGTTTATGTTGAGTGGTTACACAAGTCCCATTTCTATGGTTTACCTTGTGTATCTCACTTGTGGAAAGCCACCTAGGAACAAAGGGATTTGAGATGCCAAATGTTAAGAAGCTTCTAGTGCAGCCACTTGGCAATATGGGCTCTGCCTGGATCATATAGGTTGCAATAACTTAGCCATTTGGACAGTTGGTGGTAGTGGGATGATAGGTTGGAGCGCGTCCATTTGGTCTAAGGGAAGGCTTCTGAAAGGTCCTGTCTTGGTGAAAATCAATTCTTGTGGGGAAAGTGCACAACCTCTGCAGATGGAAGAATCTAAGTACTTAGCCATGTCCCTGGTACTGGACAACTTGAGCATCAAGACATGGAAGCTATCAAGAATCTCCTCATCCCAATTTCTAAGTAAAAGCTTGTGGTTGAACAAGGGTGAAGGACCCCAATGTCTATTGGTGGTTCCTTGGGATATGTTTTTGACAAAAAAAACTTAGAGTTTTCAACTGATAGGCAAAACCTATTTTGAGCAAAGCAAGCCTAAGCTACACTTAGCCAAAATGCATATATTATTTAGTCCACCAATATTATACTAAGGTATCACTTGCCAATACTATTCCAATGTATTGACCCACTGTGGCTGTAACTTGTGATGTTGCAGGATATTCTGATGATGATTAGGAGTCATGAGTCTACACTCAACATGCTTGCCTGTGGCACATGAAGATGAAGACTTCTTTATCTTATTATATATTTGAACTCTTGTATTAGGCCTGTGGCCATGGAGTTGTAAGAGACTATGTTTGTCTCTGGAATGATATGTAATAATGACCTTTGTTTCTGTGTACTTCATCTTAAACTGTGGATGCTAGCATTGATCCAGGGACTAGCATTGCAATCATAGGGATCCTTTCCTTTTCAAAGGAGGGATCTTACATACAAGCGTCAAAGCTTGGGGATGCCCAAGGCATCTCCTTCTTCATCAATAAAAAGCCCAGGTGTGTCTAGACACTTCGTTTTTATTGTTTCATGCACAGTTGTGTTGTTCTTGGAGCGTCTTAGTTTTCATTTGCCTTGCTTAGTTTGCTTACTTTTCTTAAGTAGTTTGGACCCCCATTCTCGCTGTGTTGTTTTGCAAATAAGTTTGCTTGGTGTTGGAAAGGAGTAGTAAGTTCTTGCTTGAAGTGTAAGAGGAGCTTGCATTGACTGTGACTTAGACTTTAGCATGGCATGCTAGGTGTTGTTTTGGCATTATTCTTAGTGATTATTGCTGTAGCATTTCTTGTTCCAAACAATTGGGATTGCTTAGTGTGCCTTCAAGAAATTATGCGTTGTACCACTCTTTTCTTCGATTAGTATGCTTTGTTCCACTGCATGATTATGGCCATTATTGCTCTCTTAGTTGGTTGCTCCCAGTCTTTTGCTAGCCTCCACTTGTATGAGTAAGTTCTACTCATGCCTACAACTCCCAAGAAACCAAGTTATTCCAAAGTGTCCACTATAAACTCCTATGCATGGTGTGTTACACCATTCCAAGTATATTCTTGTTTTCAACTATCTTCCAATTAAAAACTATTTTTATGTGAAAACTTAGTGATTAAAGCCATCACGAACTTGATGGCACATTTTTTCTTTGCCCATAATAAACTTGAACCATTGTGACAACTTTGTTGTATATGCTTGCACTTATAAGTTGGAATTAGTAGAACTGTGCTGTCACGGGGAACGTTTTCAACATTAAACTTGTACCTTGTTGTACTCAGTTGATATCATGTTCTTTTGTCTATGGATGTCACCGGTGTGAAATAAAGAGGGGACTCGTAAGTCCATGGAGTTTGTATTCTGTGTTAGAGAAACGCCTGGGCCGCTAGCCTAAGCCATGCCTAATCATGGTGGAAACTTGCAGAATCACCATAATGATCTATCTATGAAGCATCCTCAATAAAAAGCTATTCATATGGTAAATAAAAAGATTGCTGAGATGCTCATTGTTTGCTTCACTTGTCATTTTGGTTATGGGAAAGCTCCTATACCATGTGCAAGGGGTACCCCATTGGCGGTTCTCAATGATATGCAAATACTTACAGTGAAAAGAACTTACCTGGACCCAAAGTTGAGTATTCATGACGTGTGGCCCTCGTATTCAAGGGACTTGAGATTACCAACTTATACTTTGTCAAGCATATACTCTAGCTTTGCCACTTTAACCTTAACCACTTCAAGATGCTTATGATAGGGGCAATGAGGCCTGAAAGCTAACAAGTACCATAAGTTTTGGAAGCTCTTTTTGAAACTTGTAATCCCTGCTTCCTTTACAAAAAGGCCTTTCTTCCAGCACTATTGAGTCTCCACCTTCTACCTTTAGGCACCATTAGGAGAGCATAGTTTTCATTCTGTGTGCAGTGTTCCAAATCTTATTAATTGATGCATATTGTGATATTACTTGTTCTTGTGCTATTTGTTTCTAGTCACCCTTGTGAACTTTGCAGGTGTCCTATGCATCTATATTGCTACTCTATGAGGGACAAGCTGATTGCCACTATGCTATGTTTTTTGTATGTGAAACAAACAAATGTTTTTCAATGCATGTTATTCATGATCTTTGTTTGTAGCTTGTCATGTTGCATGCATAGTTACTATGTCCTACTGTTAGAACTCCATCTTTCATGTACATGTTTAGATTTCTTTGATCCCAATTTTCAATGCTTGCAAATGGTTGGACCTTTATTGTGAGGGTGCATGTCACCTCAAAAATTATTCTGTTTATCACTTACCTACTCGAGGACGAGCAGGAGTTAATCTTGGGGATGTTAATATGTTGGAAACGTATCTATAATGTTTGATGCTCCATTCTTGTTTAGTATATACTTTGCTTTACTTGTCCAAACTTTGAGGTGATTTTTACATGTTTTCTGGTACTAACAAATTAACAAGTTGCAACAGTGCCAGATGCCTGTTTTCTGCTGTTTTTGGTTTCAGAAAAGTTAGTAAAGAAATATTCTTGGAATTGGACGGGACAAAGGACAAAGTCAATTACTTTCCGTGGGGAACAAGAAGTCCAGAGGAGAGCCGGAGGGGCCGGCCAGAGGGGCCAACCCCCCCTCCCCAGGCACGGCCACAAGTGGGCCCGCGCCTGGCTAGGGTTTGGTGGCCCTGGCTGCCGCCTCGGTCTCCCCCTTCGCCTATAAGAAGCCCCCAATGCAGAAACCCTGAGCACCCGATCAGAAATCCACGAAACCGTCTGTAGCCGCCTCCACCATCGTCCCTAGATCGGGGGGATATGAAGTCCTTCCCGGCACCCTGCCGGAGGGGAGATCATCCCCGAGGCCTTCTCTCCGGTATGATGCGTGAGTAGTTCCACCTTGGACTATGGGTCCATGTAGTAGCTAGATGGTTATATCTCCTCCTTTGTGCTTTCATGTATAGATCTTGTGAGCTCCGTTCATGATCAAGATCTAATCTATTTGTAATCATGCATGTTGTGTTTGCGGGGATCCGATGGATATTTAGATTATTATGTTGGTTTGATTAATGGTTTTGTCTTTATGATTCTATAATGTTTGTGTTGTTTGTGATCTTGCATGCTCTTTGTTGTTAGTAGCTATCTTGGCCAAGTAGTTGCTAGTGACTATAAGAGGGGGTATTTATGCTCGATAGTGGGTTCATGCCTCTAGTTTCCAAGGGAAGTGACAATAATCTCTTCGGTTGTAGATGTGTTGTTGCTACTAGGGAGAAAACAACGGTCTCTTGTTCATGAAACATGTGGATTGTTTACCTTACACACTTTGCTTAAAGCAGTTGTCTGTTGCTTGGAACTTAATACTGGAGGGGGTTCGGATGATAACCTGAAGGTGGACTTCTAGTCATAGATGCAGTTGGATGGCGGTCTATGTATCTTGTTGTATTGCCCAATCAACCTCATAGGATCTTTCTGACTAGTAATTGCATTGTTATGCGTTGCTCAGTTCCTGTCAATTGCCCTGCTGTAATTTGTTTACCCTGCATGCCATGTTGTTTATCTAAGGAGAGCACCTCTAGTGAACTATGGACCCCGGTCCAATCTTTACCATTGATACATCTTCCACTGTTACTTGTTTACTTGCTGCAAACCACCATTACCTTCCACACCATATGTTTAATCCTTTGTTACAGCAAACCGGTGAGCTTGACAACCTCACTGATTCGTTGGGACAAAGTCTTGAGTTTGTGTTGTGCATGTCTCCATGTTGCTTGCAACACCTGTGTGACGTTTCCTTCCTACTTCTCATTCGATAACCTCGGTCTCCACTGAGGGAAAACTTGCTGCTTGCTCTTCACACCCTGCGCTTGGGGTTACCAACGAAGTGCCACGTCGAGCACCATCAACCATCTTCTCAAAAGTGAGGGTCCCCGTGGTCTGTTGCCTCCCGAGTGCTTGCCGGAGAAGTGTTCCACGCGTGAGCCCTTTGACGAAGTGGTAGACTACATCATTGCTTAGGTATCCCTCCATGTCGGCCTGTATCCGGAGCCATCTGGCGAGATAATCTTGGGGCATTTCACCTTCTCTCTAAAATAAACATGCTAGATTGAAGATGGTCACAACACGGACAAAGTGCGATCGCTGCTTTCCATACACACGAGGAAACCCGGGGGATTTGCATTGACCTACCACCATTATATCCTGCACATGGGCAGTTTGGGTGGGCCTTGAATTTTTCTGATCTAAGCCGTCAAACTCTATAGAGAGATCTAACTTTGATCCTTCCGCGAACGTGTCCTTCCCAGAGGCGGTCTATGCGGGCCTTGATGATCCTTCGACTTCTAGGAAACTAGCACCCGAGTCAGTTTTGCCGATGAAGATATGGATGTCCCCGATTGGGACAATCGAGCAGCGGGTCGGTTTCATCTTCGTCGGGATCCAGAACTCGTCGGGAGGGACAATCGGAATGTTTCCGGAGAAGAGAACACAACCGATGGCTACGGTTTTGCCGATTCCTGCAAAGAGCTTTGACCTCGCCCGATGTAGAGCTTGAAGCGCCTCTTCCCCATGGTGGGCTCCAACTGTTGTGGTATTTTCGACGAGTACGCCATGGAGGGGTCCTCACAGAGCATGTTTAGAGAGGTGGGGGAAGGTGGCAAGTATGTGGGTATGAGGTAACATTGCTTACCCAGGTTGAGGTCCCATGACGATGACGAAACCCTACTCCTGTTATAAATCAATATAAGGGAAATACGCCAAGTTACAAGGATTGGTTCGTTGTGTGAGCTATGTGTTGTTTATTATTTGATGCCCTAAAGGCTCCCAAAGGTCGGATTTATAAAGGCACCAAAACCTAGGGTTACAGCGAAAAGTCCTAGCCGAACAGGTTATAGAGTTCTACACAAATACTAACTAGTCTTCATGTCTTGCACTCCAAGGCTCTAGGTTGGGCAGTGACTACACCGTAGCCTTCCTTTATCCAGCATGGGCCTCCCTTATGGATCCATCTAACTAGGTCGCCCAGTAGGCCATGGGCCTTGCTACCAACTATGGGACACCCGGGTTAGTCGGATTAGAGACATTCAATGGTGATACCCATTTAGCATATCCCCAACAGAAATGGAGTTAGAACCAATAGACGAAGGGAAAAGAAGAAATGATGGCGAACAAAATGTTGGACCCTTAACAAACTACAGATGATGATCTAACTCTAGTTGATGATGTGCTAACTGGAGCAGTTGTTGATACTAATGTGCTAACTCTAGATGGTGGTGGTGTTGCTATTGGTACAACTCCAGATGTTGCTGATGCTACTATAACCACCCCTGTAAATGCTTGTAAGGCTACCAGCCACACTGCTGTTGTTCCTTCAAAGGGAGTTGTAGTTTAATATGTTTGTGGAAATAGTTTCAAGAATAATAAATCAAGGGGTCGTTCTAGGCCTCAAGTTTTCATGCGCTTGTCACTGGTGATCATTGCACAATTCAGTAGTTACTTCATCCTATTATAGTGTTATGCATTACAATTTTTGATCTTTGCAATTTTATAGTCCGAGGACCAACATGAAGAGGAAGTTCTCAAGTCTTTGAGTTTGACTAATTGTGCAACTCAGGTATATGTCTTATATATGTATGTTAGATTTTAGAAATGCTTATATTGTTGATGATGCATTAACTTCCTATAGATTAAAAAGAGTGGACTTGTGATCCATGTCAAGTGATATGACAGTTGTATTTGGGAAGTTAACTTCCACAGACATGCAGGCACTGTAGGATGATGGACAACCATAGGAGATTACTGCGAGATCCTGATTGATGCTGTAGTGCAAAGCATTTGCCACTGCCTAGGCCACTCTAAATGGTTAAGAAGTATAACACCCCGGCCTCTTCGGACCAGCGACTGTCACTCCTGGCAGCTCAATAGGATCTCTAGACTAACCCCATAGACCAACACTAGTCTTTTATATGTACTTTGTCCCCACTCATGCGCATCCGATACCCACTTCCTGATCAGTCATCCATCCTCAAATTGCTGTAGGCCAAGCATGCTTAACCTCAGAGTTCTTTCCAGATGAGCTTCTAGAAAAGAAGTTTCAACTTGTTGGTATGGGTATACTATCAATCCTATTAAGCCATGCGTCAGGGTCTCACATACACCCACCCTTAGAAGATTGACGCCATCATCGATGAACCACAAGCCAGGAACATCCCCTCTTGGCACACGTGTGTGCGTCTAGTGCCGACATATGTGCCATGCCATGTCCACTCTGGGCCATACACGCCATGCTCTACATGTCCGCCACTGACCCTCACACGCCCGTATAACCTCAAGGGTCGGCTCTGATACCAGTTGTAACACCCTGGACTCTTTGGACCAGCGGCTATCACTCCTGACAGCTCAATAGGATCTCTAGACTAACCCCACAGATCAATACTAGTTTGTTTTGCGCACTTTGTCCTCACTCGTGCACACCAGGTACCCACTTCCTGGTCGGTCACCCATCCTCATATTGCTCTAGGACAAGCACGCTTAATCTCAGAGTTATTTTCATATAAGCTTCCAGAAAAAAGTTGCAACTTGTTGGTATGGGTATACTATGAATCCTATTAATCCATGCACCAGGGTCTCACAAGAAGTTTGTCCAAGCTCTTCACGTCAAATGCACATATCCTAACAAATATTTATCTATTAACTTTGTAGGTTACGAAGAAGGAGCTCCTGAGTCCAAGAGTATACCTATTTCTATTATTGGACTGAACAAAAGTATGTTTTATCTTCTAGTTAGTATATATGCTACTATACAATGTTTCTTTATTTGCAACAAAGTGATCTATAGATCATTTTATTCCTTATTAATTGGGAGTTTACTGCAGACCAACTAAAGACAAAACAATCAACACTTCATCATAACACTTGTTATCTTGGAGGATATGGGTTCCCTGCTGATCGAAATTGAGTTAATATGTGTGTAGTCAATCTCACTTAAACTTCTCTTAAAAACTTATGTGATGGATATGTCAAAACTGATTATGATGTATTTTCTAGTGCTACGATGTATGTGTTGGATACTCTATTATATTATATATTTGTTATGTGATATTTGGAAGGATCACGTGTGATTTATATTACGATTTTCTATGATCTAGGGTAAATTAGGAGAACCCTCTAATATAGAAACTGCAGGCTAAATTGTTGCACCGAGAACATTGGAGATAGTACAAATTATACGTGCACAGGGTACGTAGGGTGGCACCATATTATGTTGCCGTCTTACAGCTGCCATGGCATGTATGCCGTGCCATCCTACAATGGGCGGCGGCTTAACACCTTGTTGCCGCAGAAGCGCTAGGTCAGCGGATAATGTTGTGCCGAGCCAAAAAAAAGCGCCACTGATGCACTTTTCCCGCCGTAGTTATCCTAATGCCTTTTTTCCGTGCTAGCGCAAGAGTGGCGAATAGGTATGTGTGTCAGTGTCTATAAGTGCTAGGCCCGACGTCCGTGTTGTAGTGCCCGGTCTCTCTCTTCTTTCTCTCAACCGGGGTGGTGCCATTATCTTCATAGGATAGAGCTATTCTGGAAATTACCATCCTCGATGTCTATCCTAACATATGAGTTTCTTGAGCTCTGACGATGAGTCAAAGAAACCTATTTGAAAACATTGGAATGACAATGTCTAGTGTATGATGACTTTGATGATAATACCGTTGTACACACATCCTCACTAACTTTTAGATACCCTTAACTCACACTAGTGAAAAATGGGGCTCTAGTTCCGGGCCGTAACGGGCTCTAATCCCGGTTTCACACCTGTGACTGCGAATTCGGGATGAGAGGCCCCTATTTCTAGTCCCGGTTTGCTACGAACCGGGACTAGAGGCCACCACGTGGCAGCGGAAATGCGGCGGGGACTGAAGGACCTCTAGTACCGGGCCATAACACCACCTGGGACTAAATTTTTTCCTGCTGCGGTAGAGATTTGTGTGTTTCTCTGTCGCGACATGATTTTTTGTTTTCCTTTTTATTTTGTTCCTTTTTAAATTTGTGCTTCGTTATAATTTCAAACATGTTTCTGTATATATATTTGATGCTACTACATACACAGTACATGTTGATGCAAATATTATTAATATTTGATCTATTGCAAGCATACATATACAATTTGATATATACAACTATTTAATTACATGGAGATCACTAAATCATATTGAGTTCCTCATCCTCCACATAATGTTATCCCCTTTTATCAATGACCCCCTTCATCAAAAATCCCGCCAATTCCTCTTGAAGTGCTCGTATGCGTTGTTCTGGGTCGAGCTTCTCCTAAAAACAGTGAATATAAGTTGAATCAACTCTTCGCTCACTGGTCAACTCACGAATGTACTCGAAAATGTAGAATCCATATAAATGAGTGCCTGGTGGCTACTGCAAACCCTTCACTATTTTATAAGTGATCTCATCTTTAAATGGACCTTGTACTTTCTTTTTGAACCATGTCCAACACCTGTTCGGAAAAGAAAATGAAAAAAAGGAGTTATTAATTACTCCCTCTATTTCAAAATATAATATGTTTTAGGTTTGTGAAGAAAATGTATCTAGATTTCTTTTAGTGTCTAGATTCACTCCAAAGCTGAGTGAACCTACATATTAAAAGAAGTCTAGATACATTCGCTTCACAAAGCTAAAACATCTTATATTTTGAAACGAAGGGAGTACTTGTTATCAGGAAATTAACGAAAAATGCCGATATAATGCGGTAATGATTGAAATTACTTTTGGAGAATTGCTTCATGTCGCTCCACTTCTACTTAATGAGTCGTTGAGTTCAACTAGGGACTTGTCAACTTGAATGTTTAGCAGAATCTAGTGAAACATACGGACGTTTACATAAGCAGACATGCGTAACTCATCAATTACACTTAACATTGAGTAAGCAAAAAAGAATGTGTACAAGATAGAAACACTCACTTGAAGTTGTAATGATATAGTATTTCCTTACAGTAATTATTCTTGATTAAAAACCTGGACAGGTTATCCTCCATGTACTTGGAGTGATTGTGTAACGTATGTTCATTAACGATATATGGATCAATAAACCCAATGTCATATTTTCTAGCTCTTTTGAATTTAAGCATCTTCATTCTGCATAACAACGTACAAAAGTATATATAGTCAGGATAACATGTCACATGCAATAAACGAGCTGAGGTAGAGACTTAATTATATAAATCAATCACTTATAAACAATAGCAACCAAGGATAGATTTGTCGAGGGCGCGCTGATTGTATACCTGAAATAGTTCGTTCATTTGAATCCATATCAAGTAAGGTTTAAAGTGATGCTCCACTCTAACGTCCACCAAAAACCATTCTTTCGAGTGCTGCTTTGATGTTTGCATAGTGTACCACTCATGCGGATTTCGCATATGTGTTGATAGATGCATATACTCCTCATGACTGACCAGAGGCAGCCCTTTGACATAATTCCATGCTATCTCACCCATCGGCGTTTCTTCATGTAAGATCCTACCTTTATAAAGGTAAATATCCCTGTGATTGCAATGCTAGTCCCTGGATCAATGCTAGCATCCACAGTTTAAGATGAAGTACACAGATACAAAGGTCATTATTACATCTCATTCCAGAGACAAACATAATCTTTTACAACTCCATGGCCACAGGCCTAATACAAGAGTTCAAATATAGAATAAGATAAATAAGTCTTCATCTTCATGTGCCACAGGCAAGCATGTTGAGTGTAGACTCATAACCCCTAATCATCATCAGAGTAACCTGCAACATCACAAGTTACAGCCACAGTGAGTCAATACATTGGAATAGTATTGGCAAGTGATACCTTAGTAGATTATTAGCAACTAGATACTACATGCATTTGGCTAAGTGTAGCTTAGGCTTGCTTTGCTCAAAATAGGTTTTTACCTATCAGTTGAAAACACTAAGTTTTTCTTTGACAAAACTTTACCAAGGAATCACCAATAGAAATTGGTGAACCTTCACCCTTGTTCAATCACAAGTTTGAACTTAGAAAATTGGGATGAGGAGATTCTTGATAGCTTGCATGTCTTGATGCTCATGTTGTCCAATACCAGGGACATGGCTAAGTAGTTAGATTCTTCCATCTACAGAGGTTGTGCACTTTCCCCACAAGACTTGATTTTCACCAAGACAGGACCTTTCAGAAGTCTTCCCTTAGACCAAATGGACGCGATCCAACCTATCATCCCACTACCACCAACTGTCCAAATGGCTAAGTTATTGCAACCTATATGATCCAGGCAGAGCCCATAATGCCATGTGGCTGCACTAGAAGTTTCTTAACATTTGGCATCTCAAATCCCTTTGTTCCTGGGTGGATTTCCACAAGTGAGATACACAAGGTAAACCATAGAAATGGGCCTTGTGTAACCACTCAACATAAACCATTCTTTCCATTCCACCCAGGTGTTTCATTCACTTAGTTGTTTTTATTAAACAAAAACACAAGTCAAAGACTTGGAAATATTTCACATAGCATGAATATAATCCACCCTTGGTTGCTACTAGCTAGACTAAGCATGGAAATGGTAAGAATCTAGAGGAAATTCTAACAATTCTACAACTATTAGGATTTCCCAAGCATAGCATAGAGATACTTAGCAAAAAATCATGCAATGTCCTATACAAAATATTTCTAATGAATAGGTGAAAATGTAGGGATAAAAACATGAAGTACCACTTGCCTTGGTATTTTGGGGAGTAGCAACAATCTTCACAACCACAATCACTATAAGCACCAAAATCTACACATAAGATAATGGCACCAAAATCACATAACAAAATATACAAACAAAAATATATGAAAGCATGCAAATGCCATGTGATGGTTTTTTTATACACCAAACAAGACAATTGTACAACATTGAAACATAAACAAGACCAAGATACTCAAAATAAACTTTATTTGATCTTTAAAACAATTTTCAAAAAATTTCCATACTCAAATTAAGCCTACAAATGTCTCTGCAAAAACAATCATTTTTACAGAGGAAAAACAATAAACACATTGCTTAAACGGATAGGATTTTCTCTCCTGATTCCAATGATATAAAATTTGCAAAATTTGAACGTGGGGATCAAAAGTTATGAATTTTGCAAGTTTGAAACACTAATAGATCAAATTTCTGTTTTAAATCTAAACTCAGGCCACGCGTCGTGTTCTGATTGGCTCGTACCGGTTCGGCCGGATCGATCAACATGGACCATAGGATCTAAATGAAATCGCATGGCCAGATCTAACGCGTACCCCTTAGTTAAGTGAATCTATCGCATGCGTTAGATCTGGATCTAACGGCTACAGATCAAACGACCAAAGTTTGGCGAAGCCAGCGGCGACGAGTGGCGGTGGCGGCTCTGTCAGAGAAGTTGCCGGCGATTTAGATCGCGCGGAGAGGAGTGGATATGCTTACTGGGTTCGCGTGGTCGCTGCGATGCTCGAGGTGGTCGAGCAAGAGACAGGGGCGCACGGATTCAACGGCAGGACCTCGTCGGAGTTGCTGGCGGTGTCGGGTGTTTGCGGATGGAGTAGTTGCCGACGATGTAGACCGCCCTAGCACGAACCAGTGCTGTCAGAGTATGCAAAAGGTTGCGGTGAACATGACAGGGTCAGAGAGGAAGCAAGGGCCGCTCGGACATTACCGGTATTCTTCGTCGGAGTTGAGCGGCGGTTCTATTGCTTGCAGGGATGGACGGGAATGGCTGCCTGGGTCAAGCGTGGCCAAACGAGAGGGGTCAGGAGGTGCACAAGGTTGCAAGGAACATGCTCGTTTGAATTATAAGGGAAGGGGTGGTCTGGGTCACCGGAATTTCATCGTCGGAGCTCGTCGATACAACGGCGGTGTGAGAGCAAATAGGGGCAGCCTGGTGGCGGAGCGAGTGAGTTGAGCAAGGGGAAAGATGCGGGGAGGGGAGGGGATTAAATAGCAAGAGCGGGGGCAAGGAATACTCCCTACATCAATGGGATTTAAGCGGGCGATGGTGGCGAGGTAAGTGAGCGGCTCAGGCCTGCGTTGATTTGGGGGACGGCAGGCGGGGGTGGGGTCGGCCTGTCAGTGAGGGGGTGTGCGCGGGTTGGGTGAGAAACAGAGGGAGAGAGGGAAACCCGGGTGGGCTGTTTTGATTATTGGGCTAAAAAGGTAGCGCCTGGCCCAGTTCTAATTCCTTACCCTTTTTCTTTTTCTAAATCGATTTTCAGAAAACAAATTCAAATGAAATCAAATGTGTTTAATTTCAAACTTGTCCTGGATTTTTGTAAAATGAAACCTGCACATTTTTGAGTATAAAACCATGATGTCTTACTAGACTTGCTTGATTCCATTGAAATTTAAAATAAACAGTGCCTTAGCACAAGATTTGTGAAAGATAGGAAAATGGTTTTAAAACCATATTTGTTTTTGGAAATTTTGTCCAAGCTTTGGAACTCAACCAAACCAACTTATGAACAAACAAACCTTGGTTTGAAACAAATATTCTCTCACTAGAGAGTAGCATTGGATCAATACTTGTCTACATAAAATAATAAGCACTCAAAGTTTCTGTTTTCTTGAAATGACTTTGAAATGATCCCTAAATGATTATGCATGCATGGATGATATCAATCTTTGAAAACATGATTTTAGGGATGTTACAAATCTAACCCCCTTAAGGTGAATCTCGCCCTCGAGATTCGTATTGGCTAGCAAATAGGTGAGGGTGGTCTTTCCGAAGATCATCTTCTCTTTCCCATGTTGCTTCTTCTTCGGAATGATGGTTCCATTGAACTTTGCAGAATTTGATAGTATTAGTCTGAGTAACTCTTTCTGCAGTCTCAAGAATCTTGATGAGTTTTTCCTCATAAGTGAGATCACTTTCCAATTGAACCTCCTCCAAAGGTATAGTATCCTTCAAAGAAGTCTCTTCCATCTCCGGATGGCATTTCTTTAGCTGAGTCACATGAAACACATTGTGAACGGCAGACAATGATTCTGGCAATTCAATCTCATAAGCTACTTCTCCTTTACGACTCAGAATTTTGAATGGTCCAACATATCTTGGGGCCAATTTTCCTTTGACTCCAAATCTCTTCACTCCCCGAAGTGGTGACACTCTAAGATAAGCTCTATAACCTACTTCATAGGTGACTTCTCTACGCTTAGGATCTGTGTAGCTCTTCTATCGGGACTATGCTATCTTTAGTCTGTCCTTAACTAGCTTGACTTTCTCTTTCACCTCTTTGATTAGTTCTGGTCCGAACAAATTTCTTTCTCCCACACCATTCCATAATAATGGGGTGGTACACTTTCTCCCATAGAGAAACTCAAACGGTGCCATATCAATACTAGCTTGATAGCTGTTATTGTAAGAGAATTCTGCGTAAGGCAGACTTTCATCCCAACTAGCTCCATAGTCTAGGGCACATGCCCTCAACATATCTTCAAGAATCTGGTTGGTCCTTTCTGTCTATCCATCAGTCTGAGGATGAAAAGCAGTGCTGAATTCCAATCTCGTTCCCAATGACTCATGAAGTTGCCTCCAAAAATGAGAAGTGAATTGAGTTCCCCTATCAGACACAATACTCTTGGGTAATCCATGCAGACACACAATCCTATTCATGTAGATCTTGGCCAACTTAGCACTTGTGTAGGTTGTCTTCACGGGTATGAAATGAGCCACTTTAGTTAGGAGATCCACTACTACCCAAATAGAATCATATCCTGACCTGGTCCTTGGCAATCCAGTGATGAAATCCATACCAATCTTGTCCCACTTCCAATCAGGAATAGGTAGTGGTTGTAGCAATCCTGCTGGTTTCTGATGTTCCGCTTTCACTCTACTACATACATCACACAAAGCAATATGTTCGGCGATGTCCTTCTTGAGATTATTCCACCAAAATCTTTCCTTCATATCCATGTACATTTTGGTGTTCCCCGGATGAATGGAATATGGTGAGTTATGTGCTTCCTGTAAAATCAGTTTCCGAAGCTCCGGATCTTGCGGAACATAGATACGTTTTCCATACCATAAAGTACCCTGTTCGTCTTCTTGGAATCCTTTGGCTTTTCCCTTGCCAATCTTTTCCTTAATCTCTTCAATTTCCTTGTCTCTCTTTTGGGATTCTTTGATTTTGTCCAACAAAGTGGGTTGAACATCCAATGACATGAGATGTCCCTCAGGCACAATCTCCAATCTGAGATCTCTAAATTGGGCACACAAATCATCTGGCAACTCTCCCTTAGTAAGGCCATTCACAAATACCTTACGTCTTAGAGCATCCACTACAACATTTGCTTTACCGGGGTGGTATTGCAAACTCAAGTCATAGTCCTTGATGAGTTCTAGCCATCTTCTTTGTCTCATGTTAATTTCTTTCTGGGTGAAGATATACTTCAAACTCTTGTGATCTGTGAAGATTTCACATCGCTTTCCCAAAAGATAATGTCTCCATGTTTTGAGTGCATGGACAACAGAGGCTAACTCTAAATCATGAGTAGGGTAATTTACCTCATGAGTTTTGAGTTGTCTCGAGGCATAAGGCACAACTTTCCCTTCTTGCATTAGAACTGCACCCAATCCATCATGAGATGCATCACAATACACTTGGAAATCCTTCTCCAAATCTGGCAAACATAAGACTGGTGCTGTCACTAGTCTCTTCTTCAATTTTTGGAAACTGAGTTCACATCCTTCAGACCAAGCAAATTTCTTGTCTTTCTTTAGTAACTCCGTCATTGGCTTAGCTATTTTGGAGAAATTCTCAATGAATAATCTGTAGTATCCTCCCAACCCAAGGAAGCTACGTACCTCTTTTACTGACTTAGGATATTCCCATTCAGTTACAGCTGACACTTTAGCGGGATCAACTGCTACACCATCTCCTGACACAACGTGTCCAAGAAATCCAACTTCATTTAACCAAATTCACACTTGCTGAATTTGGCATATAGCTTATGCTCTCTAAGCTTCTCAAGTATCAAACGCAAATGTCCTTCATGCTCTTATTTGCTCTTGGAGTAGATCAAAATGTCATCGATGAAAACAACAACAAACTTGTCAAGAAACTCCATGAACACCTTGTTCATCATATTCATGAAGTAAGCTGGTGCATTGGTCAAACCAAATTGCATCACGGTGTACTCATACAATCCATACCTAGTGGTGAAAGCTGTCTTAGGTATGTCTTGTTCTCTTATCTTGAGCTGGAAATAACCTGATCAGAGATCAATCTTTGAGAACACACAGGCTCCTTCTAACTGATCAAACAAGTCATTGATTCTAGGCAAAGGGTATTTGTTCTTGATAGTCACCTCATTGAGTGAACGGTAATCTATGACTTCTATCTTTCTTTTCCACAAACAAAACTGGTGCTCCCCAAGATGAAGAACTTGGTTGAATAAATCCTTTCTGCAATTGTTCTCCAAGTTGTTTCTTGAGTTCTTTCAACTCATCAACTGACATCTTGTATGGTCTCTTTGCTATTGGTCCTGATCTTGGTAGCAAGTCAATCAGAAATTCCACATCTCTATCTGGTGGCATTCCCGGTAATTCTTCCGGAAACACATCCGGATATTCACTCACAATTGGCACACTATCTATGCTAACCCCCTTAAGAGAATTTAGCTTACTCCCTTTTGGTTCAAAGTTAGTCTTGAATCTAATCCTTTTGTTTTTTGGAGTTGTGAGTGTGACGGTATGGTTGGCACAATCTAGCACTCCCTTATGCTTGGTCATCCAGTCCATTCCCAAAATGACGTCCAATCCTTGGGAATTTAGTATTATCAGATTAGCGGGAAACTTATACTTCCCAAACTCTATGACTAGATCGTGACATCCTGAGTTCACTATCATTTCTCCGCCAGGAGAACTTACTTTTATAGGACACCCAGTAGTTTCTACTGGTAGTTCATTTCTTTCAACAAATGCTCTTGATATGAATGAATGAGATGCGCTCGTATCAAAGAGAACAAATGCTGGAATAGAATTGAGTTTGAACTTACCAGCAATAGGATCAGGTTCCTCATAGATTTCTTCCACATTGATGTGGTTCACTTGTCCCTTCTAGAAAGGGTTGGGCTTGTTGGGTCCGTCAACTTTCTTTTCTGGGCATTCATTTGCATAATGCCCCATCTTCTTGCACTTGAAACATTCAACCTGACTAAGATCCTTCTTGACAGGCTGGCTTCCACTACCATTTCCACTTCCATTGTGGTGGCTCTTATATCCACCCTTGTGATTCTTGTACTTGTCATTATCATGACTACGGTGATGCTTGTTGTCATGATGACGGTTGTGGTTGTGGTGGCTGTTGTACTTTCCATGCTTGTGGGATCCAGAACTCCCACTATCATCATAATGGGAACGCTTGTGTGACGAACCCGAGCTGTGCTTGTCAGAGTTGTGTTTCCTCTTTCTGCTTTCAACCTGTTTCATCTTGCTCTCCAAGATGGCAGCCTTGTCACAAAGAGATTGATAGGTGGGGACATAGGCCACAGATAATTGCAGATTTAGTTCATCGTTCAGTCCTTCGAGGAACTTCTCTTTCCTCTTGGCATCGGTATCAACTTCATCGAGTGCATAACGCGCCAGATTGTTGAACTCCTCAATATATTCAGCCACGCTGCGATGGCGCTGTTTCAGATTATGAAATTCCTTCTTCTTCAAGCTCATCACTCTAGATGAGATGTCAGATGTACGGAAACCATCTTCAAAGATAGCCCATGTCACATCCTCAATGGGAGTGGTGATCTGGAAGTTATCCCACCAAGTAGCTGTTGGTCCTTCCAACAAGTGTGCTGCAAACCTGACTTTCTCCTCATCAGTACAGCCAACAGTTACCAAGTCCTTGTTCACTGAGCGTAGCCAATCATTGGCCACCATGGGGTCAGTAGTTCTTGAGAACTTTGCAGCCCTCAGTCTTTAGAATCTGGTGAGCATGGTAAATCCTGGTGGGTTATTCTGATTGTTGTTGTTGTTGTTGTTGTTGTTGTTGTTGTTGTTGTTGTTGTTGTTGTTGTTGTTGTTGTTGGTGTTGTTGTTGTTGTTGTTGTTGTTGTTGTTGTTGTTGTTGTTGCTGTTGCTGTTGTTGTTGTTGTTATTATTCTGATTCTGCATAAAGGTGGTCATCATCTGCATTAGATGTGCCTGTGCTGTCATCAGCTGCTACATCTCGGGGGTGACATTGTTGTTGTTCGGGTTGGGGTTGGCACGTCGAGGAGGCATCTGTGGTTTTCAATAAGGATAAGAATGATATATCCATAGATGCTTAACATGCACAATACAACACATAGTCAAACACCAAACAAGCATCAAAATAACAGAAGTTCAACAACATAGACAACATGTTTTGAAAAGTAAACACACCAGTAGCAAGCCATCCACATGTTGGATGGTCATTGCGACTCAATAACATAAACATGGTAAATGATAAATCAATGAGTAGTCATCACTACTCCTTTGCATCAACCTCCTCATCAATGAGTGTAAGACGTTCATTCTCCATAGCGGTCTTGTATTCCTCGACATTGGTAGTCAAGGCCTATACCTTGGCTTTAAGAGCCCTCTTCAGTGAACGAGGTCTCTCAATCACACCCTGCTGATGCTCGATGATGGGGATATGCCTACCGGGGTATACCCAGCAGGACGTTTCCGACTGGCCCAGGAACTGGCGAGTGGGCCTGCAGGACGGCGACTGGATCAAGACCTGGCGCGGATCCAAGCGACTGGAGGCTGAAGGCCCAGGAGAGTAGATAGGCCCTGTCGGATTAGGTTAAACGATTGCCGAAACCTTAACTGATTCGGTTGAGATATGTAAACCCTAGGGGGGGTGAGTCTATATAAACCTCCCTACAGGGCGTGTAGAGGATACGTTCCATCATCCACCCAACCGACTTCGCCCTAGTCAGCCGAGTACCCCCCATTGTACTTCCATCATAATACAATCTAGCAGGAGTAGGTCTTTACCCTTCGGGGGGCCGAACCTAGGTAAAACCCTGTGTCTCCGCCCTCATCTCGCACTACAGATGGCTGGCCGCCCTTGCCCTATGTTCTACTACTCGCTGCTGATTGCAGCATCTGCCGTGGTCATTCCCACGACAGTGGCGCCCACCATGGGGCCTGGCCGGTCTGGCCGGTGTTTTGCGGCGAGATCCAATCTGCCCATCAACGAGTCGATCACCACCGGCCGCATGATAGCAATCGGCGAGATGCTCCAAATCTTGCAGAGCATCTACGTCCCTGCGGCACGACCCGTCACGCACAGCATGATCTTGCCGGTTGGCACAATCAGTCTCTTCGTCGGACTCACCGACATCATCGTCTCGGAGGACTCGGCTCGCATCCGCGAGTCGCGGCCACGTGATCGGCTCTCCGAGAGTCAGGTCCGCACGATCCACCGCCTCGCCTCCGAGTACGACTCAGCACACAGTGATGTGGCTGAAACCACCGCGGCCGCGAAATACGTGGCCCTCAACGACGACGCCGACTCGGCGACCCCGGCGTCACTCGCCGAATCCATCATCGCGGCTTCGCCTGCGGGCTCCATCACCCAGGTCTCCAACGTCGGAGACTTCGAGGATCCCTCCATCCTTGGGTCTTCGACTTTGACTCCGGGTCGGAAAACTCCGCCGATCTCCGCGACGGGACCGGTCGCCACGCCACGACCTACATGGCGACTGGCGCCGACCCACCAGAGGATCCTTTCTCCACCCCGATCCCTCCCAATGCAACGGCAACGGAGGTCGAGGAACTCCGCCTGAAGCTGGCGGAAGCAGTCCGCAAGGAGCAAGCCGAGCGCGAAAAATTTCCCCTCGAGCAGGTGACGGCGCAAGAGCTGTCGTGCTACCACCAGCAACGAATCAGGTCGCGCTTGAACCCCACTGTACAGGGCCGCGCCCTGAACTTCGACGACGAGAACGACCCGGACCGCGCGGCCGAGCGTGCGATCTGCAAGAACGCGCCACCAGGAGGAAGCGCCTGGCCCCCACCAGGGTCGACGGCGATCGGCGCCCCACCTCCACCCAACCGCGCACCCCCCAGGGACCAGCCGCGGATCGTGGTCTCCTCACGGGAGCGAGACGCGAACGGCCTACCACTGTTCTCCACCCCGATGGACAACCTCGTGGCGGCCGAGCAGCAGCCGACAACATCACGGCCACCGACGACGGTGCCCTACAGATCCAGTACGTCAAGGCCTTGCTCGCAAAGGCGGTCGATCAACAAAACGCAGGCGTCGACTCACAGGGTCGGATGTACTCGCGTTCATCGGGCAGCAGAGCAGCCTCAAGCGGCCGTCCATTGGCGGCAAACACCCTCAACTACCCCCACCCGAACCGCTGCAGCTCCAACACCGACCCGCGAACGCGGCACTCTCCACCAACGACCCTAGGCAGCGACCAACTTCGTCGCCGCCAACGGTCAGCCCGTCGACGCCCGCACCCACATCATCAACAACCAGAGCTGGCGCGCACGCCAGCCCGACGACCTGCGACATACCCTAACCAACCGCCGCGACGGCAAGCAGATGGGGTTGCCAAGTCGACTCGGGCCCTGGTGCTTCGGACCAATGATCCGAGGCGAAAGATACACGACGAATTTTAAAGCGCCGAAGGAAATAGAGAAGTACGACCCCACGTACGATCCCTCCGTGTGGCTGGACACTTACCTCATGTCAAAGGGGATCGCCGGCCACACTGATCTACTCGCCGCCCGCTACCTCCCCCTGATGATGGAGGGGACGTGCAGGCAGTGGATCAACACTCTCCCCGCGGACAGCATCGACTCCTGGGAAGAGATGTGCGATGCCTTCGTCAGGCACTTCGAGGGTTCATACACCCGCGCCACCACTATCGAAGACCTGGAACGATGCGTCCAGGGACCTCGCGAGTCGACCCGCAGCTGGGTCCAACGATGGCAAGAACTGTGGTACAACGCGGTCGGTATCCACCCAGACACCGCAATCCACTCCTTCAAGACCTCGTGCCGCTACGAGCCCCTGGTCGCCAAGCTCAAACGAGCATACCGCACACTCGCCAACATACCGGACCTCCTCGAGATCGCCAAAAGATATGCGGAAGAAGACCCAAACCAAGAAACCGACGACAAGTCGGGAGCACAACGCCGCACGAGCGGCAACAACAACGGACGACGATCCGATCTACGCTACAGCAACACTCGCCTCACCGGCAAGCACCGTAGAGACGGGCGAGTCGACTTCGTCGCCAACGTTGGGCACGCGCAGCGCGATCCCAAGAGCTTCCTCCGCGACGGGGGGCAACGCCGCGACGGCGGAAACTACAAGGCGTAACCAAGGTTCGACCCAGCGGCCCTCCTTAACCAACCTTGTGCATTTCACACCAGGGAAGGGAAGCCCGCCACACACATAACCGCCGACTGCCACTCTCTCAAGGAGATCGAGAAGGCACGGCGAACGCGGGAAGACCCCGACAACAACCCGCCAAACGGCGGAAAATTCGCCAGCGTGGCCGGCTCGCTCCACACCTTCACAGGCTTCAACATGAAGCGCGAGAAGAAGGTCATCGCCCGCGCCATTGCTATCAGCGCGGTGTTCCAGGTGGACGTTCCCTAGTTCCTCAACTGGTCGGAGCAACCAATCACTTGGAGCCGCCAGGACCACTCGCCGCGCATCGAGTACCTAGGCCGAGTCGCCTTGGAAGTCAAGCCCAAGGTGGGAGACTACTGGCTCCCCAAGACATTGATGGACGGCGGCAGCTCTATCAACATCCTGTACCTAGACACTTTCAGGCGACTGCGGCTCCCGCAGTCGATGGTCGAGACGACCTACACCATGTTCCATGGCATCGTCCCCGGTCGGAAGGCGTACCCGATCGGCAAGGTCACGCTGCCAGTCACCTTCGGCACACCGGCAAACTTCCGCACCGAGCGGATCGTCTTCGAGCTGGTTCCCTTCGATAGCCCCTACCATTGCGTCTTGGGGCGCCAGGCGTTCGCTAAGTTCATGGCAGCGCCCCACTACGCGTACAACGCGATGAAGCTCCCCGGGCCACGCGGCGTCATCACCATCCACGGCGACCCCGACATGGCCGCCGAGTGCGAGGCCAAAGGAGCCGAACTCGCCGACGCCGTCATCGCGGCAGAGGCCAACCACGCCGACGAGCTCGCCAAATACGCGAGCAGGGTCAACAACGACGACCCCACCATACTCAAGAAGCCCAACTCGGAGGGCGGCAACACCTCAGCCTTCTAGGCAACGACGCACACCCGCACCGTCGAGCTGGTCCCAGGCGACTCCAGCCAGATGGTGATGATCGGGACGGGCATGAGCCCAGCATAGGAAGGCGCGCTCATCGAGTTCCTCCGTGAGAACAGGGACATCTTCGCATGGAAGCCATCTGACATGCCTGGTGTCCCTAGGGAACTCGCTGAGCACAAACTCAACGCCGACCCCAAAGTGCGACCTGTCAAGCAGTCGCTGTGGCCCTTCAATGAAGAGCACCGCCGAGCCATCGCCGAGGAGGTGCAGCGTCTACTCGCTGGAGGCTTCATCCGGCCAATAAAATACTCCAAGTGGCTGGCAAACCCAGTCCTGGTCGAGAAGAAAAATGGGACCTAGAGGATGTGTATCGATTACACAAATTTAAACAGCGCCTGCCCGAAGGAACAATTCGTCCTCCCGCGGATCAACCAAATAATCGATTCCACCGCGGGCTCGGAGTCGCTGTGTTTCCTCGACGCCTACTCTGGGTACAACCAGATCAAAATGGCTGTCGAGGACGAGGAAAAGACGGCGTTCATCACGCCATTCGGAGCCTTCTGCTACACCGCCATGACCTTCGGCCTCAAGAACGCCGGGGCAACCTACCAGCGGTGCATGCAGGAGTGCCTTGCGAGCAAAATTAGCCACAATATCCACGTCTACATCGACGACGTGGTAGTGAAGTCCGCTCGCCACAGCGACCTACTCGCCGACCTGGCGGAAACATTCGCCAACCTGCGGAAATACAAGATAAAGCTAAACCCAGTCAAATGCACCTTCGGTGTACCAGCAGGGCAACTACTGGGATACGTCGTCTCCAAACGCGGGATCGAGGCGAACTCCACCAAGATCGACACGATCGCTCGACTCGGCAAATCCGAGTGCCTGCGCGACGTCCAGAAGCTGGTCGGGCGAGTCGCGGCTCTCAGTCGCTTCATCCCCCGATTGGGCGAGAAGGCGATGCCCCTATACCGCCTGATGCGCAAGAACCCCACCTTCCAGTGGGATAAGGAGGCAGACAACGTGCTCCGCGACCTCAAGAAGGTGCTACTCGCAGCACCGCTACTCGCCGCCCCCGTCGACAAGGAACCCATGCTGGTCTACGTCGCGGCTTCCGAGCGCGTCGTTAGCGCCATCATGGTCGTCGAGCGACCAGAGGAAGGAAAGGAGCGCCCAGTGCAGCAACCGGTGTACTACATCAGCGAGGTCCTCACCGAGTCACGCCAGCGATACCCGCAATACCAGAAACTGGTATACGTGGTCTTCAGAGCACAGCGGCGACTGCCGCACTACTTCCAGGAGCACCCGATCACGGTCGTCTCCTCAGCACCGTTGCAGGACATAATCTGCAACCATGAGGCGACCGGGCGAGTCGCCAAGTGGGCCGTCGAAATCGGCGTCAACAACATCAAGTATGAGCCGTGCAAAGCGATCAAGTCGCAGGCTCTCGCGGACTTCATCGCCGACTATGAAAAGCCCAGTAGCCAGAAAAGTTGCCGTACCTCCACTATTGGAGTCTGCACTTTGATGGCTCCAAGAACGCAGACGGCACAGGAGCAGGGATCGTGCTGACTTCCCCGAAGGGCGACAAGCTACGCTACGTCCTCTGCCTCGATTTCACCCCCTGCACCAACAACATGGCCGAGTACGAGGCACTACTCCACGGCATGCGAGCCGCCAAGAAGATGAATGTCAACCGCCTACGCTGCTACGGGGACTCCAACCTCGTCGCTGGGCAAGTCGCTGGCACCTGCGACGCCGTTTCCCCCACCATGGCGGCATACCGCCAAGCAGTGGACAAGCTGGGCGGACACTTCACAGGCTATTCCGTCGAGTGGATCGACAGGCGGAAGAACGAGGAGGCCGACGCACTCTCTCGTATCGGCTCGGCTCGACTCGCACCACCCGCCGACGTCTTCCTCGACACGATCACCAAGCCTTCCGTCTCTCCCCCAAGGGAGATCGTCATCGGAGTCCCGCTGCAACCAGAGGCAGCCCTGGTTGCACTCATCGCCGAGCCAGAATACTGGACTAAGCCGTACATCGCCTACCTGGAGGGAGGCACCTTGCCAGCAAACGAGACAGACGCCCGGATGGTAGCACGCCGCTGCAAATCCTTCGTCATCATCGACGGCGAGCTCCACAAGCGTAGCGTGACCGGCGTGTTCCAACGCTGCGTCCAACCTGCTGAAGGACGAGAGATCCTCCACGACATCCACTCCGGCGACTGTGGCCACCACGCCGGCGCCCGCTCTCTGGTCGCAAAGGCTATGCGACACAACTTCTACTGGCCCACCGCACACGCCGACGCCGTCGACATTGTCCAGCGGTGCGCCGGGTGCCAGAAGTACGCCAACCAGACCCACGTGCCGAGTTCGGTGCTCAAGACAATGCCCATCACCTGGTCGTTCGCCGTGTGGGTATGGACATGGTAGGCCCTTTCAAAAAGGCCCCCTCCGGCTTCACTCACCTCCTGGTCACGGTCGACAAATTCACAAAGTGGGTAGAGGCCAAGCCAGTCCGGAAATGCGACGGGAAGACCGCCACCAAGTTCCTACACGAGCTCATATATCGCTACGGGTTCCCAAACAGCATCATCACAGACAACGGCACCAACTTCGCCAAAGGAGCCATGGCCGAGTTCTGCGAGGAACATCACATCCGACTCGACCTCGCCTCAGTCACCCACCCGGAGTCCAACGGCCAGGCGGAACGGGCCAACCAGAGCATCCTCCATGGCCTGAAGCCATGAATCCAAGTACCACTCGAGCGTACCGCCGGGTGCTAGGTCGAGGAGCTACCCTCCGTCATTTGGGGCATCCGCACCTCTGTCAACAGGTCGACAGGGTTCACCCCCTTCTTCATGGTGTATGGCGCCGAGGCAGTCATGCCCGCCGACCTAGAGCACGACTCGCCAAGGGTCGTCCACTACACGGAGGCTGCGAACGAACTCGCACGCCAGGATGGAGTCGATCAACTCGACGAGGCACCGACCTAGCTCGCTCCCGCACTGCCATCTACCAGCAAGGCCTCCGCCGCTACCATAGCCGGCGGGTGAGGACTCGCACTTTCCAGGAAGGCGACCTGGTTCTACGCCTCATCCAAGACAAGAATGGCATGCACAAGCTCTCCCCCCCCGTGGGAGGGACCATTCTCCATCGGGCGAGTACTCGGCAACGACGCCTACTACCTCACCGACGTCCGCGGAGACAGGAAACTCGACGTCAAGCGACCGTGGAATGTAAACCTCCTACGGAAGTTCTACTCCTAGAACTCCATACATGTACCCTCCACTAGCTATGAAATAAACGTTATTGGTTACCGCAAGTTGCGTCTACTCTCCGTGTCTTGTGCCACTCGCACTCGTAATAACAGTGTCAAGCTAACTGCAGAAGTCAACCTCTGGTTCAGCGACCGGCACAACCAAGTAGTGCGTTACGAGGGCACTGGGTTACCCCAGGACTCGTAACGTCCACGAAAAACGCCTATCCGGAGCCCCATTGGAGTCGCCTAGCTCGACTGGCTTAACGAGCCAAGACAACTGCCTTCGCTCCTCACAGCGACCACGATTGTCCGCATCCTCGACACAGCGACTCGAACGGCCAAGTACCACGCTCGGGGACTGACGACCAGTTAAGCACAAGCGACTAGGGAAAAACGCCAAGTACGAGAGCATGCCCAGGACTCGCCATGCGACTGACCCGACGGGCCAGGCAGGAGTGATGCGCTCACTCTAACGCGCCCAGTCCTCACCCACCCTAGAGCCGTGACTAGAACCACCAAGTACCACGCTCGGGGACTCGGCTACCCGACCTCGTTCGCGCAAGGGAAAACGGTGAAGTAAAGAGCACTCATGGGAGTCGCCCTGCGACTGGCTTTCCAAGCTCGGGCGAGTTGACCTCAATAACAAAACAACCGACAAAACGTTCAAAACCACAAACACATAACAAACGAGGTAAACCCCATAAAAAGGGCGGACGCGCTCGGGGACTCGTCCAATCATTAATCAAAATAGCAAGACAACTCACAAAATAACACGAAATTCCATTACAGCATAACAAAGTTGTTACAAAATACAACTTGAGCCCAATGGCCAAATTACTACTAACGCCCCAGGGCACAATATTTCTATTCCGCAGGCTTCGACGTCGACTCGATGCCACCCTTGTGGTTGCAAATGAAGGGAGTGTACGGGTTCGATGGGTACGTCGTCAACTCACCCGCCATCGCCACACGGAAGGGCTGCTCGACCTTGAAGTCTTGGTGCGGTGGCTCGGGATCGTTGGGCGCGACAGTCGTCTCCTGATAAGGGAGAAGGTCGCACATCGCCCAGACGCGATCGGAGTAATACCGCGGCTCGGTCCGTCAGCTTCAGCACCTCTGCAATCTCCACCGAGCCCATCGACGAGGGGTAGCCACTCGTCACGTCGTCAAGATCGAAGTCCTCTAGGAAGTGGTCAAGCCCAAGGCTAAGCGCCATTGCCGCCCCGCGCCGGAACGCCGACCGTGTCATGAACTCGACGACTGACGGCGCCTTCTCCAGATACCGCCAAACCTCGACGAGATCGCTGGGAATCACTTCCGTGGGCGACATCTCTTGAAGATACGCTCGAATGCAAGCCGCAGACAACGTGGCTGAGTCGACCAGAGTGGCCACACACCGCCGCGCGTCATACGTTTGCGCCTCCTCCGAGCTGTCGATAATCCGACCTGCGGACAGGGGTCGGCAGTAAATACAACGACGATTCCATAACATAGCTACTACAGGCAAAGGCAGGAAAGCTTACCAATCAAAGGACGGCAGAGACCCATGATGAAGCTTTGAAGAGAGGAGAAGTCATCTTGTAGCCCAGCAACGAGGGCGTTAGAGACCTTCCGCTCTTCAGCGGCAGCCATAACAACAGCTTTGGCTCGCCCATCCGCTGAACTCGCCTCCGCCTTCGATTCCTTAAGCTCGCGCTCAATATCAACGATCCGTTGCTCTGCCGTACTCAAGGCAGACTAAGCCGCCGACAGTTCACTCGCCGGGACAAGGCCCTGGCGGACCTCCTCTGCCTTGGCAGTGATTGCCTGGAGTCCCTTGTTCGTCTCTTGGACGTCAACAAGCTCCTTATCCGCGCGACACTTCGCAGCAAGCCGGTCGGCTGATTCACGCTGCAAGCCCTGTGCACAGGTCAAACAGTTAACAACAACGGGATTCTAAGCGCCCACCCACTAAAATTCAGCAACTGGACACTCGGGGACTGGAGATCAAAAATCCTAAGTGCCCACCCGCTGAAATTCAACGACTGGACACTCGGGGAATGGAGATCAAAAATCCTAAGTGCCCACCCCCTGAAATTCAGCGACTGGACACTCGCGGACTGGAGATCAAAAATCCTAAGTGCCCACCCGCTGAAATTCAGCGACTGGACACTTGGGGACTGGAGATCAAAAATCATAAGTGCCCACCCGCTAAAATTCAGCGACTGCGCACTCGGGGACTGGGTGCTAGAAATAAAAACAAAACACTAAAAGAATCTGACCACTGAAATTCAGTGGCCCGATCCTCGGGGACTGGACATACCTGGATGGCTGTGCCAAGCATGCCATGGAGCTGTAGCGCGTCCACATATGCGAGAAGAGCCGGAGTGTGCCTGCGACGCTGCTCGACCTCCGTTTCGGCGACCCCAGGTACACGGCTCGATGGCGTTGTACCACTCGCCGTAGCCGCTCTGGCCATGAAGCGGGGGAAGGTCGCGGTGGATGCGCCAGCACCAAGAGAAGCCGGCTCGGCCATCCCAGGTGAGGAAGCATCCTCCTTGGTCTTCAAGGCCGCCTCCGTCGCAGGACCACTCGGAGCAACCGTCGTGTCGTCAGACACCGTGACGACATCGTCGCCCTTGGCCTTTTTGGCACTGTCTGCGGGGGCAGCGACCTCATCAGCTTTCCTCTTCCGTGAAGGGTCCTCCTCGACGGCGACTGGCGGCACCTTGGCCACGGACGGGTGGCCTATCTTTTTAACTCCAGTCCTGCGAATTGATTACATGAGCAAAATGGTCCGAGTACAACGAAAGGCAAGGCAGGTGAACAAAACTTACTTGGCAACTGGTATGAACCGCAACCCCGTGCGGATGCTGGCAGGTTTCTCCAGCTCGGGGCCCAGTTTTTGACTGAGGCCCATCTCCAGAACATCATGTGCCTAAGACACAAAAGGCCTCTTCGACGACAAGGCCGCGACAGGAGCCTCCAAAATGACTTCGGCAGGAGCTCTCTTGGGAGGCGAAGTTGCTGCGGCTGGAACAACCCCCAACCCAGAGACTGGGGCGAATGGGGGGGAAGCGAGGCCATAGGTACCTCACTCAGGGCGCCAGCGGCATCCAGTGCTGCTGTCTTCTGTGGCGCTTCATCCCTGGCCAAGCTGGTGGCGTCGGAACTACTAGCCAAACATGCTGGAGATGCCTGTTTTGCCGGCTTCGTCTTCCTCTTCGGTGGAGCCTTTACTTCCTTCTTCTTCGTAATCGACGGTGTAGCCTCATGACGCGAGGTGTGCTCGGGAAGCTCGTCGTGACGTTCGAGGCTTCTACTCGCCTCGAGCTCGCGCTGATGTTGCCCGCGAGTTTTGTGAACCATCGGGGCAGCTTCTTCCCTGGGCTCGTCATCATCATCGTCGTCATCACTCGTGTCGCTCCCGGCGCCGCCCTTGGCAGGAGACGACTCGCCCCCGTCCTGGACGGACAAGCTCGAGTTCTCGTCGTCCGCGGGTGGGAGCCACCCTTCCACCACTTGAAATAACTGCAGTAGGCACGAGACAATATCAATATAACCGCGATAGCATCAACTGCGACTGCGAATGGTAGACAGCGACTTACCGTTGGGGATGGATGCTTCGCGGTGTAGGGGGCGACCCCAGCCTTCACGTCCAGGTACGCTGCCTGGGTGATCTTCTTCAACGCCAGGACGTAGTCTTTGAGTTTCCACTCGGCAAGGCAGGATTTTTTATAAGTGTAGCTTAGGCTTGCTTTGCTCAAAATAGGTTTTTACCTATCAGTTGAAAACACTAAGTTTTTCTTTGACAAAACTTTCCCAAGGAATCACCGATAGAAATTGGTGAACCTTCACCCTTGTTCAACCACAAGTTTTAACTTAGAAAATTGGGATGAGGAGATTCTTGATAGCTTCCATGTCTTGATGCTCAAGTTGTCCAATACCAGGGACATGGCTAAGTACTTAGATTCTTCCATCTGCAGAGGTTGTGCACTTTCCCCACAAGACTTGATTTTCACCAAGACAGGACCTTTCAGAAGTCTTCCCTTAGACCAAATGGACGCGTTCCAACCTATCATCCCACTACCACCAACTGTCCAAATGGCTAAGTTATTGCAACCTATATGATCCAGGCAGAGCCCATAATGCCATGTGGCTGCACTAGAAGCTTCTTAACATTTGGCATCTCAAATCCCTTTGTTCCTGGGTGTCTTTCCACAAGTGAGATCCACAAGGTAAACCATAGAAATGGGCCTTGTGTAACCACTGAACACAAACCATTCTTTCCATTCCACCCAGGTGTTTCATTCACTTAGTTGTTTTTATTAAGCAAAAACACAAGTCAAAGACTTAGAAATATTTCACATAGCATGAATATAATCCACCCTTGGTTGCTACTAGATAGACTAAGCATGTCAATGGTAAGCATCTTAACTTAGAGGAAATTCTAACAATTCTACAACTATTAGGATTTCCCAAGCATAGCATAGAGATACTTAGCAAAAAAAATCATGCAATGTCCTATACAAAATATTTCTAATTAATAGGTGAAAATGTAGGGATAAAAACATGAAGCACCACTTGCCTTGGTAGTTTGGGGAGTAGCAACAATCTTCACAACCACAATCACTAATAGCACCAAAATCTACACATAAAATAATGGCACCAAAATCACATAACAAAATATACAAACAAAAATATATGAAAGCATGCAAATGCCATGTGATGTTTTTTTTCTACACCAAACAAGACAAGTGTACAGTATTGAAACATAAACAAGACCAAGATACTCAAAATAAACTTTATTTGATCTTTAAAACATTTTTCAAATAATTTCCATACTCAAATTAAGCCTACAAATGTCTCTGCAAAAACAATCATTTTTACAGAGGAAAAACAATAAACACATTGCATAAACATATAGTATTTTCTCTCCTGATTCCAATGATATAAAATTTGCAAAATTTGAACATGGGGATCAAAAGTTATGAATTTTGCAAGTTTGAAACACTAATAGATCAAATTTCTGTTTTAAATCTAAACTTAGGCCAAGCGTCATGTTCTGATTGGCCCGTACCAGTTCAGCCGGATCGATCAACATGGACCACAGGATCTAAATGAAATCGCACGGCCAGATCTAACGCGTACCCCTTCGTTAAGTGATTCTAGCGCATGCGTTAGATCTGGATCTAACGGCTACAGATCGAACGACCAAAGTTTGGCGACGCCAGCGGCGGCGAGTGGCGGCGGCGGGTCTATCAGAGAAGTTGCCGGTGATTTAGATCACGCGGAGAGGAGTGGAAATACTTACTGGGTTCGCGTGGTCGCTGCGATGCTCGAGGTGGTCGAGGAAGAGACAGGGGCGCACGGATTCAACGGCAATAACTCGTCGGAGTTGCTGGCGGCGTCGGGTGTTTGCGGATGGAGTAGTTGCCGACGATGTAGACCGCCCTAGAATGAACCAGTGGTGTCACAGGATGCACAAGGTTGCGGCGAACATGACAGGGTCAGAGAGGAAGCAAGGGGCGCTCGGACATTACCGGTATTCTTCGTCGGAGTTGAGCGGCGGTTCTGTTGCTTGCAGGGATGGACGGGAACGGCTGCCTGGGTCAAGCACGGCCAAACGAGAGGGGTAAGGAGATGAACAAGGTTGCAAGGAACACGCTCGTTTGAATTAGAAGGGAAGGGGTGGTCTGGCTCACCGGAATTTCGTCGCCGGAGCTCGTCGGTACAACGGCGGTGTGAGAGCAAATAGGGGCAGCCTGGTGGCGGAGCGAGTGAGTTGAGCGAGGGGAAAGAGGCGGAGAGGGGAGGGGATTAAATAGACAGAGCGGGGGCAAGGATTACTCCCTGCATCAATGGGATTTAAGCGGCAAAGGATCATGCAGGTAACGGCGAGCGTCGGGCTCATAGCTGTTGATTTGGGGACGACCCTGACGGGACAGGGTGGGGTCGGCCTGTCAGTGAGGGGGTGTGCGCGGGTTGGGTGATAAACAGAGGGAGAGAGGGAACCCGGGTGGGCTATTTTGGTTATTGGGCTGAAATGGTAGCGCCTGGCCCAGTTCTAATTCCTTACCCTTTTTCTTTTTCTAAATCAATTTTCAGATAACAAATTCAAATGAAATCAAATGTGTTTGATTTCAAACTTGTCCTGGATTTTTGTAAAATGAAACCTGCACATTTTTTAGTATAAAACCATGTTGTCTTACTAGACTTGCTTGATTCCATTGAAATTTAAAATAAACAGTGCCTTAGCACAAGATTTGTTAAAGATAGGAAAATGGTTTTAAAACCATATTTGTTTTTGGAAATTTTGTCCAAGCTTTGGAACTCAACCAAACCAACTTATGAACAAACAAACCTTTGGTTTGAAACAAATATTCTCTCACTAGAGAGTAGCATTGGATCAATACTTGTCTACATAAAATAATAAGCACTCAAAGTTTATGTTTTCTTGAAATGATCCCTAAATGATTATGCATGCATGGATGATATGCAATCTTTGAAAACATGATTTTAGGGATGTTACAAATCTAATCCCCTTAAGGTGAATCTCGCCCTCGGGATTCGGATTGGCTAGCAAATAGGTGAGGGTGGTCTTTCCGAAGATCATCTTCTCTTTCCCATGTTGCTTCTTCTTCGGAATGATGGTTCCATTGAACTTTGCAGAATTTTATAGTCTTAGTCCGAGTAACTCTTTATGCAGTCTCAAGAATCTTGATGGGTTTTTCCTCATAAGTGAGATCACTTTCCAACTGAACCTCCTCCAAAGGTATAGTATCCTTCAAAGAAGTCTCTTCCATCTCTGGATGGCATTTCTTTAGCTGACTCACATGAAACACATTGTGAACGGCAAACAATGATTTTGCCAATTCAATCTCATAAGCTACTTATCCTTTACAACTCAGAATTTTGAATGGTCCAACATATCTTGGGGCCAATTTTCCTTTGATTCCAAATCTCTTCACACCCCGAAGTGGTGACACTCTAAGATAAGCTCTATCACCTACTTGATAGGTGACTTCTCTACGCTTAGGATCTGTGTAGCTCTTCTGTCGGGACTGTGCTATCTTCAGTCTGTCCTTAACTAGCTTGACTTTCTGTTCCGCCTCTTTGATTAGTTCTGGTCCGAACAAATTTCTTTCTCCCACACCATTCCAAAATAATGGGGTGGTACACTTTCTCTCATAGAGAAACTCAAACGGTGCCATCTCAATACTAGCTTGATAGCTGTTATTGTAAGAGAATTCTGCGTAAGGCAAACTTTCATCCCAACTGGCTCCATAGTCTAGGGCACATGCCCTCAACATATCTTCAAGAATATGGTTGGTCCTTTCTGTCTGTCCATCAGTCTGAGGATGAAAAGCAGTGCTGAATTTCAATCTCGCACCCAATGACTCATGAAGTTGCCTCCAAAAATGAGAAGTGAATTGAGTTCCCCTATCAGACACAATACTCTTGGGTAATCCATGCAGACACACAATCCTATTCATCTAGATCTTGGCCAACTTAGCACTTGTGTAGGTTGTCTTCACGGGTATGAAATGAGCCACTTTAGTTAGGCGATCCACTACTACCCAAATAGAATCATATCCTGACCTGGTCCTTCGTAATCTAGTGATGAAATCCATATCAATCTTGTCCCACTTCCAATCAGGAATAGGTAGTGCTTGTAGCAATCCTGCTGGTTTCTGATGTTCCGCTTTCACTCTACTACATACATCACACAAAGAAATATGTTCGGCGATGTCCTTCTTGAGATTATTCAACCAAAATATTTCCTTCATATCCATGTACATTTTGGTGTCCCCCGGATGAATGGAATATGGTGAGTTATGCGCTTCCTATAAAATCAGTTTCCGAAGCTTCAGATCTTGCGGAACACAGATACGTTTTCCATACCATAAAGTACCCTGTTCATCTTCTTGGAATCCTTTGGCTTTTCCCTTACCAATCTTTTCCTTAATCTCTTCAATTTCCTTGTCTGTCTTTTGGGCTTCTTTGATTTTGTCCAACAAAGTGGGTTGAACATCCAATGACATGAGATGTACCTCAGGCACAATCTCCAATCTGAGATCTCTAAATTGGGCACACAAATCATCTGGCAACTCTCCCTTAGTAAGGCCATTCACAAATACCTTACGGCTTAGAGCATCGTCTACAACATTTGCTTTACCGGGGTGGTATTGCAAACTCAAGTCATAGTCCTTGATGAGTTCTAGCCATCTTCTTTCTCTCATGTTGATTTCTTTCTGGGTGAAGATATACTTCAAACTCTTGTGATCTGTGAACACTTCATATCGCTTTCCCAAAATATAATGTCTCCATGTTTTGAGTGCATGGACAACAGAGGCTAACTCTAAATCATGAGTAGGGTAATTTACCTCATGAGTTTTGAGTTGTCTCGAGGCATAAGCCACAACTTTCCCTTCTTGCATTAGAACTGCACCCAATCCATCATGGGATGCATCACAATACACTTGGAAATCCTTCTCCAAATATGGCAAACATAAGACTGGTGCTGTCACTAGTATCTTCTTCAATTCTTGGAAACTGAGTTCACATCCTTCAGACCAAGCAAATTTCTTGTCTTTCTTTAGTAACTCCGTCATTGGCTTAGCTATTTTGGAGAAATTCTCAATGAATAATCTGTAGTATCCTGCCAAGCCAAGGAAGCTACGTACCTCTTTTACTGACTTAGGAGATTCCCATTTAGTTACAGCTGACACTTTAGCGGGATCAACTGCTACACCATCTCCTGACACAACGTGTCCAAGAAATCCAACTTCATTTAACCAAAATTCACACTTGCTGAATTTGGCATACATCTTATGCTCTCTAAGCTTCTCAAGTATCAAACGCAAATGTCCTTCATGCTCTTCTTTGCTCTTGGAGTAGATCAAAATGTCATCGATGAAAACGACAACAAACTTGTCAAGAAACTCCATGAACACCTTGTTCATCATATTCATGAAGTAAGCTGGTGCATTGGTCAAACCAAATTGCATCACGGTGTACTCATACAATCCATACCTAGTGGTGAAAGTTGTCTTAGGTATGTCTTGTTCTCTTATGTTGAGCTGGAAATAACCTGATCAGAGATCAATCTTTGAGAACACATAGGCTCCTTCTAACTGATCAAACAAGTCATTGATTCTAGGCAAAGGGTATTTGTTTTTGATAGTCACCTCATTGAGTGAACGGTAATCTATGCATAACCTTTGACTTCTATCTTTTTTTTCCACAAACAAAACTGGTGCTACCCAAGATGAAGAACTTGGTTGAATAAATCCTTTCTGCAACTGTTCTCCAAGTTGTTTCTTGAGTTCTTTCAACTCATCAACTGACATCTTGTATGGTCTCTTTGCTATTGGTCCTGATCCTAGTAGCAAGTCAATCAGAAATTCCACATCTCTATCTGGTGGCATTCCCGGTAATTCTTTCGGAAACACATCCGGATATTCACTCACAATTGGCACACTGTCTATGCTCACCCCCTTAAGAGAATATAGCTTACTCCCTTTTGGTTGAAAGTTAGTCTTGAATCTAATCCTTTTGTTTTCTGGAGTTATGAGTGTGACGGTATGGTTGGCACAATCTAGCACTCCGTTATGCTTGGTCATCCAGTCCATTCCCAAAATGACGTCCAATCCTTGGGAATTTAGGATTATCAGATTAGCGGGAAACTTATACTTCCCAAACTCTATGACTAGATCGTAAAATCCTGAGTTCACTATCATTTCTCCGCCAGGAGAACTTACTTTTATAGGACACCCAATAGTTTCTACTGGTAGTTCATTTCTTTCAACAAATGCTCTTGATATGAATGAATGAGATGCACCCGTATCAAAGAGAACAAATGCTGGAACAGAATTGAGTTTGACCTTACCAGCAACAGCATCAGGTTCCTCATATATTTCTTCCACATTGATGTGGTTCACTTGTACCTTCTGGAAAGGGTTGGGCTTGTTGGGTCCTTCAACTTTCTTTTCTGGGCATTCATTTGCATAATGCCCCATCTTCTTGCACTTGAAACATTCAACCTGACTAAGATCCTTCTTGACAGGCTGGCTTCCACTACCATTTCCACTTCCATTATGGTGGCTCTTATATCCACCCTTGTGATTCTTGTACTTGTCATTATCATGACTGCGGTGATGCTTGTTGTCATGATGACAGTTGTGGTTGTGGTGGCTGTTGTACTTTCCATGCTTGTGGGATCCAGAACTCCCACTATCATCATAATGGGAACGCTTGTGAGACGATCCCGAGCTATGCTTGTCAGAGTTGTGTTTCCTCTTTCTGATTTCAACCTGTTTCATCTTGCTCTCCAAGATGGCAGCCTTGTCACAAAGAGATTGATAGGTGGGGACATAGTCCACAGATAATTGCAGATTCAGTTCATCGTTTAGTCCTTCGAGGAACTTCTCTTTCCTCTTGGCATCGGTATCAACTTCATCCGGTGCATAACGCGCTAGATTGTTGAACTCCTCAATATATTCAGCCAAGCTGCGATGGCGCTGTTTCAGATTATGAAATTCCTTCTTCTTCAATATCATCACTCCAGATGAGATGTGAGCTGTACGGAAACCATCTTCAAAGATAGCCCATGTCACATCCTCATGGGAGTGGTGATCTGGAAGTTATCCCACCAAGTAGCTGCTGGTCCTTCCAACAAGTGTGCTGCAAACCTGACTTTCTCCTCATCAGTACAGCCAACAGTTACCAAGTCCTTGTTCACTGAGCGTAGCCAATCATTGGCCACCATGGGGTCAGTAGTTCCTAAGAACTTTGCAGGCCTCAATCTTAAGAATCTGGTGAGCATGTTAAATCCTAGTGGGTTATTCTGATTGTTGTTGTTATTGTTATTGTTGTTGTTGTTGTTGTTGTTGTTTTTGTTTTTGTTGTTGTTGGTGTTGTTGTTGTTGTTGTTATTCTGATTCGGCATAAAGGTGGTCATCATCTGCACCAGTAGCAAGCCATCCACATGTTGGATGGTCATTGCGACTCAATAACATAAACATGGTAAATGATAAATCAATGAGTAGTCATCACTACTCCTTTGCATCAACCTCCTCATCAATGAGTGTAAGACCTTCATTCTCCATAGCGGTCTTGTATTCCTCGACATTGGAGGTCAAGGCCTCTACCTTGGCTTTGAGAGCCCTCTTCAGTGAACGAAGTCTCTCAATCACACCCTGCTGATGCTCGAGCTCGAAGTCCTTGGCCTCTAGGTCTGCAGTCATGTCTCGAATCCTCTTGTTCCTATCTTGGACTCTTTTCTCTTGACTCTTGAACTTTATATCCCGACTCTCAAACTTGGCCTTCATTTCCTTGACTATCTCATCTTGCTCCGCGAAGAGCTTGTCCTTCTCACAAAGCTGCACCTGGAGTTCGTCATTGCTAAGAATGACGTTGGTCCTATCAGTATCTAGGTGCCTAAGGAGAACCTCTAAGTCGTGATGGTACAGACGAATCGGCTCTGCCGTCTCTCTAGCAGTATCCTCGAACACAATAGCCTCACCATCTTCGTCACGTCTACCGAAGGCGTGGAAGTGAGTACCTCTAATCTCCCGAGAGTGTCTCCCTAACAAACTCCCAAGCAAATCCTGCATGACTACCTCTAGGCCTCTCTCCTTGTCGTCATGCATGAGCTTGAAGGTGATAGCCTCCGTGGCTGGCTCAGTCTGGCATCCTGGCTGAGTAACCTTGAAGCCCCAAAGGTCCTTCCTCTCAAATTTGGTGAGGGGAAGCACCATGATGCTAGGAAGCGGAAGATGAGCACACTAGTGAGCTCAATAAGACGAGTGCCAAAACGTGTTCCCTTGAACTCTTCAGCCGTGCTGATAGTAACATTAGGCATCTAATTTATAAGATAGAGAAAAGTTAGAATCAACATCAATAGTAATATAAAAAACAAGGTAGCACAAGCATATCACTTGCAAACAAACACACAAGTCGTGGAATACATAAATCCATTACAAGCATCCAAGGTTCAACATAATTTAGACAAAAAATTGGAAATAAAATGATAAGTGTGGTGGTCCAACTAACGAAGTACGTTTCAACTCTCACTCACTAGACAAAATGGCTATCAAAGCATCCTTAGTAGCCATCTGCCTATCTTGTTCACAAGATTCCCAAATCAAGTCTATGATGTCTTCCCTTAGTTGTTGGTTGGTAGTTTCCAACTCTTGGGTATGCTTCTTTTCTTCTCTAAGGTCATTTTGGGTGTTGAGCATTCTGCATTTGAGTCTATCACCAAGCTCTTTGATGGCCTTCCAAGCTGCATCCCTTGCAGAATCAAAGAATGTGGTGTGCATCACTGAGTTGGTGACCATACAGAATCCTAATTCTTTGTGGTTGTCTTCCTTGTTTTTGTACAAGTGAAGTTGCACCCACCAATATTCTTCTCCTTCATCCATCACAGGGAAACCTTTGTACACAGCTGCACCATGTATCCCCATGGTAACCATAAGGTTCTTGAGGGCCTTTGGAAATTCAGTCTCACACTCTAGGGTCATTGTCATGAGTGGTCCCTTCCTTACAGCTTCATTGATGGAGTTCATCTACAAATAGAGATGAGAAATATGAATTAGAAAAGTTTACGAGAAGAAAAAGACAAGTGTGGAAATTGTTGAATTTTTTTCCTTAGTGGTTTCTAATCCAATCCTAGGGTCATAATCCTATAGGAAACACAGTGCTCTAATACCATATGTAAGATCCCACCTTTATAAAGGTAAAGATCCCTGTGATTGCAATGCTAGTCCCTGGATCAATGCTAGCATCCACAGTTTAAGATGAAGTACACAGATACAAAGGTCATTATTACATGTCATTCCAGAGACAAACATAGTCTTTTACAACTCCATGGCCACAGGCCTAATACAAGAGTTCAAATATAGAATAAGATACATAAGTCTTCATCTTCATGTGCCACAGGCAAGCATGTTGAGTGTAGACTCATAACCCCTAATCATCATCAGAGTAACCTGCAACATCACAAGTTACAGCCACAGTGGGTCAATACATTGGAATAGTATTGGCAAGTGATACCTTAGTAGATTATTAGCAACTAGATACTACATGCATTTGGATAAGTGTAGCTTAGGCTTGCTTTGCTCAAAATAGGTTTTTACCTATCAGTTGAAAACACTAAGTTTTTCTTTGACAAAACTTTCCCAAGGAATCACCGATAGAAATTGGTGAACCTTCACCCTTGTTCAACCACAAGTTTTAACTTAGAAAATTGGGATGAGGAGATTCTTGATAGCTTCCATGTCTTGATGCTCAAGTTGTCCAATACCAGGGACATGGCTAAGTACTTAGATTCTTCCATCTGCAGAGGTTGTGCACTTTCCCCACAAGACTTGATTTTCACCAAGACATGACCTTTCAGAAGTCTTCCCTTAGACCAAATGGACGCGTTCCAACCTATCATCCCACTACCACCAACTGTCCAAATGGCTAAGTTATTGCAACCTATATGATCCAGGCAGAGCCCATAATGCCATGTGGCTGCACTAGAAGCTTCTTAACATTTGGCATCTCAAATCCCTTTGTTCCTGGGTGGCTTTCCACAAGTGAGATACACAAGGTAAACCATAGAAATGGACCTTGTGTAACCACTCAACACAAACCATTCTTTCCATTCCACCCAGGTGTTTCATTCACTTAGTTGTTTTTATTAAGCAAAAACACAAGTCAAAGATTTAGAAATATTTCACATAGCATGAATATAATCCACCCTTGGTTGCTACTAGCTAGACTAAGCATGGCAATGGTAAGCATCTTAACTTAGAGGAAATTCTAACAATTCTACAACTATTAGGATTTCCCAAGCATAGCATAGAGATACTTAGCAAAAAAAATCATGCAATGTCCTATACAAAATATTTCTAATGAATAGGTGAAAATGTAGGGATAAAAACATGAAGCACCACTTGCCTTGGTAGTTTGGGGATTAGCAACAATCTTCACAACCACAATCACTATTAGCACCAAAATCTACACATGAAATAATGGCACAAAAATCACATAACAAAATATACAAACATAAATATATGAAAGCATGCAAATGCCATGTGATGGTTTTTTTCTACACCAAACAAGACAAGTGTACAGTATTGAAACATAAACAAGACCAAGATACTCAAAATAAACTTTATTTGATCTTTAAAACATTTTTCAAATAATTTCCATACTCAACTTAAGCCTACAAATGTTTCTGCAAAAACAATCATTTTTACAGAGGCAAAACAATAAACACATTGCATAAACAGATAGGATTTTCTCTCTTGATTCCAATGATGTAAATTTTTCAAAATTTGAACGTGGGGATCAAAAGTTATGAATTTTGCAAGTTTGAAACACTAATAGATCAAATTTCTGTTTTAAATCTAAACTTAGGCCACGCGTCGTGTTCTGATTGGCCCGTACTGGTTCGGCTAGATCGATCAACGTGGACCACAAGATCTAAATGAAATCGCACGACCAGATCTAACGCGTACCCCTTCGTTAAGTGAATCTATCACATGCGTTAGATCTGGATCTAACGGCTACAGATCAAACGACCAAAGTTTGGCGGCGCCAGCGGCGGCGAGTGGCGGCGGCGGCTCTGTCAGAGAAGTTGAAGGCGATTTAGATCACGCGGAGAGGAGTGGAGATGCTTACTAGGTTCGCGTGGTCGCTGTGATGCTCGAGGTGGTCGAGGAAGAGAAAGGGGCGCACGGATTCAACGGCAGGACCCCATCGGAGTTGCTGGCGGCGTCGGGTGTTTGCGGATTGAGTAGTTGCCGACGATGTAGACTGCCCTAGCACGACCAGTGGTGTCAGAGGATGCACAAGGTTGCGGCGAACATGACAGGGTCAGAGAGGAAGCAAGGGGCGCTCAAACATTATCGGTATTCTTCGTCGGAGTTGAGCGGCGGTTCTGTTGCTTACAGGGATTGACGGGAACGGCTGCCTGGGTCAAGCGCGGCCAAACGAGAGGGGTCAGGAGGTGCACAAGGTTGCAAGGAACACGCTCGTTTGAATGAGAAGGGAAGGGGTGGTCTGGCTCACCGGAATTTCGTTGCCGGAGCTCGTCGGTACAACGGCGGTGCGAGAGAAAATAGGGGCAGCCTGGTGGCGGAGCGAGTGAGTTGAGCGAGGGGAAAGATGCGGAGAGGGGAGGGGATTAAATAGCCGGAGCGGGGGCAAGGATTACTCCTTGCATCAATGGGATTTAAGGGGGGCAGTGACTGCGGCAAGGTAACGGCGGAGCGGCTCGGGCGCGCGTTGATTTGGGGAAGACCCTGACGGGACAGGGTGGGGTCGGCCTGTCAGTGAGGGGGTGTGCGCGGGTTGGGTGAGAAACAGAGGGAGAGAGGGAAACCCGGGTGGGCTGTTTTGGTTATTGGGCTGAAAAGGTAGAGCCTGGCCCAGTTCTAATTCCTTACCCTTTTTCTTTTTCTAAATCGAGTTTCAGAAAACAAATTCAAATGAAATCAAATGTGTTGATTTCAAACTTGTCCTGGATTTTTGTAAAGTGAAACCTGCACATTTTTGAGTATAAAACCATGCTGTCTTACTAGACTTGCTTGATTCCATTGAAATTTAAAATAAACAGTGTCTTAGCACAAGATTTGTTAAAGATAGGAAAATGGTTTTAAAACCATATTTGTTTTTGGAAATTTTGTCCAAGCTTTGGAACTCAAACAAACCAACTTATTAACAAACAAACCTTGGTTTGAAATAAATGTTCTCTCACTAGAGAATAGCATTGGATCAATACTTGTCTACATAAAATAATAAGCACTCAAAGTTTCTGTTTTCTTGAAATGACTTTGAAATGATCCCTAAATGATTATGCATGCATGGATGATATGCAATCTTTGAAAACATGATTTTAGGGATGTTACACTTCATAGCCTAAATATTGACCAAGAGACATACCTGCTTCGGTAGCATTTTCGTTGGCCTACGCTACAGTGAGGCCCTTTTGTCTAGCAGCAGCCTTGGCTCTGGGGTCCAATAATTGCATGTACTTATCCATATCGGCTGTGAAGTCCCTCTCGATATCACAACTCACTATGAGCGGGGGACCGATTGATTCTTCTGTTGTCCAAGCCGAGGAATTTGTTTCCTTCTTTTTGCACTTGTTTTCTTGTCTTGCTTAGGCTTGGCACTTGCTTAATAATTTCGCGGTTATAGTATGATTCCAGGTTCATCGATATTTGGGATGGTTGCTCAAGAAAGGACTTAGCCCAATTTTTGGGTTTTCTTCAAATACCTGTTTTGGCTTGGGCTTTTTTGTTGCAAAAAAGTCTTATTGTAGGCATCCAATTCCACGGGTTTTTCTCATCAGTCCTGTCATAAGGTATCTTGGGAAGAGCCGGCGAGAAGTCGACTATCTTCGCCGTACTACATTTCTTCTAAGTAGGGTGCGGGGGAGCGGCTGCTTCCGCTTTTCCAATGACGTAGTTGGGTGCGGAGGCGGAGATCGAGATGTACTCGCGCTACGGCGATCGACATCCCTCTCATCGAGGGGTGGACTTGGAGGTTGACGATCATTGGGCGACTTGGATTCCTCAGAGTCGGTGGCCTTGTCACCGAGCCTGGAAACTTGATGTACTTCTTTTGCCATAGAATGATGTGGCTCTTGACATCTCCTAGTTTCATATGGCCTTTAGGTGTAGCAATGTCAATCTCTAGGTCCTCATAATACTCCACTAGGTCATCCACCGAGACACGAGCATAGCTAGGTGTAATCGGAAGTGAATGGTGGAGTGCTCCAGGTAGACAAGGTAAAGTAGTGACGATCGCCACCTTGAAGTACATGTTTTTCATTGGTTGATGTATCTCACATTGTGGCATCCCTCTGACATCATCCATGGGGTAGCGAGGCTCCGGTGCATCATCCAGCAGTGCATGATCATTAGCACGGACCTCTGTGGAAGCCATGTTGCTTCTCCACTGGCTATGATCCAATGCAGGATCATCAGCCTGCGGCTTTGATGACCTTTGGCTAAGTGCTTCCACTACCGGATTCTTCATCCCAGCTAGTTCCTCTTCTATCTTCCCGATCCGGTCTGCCTCCCGGTCCTTCTTTCTCTTACGGCTTCTGTAAGTTTCATTGTACTCAGGAAACCCTTTCTTCCATGTAATGGCGGCGCCTTTGCCTATTGTTCATCCACCTTTTCAATATTCCCGAGGGCACATGTGAGCTCGTCGTTCTCTCTCTCGGGCCGGAACAATCCCGCCTGAGCATCGGCCATTGCTTTAATAAGTGAATTGGAGGGTACTAGACTTTTTTCTTGAAAAATTGTCGCCCCTGTTTCTGGGTTCAACATTCCCCCATGATCGTACCACCAGTGCTTTGACCTCTCTGGCCATCCATCTGTACCTGGAGTGATCCCTCTAGTCCTCATGTCGGCCTACATAGCTTCCCACTTGGGCACGACACTTTTGTAGCCACCTATCCCCATTTTATGGTTGTATTTATTTTTGAAAGCATTTAACTGATTCTTTTTCGACCTTGCCTTGGCTATAGAAGATTGCTTGTACTTTACAAAATCGGGCCTCTCGTGCTCGTGTGAATTTTGTAGTTATATTTCCCGTGACATATTTCATGTACAAAGATTTATTTTGGTTCCGGAACAGTTCGGCCATCTTCATTAGAGCCTACTCCTTGACTTTCCCTCTTCTTTCAAGCCCACGCGGAATTGGGGTAGTACATTGCTTTATTAGTGAACTTTTTTACTCGTTTTTTTACCATGTATTTGCTCATATCTACATAAAGGTGAACTTTTTTTGTGCATTGCCATATTAGTGTATTGCTATATTTAGTTGAATAAGCATGCAAGCAAATAAACTTTACTCTAACAAATATTACTACTAACAATAGGGCATTTGCTACTAACAAATATTACTAGCAAAAATAGGGCATTTGCTACTAACAATATTACTACTAATTAACAATATTACTACTAATGATAATAATACTACTAATAACAATATTACTACTAAGAATATTACTAAAAAACAAAACAAATCTCCACCACCTCGATCTCGGGACGAGGTGGCGCTTGATCGGGCGCGGTCAGGGGCGGCGTGAGGACGAGGCAGCGAGCGTGGTGTGAGTCCGAGGCGGCATGGCATGAGGATGAGGCGGTGCGGTCGGGGACGGCGAGCGCAAGCATGATACAGCCAGAGACGAGGGTTGCGACGACATCGACGGCGTGGCGGAATTTTGCAACACCTCCACTTCTTCTTCCACTTTATCGATTGGGATCCTAAGTCCGTAGAGGGATGGAGCGAGCAAATATATACGTATCACCCTCTAGTCCTAGGACATGGTACGAACCGGGACTAGAGGTCTTCTAGACCCGGGTGATATAGGCCCCCCTTTAGTTCCTGGTGTAGACATGACCCGGGACTAGAGGATTTTTTTGGCCGGATGGTATTTTGCGCGCGAGCCCCCCTAGTCCCGGGTGCAGCCACGACCCGGGACTAGATGGGCTTTTGTAATTTTTCTTGTTTTTTAGTTTATATAATTCAAATCAATAAGTAAACTTTTGAAATTCATAGCTCCTATTTTATAAATCCAAATAATATGTCTATTATTATAAAAAAAATAAGGAATATGAATATATCATCCATAATCTGTTTGCATCATGTATCAGTTGTGCCATTTTCAATTCAATATGCATTCACTATTTTTTGCATATTTTTGAATCTTACAAAAATTTCAACATGAAAAGTGTTTGAATTTGAATAACTAATCCAAAAACATTTTCTGTTTTCTAAAATAGTTAGTCTAACTATTAAAACTAGTAACTGGGACTAAAGATATTTCGGGGGCCGTTAGTCCTAATTGGAGCCACTAACCAGGAATAAAGATATTTCCTGCTATTTTCAGAGCCGTCAAGCCACACACCATGCTTTCTCGTCATTTCCCTCCACTTTCGCCATGTTTTCCCGCTCTTTCCCTCCATATCTAGAATGATTGGTATGGCCATCCACACATTGATACGTCATACGTATCTATAATTTTTGATGTTCCATGCTTGTTTAGTATCAACTTTGTTATCCTTTGTCTACACTTTGAGGTATTTTTATACATTTTTTGGGACTAACCTATTAACAAGATGTCACAGTGTCAGTTGCCTGTTTTCTGCTGTTTTTAGTTTCAGAAAATCTAGTAAGGAAATATTATCAGAATTAGACGGGAAAAAAGCCAAAGTCAATATTTTACTGGAACAAACACGGAGTCCAGAGGAGAGACGAAGGGGCGCCATAGGGTGGCCACACCGCCCTGGCGCGGGTCCACCCAAGGCCGCGCCAGGGCAAGGTGTGGGCCCCCTGGCCGCCCTCCTGCATCGTCCCTTCGCCTATAAAGTCACCCCAATGCAGCAACCCTAGGAACCCTATCAAATATCCACGAAATAGTCTATAGCCGCTGCCACCATCGTCCCTAGATCGGGGGATCTGAAGCTCTTCCCATCACCCTGTCGGAGGGGAGAGATCATCCCGAAGGCCTTCTTCATCACGATGCCAGCCTCCAGTATGATGCGTGAGTAGTTCACCCTTGGACTATGGGTCCATATAGTATCTAGATGGTTGCTTCTCCTCCTTTTTGCTATCATGTTTAGATCTCGTGAGCTCCGTTCATGATCAAGATCATCTATTTGTAATCATACATGTTGTGTTTGTGGGGATCCGATAGATATTGAGATACTATGTCAGATTGATTATTGATTCTATCATGTCAGATTGATTATTGATTCTATCATTTCTGTGTTATTTGTGATCTTGCATGCTCTTTGTTGCTAGTAGCTATCTTGGTCAAGTAGATGCTTGTGACTCCTAGAGGTAGTATTTATGCTCGATAGTGGGTTCATGCCTCTAGTAATCTGGGGAAGTGACAGGAATCTCTAAGATTGTAGATGTGCCATTGCTACTAGGTAGAAAACAACAATCTTTTGTTCATGGAACAATTGTATTGTTTACTTTACACACATTGCTTAATGCAATTATCCGTTGCTTGCAACTTGATAATGGAAGGGGTCCAGATGATAACCTGAAGGTGGATTATTAGTCATAGATGATGTTGTATTACATTCTATTATATTATTGTAATGCCTAATAAAATCTCATAGGAGTCATGATGACTAGTATATGCGTTTTTATGCTTGCTCAATCAGTCAATTGCCCCGCTGTAGTTTGTTCACCCAACATGTTATTCATCTTAAGGAGAACACCTCTAATGAACTATGGACCCCGGTCCAATCTTTATCGTTGATACATCATCTACTGTTACCATTTACTTTCTACAGGAAACTACTAACTTCCACACTGTATGTTTAATCCTTTGGTTTCAGCAAACCAGTGAGATTGACAACCTCATTGTAAGTTTGTGCAAAGTCTTGAGTTTGTGTTGTGCAGGATTCCAAGTTGTTAGCAATACCTTGGACTTGTTTCCTTGATCCTACTGGTTCTATAACCATTGTTTCATAAATGAGGAAAAACTTGCTTCTATGTTCATCACACCTTGCTCTTGGGGTTTCCCAACAAGGCTCTACACTCACCGAGCCGCATCAAGATTTTCTAACGCCGTTACTGGGGAGTTAAGGACAGCTTTGCAAGGGGAGTCTCTCACAACCTCTCTCTTTACTTTGTTTTTGTTTTGCTTAGTTTATTTTGCTTTGTTTTGCTTGTTTCTTTATTTCAAAAATACAAAAAAATTTAGTTTCGTTTGGTTTTATTTTTCTTATAAAAAACACAAATAAAATTAGTTCCTACTTCAAGTTGCTTCCATGTCTAGTGCTGCTCCAATCACCGTGTCACCTGTGGAAATGATCTTTACTTTCAAACAAGGAAGTGAAGAGAGTTTCAAAGAAGCTTGGTCTAGAATTTCTAATTCACATGAAAAAACTGAGCCTAAAATGACTCTAGGCTTGGTTCTTAGCAGTTTCTACTATGGTCTTTCTCTTTGTTATAGATATGCTTTGGATTTTATAGCAGGAAGAGATTTTCTCCAGTGTAATGAAGATGATACTTTGAATGCCATAAAGAAGTTGGTTACAATATATAATTTGCCTAGCAAGTCTGATTCTTCCTTTATAAACAACTATGCTAGGTTGAACACTCTTGAGACCAATACTGTAAGATCCCACCTTTATAAAGGTAAAGATCCCTGTGATTGCAATGCTAGTCCCTGGATAATTGCTAGCATCCACAGTTTAAGATGATGTACACAGAAACAAAGGTCATTATTACATCATCATCCCAGAGGTAACATAGTCTTTTACAACTCCATAGCGATAGGCTAGTACAAGAGTTTAACTTAACAATATATAAATAGAAGTCTTCATCTTCATGTGCCACATGCAAGCATGTTGAGTGTAGACTCATAACCCCTAATCATCAATAGAGAAACCTGCAACGTCACAAGTTACAGCCACAGTGGGTCAATACATTGGAATAGTATTGGCAAGTGATACCCTAGTAGAATATTAGTATCTAGTTACTACATGAATTTGGCTAAGTGTAGCTTAGGCTTGCTTTTCTCAAAATAGGTTTTACCTATCAGTTGAAAACACTAAGTTTTTCTTTGACAAAAACTTTCCCAAGGAACCACCAATAGAAATTGGTGAACCTTCACCCTTGTTCAACCACAAGTTTTAACTTATAAAATTGGGATGAGGAGATTCTTGATAGCTTCCATGTCTTGATGCTCAAATTGTCCAATACCAGGGACATGGCTAAGTACTTAGTTTCTTCCATCTGCAGAGGTTGTGCACTTTCCCCACAAGACTTGATGTTCACCAAGACAGGACCTTTCAGAAGCCTTCCCTTAGACCAAAATGGACGCGCTCCAAACCTATCATTCCCCTACCACCAACTGTCCATTTGGCTAAGTTATTGCAACCTATATGATCCAGGCAGAGCCCATAATGCCATGTGGCTGCACTAGAAGCTTCTTAACATTTGGTATCTCAAATCCCTTTGTTCCTGGGTGGCAATCCACAAGTGAGATACACAAGGTAACCATAGAATTGGGCCTTGTGTAACCACTCAACACAAACCATTCTTTCCATTCCACCCAGGTGTTTCATTCACTTAGTTGCTTTATTAAGAAAAACATAAGTCAAAGACTTAGAAGTATTTCTCATAGCATGTATATTAAATCCACCCTTTGTTACTACTAGCTAGGCTAAGCATGGCAATGGAAAGTATCTTAACTTAGAGGAAATTCTAACAATTCTACCACTACAAGGATTTCCCAAGCATAGCATATAGATACTTAGAAAAATTATTCATGCAAGCCCTATACAAAACATTTCTAATGCATAGTCAAATATTGGGATAAAATATGAAGCACCACTTTCCTTGGTAGTTGGGGGAGTAGCAACAATCCTCACAATAACAATCACCACTAGCACCAAAATCTACACATGAAATGATAGCACCAAATTCACATATCAAAATAGACAAACAAAAATATATGAATGCATGCAAATGCCATGTGATGATTTTTTCTAAGTCAAACAAGACAAGTATATAGTACTAAATCATAAACAATACAAAAACACACTAAATAAACTTTATTTAGTCTTTAGATCATTTTCCAAATAATTTCTATACTCAAAATAAGCCTATAATTGTCTCTACAAAAATAACCAATTTTACAGAAGCAATTCATTAAACACATTGCATGAATGGATAGAATTCTTTCTCCTGATTCCAATGATATAAAATTTGCAAAATTTGAAAGTGTGGATCAAAAGTTATGAATTTTGCAAGTTTGAACATCTAATAGATCTAAATTCTGTTTTCAAATCTAAACACAGGCCACGCGGCAGCTCCTAATTGGACGGTACCGGTTCGCGCTGGATCACACTCACGGGCCGTTGGATCTAACTAATTGCGCATGGCCCAGATCAAATCATACCGCTTCACCCTCTAATCTAATCCTAGCCTCTAGATCTGGATCCAACGATCCTCGATGCTCTGACCAAAGATGGGCGGCACAAATGGCTGCTGGCGGCGGAGGCGCTACTGGCGGCGATGGTCCGGCGAATATAGCAGGGGCTGGGGGTGTGGTGTGGCTTACCAGACTCGCAAGATCACGAGGAAGCTCGAGATGTTGCTGGCGTGGACAGGGGCGAGTTGATGTGGCCGTGGGAACTCGTCGGAGTTGAACGCAGCGTCGGGTGCACGGTGAAGAAGACGTTGGCGATGCTCTGGATCACCCTAGCACAAACCAGGTGTATCAGGAGGTGCACAAGGCTACGGCGAACACTACAGGATCAAGGAGAAAACAAGGGGCGGTCGGGTTTTACCTCAATCACTCGGAGTCGAGGCGGATTCGGCGTTTGAGCTCATGCACGAACGGGGACGGCGAACTGGGTCACGAGAAAGCAAACGAATGGCATCAGGGGATGCACAAGAACATGCTGGTCACGCTCGTTTGAATCAGAGGCAAAGGGGCGGTCGAGGCTCACCGGAATCAGTCGCCAGAGGTCGTCGGTACCGCGGTGGTTTGAGCTCGAATGCGCGCAGCCTGGTGGCGGAGTGAGCGAGGAAAGTGGGGGAAAATGATCGCAAGGGGGAGGGGATTAAGTAGCCAGAGCAGGGGCGAGAATTTCGCAAGCATTCATCGCCATTTACTCAAATTGAAATCACGGCAGTGAAGGGAGGAAACGGGCGGCGATGGCGTCTGCGCGCGGTGTTTGGGGAAGACGACGCTAACGTGGAGAGGCCCAGTGTTAGTGGCTGCGGGGTTGGTTCAACGCGGGTGAGAGAAGGAGCAGAGGGAATTGGCCCGGGTGGGCTTAGTGGGCTGGTTTCTGTACTGGGCCAAAATGGCAGCGCTAGCCCTTTTCTGTTTCTTTTCTCTTTTTCTATTTCTATTTTGATTTTTAGGAAACATTTTCAAATGATTTTCAAACCAAAATGAATTCAAATTTGTTCTGAATTTTTATAGGATGGATCTAGCTCTTAATTGAATATTTAGCACTATTGTTCACTCAAACTTACTTTGGTCCTTAGAAATTTTAAAAGAAAACAGTGCCTTTACCATTGTTTAATAAAGACATAAAAATGATTTTGAATCTATATTTTGTTTTGAAAACTTTATCCAAAATTTTGGAAATTATCACGCATGCTTAGGATAAAACCCCTACTGATCAAGACAAGTGTTTATAATACTCAAGAGTAGCAATAAGCTTAATGCCTTGATTACATAAAATAACAAGCCTTGAAATGTTTCTGTTTTGAAAATGATCCTAAAATGATTATGGATGCATGGATGATATGCAAACTTTGAAATCATGATTTTTGGTATGTTACAAATCTACCCCCTTAAGGTGAATCTTGCCCTCGAGATTCGGATTGGCTAGCAAATAGGCGAGGGTGGTCTTTCCGAAGATCATCTTCTCTTTCCCATGTTGCTTCTTCTTCGGTATGATGGTTCCATTGAACTTTGCAGAATTTGATAGTCTTTGTCCGAGTAACTCTTTCTGCAGTCTCAAGAATCTTGATAGGTTTTTCCTCATAAGTGAGATCACTTACCAATTGGACCTCCTCCAAAGGTATAGTATCCTTCAAAGAAGTCTCTTCCATCTCTTGATGGCATTTCTTTAATTGACTCACATGAAACACATTGTGAACGGAAGACAATGATTCCGGTAGTTCAATTTCATAAGCTACTTATCCTTTACGCCTCAGAATCTTGAATGGTCCATCATATCTTGGTGCCAACTTCCCTTTGACTCCAAACCTCTTCACTCCACGAAGTGGTGACACTATAAGGTAAGCTCTATCACCTACTTCATAGGTGACTTCTCTACGCTTAGGATCCGCGTAGCTCTTCTGTCGGGACTGTGCTATCTTCAATCTTTCCTTTACTAGTTTGACTTTCTCTTCAGCCTCTTTGATCAGTTCTGGCCCGAAAAAGTTTCTTTCTCCCACACCATTCCATAGCAATGGGGTAGTACACTTTCTCCCATAGAGAAACTCAAACGGTGCCATATCAATATTGGCCTGATAGCTGTTGCTATAAGAGAATTCTGCGTAAGGCAGACTTTCATCCCAACTAGCTCCATAGTCTAGGGCACATGCCCTCAACATATCCTCTAAAATCTGGTTGGTCCTTTTTGTCCGTCCATCAGTCTGGGGATGAAAAGCAGTACTGAATTCCAATCTTGTTCCCAATGACTCATGCAGTTGCCTCCAAAAATGAGAAGTGAACTGGGTTCCCCTATCAGACACAATACTCTTGGATACTCCATGTAGACATACAATCCTGTTCATATAGATCTTGGCCAACTTATCACTTGTATAGGTTGTCTTCACGGGTATGAAATGAGCCACTTTAGTTAGGCGATCCACTACTACCCAAATAGAATCATATCCTGACCTGGTCCTTGGCAATCCGGTAATGAAATCCATGCCAATCTTGTCCCACTTCCAATCAGGAATAGGTAGTGGTTGTAGTAATCCTGCCGGTTTCTGATGTTCCGCTTTCACACTACTACATACATCACACAAAGCAATATGATCGGCGATGTCCTTCTTGATATTATTCCACCAAAATCTTTCCTTCATATCCATGTACATCTTGGTGTTACCTGGATGAATGGAATATGGTGAGTTGTGTGCTTCCTATAAAATGAGTTTCCGAAGCTCCGGATCTTGCGGAACGCATATATGTTTTCCATACCATAAAGTACCCTGTTCGTCTTCATGGAATCCTTTGGCTTTTCCCTTGCCAATCTTTTCCGTAATCTCTTCAATTTCTTTGTCCGTCTTTTGGGCTTCCTTGATTTTGTCCAACAAGGTGGGTTGAACATCCAATGACATGAGATGTCCCTCAGGCACAATCTCCAATCTGAGGTCTCTAATTTGGGCACACAGATCATCTAGCAACTCTCCCTTAGTAAGGCCATTCACAAACACCTTACGACTTAGTGCATCCGCTACAACATTTGCTTTACCGGGGTGGTATTGCAAACTCAAGTCATAGTCCTTGATGAGTTCTAGCCATCTTCTTAGTCTCATGTTGATTTCTTTTTGAGTGAAGATATATTTCAAACTTTTGTGATCTGTGAATACTTCACATCGCTTTCCCAAAAGATAATGTCTCCATGTTTTGAGTGCATGGACAACAGAGGCTAACTCTAAGTCATGATTAGGATAATTTACCTCATGAGTTTTGAGTTGTCTCGAGGCAAATCCACAACTTTCCCTTATTGCATCAGAACTGCACCTAATCCATGATGAGATGCATCACAATACACTTGGAAATCCTTCTCCAAATCTGGCAGACATAGGACTGGTGCTGTCACTAGTCTCTTCTTCAATTCTTGGAAATTGAGTTCACATCCTTCAGTCCAAGCAAATTTCTTGTCTTTCTTTAGCATCTCTGTCATTGGCTTAGCTACCTTTGAGAAATTTTCAATGAATCTTCTATAGTATCCTGCCAAGCCAAGGAAACTACGAACTTACTTCACTGACTTAGGAGATTCGCATTCAGTTACAACTGACACTTTTGCGGGATCAACTACTACACCATCTCCTGACACAATGTGTCCAAGAAATCCAACTTCATTTAACCAGAATTCACACTTGCTGAATTTGGCATACAACTTATGTTCCCTAAGCTTCTAAAGTATCATACGCAAATGTCCTTCATGTTATTCTTTGCTCTTGGAGTAGATCAAAATGTCATTGATGAAAACGACAACAAACTTTTCAAGGAACTCCATGAACACCTTGTTCATCATATTCATGAAGTAAGCTGGTGCATTGGTCAAACCAAATGGCTTCACGGTGTACTCATACAATCCATACCTAGTAGTGAAAGTTGTCTTAGGTATGTCTTCTTCCCTTATCTTAAGCTGAAAATAACCTGACCGGAGATCAATCTTTGAGAACACAAAGGCTCCTTCTAACTGATCAAACAAGTCATTGATTCTAGGCAAAGGATATTTGTTCTTGATAGTCACCTCATTGAGTGAAAGGTAGTCTATGCATAGCTTTTGACTCCTATCTTTATTTTCTACAAACAAGACTGGTGCTCCCCAAGATGAAGAACTTGGTTGAATAAATCCCTTCTGCAACTGTTCTCCAAGTTGTTTCTTGAGCTCTTTCAACTCATCAACTGACATCTTGTAAGGTCTCTTGCTATTGGTCCGGATCCTAGCAGCAAGTCAATCAAAAATTCCACATCTCTATCTGGTGGCATTCCTAGCAAATCTTCCGGAAACACATCCGGATATTCACTCACAATTGGTACATTGTCTATGCTAACCCCCTTAAGAGAATTTAGCTTACTCCCTTTTGATTCAAAGTTAGACTTGGATCTTATCCTTTTCTTTTCCGGGGTTGTGAGTGCGACAGTACGATTGGCACAATCTAGTACTCCCTCATACTTGGTCATCCAGTCCATCCCAAAATTACATCCAGTCCTTGGAAATCTAGGATTATCAGACTCACTGGAAACTTATGCTTTCCAAATTCTATCACTAGATCACGACATCCAAGACTTACTATCATATCTCCACCGGGAGAACTTACTTTTATTGGACACCCAATATTTTCAGTTGGAAACCCATTTCTATCAACAAATGCTTTTGATATGAATGAATGTGATGCACCAGTATCAAAAAGAACAAGTGCTGGAATAGAATTGAGTTTGAACTTACCAGCCACAGCATCGGACTCCTCATAAATTTCTTCCACATTGATGTGGTTCACTTGTCCCTTCTGGAAAGGGTTGGGCTTGTTGGCACCTTCAACTTTATTTTCTGGGCACTCATTTGCATAATGCCCCATATTTTTACACTTGAAGCATTCAACCTGACTGAGATCCTTCTTGACAGACTGGCTTCCACTACCACTTCCACTTCCATTGTGGTGGCTCTTGTATCCACCCTTGTGGTTCTTGTACTTGTCATTATCATGACCACAGTGATGCTTGTTGTCATGATGGTGGTTGTGGCTGTGGTGGTTGTTGTACTTTCCATGTTTGTGGGATCCAGAACTCCCACTATCATCATGATGGGAACGCTTGTGAGACGATCCCGAGCTGTGCTTCCTCTTTCTGCTTTCAACCTGTTTCATCTTGTTCTCCAAGATGGTAGCCTTGTCACAAAGTGATTGGTAGCTGGGGACATAGGCAACAGATAGCTGCAGATTCAATTCATCATTCAGTCCTTCGAGGAATTTCTCCTTCCTGTTGGCATCGGTATCAACTTCATCCGGTGCATAACGCGCCAGATTGTTGAACTCCTCAATATATTCAGCCACGCTGCGGTGACGCTGCTTCAGGTTATGGAACTCCTTCTTCTTCAAATTCATCACTCCGGATGAGATGTGAGCTGTACGGAATCGATCTTCAAAGATAGCCCATGTCACATCCTCAATGGGAGTGGTGATCTGGAAGTTATCCTACCAAGTGGCTGCTAGTCCTTCCAACATATGTGCTGCAAACCTGACTTTCTCCTCGTCGGTGCAGCCGACGGTTACCAAATCCTTGTTCACCGAACGTAGCCAATCATTGGCCACCATGGGATCAGTGGTTCCTGAGAACTTTGCAGGCCTCAGTCTTTGGAATCTGGTGAGCATATCAAATCCTGGTGGATTGTTCTGATTGTTGTTGTTGTTGTTATTATTATTATTGTTGCTGTTATTCTGATTCTACATAAAAGTGGTCATCATCTGCATCAAGCGTACTGTCTTTGTCATCGATTCTTTGCATCTCGGGGGTGACATTGTTGTTGTTTGGGTTGGGGTTGGCACGTCGAGGAGGCATCTGTGGTTTTCATAAGGATAAGAATGAGATACCCATAGATGCTTATTATGCACAAAACATCTCATAGACAATCACCAAATCAACATCAAAATAACATAAGGATCAACGACATAAACAACAAGTTTGAAAAGGTAAACACACCATAGCAAGACACCCACATGTTGGATGGTCATTGCGACTCAATCATCATAAGCATGGTAAATGAAAGATAAATGAGTAGTCATCACTACACCTCTGCATCAACCTCCTCATCAACAAGTGTAAGACCTGCATGAAGGGTTTTGCAGCATAGTAAATCAAAAAAATTCTACGGATGCGAACAAGAAAGCCAAGATCTAATCTAGGAGATGCAATCAACAAGAGAGATAGATGAGATCTTCATACCCTTGAAGAAATCACACAGCGGAAACGTTCAACAGAACGTGGTTGGTGTAGTCGTACTTGCCGTCTCCTCCTCGCGATCCGATCCGATCCTACGCCGCAAGTGGCGGCGCCTCCGAGAGATGCACACGTACGGTGCCGCGACGTCTCCTCCTTCCTTGGTCCAGCAAGTGGGGTGGAGAGATAGATTGGATCTGCAGCACAACGGCGTGGTGCTATGGTGGAGAGTTTCTGCGGCAGGGCTTCGCCTACGCGCAGTCGGGAGAGAGAGAGAGGTGGAGGGCAGCAGGTCGGTGGCTAGGGTTGGACGAGTGGGGGGAGGGGTGCGCCCCTGCCCACCTTATATAGGGGGCTGGCTGGCCCCCTTGGCCCCTCCTCCAAGCCTAGGGCGGTGGCCCCAAGGGTTGGAGTGGGGGGCAAGTTTCCCCCTCCTTCTAGAAGGGTTCCCTAGGGTTTGGCCGGCTGGGCCTATGGGGCCTTGTGCCCCTGGCCCAAATCGGCCAGGGCACTCCCTCTTAGGCCCACATAGCCCTCCGACAAGTGGGGCCACGTTGGTCCCACTCCGGAAGCTTCTAGAACCTTCCGGTACAATACCGAATACTTTGAAACGATCCCAAAATCCAAAAACGGCTTTCCTTTATATGAATCTTATTCTCCGGACCATTCCGGAACCTTTCGTGATGTCCTGGATCTTATCCGAGACTGCGAACAAAAACTCATAAACCAATTATCCATTCTATCCTAGCGTCGAGGCACGTTAAGTGTGTGACCCTACAGGTTCGAGAATATGCAGACATGATCTTCTATCAATAATCAACAGCGGGATCTGGAAATCCATATTGACTCCCACATATTCATCGATGATCATATTTGATGAACCACGATGCCAGGATTCAATTAATCCCATATATATTCCCTTCGTCACGCGATATTTTACTTGCCCGAGATTTGATAGTCGGTATCAGCATACCTAGTTCAATCTCGTTCACAGCAAGTACTTTACTCGTTCCGTAATCCGATATCACTTTGTGATTAACTCTTTAACCACATGCTTGCAAGCGGTGTTGATATCATTACCGAGTGGGCCTGAAGTATATCTCTCCGACTCGGGAGGGACAAATTCCATCTCGATACATACAACCCAACAGGTACTTTCCAATCACCTGAGAGACACCTTTATGATCACCCTCACATAGGATGACGTTTGATGACCTCAAAGCTTTCTTCCGATACCAGGGAGTTGCATTATCTCATGGTCTAAGGAATACAATATTTGACATAGGAAAAAGCTTGGCAAAGATGAACACGATGACACGATCTAATTGCTCTGCTTGATTTGGGTCTGTCCATCATATCATTCTCCTAATGACATGATCTCATTATTAATCGACAACTCATGTCTATGGTTAGGAAACCTTAACCATCATTAATCAATGAGCTTGTCCATAGAGGCGTACTAGGGACACGGTGTTGTTCATAAACCACACAAGTATCAAAGTTTCCGCTTAATACATTCTAGCATGGAATATAAACTTCATCATGAACAAGAATTATAACAATAACACCTTTATTATTGCCTCTAGGGCATAATTCCAACATTACTCTTGCCGTGGTAAAGAAAGCTGTTGTGGCCAAGAATTTTAGGAAGGGCTCGGGGTTAGAAAAGCTGACGAAGGGGCAGGGAGCAAAGGTGAGGATTGAAATAGCTGAAGGGAGGAAGCGTCTGGAGGAGCCTGTGCAGGCTGCGAAGCTAGCATCAGAGGCAGGACTCATTGTGAGAACTCATATGCCAATTCTTCCTCACTTCAAGGAATTCAAAAAGGACACAAGCCTGGTGAAAGACTACATGGGAAAAGTTGCAGTAAGATCTCTATGCTGATTCTATGTTGCTGACTGATCTTTCTTCCCTGTTACACATATCATATGGTTACTAATCTTGCCATTGCCCTCTTTGCAGGCTTGGTAGGGAAATTTTGATATGGACACCGATTCAACTGACGTTCAGGCTGCGTGCAATGATATCCTAAAGAATGTGTCCAAGAACAGACGTCATTATGTCAAGAAGCAATATTTTGATAAAGTCGAAGCAAGCCAGGTCAGCATCAAATCGCCTGTTGCATACATAACGGATTCTGAATGGCAAAAGCTGGTTGATCTGTGGTCAAGTCCAAGACACAAGGTATGTTAGTACCTTGCTTTACCATGTGCATGCCACCTGTCTTATTTGCTTTGTTGTATGCAAAAGATGATGGGATGTACCAATCTGCAGGACACCTGTAGGAAGAACAAGGATAATAGAACAAAAGTCAAGTTTGGGCAAAAAACTGGTTCGCGCTGCTATCTAGATCATGTGCATGAAATTGTAAGATCCACATTTCTTTTTTCCTCTATTTTCCCTTCACACATTAGTAACTTTCTCGCAAAAGCTTATGGTTTGATTCTTGCTGAAACATTTTCAGAAGGAGGAAAGAAAGGTTGATAAGCTGTCTGCTGTTGAGATGTTCAAGGTAACCCATAACAGCACCAAGGATGGCTTTTCAGAGGAGGCTAAGATTGACATAGTAAGTCACACTTCTGTTTATGGTTTTGTTAATTACTACATAGTAGGTGGTAATCGTCCGATGAAAATCTTTTGTAATATTTTGAATACATAGGAGGTGGTAAGAGTCTGTGTTGGTGTCTGTGTATGTGTGCACCAAACGCTAGAAGTGTGGTTGTTGTAGTTATTACATAATTCTTGTGATTTGCTCCTAAAAACCTGTTGCCATATCTCAAATCTTTAATGAAACAGCCATTTATTCAGTTTTAGCTGTGTTTGCAAATTTAGCTGTATTCCAAGATGAAATCTGAACTCGATTCTTTGATAAAGTGTTGCCTTTATGTAATGTAATCTGGAGCATAGTTTTTATCCTTTATGTCAATGTATAGCTGCTATTCTTGTACTTGCTTACAAACTGTATGATATTGTGTCAGATTGAAATGGAAAAGAAGATGGATGCTCCTGTACCAGAAGGCGAATCGCCCAAATTTGATGTAGAGGTTGTTGTCGAGGTTTTGACCAAGAAAAGCACATTCCTGAAGAATGTCGGTCTGCAGTCAAGGTCTAGTAACAAGACCAGCAAGTCGAATGCTGCTGTTACTGCTCATGTGCTTGATCTTGAAGAGAAGCTGCAGAGGTCGGAGCACCAAACCGAAGCCATGCACGCAGAGATGGCTGCCATGAAGAAGAAGGCCGAAGAAGCTGAAGCTGCACATGCCTTGCTTCTCAAAAGGGCCAAAGAGAATGATGCGAGGTATGCTCAACTGTTGGCGCTACTTTCAAGTAAACCTACAGGGAACTAGTGTTGTCCAGTGACTTGGTGCTATTTTGGTAGTGAACTTGTTAGCAGATTGGTGCTATTTTGGCAGTGCACTTGGTGCTATGGCTGTGAACTTGGGTGTGAACTATGGTTGTGAACTTGGATGTATATTTTGGCTGTGAACTTGGATGTATCTTTTGGCAGTGAACTTGGCTGTGAACTTGGGTTCGATAAGTTATGTAAACTTGGATGTGGAATTTATAATGTTGGCTGTGAATTCAAAATTTGTCTAGTTACTCAAACTCATGTTATTATTATCTTGCAATTTGTCCAAGTTGACTGGTTATTCAAGAATTGTCCTGAAGTAAAGGCAACAAAATGGACTCTTATTCAGCCCAGATGACTGGAAAAACACCACGGCCTAGATGACTGAAAAAGGCCACGACGTGGTCCAACAATGCTTGAATCCAATATACAAACTACAATTAAAAATAAAAAGCTGTAATTAAAATGGCCGAAAGGTGGATCAGGCCAAATATATATGGGCTACAAAAGCCCATGTCCCATATTATATTGTCTGGAATTCTAAAATAGAAAAAAAAAGAGACTGAAATAGGCCCTTTGCCCAAAACAAATGTGGGCCGTAAAATGGCCACGGCCCAAGAGCGTGAATGATATCAGCCCATATAAACAACCAAAATGGACCAGGCTGGTTTTGAATACGACGATCTAATATCGTCACAATTTTGCCACGTAGGCTCTACCACGTAGGAACCGACGTGGTGAGGCTCGATAGCCCGTGACGATACTGGATCGTCATAGAGTTTATGACGATGCATTATCGTCACAGACGGTTATGACGATCTGTTGCAAAACGTTATTGTGTGCAATTACTGACGCTCAGTTTTTGACTATATGTTTTTCGTCATAAGATCGTCATATATTGTACACAGTGACGATTTAGTGACGAAAATGGAGCGTCATGTATCAGCAGATTCCTTGTAGTGTTAATACAATTCTAGCATGGAATATAAACTTTATCATGAACAAGAATTATAACAATAACACCTTTATTATTGCCTCTAGGGCATAATTCCAACACTGCATTCTTCATAGCGGTCTTGTATTCCTCGACATTGGTAGTCATGGCCTCTATCTTGGCCCTAAGAGCCCTCTTCTGTGAGCGAAGCCTCTCTATCACTCCTTGTTGATGCTCGAGCTCGAAGTCCTTGGCCTCTAACTCTGCATTCATCTCCCGAATCCTCTTGTTCCTGTCTTGGACTCTTTTCTCTTGTCTCTTAAACTTCCTGTCCTGGCTCTCAAACTTAGCCTCCATTTCCTTGACCAACTCGTCTTGCTCCGCGAAGAGCTTGTCCTTCTCACGAAGCTGAACCTAGATCTCGTCATTGCTAAGGATGACGTTGGTTCTATCAGTATCTAGGTGCCTAGTAAGAACCTCTAGGTCCTGAAGGTACAGACGAACTGGCTCCACTATCTCTCTAGCAGCATCCTCGAACTCAATAGCCTCACCCTCCTCGTCGCGTATCCCGAAGGGGTGAAAGTAAAGACCTCTAAGCTCTCTAGAGTGTCTCCCTACCAAGCGTCCAAGTAACTCCTGCATGACTACATCTAGGCCTTTCTCCTTGTCGTCATGCATCAGCTTGAAAGTGATGGTCTCCGTGGTTGGCTCTGCCTGGCGTCCGGGTTGAGTGACTCTGAAACCCCAAAGGTCCTTCCTCTCAAATTTGGTGAGGGGAAGCGTTATGATGCTAGGAAGTGGAAGGTTGAGCATGCTAGTGAGCTCAATGAGACGAGTGCCAAAACGAGTTCCCTTGAACTCCTCGGTTGTGTTGATAATAACACTAGGCATCTATTTTATAAGATAGAGAAAAGTTAGAATTCAACATTCATAGAGAAAAAATCACAAGATGAAATATCACAAGCATATATTTTATAGCAAACACACAAATCATGGCATACACAAATCCATTACAGGCATCAAAGGTTCAACATAACGTAGACAAATTTTTGGAAATAAAAACGAGAAATGTGGTGGTCCAACTAACGAAGTACGTTACAACTCTCACTCACTAGACAAAATAGCTATCAAAGCATCCTTAGTAGCCATCTGTCTATCTTGTTCACAAGATTCCCAAATTAAGTCTATGATGTATCCCCTTAGTTGTTGGTTAGTAGTTTCCAACTCTTGGGTATGCTTCTTTTCTTCTCTAAGGTCATTTTGACTGTTGAGCATTCTGCACTTGAGTCTATCACCAAGCTCCTTGATAGCATTCCATGCTGCATTTCTTGCAGAGTCAAAGAATGTGGTGTGCATTTCTGAGTTGGTGACCATGCAGAATCCTGACTCCTTATGGTTGTCTTCCTTGTTTTTGTACAAGTGAAGTTGCACCCATCAATACTCCTATCCTTCAGCCATCACAGGGAAACCTTTGTACATAGCTGCACCATGTATCCCCATGGTAACCATAAGGTTTTTGAGGGCTTTGGGAAATTCAGTATCACACTCCAAAGTCATGGTCATGAGTGGTCCCTTCCTTACGGCATCGTTGATGGAGTTCATCTACAAATAGAGATGAGAAAGAAGATTAGAAAAGTTTACGAGAAGAAAAGACAAGTGCGGAAATTGTTGAAAAAATTTCCTTAGTGGTTTCTAATCCAATCCTAGGGTCATAATCCTACAGGCAACACAGTGCTCTGTTACCATTTGTAAGATCCCACCTTTATAAAGGTAAATATCCCTGTGATTGCAATGCTAGTCCCTGGATCAATGCTAGCATCCACAGTTTAAGATGAAGTACATATAAACAAAGGTCATTATTACATCGTCATTCTAGAGGTAACATAGTCTTTTACAACTCCATAGCCATAGGCTAGTACAAGAGTTTAACTTAACAATATATAAATAGAAGTCTTCATCTTCATGTGCCATAGGCAAGCATGTTGAGTGTAGACTCATAACCCCTAATCATCATCAGAGTAACCTAGAACATCACAAGTTACAGCCACAATGGGTCAATACATTGGAATAATATTGGCAAGTGATACCTTAGTAGAATATTAGTATCTAGTTACTACATGAATTTGGCTAAGTGTGGATTAGGCTTGCTTTGCTCAAAATAGGTTTTACCTATCAGTTGAAAACACTAAGTTTTTCTTTGACAAAAACTTTCCCAAGGAACCACCAATAGAAATTGGTGAACCTTCACCCTTGTTCAACCACAAGTTTTAACTTAGAAAATTGGGATGAGGAGATTCTTGATAGCTTCCATGTCTTGATGCTCAAATTGTCCAATACCAGGGACATGGCTAAGTACTTAGTTTCTTCCATCTGCAGAGGTTGTGCACTTTCCCCACAAGACTTGATTTTCACCAAGACAGGACCTTTCAGAATCCTTCCCTGATGCCAAAATGGACGCGCTCCAAACCTATCATTCCCCTACCACCAACTGTCCATTTGGCTAAGTTATTGAAACCTATATGATCCAGGCAGAGCCCATAATGCCATGTGGCTGCACTAGAAGCTTCTTAACATTTGGTATCTCAAATCCCTTTGTTCCTGGGTGGCAATCCACAAGTGAGATACACAAGGTAAACCATATAATTGGGCCTTGTGTAACCACTCAACACAAACCATTCTTTCCATTCCACCCAGGTGTTTCATTCACTTGGTTGTTTTATTAAGCAAAACATAAGTCAAAGCATTAGAAGTATTTCTCATAGCATGTATATAAAATCCACCCTTGGTTACCACTAGCTAGGCTAAGCATGGCAATGGCAAGTATCTTAACTTGGAGGAAATTCTAACAATTCTACCACTACAAGGATTTCCCAAGCATAGCATATAGATACTTAGCAAAATTATTCATGCAAGCCCTATACAAAACATTTCTAATGCATAGTCAAATATTGGGATAAAATATGAAGCACCACTTGCCTTGGTAGTTGGGGGAGTAGCAACAATCCTCACAATCACAATCACCACTAGCACCAAAATCTACACATGAAATGATAGCACCAAATTCACATATCAAAATAGACAAACAAAAATATATGAATGCATGCAAATGCCATGTGATGATTTTTTCTAAGTCAAACAAGACAAGTATATAGTACTGAATCATAAACAAGACAAAAGCACACTAAATAAACTTTATTTAGTCTTTAAATCATTTTTCAAATAATTTCTATACTCAAAATAAGCCTATAATTGTCTCTGCAAAAATAACCAATTTTATAGAAGCAATTCATTAAACACATTGCATAAATGGATAGAATTATTTATCCTGATTCCAATGATATAAAATTTGCAAAATTTGAACGTGTGGATCAAAAGTTATGAATTTTGCAAGTTTGAACATCTAATAGATCTAAATTCTGTTTTTTAATCTAAACACAGGCCACGTGGCATTTCCTGATTGGACGATACCGGTTCGCGCTGGATCACACTCGCGGGCCGTTGGATCTAACTAACTGCGCAGGGCCTGGATCAAATCATACCGCTTCACCCTCTAATCTAATCCTAGCCTCTAGATCTGGATCCAACGATCCTCAATGCTCTAACCAAAGATGGGCGGCGCAAATGGCTGTTGGCGGCGGAGGCACTACTGGCGGCGATGGTCCGGCGAATACAGGAGGGGCTAGGGGGTGTTGTGTGGCTTACCAGACTTGCAAGATCACGAGGAAGCTCGAGATGTTGCTTGCATGGACAGGGGCGAGTTGATGTGGCCGTGGGAACTCGTCGGAGTTGAACGCAGCGTCGGGTGCACGGTGACGAAGACGTTGGCGACGTTCTGGATCACCCTAGCACGAACCAAGTGTATCAGGAGGTGCGCAAGGCTACGGTGAACACTACAGGATCAAGGAGAAAACAAGGGGCGGGTCGAGTTTTACCTCAATCGCTCGTCGGAGTCAAGCGGTGGTTCTGACGTTGGCGGGCACGAATAGAGACGGCGACCTAGGTCATGAGAAAGCAAACGAATGGCATCAGGGGATGCGCAAGAACATGCTGGTCACGCTCGTTTGAAGCAGAGGCAAAGGGGCGGTCGAGGCTCACCGGAATCAGTTGCCGGAGGTCGTCAGTACCGTGGTGGTTTGAGCTCGAATGCGCGCAGCCTGGTGGCGGAGTGAGCGAGGAAAGTGGGAGAAAATGATCGCGAGGGGGAGGGGATTAAGTAGCTAGAGCAGGGGCAGGAATTACGCACGCATTCATCGCCATTTCACTACTAGGAAAATGGCTATAGGTAATCAGCACATCCGTGGCTCACATGGTTGAAGTTCCCCCACGGCTAAAACAGGCGTGGCTCACCTATGAGCAGTGCCCTACTAATAACTAGAACAACCGTGGCGCATATGACCATAGTGCGCCACAGGTATGTGTGGGCCCGGGCCTTGTTGGCCGCACGCCAGACATCCGTAGCGCACATAGGGTAGGTGCGCTACGGTTCTTAGTGTCAACCGTGGTGCACATGGAGTGGGTGCGCTACGCCTAAGAGCATGCCCCTCTCTGCTATGAAACGGCCAGACACATCCGTGGCGCACTATGGCATGTGCGCCACGGATGTTACTACTCCCTGTGGCGCACTAGAGCAGAGTGCGCCACCGATGTGGCTATTTTTTTACAGCTGCACTTTATGTGCACATGTGTGACCATCCACCACCCCACACTTCACTTTCCCCTTCTTCTTCCTCCTTAGATCTAGTCGGGATCTTCTCCTTCCCACCTCAATTTCTCCACCCATTCACCATTTTTAGCATGTAGAACTTGCCTTGGATGTTACATAAGTAATAGAGGAAGGTCTCCGGTCTCTCATATCCTTCTCCTGTCTTGCGCGCACCTCTCCTTTCCATCTTTCTCGCGATTGGTCTCTCATCTCGGTAAGTTGTCCATGTAAGGATGTGTTCATGTGTATATGGATGATATGCTCATATGTATGTAGATGATCGATGCCCATGATGTGTGTATGAGAGGATCGATGGTCATATGTGTGTGTATATGGAGAGTATCGATGATGCTCATGAATGTGTGTATGGAGAGGATCGATGGTCATGTGTGTATGGAGAGGATAATGATATGCTCATGATATGTGGTTCTAGTAGACTTCTAATTGTACCGTGTACACCGTGCAGGCAAAAATGGTCCGCATAATGAGCGAAGGCATTGTGGCTAGATTTTTGAAATGTGCGACGGCCGACATGATACGAAATAACAAGACGGATATAAGATGTCCGTGCAGAAGATGCAAACTCAACTGGGTGATAGACCCAGTTCCGAATCTGCAGCGCACTTTTCGCCATGGTTTCATGGATGGATACACTCGTTGGATAAGCGATGACGAAGACGATGGAGACGGTGAAGGTGGCCAACATGACGATGATCATCATCACGGCGAGAATGGGCGAGATGATGAAGAGTCTCCTGGATATGGTGAAGGTGCGGAAGCAGACCGGGATGATGATGATCTAGATGCCGGAGGAGCAGACGACGATGGAACAACGTCAGGCTAGGTGCGGGACCCTTATGTGCAAGAGCTGCTTCTCAAGCAGACGAGTAATGCCAGGGCTGCCGCTAGAGAGAAAGCCAAGCTTGCGCAACTTGAGAAAGACGTGGTTACTCCATTGTATGAAGGATGCAGGCCCGATGATACCCGGTTGAATGTAACGCTCAAGGCTATGGAGATGAAGGCAAAACACAAATTGAGCGACACAAGCTTCGACGATATGATGGCATTCTCTCACTATCGACTCACGGAGGGGAACACTTGTCCAACTAGTATCGAGGACGCCAAGAAAATCGTCTGTCCTCTCGATCTACCGCACGTTAGATATCACGTATGCATCAACGATTGCATCATTTATCGGGGCGAGGACGCGGAGAAAACCACATGTCCGGTGTGCAGCGTGAGTCGATACAAGAAAGGGAAGAAAGCACCTCGAAAAGTGGTATGGTACTTTCCTATCACTCCTCGTCTGCAGTGCTATTTCGTGGACCCTAAGGAAGCGAAGCTCATGCGATGGCATGCGGAAAGGAAGAAGCCAGGAGATGATGATGATGACCCCGAAAAGGATGAGCTGCTGACGCACCCTTCAGATGCTAGCCAGTGGAAAGCATTGGACCTCGAATTCCCAAAATTCGGTGGAGATTCGAGGAACATCAGGCTTGGTGAGAGCACCGGTGGACTCAATCCGTTCGGTAGCTAGAGCAGCACGCACAGCACTTGGCCCGTGTTTGTATGGATGTACAACCTCCCTCCATGGTTGTGCATGAAGAAGAAGTACATACAAATGAGTATGCTAATTCAAGGGCCGAAACAACCTGGTACCGACATCAATCTGTATTTCGGGCTGTTCAAAGAGGAGCTAGCCACGTTATGGGAATCTGGAGCCAATACTTACGACGCCATCGCACAAGATTATTTCACTATGAGAGCCGCGTTGGTCACTACGGTGCAAGACTATCCAGGTTGCGGGTATATCTCAGGGCAGGTTATCCAAGGATTCTGCGCATGCGTTAGGTGCATGGATAACACAAGCTATCTCCAACTAGAGAAAGATCCAGGGTCATCGAAAACCGTGTTCATGGCGCACCGGAGGTGGCTCGGCAATAATGATCTATGGAGAAAACGTGGAGACCTGTTCGATGGCAAATCCGAGACCCGAGGAATCCCAGAGCGTAGGAGCAGCAAAGAAGTGGAAGAGTTGCTGAAAAATGGAAAGATTGTCCTAAGCCTAGAAAGAAGCGAAAGAGGCAGCAACAAGACAAGCCGCTGATGAAGGTATGGAAAACAAGGTCTGTTTTCTGGGAGTTGCCATACTGGAAGTTTCTCCGCACGCCTCATAGCCTCGACATCATGCATATCACGAAAAACGTGTGCGAGAGTCTGGTCGCCACCATAATCAACATTCCAGATAGGACGAAAGATGGTTCGAAAGCAAGGCACGACATGATATGCTTGGGTATCCGGAAGGAGCTTCATGGAGGACACACTACTCCTGATGATCAGGAAGATGACGATGATCATGAGTCGGAGACGACACAAGGTCGTCGGAAGGGTAAAAAGTTCAAGAAGAACGAATATTACTGCCCTCCTTCTTGCTTCACTCTAAGCCAGGATGAGATCAAACAGTTTTTCAAGTGCCTTCTAGGAGTCAAATTTCCTTACGGATACGCGGGCAAGATAAGTAGATACCTAGACGAGGCGAAGCAGAGGTTCAGTGGCATGAAGTCTCACGACTGTGTCGTGCTAATGACGCAGGTAGTTCCGGTCGCACTAAGAGGTATAATGGACGAGCACGTCCGTGAAACGTTATTTGGCCTCTGCAAGTTTTTCGACGTCATCTCTAGGAATTCGATTGGCGTGAATCAGCTCGGGAGGCTACAGGAGGAGATCGTGGTGATACTATGTGAGCTTGAGGTCTACTTCCCACCCACATTCTTCGACGTTATGGTGCATCTGCTGGTCCATGTCGTGGAGGACATCGTACAACTCGGGCCGATGTTCCTCCGCAGCATGATGGCGTTCGAAAGGATGAACGGACACATCAAAGGATACGTTCGCAACAGGTCCCGTCCAGATGGAAGCATAGCCAAGGGCTTTCTGGCCGAAGAGTGCATCTCTTTCTGCACGAATTATCTAGACATCGAGAACCACAGCCGGTATTCCGTCAACAGCACCTTGGCAAGCTCGACGGATCTGTCACCGAGAGGGTCATCGCCATCGCATGCGGACCGATTTTCGACAGACTTTGATCGAGCAAACCTCGTCGCGCTACAGCATTTAGAACTGGTCGATCCTTGGGTACAGAAGCACAAAAGGTTAATCGAGAAGAAGTACAGTGACAGGGGCATATAGAGGACGCATGGAGAAATAATCAAAGAGCACAACTCAGATTTCACGCGTTGGTTTAGGCAGACGTTCCTTGATAATCCCTCGCGATCGCATTCTTCTGACACGGAAAAGATCATATTCACCTTGTCGCAGGGACCGATGCAAAACCTGGTGACCTATCAGGCATATGATATCAACGGCTACACATTATACACGGAGGAAAAGGACAACAAGTGTGATTATCAGAACTCAGGCGTAACGTCGGAATTCTACACCGATGACAACGTGAAGGAAAGATTCTACGGAAGAATCGAGGAGATCTGGGAGCTTGACTACTGTGGAGAAAAGGTGTCGATGTTCCGTGTCAGATGGGCAAAGAGCGTCGAAAGAGAAGACCGGTATTTCACAACCATGGTTATACCCGAAGCAGCCAAATCTAAGGCCGCCGGTGCAAACGTGGCCGCGAAAAATGAACCGTGGGTACTGGCTACCAAAGTGGACCAATGTTTTTTCATTACCGACCCGACAAATCCTAGCCGTGTTGTCATGAGGAGAGGAAAAAGAAACATCATCGGAATGGATGGAGTCGCCAACGAGCAAGACTTCGACCAGTACGGCGATCCAAAGATTGAAGATGACGACCACTACGATGCTGCAACATACATCACAAGAAGAAAAAGGACAACCTTACCCAAAAAAGGTAGCCCGTTCGAAAGAAGAAACATTAAAGTGCCGGGGCTAAATTATTCAACCACGACAAAGAAGGGAAAAAAGATTGTAAAACGCTAGCTCAAAAAATATTGTAAAACGCGTGGTCGAAAAAGATTGTAATATTCATGGATCTATTCTTATGAAATTTAGTTATACTTTGAATCAAATTTGTACCACTTTTATGACATATATTATCACTTTTGGGAATTTTTGGAATATTTAAAAGTATTTTAAAATCAAAACAAAACTTCTATGGCATATATCACCACTTTTGGACATTTTTTGGAACATTTAAAAGTATTTTTGAAATAAAACAAAAAAGGTGGGCACCAGGATTCAAACCTGGGTGCTCACAAGTTTAGAATAGAGCTAAGGGCGGAACCAGTGGGATATGCTAGTGTAGTTGTTAGATAGTGGGGCTGCAGTTTTCTTATACAATAGTTAGAAGCCGATAGGCATAGCGCACTAGCCCATAGCGCGCTACAGATATCCGTAGCGCACTATGCCCTAGTGCGCTACGCCTAAGTGGCTTTATCCACACGTGCGCTCGACCCCCCTCTCTCATCCCCATATCTCCATCTCTCAGCCCGATCGAGCACGATCCGCCGCCGCCGCTCTCGATCCGCCGCCTCGCCAGCTCTACCAGCAGCCGCCGCGTTTGAGGAGGAGGAGGCCTGCCCGCGTCCGAGGAGGAGGAGGTCCGCCCGTGTCCGAGGAGGAGGAGGAGGCCCGCGCGCGTCTCAGGAGGTGGAAGCCGCCGTCGTCCGCCCGTCGTCGTCCGCCCGTCATCGTCCGCCCGTCAGAGGTGAGCGTCGCCCCTCCCCTCTCTCCCTCTCTCTCCCTCTCTCCCTCTCTCTCCCTCTCTCTGCAGGCCATGGTTAGGGTTCAGTAGGCCTCGCTCCATGTCCTGCTCTCTTGATTCAAGCCTATCTCCTCCAGTTGGTTCCATTAGATTCATTAATTGTTCAACATGCATTTTCACAAGATCAATGTTATTAGGAGTGGTTATTAGGAGAAAGAAAGAAATAACCTGATATAAAAAAAAGCCTATACGCATGATAGTATCTCAACAAAAGAGCCTACTATATGATGCTCTCTGCCTCCCTTGCCCATCTGATTTCTCACTGTAATTCATGGCTTTTTGCCCCTTGTGGATTGTGGCATTGTCATCATCATTAAACTGACAGACATGATATGTAGCAGTTCTGCTAGCAGTATTTCGACAAGAACCTTTTTAGCATCAGACATGATCTGTAGCAGTTCTATGTCTAGTTGTAGCCTCAACTCTACTTTGTTTCTTTTCCCCCTTCTGCACACTTGTTTTCAAGCACACTAGGATTGTAATTCACTGTAGACTGACCAATGACCACTAGCTACAAACAAAACATCATTCAACTCATATCCATGCTTCTTTACAATCGTTTGTGTTTGATTATATATATGCATGTAGGTGTTCAAAAATAATGTCCATGCATTTTTGTGGATTGAGAGATGGATCATATTTCTGAATTGAGAAAGTAATAATTACATGTCGCCCTTTGATAGCTTAGCTTTCTCCCAGTTATATAATAATTAGGATTACTGTGGATAGTATTGCATTGGATAAAATTCATTGGATAGGCATGAGCTTAAACTCAACTTCTAGGCCTCTCTAGAGGGATTTGGCATCCTTTTGCATCTAGACAAAAGTGCATTTCCTTTTGTGCATATGGACAACTGTTAGGCATTCTATATCTTCTCTAATATTGGTGTATTAATGAAGATAAAGTCTATAACCTTGAGAATTATATTGTATATTACAGCATCTGAATTTTTTGCATGCACATAAAATTTAGTTGATCAAACAACATTCCTGATAGTTTTACTATGTGGTGCAGAAAGAAAAGGATGTAGAAAGAAAAGGATGCATGACTATAATGCACATGGTTTGAAACCTGATAGTTTATTTCTCTATTAGTTCAGAGCATCCACACTATAATTCAGGTTTTAAGGTAGACACATATTTGTTGACGATATATATATGTTAGATGGCACTTTCATCATACCCTTTAGCATCACCTACATGCTAAGGTGCATCAGCTGTAAATTTATTAAGTGTGGAGCTATGCATTTTGGCCATATCTTCTAATTTATCTTTAGGCATGGAGGTTTCTTGGAGGCAAGGATAGTTGGCCATGTAAATTATGATAGAAAATATCAAGATGTATATAGAACAACCATCTCACCAAAATTAAAATTCTCTATGTGTACCCACACATTAATATTTCTATCAAAGAAAATCAAGGAAAATGACTCCTGAAGTAATCTGCTTACTGCCACTTGCTTCTGTGGTTTGGTCCTTATGGAAAACCAGGAATGGAACTTGTTCTTTTTGAATAGTCTATATGTGTTGATTTGCTTGCTGTCGTCACTTGGTCATTCGCTTGCTGTCACTTGCTGTAATGATCTTCTAGTATAGAAATCCTTGGTCCTTAGTCTGAAGTAGTAAAAATGACAACAAGGATTGTTGTATTCTCATTTGCTTGCTATCACTTGGTCATTTGTATGAAGCACCTTGAAATTGTGCTTGTGCTTGTATATGAAGCACTTTATTATGTCGTGTATGCAGGTTCTTGTATGAAATGAGTCCTGATTTTTGCCGGAATGTTGATTAACTTCTGTTTCGGCAGAAATCGGGCACTCCTAGTTTAAGAAAATTAGCAAAGGTCATGCCGGATTTTTCCGTGCATTTAACCAATTATTTGTTTTTTATTAGTGCAAAGATGTGTGACAACGACAAGGCTGGATGTTCTAAGCGCATTAGCGCTGAAGGAGAACTCAGACCTCCGAATAAACAATTGACATTCTGGGAGGCGGCCCAGCAGCTAGAGGACGATGAAGAATACCATCCTTCAGAGAGCGAGGATGATGAGATGGAAGACGCGGAGGAAGAAGCCGAAGGAACGGCGGGTGATGAAACCACTGATGGCGGCAAGGGAACAGGGAGTGGTAGCAATCCTCCTAAGAAGAAGAAGAAGCCGAAGGAACGGCGGGTGATGAAACCACTGATGGCGGCGAGGGAACAGGGAGTGGTAGCAATCCTCCTAAGAAGAAGAAGAAGCCGAAGGACCGGCGCCCAGACACGATCGACACCGTCAGGGAGGAAATTACCGAAGTGAGCCCATCAGGGGTTCCTTTGGAGCCCGCCCTTGTCGTCAAACGGTACGGTGGGCAAGTGGAGGCGATCACCCGGACAACCATCTCGATCAACACCGAGAATCTCTGGCATAAAGATGATGGCCACTTGCGCACACTCCTCTTCGAGAAGCTGCACACAAGATACAAGTTCCCCGCTAAGTATCAGAACACAAATTATCATGGGAACGAAGTAAACAAATCCTCCCTCACAAAGATGAGTACCGCCCTGGCCAGCTGGAGAACCCGAATAAAGAAGAAGATCTATAAAGAAAGCAAAATTCTCGAGGAGATCCAGAAGATTGACCCGTAGATCACCGAAGATCAGTTGCGGGAGTTCAAGGAGAGGTGTGAATCCGAAAGAGCCCTGGCCAATAGTAATCGGGGAAAGGTGCTACAGGCGATGAATATAGGTCATCACCATCTCGGATCTGGTGGATCTGAGAATCATGGAGGCCAAATGGAATAAGGAGGACGAAGAGTATAGATCCAAGGGGATAGAAAACCCCTTTGCTAAATTCGATCCCGGGCAGGTTTGAAACTTCATCAGGGCCCATTACCATGTGGACCCAAAACCAAACAACTCACCGCGGATCCTGCGGTGAAGGAATTCGAGGAAATTGTGGTAAGTATAATCTAATTACCGCGGATCAACTCGATTGCAATCTAATCGATGATCTAAACGATTCACTGTTACTTCTTCTGCGGGAGGAGGAAATTGTTGCTAGTCATGGATCCCAGGGTTCCTCATCCTAGGGGTCGACGGCGGCCACCCGGTGGGATAACCCTTTTAACAGGGCGATGAACCGGGCCAAGAAAATAGAGCCGATTACGAAGAAGCCATCGTCGGCTGGCCATCTGGCCGGCCTCGGGGGTAAGAATTGGGTGGATCATTTTGGTCCACCGCCGAGGACGCATGTGGCGCCGTTGGGAAGGAGCGAGGAGGAAAACCGCGAGGTTCAAGAACTTAAGGGACAAGTGGCATGGATCCCGCAGATCGTCCAAGACAACCTGGCAATCACCCTCATGTCCGTCATGCCTACCTTGGTGGAGTCAATAGCGAACTGGAGTGTGGGTGGTCGAGTAGGGCCAATGACCGATTCCAAGCATGGTCAGCAGCCACTCGAACAACGCGGCGCTGATGAATCAGGCAAACTACATGTTCGTGACTCCGCCCGCTAGCACCGCGGCGCTGCAAGTGTTGGTGACTCCCCCTGCCATCACCGCGGCACCGGCGTACATGTTGGTGCCCCCCTGCCATCATCGTGGCAGCACCGGAGCTCCAAGCACCCGTCGGTAGGGAGAATACACCGGCGGCCAACACCGCGCCATCAAGCAGCCCTTCCGTCTCTTGCACGCCCGTCGCCGTATGCGGTGCGTCGACATTAGCCGATCTCGACGCCATCACGGTAAACAAATTGCTTTAATTACCGCCTTTCATGCCATCTATTACTCTTATGGCATTACTGACGACGCCGTACATGTTTTCCGCAAACGGATGTTCCTTGCACTCTCTTATGCTACGTGAACAACGAGCTGAGGGATGTTGCCAAGGGTACCATCGTTCAACCCTTGCAGCGCACGTTCCACTCAAGGCCGATGTCAGATAGCATGCATAGGGTTAAAATTAGTCGGGTGCTAAGGGGCTGCGACGACCTGGAACCTCCCATTCCACCCCCAGGAGCGGATGAAGAAGAGCCGTCTGTCCTCAGAACTTGCTTCGGCTTATTCTTTCTATGGCCAAAGAGCATGATCCGTTTGGGGACGGCGGGGGCCATCACGCCACAGACAACAACACCGCCTGTCGTGCCAGCGACAAGTGGTGGCAAGGCCCCCTTACCGCCCTCGCCGTCACCTCCACGCGGGGGGTCGGATGATCATGTTGATGATATGCACATGGCGCAGGATCCGGCCGAGGACGACGAAGGCTGGAATGATCACTTCTTCAACACTCAGTTTAGCAACGAAGACCTAGCTGGTGGCCCCATAGAGAAAGCCACTATCACCGTACCAAGCGTCTGTTTGGTTCTCAGGAGACGCCTCCAGCATGCGCCTTTACAGAGCCAGCTGATACAACCAACCGGCCCTTTATTCTAAGCCCTGACACACTACATAGGGCGGCCGTTGCTCAGATTGCGGTGCCTACCCGCTCTCCAAAAGGAAAAAAGGGCAGGAAAAGAAAATCTAGCAGCTCGAGCCAGCCGGTGGCGTCAACAACTACGAATCCGATCAGGTTTCGGGACGGGCCACCAAGACCCGAGGGTATTATGTGGAGGATTCATGTGGCGGGTGAGCCCATGCTACCTAAGAATTTGCGGAAGCTCGCCAGTTCGGAACTGCAGAGTGTGCATGACGGCGTGCTGACGATAGAGATACGCCTTCTATCGGAGAAAGATCCCTCGCACCCGGTATTCGTGGTTAAGGTGCCACCAGGCTTGGGCTTCGTCGACAATGCCCCTGCGGATCTGTTCTTACTATGGTTCGACGACATCTTCAATATGTTCCACCTATACCCACTGCACTATACCATGGTCCGTATGTTTTCTCTCAGCCTGGCCATGCAGATCATTAGAGAGAACACACCGGGCATCGCTATAGTGGACCCCTACTACATGCATGACGGCTTCTTGGGTTCCCCCGCCGAACGAGGTATCGTGGCCTCGTACCTAAAAAGAATCCTCGTGGCGAACAAGACAAAGGAATACATTCTCATGCCTTACTTTCCCGAGTAAGTCGTTATTCACTCGCCACCGTCGATTGTCTTTATTAGATCATCATCATTCTTTTTCCAACTCATTCCATTTGAATTTTTTGTGCAGAGATGAACACTGCACGCTCATCTCCTTACCGCCGAAGCATTCCCATGCCACGTATTTCGACTCGGGGAGTCTAGAAAAGAAGAAAAACTACGACAAGATCAAGGAAGTTCTGGATGATGCTCTCACTGGCTTTGCCTCGACGGAAGGCACCACCTTATGCGTCACGAAGGTCAAGTTCGGCAGACGCGTCTTCAACCACGTAACGGAGTTCCCCTGCGTGAAGCGGCGGAAAAGCGAAGAAGGAAGCCTACTACGCACTCCATCACATGAGGCGTTCCTACTTGACTAGCGAATTCTCGCTGCGGATCATCTCAAACAGTGGGCCGAAGCAAAGGCCAAGATCAATGATTCAGATATTAGACAAGAGATGTATCGCATCCAGCAGCAGTTTGGGGCAATCATCTTTCGTGATGTCATGACTTTGGGGGGGATCTTCTACGGAGGAAATATCCCGACTAACCGTGACATAGAAGATCGCCTAGAGATGCAGGGTGACTACAGGAAGTTCATGACGAGACAAGGCGTCCTCCCGTTCCCTAAGCCGAGCTAGAAGGCTTGATGTTGGCCTAGTTGTAGTTACAAACTATATATGACCTTTGTGTGTGTGGACAAGTGTACATGCTACTATACTTACCTTATTAGGTTTATGAATCATCGCTTACTTCTTTTGCTTATTATTATTATTATTATTTATCAATCAATGCTTGGTTTTTTTGCTTACTCTTTGGTCCTTTTTTTCCTTACTCTTTTTTTGAGAATAATGCCGATGATTGAAATGTCGTGGCACACTATATATGTGAATGTGCTACGACGGGATTATGAGCCTTGTGATATGCACAAGTCCAGGTCTTGTACATCCTACTTGGCTCACGGTTCCATCATAGCATATTCCTGTGTCCAACGACCTATGTATATATATGAGGCATTCTTTTCGAGTTATTTTTGTATTTTTCGAGAATAATGCCGATGATTGAAATGTCGTGGAACACTATATATGTGAATGTGCTACGACGGGATAGTGAGCCTTGTGATATGCACAAGTCCAGGAATTGTGCATCCTACTTGGCTAACCGTTCCGTCGTAGCATATTCCTGTGTCCAACGACCTAGCTAGTTATATATGAGGCATTCTTTTCGAGCTACTTTGGTCTTTTTCGAGAATAATGCCGATGATTGAAATGCCTTGGCACAATATATATGTGAATGTGCTACGACGGGACTGTAAGCCTTGTGTTATGCACAAGTCTAGATGGTGTGCATCCTACTTGGCTTACAGTTCCATCGTAGCATATTCCTGTGTCCAACAACCTATGTATATATATATGAGGCATTCTTTTCGAGTTACTTTGGTCTTTTTCGAGAATAATGCCGATGATTGAAATGTCGTGGCACACTATATATGTGAATGTGCTGCGATGGGATTGTCCTCCTTGTGCTATGCACAGGTCCAGGTGTTGTGCATCCTACTTGGCGGACGGTTCCATCGTAGCATATTCCTGTGTCGAACAACCTAGTTATATATGAGGCATGCTTTTTGAGTTTGGTCTTTTTGATTTAGGAGTACTTTCTATAAGTGTATCTTCATATGCGACTTTAATTATATATGTTTTTTTTCAATCATCGGTTAATTATTATTGTCAACTTATAGATGACGTGGTACGTCGTGTACAAGGGACGGGTTCCCGGAGTCTACGATGATTGGAAAGACTGCCGGAGACAGGTGCACCATTTCAGCGGCAATAGCTACAAAGGGTACAACACTATGGCGGAAGCTAGATACACGCGCTATCTAGCGGGAGTTAGGACAAGGAACCGGAAGAAGACCTACACCTTCGTCGCGGCGGTGATCATGCTTATCTTCTTTGGTTGTTTATCCCGCATTTGTGTCTACCTAGTTTAGATGTCTAGGCGAGCTTCCGAGCTCTAACTTGTTCGATCGACACATGTGTTCCCATGTCACCAACTACTTTGTAACTTGATCGAAACAATGTAACTTATACTATGTATTCATGTATGAGACTTATCTATATGTATTTGTTTCAATCTTGTTTTTCAAATTGTGTATTTATATATATAATTGTATATTTTGTATCTGTGTGTGTATATCTGCCTGTAATGTTGTATATAATCTGTATTATATATAATCTGGCTCGGAAATTAAAAAAAACAAAAAAAACACCTGTGGCGCACATGACCTACCTTTTGTGGTGCACTACACCTAAAGCGCACCTCAGAAGCTTAGTGGCGCACTGGGAAGTGCGCCACAGAAGATCCTACGTGTAGCGCACCTGCCCACATAGCTGTGGCGCACTAGCAGGTGCGCTACGCCTATCTCGACACAAACGTGGCGCACTAGGCAGTGCGCCATGGCTAGGAGATAGCCGTAGCGCAAGGCCCGTGGCGCACGGCTAGTGCGCCACAGATGCTCTTTTCAGGTGCGCCACGAATGGCCATTTCCCTAGTAGTGTTTACTCGAATTGAAATCGCGGCAGTGAAGGGAGGAAATGGGCGGCGATGGTGTCTGCGCGTGGTGTTTGGGGAAGATGACGCTGACGTGGAGAGGGCCCAGCGTCAGTGGCTGCAGGGTTGGTTCGACACGGGTGAGAGAAGGAGCAGAGGGAATTGGCCCGGGTGGGCTTAGTCGGCTGGTTTCTGTACTGGGCCAAAATGGCAGCGCTGGGCCTTTTCTGTTTCTTTTCTCCTTTTCTATTTCTATTTTGATTTTCAGGAAACATTTTCAAATGATTTTCAAACCAAAATGAATTAAAATTTGTCTGAATTTTTATAGGATGGATCCAGCTCTTAATTGAGTATTTAGCACTGTTGTTTACTCAAACTTACTTTGGTTCTTAGAAATTTTAAAAGAAAACAGTGCCTTTACCATTGTTTAATAAAGACATAAAAATGATTTTGAATCTATATTTTGTTTTGAAAACTTTATCCAAATTTTTGGAAATTATCACTCATGCTTAGGATCAAACCCCTACTGATCAAGACAAGTGTTTATAATACTCAAGAGTAGCAATAAGCTTAATGCCTTGATTACATAAAATAACAAGCCTTCAAATGTTTCTGTTTTGAAAATAATCCTAAAATGATTATGGATGCATGGATGATATGCAAACATTGAAATCATGATTTTTGGGATGTTACAAATACCGCTAGTTTAAAAGATTGCTATAACATGCTTAGAGAACATCATGACTATTTTACAATAAATTTTGAGCCTTCAAAATGGTTTCCTATAGTAAAAGTTGTTAAAAATAATGAAACTTTTGATGCTTGTTGTGATATCATGTCTGAGTTTTTTCTTATGCCTAAAGGTATCTATGAATCCTTGAATCTTTGGGGACTTTCTGAAGGAGGAGAAAAAATATCTCTTACTAATAATGCCACTATATTACCAATTGGGATAGCTGAAGTAGTGTTTACAAAGATCGTTGGGAAAGTGGTGTCTACTGATTATCTTGTCATTGAATGTGTATGAAAAGGACAAATTACACTTGGAAGATCCCTACTGAAACTCCTTGGTGCAATAATAGACGTGGGAAAAGTAATTATGCATTTTTCTTCTCCACAAAGCAATCATACATTCCCTAAATATAAGAGTAAAGATAAGAAAGGTAGGGGCAAGAAATTTGAGGTTAATGCTTCTTCATTTGAAAATACTTGATTCTTGCTTCTTGTGCCTAACTTAAAGGCGTTAAAGAAAAGTACTTTTTGGGAGATAACCCAATAGTTTTATCGAGTCTTGGAAGTGAATACTTCTGTAATAACCTCTCCTTATCCTTTTTGTGTGATTTTTGTGCCAAGAATAACCTCTAATGAGAGAGAGAAGTAAGATTTGGGGAAGTTGCTGTCCCAAAACAGATTTTTGTGCTTCACTGTAAAAATTTGTGAAAAATCTCTGTATGTCGGATTGAGCTGTAATTTTCTAAGTAAATTCCACAGGTTGTTATATAACTTCTGTTAGTTCAACACTTTTCGATTTGAGCAACAGAAGGTCTTCGAAAAAATCATTTTTTACCTGCTGGTCTGTTTTGATAGATTTCTGCCATTATTTTCATTTGCTTCTTAATTGGTTTGTTTTTGAGTTCTCCTTGATCACTTGAGATTTTAAAAGAAATTTCTACAGTAGCTGGTGTTATAATGAAAGTTTTTATTGTTTTAAAACAAAACCAAAAGGCCTATTATCTTGAATACACTAATGTTGCTAATGAGGATTGTGTGAAGTTTTGTATGAAGGAAACTTTTCAACTGTAGGGGAAGAATGATGTTATAAGATGAAGAATGGACAAAAGCTCAAGCTTGGGGATACCACCCCATGTAACCACAATAAATATTCAAGTGGTACAAGCGTCAAAGCATGGGGATGTCCAAGGCATCCCCTTCTTCATCAATAAAAATCTCAGGTCTCTTTCTAGACACTTCGTTTATTGTTTCATGCATAGTTGTGTTGTTCTTGGAGCGTCTTAGTTTTTTGTTTTATTTTGTTTAGTTTGCTTGAATAAAGTAGTTGGACCCCCGGTTTCGCTCTTTTGTTCCAAATAAGTTGATTAGTGTTGGGAAAGAGTAGAAAGTTTCATGCTTAAGTGGTACAAAAGGGAGCTTGTTTTGACTGTGTCTTAGACTTTATCATGTCATGCTATATGTTGTTTTGACCTTATGCTTAGGGATAATTGTTGTAGCATGACTTGTTCCAAACACTTGAGATTGCTTAATGTGCCTTGCAAGAATCATGCATTGTTTTAGCATACAAAGCATAATATTGTGGTATTCTCCTTTGATGCTTTGTTTGGGTTGACTTGGCACATGCTCACACCATGTTATGACTATGAACCAGTCAAATTAGCCTCTATGATCATTTATTTTTTGAATTGTGATACCACTTTATGCTTTAGTTGATAATGTTTTGTTGCTCTGCATGATTATGGCCATTATTACTCTCTTAGTTGGTCGCTCCCAGTCTTTTGCTAGCCTCAACTTGTATTGAGTAAGCTGTGCTCATGCATCCAACTCCCAAGAAACCAATTCATTCCAAAGAGTCCACTATAAATTCCTATTCATGGTGTGTTACACCATTCCAAGTATATTCTTATTTTATCTATCTTCCAAATTAAACTTGTTATGAGAAAATTTAGTGATTAAAGCTCTCACAATCTTGATGGAACACTTCAATTTTTGCACCTAATAAGCTTGAACCATTGTGTCATCTATATTGTATATGCTTGCACTTATAAGTTGGGAATCAGCAGAACCATGCTGTCATGGGGAACGCTTTCAGCACCTGTACATATCTACCCAGTTGATATCATGATCTTTTGTTTGCGGATGTCGGCGATGTGAAATAAAAGGGGAGCTTGTAAGTCCATGGAGTATTGTATATGTGTTATAGAAACGCCTGGGCGGCTAGCCTAAGCCATGCCTAATCATGGTGAAAACTTGCAGCATAACCATATTGATCAATCTGTGAAGCATCCTCAATAAAAACATATGCAAATAGCAAATAAAAATATCGTTGAGATGCTCATTGTCTGTTGCATTGTCATTTTTATATGGGATAGATCCTATATCATGGGGAAAGGGGTACCCCGTTGGCGGTTATTTATGATACTTACAATGACAAGAACTTACCGGTGACTAAAGTTGAGTAGCATGTGAAACGACCCTCGTACTCAAGGGACATGAGATTGCCAACTTATGATTTGTCAAGCATATACTCCATATTTGTTTCACTTTAACCTTAATCACTTCAAGATGCTTATGATAGGGGCAATGAGAGCTGAAAGCTAGCAAGTACCATAATTTTTGGAAGCTCTTTATGAAACTTGAAATCCCTGCTTCCCTGTGAAGGGCCTTTCTTCCTACTTTTATGTTGAGTCTCCGCCTTCTTCCTTTGTGCACCAATTAAAAGAGCATAATTGTCATTCTTAGTTCTATGTGCATTTTCCCAAAACTTATTGATTGATACATAATGTTGATATTGCTTGTTCTTGAACTATTTGTATCTAGTCACCCTTATGAACTTTGAAGGTGTCCTATGCATTTATGTTTTCTACTCCATGAGGGACAAGCTGAATACCACTATGCTATGTTTTCTATATGTGAAACAAACAAACGTCTTTTAATGCATTGTTATTCATGATTTTTTTGTATCTTTTCATGTTGCAACATAGTTACTATGTCTTATTGTTAGAACAACATATTTCATGCTCATGCTTAGAGTACTTTGATCCCAGCTTTCAATGCTTTGCAAATGGTTTGATTAAGATTGTGATGGTGCATGCCACCTCAAAAATTATTCTTTTTATCACTTACCTACTCGAGGAAGAGCATGAGTTAAGCTTGGGGATGCTTGATACGTCATAAACGTATCTATAATTTTTGATGTTCCATGCTTGTTTAGTATCAACTTTTCTATGCTTTGTGTACACTTTGAGGTATTTTTATACATTTTCTGGGACTAACCTATTAACAAGATGCCGCAGTGCCAGTTGCCTGTTTTCTGCTGTTTTGGGTTTTAGAAAAGTTAGTAAGGAAATATTCTTCGAATTGGACGGGACAAAAGCCAAAGTCAAAATTTTACCGGAACAAACACGAAGATCAGAGGAGATACGGAGGGGCGCCACAGGGTGGCCACACTCCCCTGGCGCGGGTCCACCCTAGGCCGCGCTAGGGCAGGGTGTGGGCCCTTGGCCGCCCTCCTGCCTCGCACCTTCGCCTATAAAGTCACCCCGACGCAGATACCCTAGACACCCGATCAAATCTCCCCAAAACAGTCCGTAGCACCGCCACCATCGTCCCTAGATTGGGGGGGGGGATCTGACGCTCTTCATGGCACCCTACCGGAGGGGAGAGATCAGCTTGGAGGCCTTCTTCATCACCATGCCAGCCTTCAGTATGATGCGTGAGTAGTTCACCCTTGGACTATGGGTCCATACAGTAGCTAGATGTTTGTTTCTCCTCCTTTGTGCTATCATGTTTAGATCTTGTGAGATCCGTTCATGATCAAGATCAACTATTTGTAATCATACATGTTGTGTTTGCGTGGATCCGATGGATATTGAGATACTATGTCAGATTGATTATTGATTCTATCATGTCAAATTGATTATTGATTCTATCATGTCTGTGTTATTTGTGATCTTGCATGCTCTCCATTGCTAGTAGCTATCTTGGCCAAGTAGATGCTTGTGACTCCAAGAGGGAGTATTTATGCTCGATAGTGGGTTCATGCCTCTAGTAATATGGAGAAGTAACAGGAATCTCTAAGATTGTAGATGTGTTGTTGCTACTAGGGAGAAAACAATAATCTTTTGGTCATGGAACAATTGTATTGTTTACTTTACACACATTGCTTAATGCAATTATTCATTACTTATAACTTAATACTAGAAGGGGTTCGGATGATAACCTAAAGGTGGATTATTAGTCATAGATGCAGTTGGATTATGGTCTATGTATATTGTTGTAATGCCCAATCAAATCTCATTGGAGTCATGATGACTAGTATATGCATTGTTATGCTTGCTCAATCTGTCAATTGCCCCGCTGTAGTTTGTTCACCCAGCATGTTATTTATCTTAAGGAGAACACCTCTAGTGAACTATGGACCCCGGTCCAATCTTTATCATTGATACATCATCTACTGTTACCGTTTACTTTATACAAGCAACTACTATCTTCCACACTGTACGTTTAATCCTTTGTTTTCAGCAAACCAGTGAAATTGACAACCTCACTATAAGTTGGGGCAAAGTCTTGAGTTTGTGTTGTGCAGGATTCCAATTTGTTAGCAAAAACTTGGAGTTGTTTCCTTGCTCCTACTGGTTCGATAACCTTGGTTTCATAACTGAGGGAAAACTTGTTGTTGTGTTCATCACACCTTGCTCTTGGGGTTTCCCAACGAGGCTCTATAGTCATCGAGCCGCATCACACATCCACACCTACTCCTCTCACAACAATGGACACCGCATACTGGGCCATTCTGACTCCCGAGGAGACCGAGGCACTATGCGCATCAAGCTACCCATGCCAGCCGGGCTATCGGCTGCCCGCCGACTGGTCAATAGAAATACTATAGAGCTCTCTAATTTTGTTGTTGTTTTCCATTAAGCCTAACTAGTTAAAACGAGAAACAAAAAGAAAAAAATGCATAATATAAAGAAAATAACTTCGAGCACTCACACCGGAGGATGTGAGTACCTTTTACCTTACCTCCCTAGCAACGATGCCAGAAAAGAGCTTGATGCCTACGCACGCTTTTATTCTTGTAGACAATGTTGGGACTCCAAGTGCAGAGGTTTGTAGAACAGTAGCAAGTTTCCCTTAAGTGGATTACCCAAGGTTTATCGAACGCAGGGAGGAAGTGGTCAAAGGTATCCCTCTCAATCAACCTTGCAATCAAGATACAAGATGTCTCTTGTGTCTCCAACACACCCAATATACTTGTCAGGTGTATAGGTGCACTAGTTCGTCGAAAATATAGTGAAATACAAGTGATATGGATGATTAAAATATAACGGTGCCTGAAAAGAGCTTTTGATGGGAGGAAAAGGTTGAAGCTGTCCTTTATACCCCCGATAACGGCCCCAAAAAGAGCTTGATGGGTAGGAAGAGACTAAAGGCAAACTAAAACAAAGATGGCAACAAGAAAACATGTAACATATCTAGTTGTGAATGGTGTTTAAATGCTTAGAAACAAGGCCTAGGGATCATACTTTCACTAGTGAACACTCTCCATAAATATATTCTCTTCATGATACTACTCTGAACTAGTCTCTGGTTGGATAACTATAATCCACGGTAGGGCTACAAAAGCACTCCTTAAAGTTTGCAATCCTCATCTAGATAACCCCATAGTGTCACCTTGAGTGCTAGATGGTTCCTTCAAACACCACAATTTCATAGAGACAACCAACTCAAAATATACTCATGATAAGTATTTATGTAATCTCTAGCCAAAGTGCCACACACGGTGTGCACACTATCACTTTCACACACGTGGGGAGAGCAGAGATTAATTAAAGCACTTGAGTAGCAGAGTAGATCTACTTGATTACAAAGCTCATGATCACAATAAGATCACGCATAGAGAGAGATATGAACACATAGCTACCGGTAGATCCCTTAGCCTCGAGGAAGAACTACTCCCTCCTCATCATGGGAATCAGCAACGACGATGGAGATGGTGGTGGAGATCAAAGGAGATGGCTCCAGGGGCACTTCCCCGTCCCAGCAGGGTGCCGGAACAGAGACTTCTGTCCCCCGAATCTCCCCTTCGGTGGCGGCAGCGCTGCGGAAATTTTTGTGGAGATATGCCAGATGTTTTAGGGTTTATGCATCGGAGGCTTCTTATAGGCGAAGAGGCGAGGCAAGGAGGCAGCCAGGGGGCCCACACCCCCTGGTGGTGCCACCAGGGAGACTTTCGCCACCATAGGGTGTGGCCTCCCTGGTGTCCCCCTCCATCTCTGCTTTGTGTTTCCGTGTTGCTCCAGGAAAAATAGGCATATTGGCTTTTGTCCCGTCCAATTCCGAGAATATTCATTTTTTAGCTTTTTTCAGAAACCAAAAACAGCAGAAAACATGCAACTGGCATTGCGGCATATTGTCAATAGGTTAGTTCCATAAAGTGTATAAAAATACCTCAAAGTGTAGACAAAACATAAGACAAATGATATAAAACAAGCATGGAGCATCAAAAATTATAGATGCGTTTACGACATATCATGTTGGTCTCTCTACAACCTCCCCGAACTATGAAGATGTTGTATTCTTGTGAGTTTGCTCAAGTTTGGCCATTGCAACAAAATAAGAACCAAAACCATGAAGATCAAGTACTATAGGGCCTCATACTTATGTTGGCCACAAAAATCATAGGGACAATATAAGTGAGTCAAGTAGGATGCCCAATATATGTCCTTGTGCATATCACAAGGCCCACTCACACCGCCCCCATGATCACATCCGAAAGTAAGGCACACATGTATAGTGGATCCCTAGCATTTTAATAATCAGCCATTGCAACAAAAATAAGAACCAAAATTATGAAGATCAAGTACTATAGGGCCTCATACTTATGTTGGACAAAAAATCATAGGGACAAATTGAGCAAGCCAAGTAGGATGCCCAATATATTTCCTTGTGAAGGCACACATGTATAGTGGCGCCCTAACATTTTAATCATCGGATGTTGCAACAAGCAAGAACCAAAAACATGAACACGTCGGGGATCTAACAAATTTCACATATCAGGGAGTGCCTCTATGTCGAGCTCCTCGAAGATGTCTGAGGATGGGATCCTAAGACATCTTCAAGAAGCTCCGCCGTAGTGGTGTCCCTGCTCTCGCAAACCATATTGCAGTTTATAACTTCTCTAGCTAGATTAATATGCCGGGGAGCTAACTAATTTTATATATTAGGGAGTGCCTCTATGGTTAGCTCCTCGAACATGTCTGAGGACAGGATCCTAAGACATCTTCGAGAAGCTCTGCCGTAGTGGTGTACCTGCTCTCGCATACCATCTTGCCTGCAGTTGATAACTTCACAAGGATGCCTATTTGTAGATTAAGCAGCACAACATAGTGTAGACACTCACGACATAAAGTCGACACTCACCCCTGTCATAGTGCCGCCACCCACCTAAATAGTGTCGCCACACACTAGCATAGTGTCGCCACTCACTGGCATAGTGCCGCCACCCATCGAAATAGTGTCGCCACAGATCACTGGCATAGTGCCACCACCCACTGAAATACTATCGCCACCCAGGTTTAGTCCCGGTTGGTGTCTACAACCGAGACTAAAGATTCATCTTTAGTCCCGGTTGGAGACACTAACCGGGACCAAACATGGTTCGCGCCTGCCCCAGCCTGCCGCAACCCCTTAAGTCCCCATTGGTGTCTCCAACCGGAACTAAAGGTTCATCTTTAGTCTTGGTTGGAGACACCATCCGGGAATAAACATGCTCGCTCATTCCCCAGCCTGCGGCAACCACTTAAGTCCTAGTTGGTGTCTTCAACCATGACTAAAGATATTTCCCACCATTCTCAGAGTCGTCAAGCCATGCGCCATGCTTTCCCTCCATTTCCCTCCGCTTCCTGCCATGTTTTCCCGCCCTTTCCCTCCGCTTTACCGCCATTTCTCTCTACTTCACGCCATGTTTTCCCGCCCTTTCCCTCTATATCTTGGCTGACTGCCATGGCCATCCACACATTCACACCTTCCCCGCCGCCTTATCACTGACCATGCGCGACCTCCGCCGCCCCATCGCCTCATTGATGCGGCTCAGATCACTATAGAGATTCATTGGGATACCCCAAGAGGAAGGTGTGATGAGCATAGCAGTAAGTCTTCCCTCAGTTATGAAACCAAGGTTATCGAACCAGTAGGAGGAAGGAAACAACTCCAAGGTGTTGCTAACAACTTAGAACCTGCACAACACAAACTCAAGACTTGGCCCCAACATACAGTGAGGTTGTCAATCTCATCACCGCTTTGCTAAAAACAAAGGATTAAACGTATGGTGTGGAAGGTAATGAATGCTTGAAGAAAGTAAACTAGCAGTAGATGATGTATCAATGGTAAGATTAGACTGGGGTACATAGTTCACTAGAGGTGTTCTCCTTAAGATAAATAACATAACATGCTGGGTAAACAAATTACAACGGGGGAATTCACAGGACTGAGCAAGGCATAACAATGTAGTGCTAGACATTCATGATCCTATGAGATTTGATCGGGCATTACAACAATATACATAGACTGCCATCCAACTGCATCTATGACTAGTAATCCACCTTCAGGTTATCATCCGAACCCCCTCCAGTATTAAATTCCAAGCAACGGATAACTGCTTTAGGTAATGTGTGTAAAGTAAACAATACAATTGTTCCATGAACAAAAGATTGTTGTTTTCTCCCTAGTGGCAACAACACATCTACAATCTTAGAGATTTCTGTCACTTCCCCAGATTCAATAGAGGCATGAACCCACTATCTAGCATAAATACTCCCTCCTGGAGTCACTAGCATATAATTGGCCAAGATAGCCACTAGAAACAGAGAGCATGCAAGATCTCAAACAACATAGACATGATATAATCAATAATCATAAGACATGATAGAATCAATAATCAATCTGATATAGTAATCTCAATATCCATCGGATCCCTGCAAACAGAACATGCATAATTACAAATAGATGATCTTGATTATGAATGGAGCTCACAAGATCTAAACATGATAGCGCGTGGGGGAGGGGGTGGCCACCCTATGGCTCCCTTCCGTTCGCCCTTCGGTTTCTGTGTTCTCCTCGGTGAAATATTGACTTTGGCTTTTGTCCCGTCCAATTCCAAGAATATTTCCTTACTGGCTTTTCTGAAACCAAAAACAACAGAAAACAGGGAACTGGAACTGTGGCATCTTGTTAATAGGTTAGTCCTAGAAAATGTATAAAAATACCTCAAACTATAGACAAAGCATAGCAATGTGGATACTAAACAAGTATGGAACATCAAAAATTATAGATACGTTTACGACGTATCAAGCATCCCCAAGCTTAACTCCTGCTCGTTCTTGAGTAGGTAAGTGATAAAAAGAATAATTTTTGAGGTGACATGCACCATCACAATCATGATCAAACCATTTGCAAGCATTGAAAGCTAGGATCAAAGTACTCTAAACATGAGCATGGAAGATGAAGTTCTAACAATAAGACAAATCAACTATGTTGCAACATTAAAGGATACAAACAAAGATTCATGAATAACAATGCATTGAAAGACGTTTGTTTGTTTCACGTTTAGAAAAAAATAGAATAGTGGCATTCATCTTGTCCCACATGGAGTAGCAAAACATAAATGCATAGGACACCTTCTGACGAGGGTTCGACTCGTCAATTCCCATTGTTATGGACTTGGGTTTTGGATAAGATGGGGATGCTGGAAGTCGCGAAGCGGTTAACAGACAAGCAACACAGGGACACGAGATTTACCCAGGTTCAGGCCACGAGAGGGAAAACCCTACTCCTGCTTGTCTGCTCTTGATTACGGCGGAACCAAAGGTTACAGGGGTGCGCATATGCAATCTGGTGTGAGGTGTGTATGAGGTGAGTTGAGAGATCCTTCTCGTTGTACCCTCCTAGCCTTTATATAGATAGGACAGGTCCCGGGATAGGTCGAGTCGGTTACAAATTAGGGTTGATACCCTTTGAAATTTTATCTAATCTAGACTTGTCCTCCAAGGAGTCGAAATCGCCACGAGCTTGGGCCACTCGAAATATTCATGGGCTGCGTGTCCTTACGTGGGCCTTCCTTGGGCTGGACCAAGTATACCATTGTCGTGTACCCATGGGGTATATCCATGTCAGTATCACCCGAGTGTTCAGTCGAATCATAGATTCGGCTGGAGACTCTTCAATCTTTTAGGTGCTTTTGTAGTTGAGCCTGTTATTTCAAGGAGAAATGTTTAGTTCATAGGGATTGTTGATGCGTGTGCCTGGCTCACCCGACGGATTAGGGCAAGTTAACAGTCATAGGACAAAACACCATGATATTCATCAAATTCGAGTCCTCGGACTCGTATTCGGAACGATTGCTGGTGTGATTCGACTTAGGCTGTTGTGGTCTTACAGGAATCAAATCCAGTGTTTTTAAAATGATGTACCCAACACGTCCGTCGGGATTTTCATCGTGCCTGCTGACACAGAAATTTACTAGCTGAGTGCAGTCGGGTGCGTTGTCAGGCCATCAGACGGTATTTGTAGGTCTTATCTTTGCGTCGTAGACACAACATTCGAAATCTTATCACCGCGGAGGTGTTTCGGGTGGCCAAGGAGACTGCTTCTCACTTAGCATTGGTTTGAGAAAAGTTGCCAAAATATTTTTGTCATATTTGATCCGAAGGATCTTAGTCGGATAATTCATAGGGTGCGCGACCAGCGCTCCCTATGGGAGTAGCCCCCGAGTGTCTGTTCGAGTCGTAGACTCGAGCAGAGACTTTAGTTCAGTCGTTTTCAGCATTAATCCAGAGGACGCACTTTTTTCGAATGCGTGACCAGCACACCCTATGGGAGTAGCCCCCGAGTCCGTAGTGGAGTTGTAGACTCGACGTAGGACTCGAAGATAATTTCGAGGTGATGTTACCTTTGCAATTTCTCAGTTGCGCGGCTAGCACTCCTGATAGGAGTAGCCCCCGAGTAGTTTCTCGAATCGCAGATTCAAGTAAGTACTTGTATGATCAGTCGAAATCTTCGAGCCGTTGCTGGCTTTGCTTTGATGACGTCATTGCTGACGATTGGTGATCTCTACCGTTTGCAGCATCAAAGATGATGGGACGAGACGATCGTGGGTCCCACCGCCTAACTTGATGTTGACTAGTCACGCGTAGGCGTGGCGGAAATTATGGCGTCTCCTAGGTTTCCGTGCGTAGTGGATGGCGTGCTGGCGACGGTTCGTTTTGGTATTGACACGTGTATGGTGAGATCTGAGTTGCATGCTAGAGCTTCTCAATCGATGGTTCCAATGCATCGTCTTCGTCCTTTTATACCGTGGGGAAAAAGTGTTTTTACCCATCTCCATTTACTCTTGCCTCGTCTCCATTGCCATCATTTCCTTCAGATCTTTGCTTTGTGTTTTGCGCACTGGAAGTTCTCTACACCTTTCCTTCCTTATTCCTCCGTTCACATCGCTGCACCCGCCGCTCCAAGATGGGAAAACCGAAGAAGACGGTGGCTGCTGGAGCGGAATCAAGCGCCGCCGGCGCTAGCAAGAAATTCGCCGCCATGGCCCACGTCACCGATGGCGGGTGGAAGCACACAGAGATGCGCGAGGCGGATTTGCGCAAGCTGCCTGATTTTGGGCTTGTCTCCAAGGAGAAGGATGACGTCGTCCTCCCTGGCCAAGAGGTAATTCCTCACTCACCCGAAGGGTTTTGGGTTATGTTCTACGCTTTTATTGTCTGGGTTCTCTCTTTGCCCGTCCACGAATTCCTTCATGGACTCCTTTTTTTCTACGGGATTCAGTTGCATCATCTGTCTCCCAAATCTCTTCTGAATATTGCTTGTTTCATCACCTTGTGCGAGTGCTGGCTCAGTATCGAGCCGCATTTTGGTCTCTTCTGGAAACTCTATTCCATGAAGAGACAATCTGGCTCCGGCGATGTTTATCCGCTCGGCGGTTGCATCATCTGCATCCGCTCCACCGTTCAATTCTTCTCCTTTTCCATTTGCGAGTCTGTCCAGTACTGGCACAAGAAGTGGTTTTACATCCGCGACGTCAAACTGGATGGTCAGCATTATGGTCTTCCCCCTTTCGACTCCGACCAAGAGATCATCCGAAAGAGTTCGTGGAACAACGACGTCTTAGAGGGTGAAACGGCGGTGGTGGAGAAGCTCTACAAGCGGGTAGAGGCACTCCAGCTAGTGGTCGGCAAGGAGGTCAACGGTGTCGACATCATCCGCACCTTCCTCAAGCGTCTGGGTGTAGCCGCTCCAAGCGAGGGTGCACCCGATGTTCCTGTATGCTGTCCGCAGCGATCCGACAAGGGTTTCACCTGAGGAGTTGTCTTCGGGTGACCTTGATAGAGATCTTCGTCCCCTGCTGAAGTTCAAGGCCGACGAGGACCTCCCGGGGAAATCCTTGACCTCCCCGTTCAATGTGAAGAAAGTAGTCCCGCAGGTGAAAAACTTGTAGTTGCGCGTAGCGCTATTTCGAGTGCTAGCTGTTTGTTATTTGTACTGATAATTTTTCATCTTCTTGTCATTGATTTGCAGGACTTCAAGGTAGCGGGGATGACACCCCCTCTACCTAAGAAGTTCCTAGTTGCACCAGATAATGAAGTGGCAGAGTCCAATTCCGAGCTTCCTCCGGTGTAGTCTCCTACCACGGGAGCTACCGAGTCGAGCGAAGGGCAGATCCAAAAATGCTCCCAGAGTGAATCATTGGATGGGGTGACCCCACCAACGCCAAAGGGTCCGTCTTTCCTCGAGCAGCACGGTGAGGATGAGGGTGCGTCGTATGCACCTTTTCCTGCCGTGCCCATTCGGGCGGTGGCCCCATAGCCACCGGCCAAGAAGAAGAAGAAGGATAAGGACAAGGCGGCTCCTGTCTTCAATTTTTCGGACATCGAATCGTAAGTCGTTTTGCTTGAGTATTGTTACCATGCACATGTTCAAAGTTTTAGCTTGTTGTTGATTTGATAAGTGCTAGCATTAACCCTTCGGAGGAGTCCCCTGACGGGGACACCGAAGAAGTCATTACGGAATCGAAGCCGGCAGCATCTTTTCCCCAGGTGGTGGCCAACTCCGAGGACAAGGATTCGAGCTCCGCAAAGCGGGAGGCTCATGCACCCGTGACTCGGAAGAATGTATGCAAACCTTCGGAGTCCACGCCTGAACACGTAAGTGTTACTCTTTATGTTTGCATGGGGGATCCCCCGAGCCCTTCTATTCATCGGTTTTTTCTTACTTCTTTGCAGCCTTTTGTCCATAGCACCAATCTTCTGATCCAACAGCATCTGGCGTTGGAAGATGAGCTGAAGTAGCTCTGAGGTGCATTTATTATTCTCTACTATTTTTCGAGTGCTTCAATGTAGTGGCCTCAGATCGGTAAGGATCCTAATTCCTTGTGATTAACATGCTAGTCCTGGGATCAATAGCTAGCACTCACAGTCGATGAAATATCATGTAAAACACAAAGTCTTATTACAAGGAGAATCCAGAGTATGAATTTATTACAAAGTTGCACAGCATTAAGCTAGCTCAAATAACAGCGGACACATAAAAGCAGCTTGAGTCCATCAACGCCCCAGGCTTGTCGAGTGTAGACTCGTGATCCCTACGCACCTTTCAATCTTCGGATTCTGCACATAAGACGTGCAACCAACAAGTTGGGTCAATACTTTGAATGTATTGGAAAATTACACCAAGGAAAGAAAGGACTATCTCTACATGCAAGGCTAGTTTAGGCTGTAGAGTTCATTTGCTCAAAGCTAGTTTTCTTAAGTAGAGAGAAGAAGAGAAGATTTTCCTACTTTGTAAACATTTGCTTAGATAAAATAAGGTCGAATGGCACACGAGGATATTACGCACCAAGTGTCCAAACAACCAAACACTTGGATATTACGCACCAAGTGACACTTGGATATTACACACCAAGTTCCCAAAATCCCACCCATTGGCGATATTACTCACGCCATGGGGTTTTAAAAACTTTGTTTAGAAAAGAGAGAGGAAGATCCTTCAGAGGCTCCATCCTTCAGATGCTCAATGTTGTTCTGTTACCGGCTGATCGATCAGATTGCAATACTCTCGAGAGATTGTGCACTTTACCCACAATCCATGATCAAGTCCTTTTTACAGACAAGACCATGGCGAGGCTTTCCCTTAGTATCCCCTCTACCTTTCGGATCCAACCGTGCCAAGAACCTCCAAATGTTGGTACCCAGGTGAGGTTTCCCACTAAGTACTAGGCCAAGACAGAGCCCATAATGTATTGTGGTTGCACCAGAAGCTTCTGAATTCTGAAACATGGCAAACTTCTTTGATTCCTGGGCGGACGTCCTCCACCAAAATCTCACTCGTTGACCCGACAACCATTCCTCCCAGAAGAAAACTTAGTTTTATTTTGAAGTGGATTTGAGAAGAAAAGTTTGCTCTAGAGAGCCTTTATACTTAGAAAAATTCTTTGTCTTTCGAACCCCCCAATGGTACTTTGTATATATAGCATAGCAAGCAATACTTAGCAAAAACAGGGGTAACCTATTAGGAGGGAAAATCCTAAGTATTGAGCTACTCATGGCATACTACAAAATCATTGCACTTGCAAAATAATACTAAGGAAAAATTCTACTAGAACATCCTACACATGCATACTACAGAATTTTGAAGATCACATGCATAGAATCAATACTGGGACAAAATTATGAACAAGTGGTGTAACTTGCCTTGATCCGTGCAGCACTCTGCACAATAGCACTCCTTAGCGCACTCCGAACAATCTAACGAATCACAAACATGGGTCTAATCACAACTTGCACCAAATATGCCACAGAGATAACATGCATGCATGCAACATGGTGATTATGCAAGATTGATTTTTCTATATTGACCAAGGTAGTATAATTGGGTTGCAATTGTGTTAAGGGTGTTACTAGGATTGATTTCCCATAGGTTTAAATCAATTTGGGTCACTAATATAATTCATAGGATTAATAGGAGATCCAACCATCTAATTAGCCCCAAATTAGATCTAATGATCTTAAGCAAAGTTTTATAATTTTTTTCAGTAGGTATTGCGGAAACAAAGTCAACGCAACAATAATCAACTAAAACAGAGTTCTAATTATTTTTCTACAAATTAAATACTCCAATCTAATGATTAAATTCTACACCGAAAACCCTACTGTAAACTAGGAATTTTATTACAGATCTGTGTTCTACATAAAATTATGAATCCAACGGTATATTATAAGCTAAATTTGGCCAAGTATTTAATTTTATATGAATTTCGCAAGTTTTAAACTAAATCTGCAAACAGATCTAGCCCTAACTCGAGAATGCGCCAAGTGGCAGAGCCTGATTGGCTCGAGCTAGACGACGCAGCGCTGACGCGTGTGGGCCACGTGGCACACCGTGACTCGCCGATACCCCTTCGGTCTAACTTCTAATCTAAGCCACAGCCTGCAGATCCAACAGACCGGGAAGGGCGGCAACTTACCGCGGTGGTGTCGATGGCGAGACGGCGGCGGCGCTATCGGACGTGGTCGTCGGAAGCGTTGCGGTGGCTCTTCGGGGCAGCGGAGAAGACGATGGCGCGTGGCTCCTTCTTGCGGTCCCACTTGTGAGATCGGCTTCGGCCTTCTCTTCCTCGTCCAGACGCACGGCTCTGCCGGTCCCCGCGAGCTCCGGCGACACTTCGGCGAGCGATTCCCAATGATTTGCTGCAGTAGAGAGAGGGAAAACTATACGGGGAGAATCAGTGGTGAACGAGGGAAATCTCTAGAGGAAGAAAGGAGCAAGGGGGAGTCCCCAACGTCTCGGTGAAATCAACCCGACAGCGGCGGCGCGAGACGTCGATTTGCTAGGGTTTCGCAAGGAAAAGAAATTGGGCGAGGTGAGGCCGAGGGTGGCGGGGGTTATATGGGGCTGATTCTTGGGCGAGGGGTTTGATAACGGCCACGAATCCTACCGGAATCTGTTCGAATTCATGCTGCTGGGGGACTCCTGCTCGAGGTAGGGGACGACCCTGTGGGTCCCGGCTGTCAGCGGAGGCAGGCAGTGTGGGCTGGCGTGGCGCTGGCTAGCTTTGCTGTCACACGGGCGCGGGTGGGCTGGCGCAGCCGGCCCAATTAGGTTAGGCCGTTGCTTTTTTTCCTTAATAATTTTTTTCAATTTCTGTTTTTAGTAAAACACCAATAACTTTTGCAAATCAAGTCCAAACTTGGTGAAACTTGTTTCTAAATTTTTGGAAAAATAAGGTGGTCATCATAGGACCAGAGAACATTGTTTTTACATAGGTTTTAGAAGGTTCAACAAGATTACTTCTTCCTTGCTCACATAGATGGATTCCTTTATTAGTGGTTTTAGTAGGTTTTGTTGTTAGGGTTTTGTTGCAAATTCATTTGTAGGATGCAATGATGCAAGGATGATGCATGCCACTAATAACATCCTATTATAAAATCTGGGATGTTACAAACCTACCCCCTTATGAAGAATCTCGTCCCGAGATTCGGGTTGGCTAGCAAATAGGTGTGGGTGTTCTGCCTTCAAGTCTTCTTCACGCTCCCACGTGGCTTCTTCCTCGGAGAGGTGGTTCCATTGTACTTTGCAGAATCTTATCGTCTTGGTCCGGGTAATCCTTTCGGCTGTTTCCAGTATTTTGATGGGTTTTTCCTCATAGGTAAGGTCATTTTCCAATTGAACCTCATCTAGGGGAATGCTGTCTCTTAGCGGTGTTTCGGCCATCTCCGGGTGACACTTCTTTAGTTGTGACACATGAAACAGATTATGAACAGTCAGTTCTTCCGGTAACTCCAACAGATTATGAACAGTCAGTTCCATTGTACTTTGCGAGATGAGGGCGGAGACACAAGGTTTTACCCAGGTTCGGCCCCCCGAAGGGTAAAGACCTACTCCTGCTAGCTTGTATTATGGTGGAGGTACAATGGGCGGGCTCGACGGCTAGGAGGCGAGTCGCTTGGGTGTATGATGGAACGTATCTCTACACGCCCTGTAGGGAGGTTCATATAGACTTACCTCCCCTAGGGTTTACATATCTCAACCGAATCAGTTAAGGCTTCGGTACTTGTTTAACCTAATCCGCCTGGGCCTATCTACTCGCCTGGGCCTTCAGCTTCCAGTCGCTTGGATCCACACCGGGCCTTGATCCAGTCGCCGTCTTGCAAGCCCACTCGCCAGTTCCTGGCCTAGTCGGAAACGTCCTGCTGGGTATACCCCGGTAGGCATATCCCCATCAGTAGTCCCCGAGGCCGTCGTCGATTGGGCGCAGGTGGTTGCTGGCAGTTGGAGTATACGGCTTTCAACGCGGGCATCCAGTCGAATCAGCAGCAGGCTCCTGAATAAAGGAGGAAACTAGTCATTTCGGTCGCAGCTTCGGCGATCGGGTCGGCGAAATATTTAGTCACTGTTTGTAGTGAGCGGGTCGGCCAGCCGAGTGGCTGAAGTTGGACCGTCCAAACGCAGTCAAACTAGCCGTTGGGGTAATCCAACGGTAACTTTTGGCGTAATCACCGCATAGCAACGGTTCCCTGATTTGACGGGTAACAACCGCTATTTAAAGGGGATGGTAGGCGATCGGAGAACCACCTCCTCGTCATTTCCTCCGATTGCGCGCACCTTCGTCTTCCTCCGCATCGCGATCCAGCCGACACGAAATCCTCCGACCCCCACGAATCCTTCCGCCAATGGCCCCCTCCACCGTGCCTTGGGGTAGATCCAAGTGTACGAGAGTGCAACTGGCGTCCTTCGAGGAGTCCAGGATACTGCGCGCCAGCAGGTGGCGCATCCCTAAGGCCGGAGAGGTGACCCCGGACCCGCGCGAGGGAGAGTTCATCTGCTTCACCAGCCACCTAGAGCGGGGGCTGGGATTCCCAACATCTCTTTTCTTCCGGCACTTCTGCGCCTTCTACAGGATCCATCCGTCGGACCTGGGCCCGCACAACATCGAGCAGCTCGCCATTTTCGTATGCTCGAAAGTGCTACTGGCTGCAGGCCCTACTTCCCCCTGTGGCAAGATCTATTCCACGAGCGGATCAGTCGCGAGGAAGCGGGCGGCCCAATGCTCGCCGCGGGCGGCCGGACGTTTCAGCTGAAATCGAAGGCTTCCTTCTTCGATCTGATGCTACCCGCCAAGGCGGCGAGCCAATGGAAGAATTCTTGGTTCTATGTCACCGAGGTGACTCCAGATGGCGAGGTGGCGATCCAAAGATACTCCGCCGACCGGCCTGAACCATGACGACTTCAAGTCGGCAAGCTTCCAACAGACCAGCGGATGGTCGTGGACAAAATGCTTCAAACCATTTGCGGCCTGAAGAAGAGGGGTCTCCTGCCCATCAATTTGTACAACTGTTAGCTCGGGCGGCGACTCGTCCCCCTGGCTCGCCGCGACCACTATATGTACGAGTACGCGGGACGGGAGGACTCGACGAAGTCCTGCCTCGTCGAGTGGCAACTCGAGGATTACCTCCTGGCGCTGAAGAAGATCACCCAGGTGACGTACCTCGACGCGAAGGCCGGGGTCGCCCCCTACACCGCGAAGCATCCAGCCCCAACGGTAAGTCATCCTTTCGTCATTCGCAGTTGCAGTTAAATGCAGTCACGGTCATACTGATGTTGTTTATGCCTATTGCAGCTATTTCAAGTAGTTGAAGGGTGGCTTCCGCCCGTGGACAACGAGAATTCGAGTTCGTCCGTCCAGGAGGTGGGTGAATCGCCTCTAGCGAGGGGAGGCGTCGAGAGCGACGGGACTGGCGATGACGACGAATCCGAGGAAGAGGTCGCCCCACTGGTCCGGAAAACGCGCGGACAGCGGCAGCGTGAGCTCGAAGCAAGCAAAATCCTCGAGCGTCATGACGGTGATGACGACGAGCTCCCCGAGCACACCTCGCATCGCGAGGCCACTCCATCGAAGAAGAAGAAGAAGAAGAAGAAGAAGAAGAAGAAGAAGGTGAAGGCCCCTCCAAAGAAGAAGGCGAAGCCAGCGAAACAGGCGTCTCCGCCTCATTCGCCAAGCAGCTCCGACGCCACCAGCCTGGCCAGGGGAGAAGCCCCACAGATGGCGACGGTGCCAGATATCACCGCCGTCCTGAACGAGGTGCCTCTGGCCTCGATGCCTCCGCTGTTCGCCCGGCCTCTGGGTCGGGGCCGCCCGTCGCGGTAACCGCCCAAGGATGGTCCTGCCGAAAATGTTTCGGAGGCTCCGGCCGCAGCCTTGACAATGAAGAAACCGTCCGTGTCTTGGGCACGCGATGTCCTGGAGATGGGCCTCAGTCGCCGACTGGGCCCCGAACTGGAGAAGCCGGCCGGCATCCGCACGAGGCTACGCTTCATTCCAGTAGCCAAGTGAGTTTTGCTCACCTACTTTTTTCTTTCATTGTACTCGGATTATTTTGCTCACGCGATCAATTTGTAGGACCGTAGCTAAGAAGATAGGTCATCCGACCGTGGCCAAGGTGCCACCCGTCGTCAGCGAGGAGGATCCTTCCCGGAAGAGGAAGGCGGACGAGGTCGTCGTCCCCGCGGATAGCGCTAAGAAGGCCAAGGGCGACGAAGTCGTCATGGTATCTGACGACACGGCGATCGCGCCGAGTGAACCCGTAGCGGAGGCGGCCTTGCCGACCAAGGAGGGTGCTCCCTCGCCTGGGGCGGCTGAGCCGGCCTCCTTTGGTGCCGGTGCCTCCATCGCAACGTTCCCGCGCTTCATGGCCAAAGCAGCTACAGCGAGTGGTACCACACCGTCGAGCCGCGCACCCGGAATCACCGAGACGGAGGTCGAGCAGCGGCGCAGGCACACTCCGGCCCTTCTTACCTCCGTGGATGCACTGCAGCTTCATGGCATGCTGGGCGCGGCCATCCAGGTATGTCCAGTCCCCGAGGATCAGGCTGTTGTGTTGCAGTGGTCTGATTCTTTTACTTCCTTGTTTTTAATTCTCGCGTCCAGTCCCCGAGTGCGCGCTCGCTGAATTCCAGCGGGTGGGACTTAGGATTTTTGATTGTCACCCTCGAGCGCTTTTCGCTGAATTTCAGCGGTGGGCACTTAGGATTTTTGATTGCGGTCCTCGAGTGCGCTTTCGCTGAATTTCAGCGGTGGGCACTTAGATTTTGATTGTTCCCTCGAGCGCATCGCTGAATTTCAGCGGGTGGGCACTTAGGATTTCGCTATTGTTAAACTTTTGAATTGTGTGCAGGGTTTGCAGCATGAGTCAGAACAGCGGCTTGCTGCGAAACGCCGCGCAGAAAAGGAACTGGCCACCGTCCGAGAGGCGAACGAAGGGCTCCGGGCGATCGCTGCAAAGGCGGAAGAGGTCAGCCAGGAACTTGCCCAGCGAGCGAGTTGGCAGTAGCTCAATCAGCGTTGATCTCGGCTGAGCAACGCATCGCCGACCTCGAGCGCGAGCTGAAGGAAGCGAAGGAGGAGGCGAGCTAGGCGGATGGGCGAGCCAAGGCCGCTGTCACAGCCGCCGCCGAAGAGCGTAAGGTTTCTGACGCCCTTGTTGCTAGGCTTCAGGATGACTACACCTCTCTTCAGAGCTTCATCACGGATCTCGTCCGTCCCTTAATCAGTGAGTGTGCCTGCTTCTATTTGTTACATGTGCATTGTGTAATCTTTGATGTGTTCGCTGACATCTTCTGTCTGCAGGTCGGATCATTGATAGCGTAGAAGAGGCAAATTCGTTCGACGCGCGGCAATGCGTGGCCACGCTCGTCGACTCGGCGACGTTGTCGGCGACGTGCATACGGGCGTACCTTCAGGAGATGTCACCCACGGAAGTAATTCCCAGCGACCTCGTTGAGGTGTGGCGATACTTGGAGAAGGCGCCGTCGGTCGTCGAGTTCATGACGCGATCGGCATTCCGACGCGGAGCGGCGATGGCGCTTAGCCTTGGGCTCGCTCACTTCCCGGAGGACTTTGACCTGGACTACGTGACGAGTGGCTACCCGTCGTCGACTGGCTCGGTGGAGATCTCCGAGGTGCTGAAGTTGACGGACCGCGGCGCAGTGTACTCCGAGCGCGTCTGGGCGATGGGCGACCTCCTTCCTTATCAGGAGACGGTCGTCGCACCCAACGACCCCGAGCCGCAGCACAGGGATTTCAAGATCGAGCAACCCTTTCGTGCGGCGATGGCGGGTGAGCTGATGATGTACCCGTCAAACCCATATACTCCCTTCATTCGCAATGCAAGGGTGCTGGCGAGTCGTCGTCGAAGCCTGCGGAGTAGAATAGTTTGCCCTGGAGCGTTAGTAGCAGTTCTGCCGTTGGGCATACTTTGTATTTTGTGACGATTGCAACATGCTATTAATGAGATATCGTGTTGTTTTGTGGATTGTCGTGTGTTTATTTGATTGAGGGTTGAACGAGTCCCCGAGCGCGTCCGCCCTTTTTATGGGGTTTACCTCGTTTGTTATGTGTTTGCGGTATTTGAATGTTTTGTTATTGTGGTCGACTCGCCCGGACTCGGAGAGCCAGTCGCAAGGCGACTCCCATGAGCGCTCTGTACTTCACCGTTTTCCCTTGCACGAACGAGGTCGGGTGGCCGAGTCCCCGAGGGTGGTACTTGGTTGTTCTAGGCACGACTCGAGGGTGGGTGAGGACTTGGCGCGTTAGTTTGAGCGCATCACTCCTGCCTGGCCCGTTGGGTCAGTCGCATGGCGAGTCCCGGGCATGCTCTCATACTTGGCGTTTTCCCTAGCCGCTCGCGCTGAACTGGTCGTCAGTCCCCGAGCATGGTACTTGGCCGTTCGAGTCGCTATGTCGAGGATGCGGAGGATCATGGTCGCTGTGAGAAGCGAAGGCAGTCGTCTTGGCTCGTTGAGCCAGTCGAGCAAGGCGACTCCAATGGGGCTCCGGGTAGGCGTTTTTCATGGACGTTACAAGACCTGGGGTACCCCAGTGCCCTTGTAGCGCACTACTTGGCCGTGCCGGTCGCTGTACCAGAGGTTGACTTCTGCAATTAACTTGACGTTGTTATTACGAGTGCGACTGGCACAAGACATGGAGAGTAGACGCAATTTGCGGTAGCCAATATTTTTATTTCATAGCGACTGGAGGATACATATGTGGGGTTCTAGGAGTAGAACTTCCGTAGGAGGTTTACATTCCAAGGTCGCTTGACGTCGAGTTTGCCGTCCCCGCGGACGTCGACGAGGTAGTAGGCGTCGTTGCCGAGTACTCGCCCTATGGCGAATGGTCCCTCCCATGGGGTGATAGCTTGTGCATGCCCTTCTTGTCCTGGATGAGGCGCAACACCAGGTCGCCTTCTTGGAAGGTGCGAGTTTTCACCCGCCGGGTGTGGTAGCGGCGGAGTCCTTGTTGGTAGATGGCGGTGCGTGAGCGAGCTAGGTCGCGTGCCTCGTCGAGTTGATCGACTCCATCCTGTCGTGCGAGTTCGTTCACAGCCTCCGTGTAGTGACGACCCTTGGCGAGTCGTGCTCGAGGTCGGTGTGCATGACTGCCTCGGCACCGTACACCATGAAGAAGGGGGTGAACCCTGTCGATCTGTTGACTGAGGTGCGGATGCCCCAGATGACGGAGGGTAGCTCCTCGACCCAGCACCCGGCGGTGCGCTCGTGTGGTACTTGGAGCCGCGGCTTCAGGCCGTGGAGGATGCTCTGGTTGGCCCTTTCCGCTTGGCCGTTGGACTCCGGGTGGGCGACTGACGCCTGGTCGAGCCGGATGTGGTGTTCCTCGCAGAACTTGGCCATGGCTCCTTTGGCGAAGTTGGTGTCGTTGTCCGTGATGATGCTGTTTGGGAACCCGTAGCGATATATGAGCTTGCATAAGAACTTGGTGGCGGTCTTCCCGTCGCATTTCCGGACTGGCTTGGCCTCCATCCACTTTGTGAATTTATCGACCGCGACCAGAAGGTGGGTGTAGCCGGAGGGGGCCTTTTTGAAGGGGCCTACCATATCCATACCCCACACGGCGAATGACCAGGTGATGGGGATTGTCTTGAGCGCTGAGCTCGGCACATGTGTCTGGTTGGCGTACTTCTGGCACCCAGCACACCGCTGGACGATGTCGACAGCATCGGCGTGTGCAGTGGGCCAGTAGAAGCCGTGTCGCATAGCCTTGGCGACCAGAGAGCGGGCGCCGGCGTGGTGGCCGCAGTCGCCGGAGTGGATGTCGTGGAGGATCTTGCATCCTTCGGTGGGTTGGACGCAGCGTTGGAACACGCCGGTCACGCTGCGCTTGTGGAGCTCGCCGTCGATGATGGTGAAGGATTTGCATCAGCGTGTAATCATCCGGGCGTCCGTCTCGTCTGCCGGCAAGGTGCCAGCCTCCAGGTAAGCGACGTAGGGCCTGGTCCAGTCGTCTGGCTCGGCGACGAGTGCGACCAGGGCCGCCTCTGGCTGCAGCGGGACTCCGATGTCGATCTCCCTTGGGGGTGAGACTGACGGCTTGGTGATCGTGTCGAGGAAGACGCCGGCAGGTGGCGCGAGTCGAGCCGATCCGATGCGAGAGAGCGCGTCAGCCTCCTCGTTCTTTCGCCTGTCGATCCACTCGACGGAGTAGCCTACGAAGTGTCCCCCCAGCTTGTCAACTGCTTGGCGGTACGCCGCCATTGTGGGGGATATGGCGTCGCAAGTGCCGGCGACTTGCCCAGCGACGAGGTCGGAGTCTCCGTAGCAGCGTAGGCGGTTGACGTTCATCTCCTTGGCTGCTCGCATGCCGTGGAGTAGTGCCTCGTACTCGGCCATGTTGTTGGTGCAGGGGGTGAAGTCGAGGCAGAGGACGTAGCGGAGCTTGTCGCCCTTTGGTGAAGTCAGTACGATCCCTGCTCCTGCGCCGTCCGCGTTCTTGGAGCCGTCGAAGTGCAGGCTCCAGTAGTGGAGGTATGGCAGCTTTTCTGGCTGCTGGGCCTCTTCCCAGTCGGCGATGAAGTCCGCTAGAGCCTGCGACTTGATCGCTTTTCGTGGATCGTACTTGATGTTATGGACGCCGATTTCGACGGCCCACTTAGCGACTCGCCCAGTCGCCTCACGGTTGCGGATGATGTCCTGCAACGGAGTTGAGGAGACGACCGTGATCGGGTGCTCCTGGAAGTAGTGCGGCAGGCGCTGCTGTGCTCTGAAGACCGCGTATACCAGTTTCTGGTACTGCGGGTATCGCTGGCGCGACTCGGTGAGGACCTCGCTGATGTAGTACACCGTTCGCTGTACCGGGCGCTCCTTTCATTCCTCCGGTCGCTCGATGACCATGACAGCGCTGACGACACGCTCGGAAGCCGCGACGTAGACCAGCATGGGTTCTTTGTCGACGGGGGCGGCGAGTAATGGTGCTGCGAGTAGCACCTTCTTGAGGTCGCGGAGTGCGTCGTCCGCCTCCTTGTCCCACTGGAAGGTGGGGTTCTTGCGCATCAGGCGGTATAGGGGCATCGCCTTTTCGCCCAGGCGGGGGATGAAGCGACTGAGAGCCGCTACTCTCCCGGCAAGCTTCTGGACGTCGCGTGCACTCGGTTTGCCGAGTCGAGCGATCGTGTCGATCTTCGTGGGGTTCGCCTCGATCCCGCGCTTGGAGACGACGTACCCCAGTAGTTGCCCTGCTGGTACACCGAAGGTGCATTTGCCTGGGTTGAGTTTTATCTTGTATTTCCGCAGGTTGGAGAATGTTTCCGCCAGGTCGGCGAGTAGATCGCCCTGGCGAGCGGATTTCACGACCACGTCGTCGATGTAGACGTGGATGTTGCGGCCAATTTGGCTCGCGAGGCACTCCTGCATGCACCGCTGGTAGGTCGCCCCGGCGTTCTTGAGGCCGAAGGTCATGGCAGTGTAGCAGAAGGCTCCGAATGGCGTGATGAACGCCATCTTCTCCTCGTCCTCAACAGCCATTTTGATCTGGTTGTACCCAGAGTAGGCATCGAGGAAACACAGCGACTCCGAGCCCGCGGTGGAGTCGATTATTTGGTTGATCCGCGGGAGGACGAACTGCTCCTTCGGGCAGGCGCTGTTCAAGTTTTTTGTAGTCGATACACATCCTCCAGGTCCCGTTCTTCTTCTCGACCAGGACTGGGTTTGCCAGCCACTTGGAGTACTTGATCGGCCGGATGAAGCCTACAGCGAGTAGACGCTGCACCTCCTCGGCGATAGCTCGGCGGCGCTCTTCATTGAAGGGCCGCAGCGACTGCTTGACGGGTCGCACTTTGGGGTCGGCGTTTAGTTTGTGCTCAGCGAGCTCCCTAGGGACACCAGGCATGTCAGAGGGCTTCCATGCGAAGATGTCCCTGTTCTCATGGAGGAACTCGATGAGCGCGCCTTCCTAGGCTGGGCTCATCCCTGTTCCGATCATCACCGTCTGGCTGGAGTCGCCTGGGACCAGCTCGACGGTGCGAGTGTGCATCGTTGCCTCGAAGGCTGAGGTGTTTGCGCCCTCCGAATTTGGCTTCTTGAGTATGGTAGGGTCGTCATTGTTCACCCCGCTCGCGTACTTGGCGAGCTCGTCAGCGTGGTTGGCCTCTGCCGCGATGACGGCGTCGGTGAGTTCGGCTCCTTTGGTCTCGCACTCGGCGGCCATGTCGGGGTCGCCGTTGATGGTGATCACACCGCACGGCCCGGGGAGCTTCATCGCGTTGTACGTGTAGTGGGGTGCTGCCATGAACTTGGCGAACGCCTGGCGCCCCAGGACGCAGTGGTAGGGGCTGTCGAAGAGTACTAGTTCGAAGACGATCCGCTCGGTGCGGAAGTTTGCTGGTGTGCCGAAGGTGACTGGCAGCGTGACCTTGCCGATCGGGTACGCCTTCCGACCGGGGACGATGTCGTGGAACGTGGTGTGCGTCGTCTCGATCATCGACTGCGGGAGCCACAGCCGCCTGAAGGTGTCTAGGTACAGGATGTTGATGGAGCTGCCACCGTCCGTCAATGTCTTGGGGAGCCAGTAGTCGCCCACCTTAGGGTTGACCACCAGGGCGACTCGGCCTGGGTACTCGATGCGTGGTGAGTGGTCCTGGCGGCTCCAGGTGATGGGCTGCTCCGGCCAGTTGAGGAACTGGGGAACGTCCACCTGGGCCACCGCGTTGACGGCGACGGCGCGGGTGATGACCTTCTTCTCGCGCTTCGTGTTGAAGCCTGTGAAGGTGTGGAGCGAGCCGGCCACGTTGCCGAATTTTCCGCCGTTTGGCGGGTTGTTGTCGGGGTCCTCCCGTGCTCGACGTGCCTTCTCAATTTCCCGGAGAGTGTGGCAGTCAGCGGTTGTGTGTGTTGCGGGTTTCCCTTCCCTTCTATGAAACGCACAAGGTTGGTTAAGGAGGGCCGCGGGGTAGAACCTTGGCTTGGCCTTGTAGTTGCCGCCGTCGCGGCGTTGTCCTCCGTCACGGCGGAAGATCTTGGGCTCGCTTTGTGCATGCCCGGCGTTGGCGACGAAGTCGACTCGCCCGTCACTGCGGCGCTTGCCGGTGAGGCGTGTGTTGCTGTAGCGTAGGTCCGACCGTCGTCCGTTGTCGTTGCCTCTCGTGCGGCGTTGGCCTCCCGACTCATTGTCGGTTTCCTGATTTGGATCTTCCTCCGCGTACGTTTGGCGATCTCGAGGAGGTCCGGTATGTTGTCGAGTGTGCGAGAATGTCGCTTGAGCTTGGCGACCAAGGGATCGTAGCGGCACGAGGTCTTGAAGCAATGGATCGCGGTGTCCGGTTGGATGCCGACCGCGTTGTACCATAGTTCTTGCCACCGCTGAACCCAGTTGCGGGTCGACTCGCGGGGTCCCTGGACGCATCGCTCCAGGTCCTCGATGGTGGTGGGGCGGGTGTAGGAGCACTCAAAGTGCCTGACGAAGGCGTCGCGCATCTCCTCCCAGGAGTCGATGCTATCCTGGGGGTGGGTGTTGATCCACTGCCTGCACGTCCCCTCCATCATCAAGGGGAGGTAACGGGCGGCTAGCAGGTCAGTGTGGCCCGCGATCCCCATCGCCATGAGGTATGTATCGAGCCACACGGAAGGGTCGTACTTTTCTATCTCCTTCGGCGCCTTGAAGTTCGCCGGGATTTCTCGCCTCGGATCATTGGTCCGAAGCACCTGGGCCCGAGTCGACTTAGCGACCCCATCGGCTCGCCGTCGCGGCGATTGGTTAGGGTGTGTCGCAGGTCGTCGGGCTGGCGTGCGCGCCAGCTTTGGTTGTTGATGATGTGGGTGCGGGCGTCGACGGGTTGACCGTTGGCGGCGACGAAGTTGGTCGCTGGCCTGGGGTCGTTGGTGGAGAGTGCCGTGTTTGTGGGTCGGTGTTGGAGCTGCAGTGGCTCTGGTGGCAGGCAGTTGAGGGTGTTTGCCGCCATTGGGCGGCCGCTTGAGGCCGCTCTGCTTCCCGAAGAACGCGAGTACACTCGACCCTGCGAGTCGGCGCCTGCGTTTTACTGCTCGACGGCCTTTGCGAGCAGGGCCCTGACATACTGGATCTGTACGGCACCGTCGCCGGTGGCCGTGATGTTGCCAGCTGCTGCTTGGCCTGCCACGAGGTTGTCCATCGGGGTGGAGAACAGTGGGAGGCCGTTTGCGTCTCGCTCCCGTGAGGATACTACTATCCGCGGCTGATCTCTGGGGGGTGTGCGGTTGGGTGGAGGTGGGGCGCCCATCGCCGTCGACCCTGGCGGGGGCCGGGCGCTTCCTCCTGGTGGCGCGTTCTTGAAGATCGCGCGCTCGGCCGCGCGGGCCAGGTCGTTCTCGTCGTCGAAGCTCAGGGCGCGCCCTTGGACGGTGGGGTTCAGGCGCGACCTGATTCGCTGCTGGTGGTAGCGCGACAGCTCCTGCGCCGTCACCTACTCGAGGCAAAAAATTTCGCGCTCGGCTTGCTCCTTGCGGACTGCCTCCACCAGCTTCAGGCGGAGTTCCTCGACCTCCGTTGCCGTGGCGTTAGGAGGGATCGGGGTGGAGAAGGGATCCTCCGGCGGATAGGTGCCGGTCGCCATGTAGGTCACAGCGTGGCGACCGGTACCATCGCGGAGATCGGCGGAGTTTTTTGACCCGGAGTCGAAGTCGAAGATCCCAAGGATGGAAGGATCCTCGAAGTCTCCCAAGTTGGAGACCTGGGTGATGGAGCCCGCGGGTGAAACCGCGGTGATGGATCCGGCGAGTGACGCCGGGGTCGCCGAGTCGGCGTCGTCGTTGAGGGCCGCGTCTTCCATGGCCGCGGAGTTTTCGGCCACGTTGCTGTGGGCCGAGTTGTACTCGAAGGCGAGGCGATGGATCGTGCAGACCTGGCTCTCGGAGAGCCGATCGCGTGGCGGCGACTCGCGGATGCGAGCCGAGTCCTCCGAGACGATGACGTCGGTGAGGCCGACGAAGAGGCTGATCGTGCCTACTGGTAGGATCATGCTGTGTGTGACGGGTCGTGCCGCCGGGACGTAGCTGCTCGGCAAGATCTAGAGCATCTCGCCGATCGTTATCATGCGGCCGGTGGCGACCGTCTCGTTGATGGGCAGATTGGATCTCGCCGCAGAACACCGGCGAGACCGGCCAGGCCCCACGGTGGGCGCCACTATCATGGGAATGGTCACGGCAGATGCTGCAATCGGCAGCGAGTAGTAGAACGAGGGGAAAGGGCGGCCAGCCATCTGCGGTGCGAGATGAGGGCGGAGACACAAGGTTTTACCCAGGTTCGGCCCCCCGAAGGGTAAAGACCTACTCCTGCTAGATTGTATTATGGTGGAGGTACAATGGGCGAGCTCGACAGCTAGGCGGCGAGTCGCTTGGGTGTATGATGGAACGTATCTCTACACGCCCTGTAGGGAGGTTTATATAGACTTACCTCCCCTAGGGTTTACATATCTCAACCGAATCAGTTAAGGCTTCGGTACTTGTTTAACCTAATCCGACTGGGCCTATCTACTCGCCTGGGCCTTCAGCTTCCAGTCGCTTGGATCCACACCAGGCCTTGATCCAGTCGCCGTCTTGCAGGCCCACTCGCCAGTTCCTGGGCCAGTCGGAAACGTCCTGCTGGGTATACCCCGATAGGCATATCCCCATCACATGGTCCCCTATTTTATAAGCCACATCCCTGCGTTTGGAATCAGCATAGCTCTTTTGTCGTGATTGGGCTACCTTTAGCCTATCCCGAATCTGTCGTACCTTTTCTTCAGCATCCCAGATCAATTCAGGTCCAAAAAGGCTACGTTCACCAACTCCATTCCATAACAACGGAGTCCTACACTTCCTGCCATATAGAACTTCAAACGGAGCCATCTTGATACTTGTCTGGTAGCTGTTGTTGTACGAGAACTCAGCATACGGCAGGTTATCATCCCAACTAGACCCATAGTCTAGTGCGCAAGCTCTCAACATATCTTCCAGAATCTGGTTCACTCTTTCTGTTTGGCCATCCGTTTGAGGGTGGAAGGTAGTACTGAATTCCAGTCGGGTTCCAAGAGACTCATGTAGTTGTCGCCAAAACTTTGAAGTAAACTGGGTGCCTCTGTCTCACACAATTCCCTTGGGAACACCATGTAGTCTTACAATCCTTGACATGTATATCTTAGCAAGATTAGCACTTGTTTACGTGGTATTTACGAGGATGAAGTGAGCCACCTTGGTGAAGTGGTCCACCACTACCTAGATAGAATCAAATCCAGAACGTGTCCGGGGCAATCCGTGATGAAATCCATGCCTACCTTATCCCACTTCCAGTCGGGTATAGGTAGTGGTTGAAGTAATCTGGCCGGTTTCTGACGCTCGGCTTTAACTCTAATGCATACATCACACAGAGAAATATATTCGGCAATTTCTCTTTTTAGGTTATTCCACCAAAATCTATCCTTCACATCCATGTACATCTTCGTGTTTACTGGATGAATTGAGTATGGTGAGTCATGCGCTTCTTGTAAAATCATCTTCCTAATATCGGTGTCATTGGGAACACACAAACGCTTCCCATACCCAAGGGTCCCTTGTTCGTCCAGACGAAATTCTTTTGCTTTTCCTTCACTTATCTTGACTCTTATTTCTTCCAGCTCTTTATCTCCTTTTTGTGCCTCCTTGATTCTTTCTTGTAAAGTAGACACTATTTCCATAGTCGCTACGTGTCCTTTCGGAACTATTTCTAGCCTGATATCCTTGAATTGCTTGCATAAATCTTCTGGAAGTTCCCCTGCGGTAAGTCCATTCACATAAGCCTTACGACTTAAGGCATCGCCACCACATTTGCCTTTCCGGGGTGGTACTGTAAATCCAAGTCATAATCCTTAATCAGTTCAAGCCATCTTCTTTGCCTCATATTTAACTCCTTTTGGGTGAAGATGTACTTCAAACTCTTATGATCTGTGAACACATCACAATGTTTGCCCATGAGGTAGTGTCTCCATACCTTGAGTGCATGAACCACAGACGCAAGTTCCAAATCATGTGTGGGGTAGTTGTGTTCGTGGTTTTTAAGTTGTCGGGAGGCATAGGATACCACTTTCCCATCCTGCATCAATACACTTCCAAGTCCTTGTCGAGAAGCATCACAATAGACTTGAAAATCCTTTTGGATATCAGGCAGACACAGAACTGGCGCCGTTACAAGGCGTTTCTTCAACTCTTGAAAACTTGCTTCACATGCCTCGGTCCATAGGAATTTCTTTTCCTTCTTCAATAGTTCCATCATGGGTTTTGCTATTTTGGAAAAGTTTTCAATGAACCTCCAGTAATATCCTGCGAGGCCCAAGAAACTCCAAATATCTCCCACATTTTTAGGTGACTCCCATTCAGTCACGGAAGCTACCTTACTAGGATCTATGGCAAATACTTTTGCCGACACAACATGACCGAGGAATCCTACTTCCTTTAACCAGAATTCGCATTTGCTGAATTTGGCATACAACTTGTGTTCTCTTAGTTTTTCCATAATTAGGCGCAGATGTTTCTCGTGTTCCTCTTCATCCTTGGAGTATATGAGTATATCATCTATGAATACCACGATAAACTTGTCCAAATATTCCATGAACACCATGTTCATCATGGTCATGAAGTATGTCGGGGCATTGGTTAGACCAAAAGACATCACGGTGTACTCATACAATCCGTATCTTGTGGTGAAGGCTGTTTTGGGCACATCCTGTTCTCGAATCTTTAGCTGAAAGTAGCCTGATCGCAGATCGATCTTTGAGAACACACTGGCTACCTTTAACTGGTCAAACAAGTCATTGATGTTGGGCAGAGGATAATTATTCTTGATCGTCACTTTGTTCAACGAGTGGTAGTCCACAACCAACCTCTTGGTTTTATCTTTCTTTTCCACAAATAGGACAGGTGCTCCTCAAGATGACGCGCTGGGTTGGATGAATCCCTTGTCCAATTGTTCCCTAAGTTGTTTCTTGAGTTCCTTTAACTCGTCCACATCCATCTTGTATGGTCTCTTAGCTATCGGCCCCGTGCCTGGCATCAAGTCAATGAGGAACTCGATATCACGGTCGGGAGGCATTCCGGGCAACTCCTCTGGAAAGACATGTAACTACCTCGGTGAATTACGCTCCTAGTTACAAGCCTGGATGAGCAGAAATGGTTGAAATAGTACGGTGGGGCCCAAATGCCACTCACAGGTAGACCTTTCGGCCGTCCCAACCATTTCCAAACATCAGGACAAGAACGGGCGGCGTAATCGGCAGGCGAAGGGATCAACTACATACACAAATGAGTATGTATGCAAGCCACCATACAATAGTACATCAGAGCCATTCCATCTAAAAAGAAAGGAAATATAGCAACGCCATACGGCAAGATCCAAATATCCTAGATAGATATAATAGTTTAGGATATCTCCTCATACATCAAACATTAGAGTATCAAGCGGAAGCGGAAGACAAAATCCGAGTACGGATAAGAAGCAAATCGGCATAAGATGCCCCATAAATAAGCACATTCCGCCCACAGATCTCACGGATCCCCATTCCCGGAATCTCTACACCGAATGATCGTTGCCCACATCGTCCGTCTCTTCCACCCAGTATCCATCTTGCGAGTGTACCTGTTCATCTGAACCAATAATTTATCGTGTGAGACCCTAGGGGTACTCAGCAAGTCTTTATGCCTCTAAAGGGGACACAACCTGGGGTGACGCAATTGCAGCAAAAGGTAAACCCTAGCAATTCTATAGATACTCGCTAACCATCCGCCTAACCAGAGATAGACGGATGTCCGTGAATTAATAGCAACAGTTATAATAGTTATAACGGTAATATCCACAGATCCATCCTCCTCCTCGCTTACCGACGAGGAAGCGGACGAACAACCCCCCCCATCCGTTGGCAATTTTTATTATCCAATCCATGAGTGTTGCACTATTTACTAGTCAGGTACTTAGTCAAATTAAAAGCGGTACTTTAGTTATGCTTGTCTATGATCGAGAAACTGTGCTCCAAGTCGTCCATAACCGCGGACACGGCTTTCAGAAAGTTTTACCCTGCAGGGGTGCACAAATATCAACACACACTCGATATGCCTCGGAAAAACCAAATCAAAACCCAACGAGGCAGTCACGACAAAGCAATCATAGGATTCAGAAATATTTCAGGGGGGCACCCCATTAAGCTACCCGCGATGAAGTTGGCCGACTCCGAGACGGACTCAAGGTTTGCGCCAATGGCTGTGAACGACTGGGAACCCAAAAATGTGACTGGTTTGTCGACACCGCGAAAACACTCCGCTTTCCTAAACAGTACAGTGTGCAGTACCTCGCACAATTTAAATAAAGCAGTAAAGCATGGCATAAGTACAGGATAGTAAATAAAACCTCAAACTAGTTTGTGGCCCCAAGAAAATAAGAATGAATCAAGCTCTGGCTCAGGGGGGTTCATAAGCCTCCCGGATGTGGATAGCGTGAATATTCAAGGAACAGGAATCAAGTACTCGGGGTCCTACGGGACAGAAGTGAGCCTGAAAAACCAAATAGCGAATATGGCTCACCGGTGCCACTTTCATTAGTTATCCCATTACTACCCAGATTAAGTTGTATAGGTACCTCGTTATCCATCAGACTCTCACATACCCTGCACATGCTGTTCTACGACTCTCATGGCTCAAACAACTCCTGTAGTAATGGCTCATGGGATGGAGGAACAAGCTACGGTGGGGTTTAAAAGTAAAGGCTATGCAATACTTGGGATTCAATTTAATGCAATCGCGACTCAATGATGCAAGAATAAGATAGAGGCAATAGGTACTATATGTATGCAAGCATGTGGTAGTGCTTGCCTGGCATCTCAGTTGAAGCGAGAGAAGGATCTGGGTAGTTCTCCTGGTTCTCTTGATATATCCCCTGCTCAGCGTCTATTCGGAGGAGAACCAAACAAACAAGGGCCAACATAAATAAAGTGCGCAAGCATATGATTAAAATGCGACAAGCAAACAATCATGCCATGATGAATGATGCACAATTTGCATGGCAATAAAGTAGCATGGCATGGGTGAGGTGTGAAGTACAAGATTAAATCATTTTATTTAATTTTGGCCACAATTTATCCTCATATTAGTTGCTGTACACTTTATATTTATATGATGCATGCTGCAAAACAGATGATGGAATGCATAAACAGAAAGGTCTCGTCGAGCTAATCATTTTAGACATATTATTTGTTAAATTTGGAGTTATAAAACAAAAGTTATTAATTAATTAAGGCAAAAAGGGCATTTTATTGTAATTTTAATCAACTTGCAATTTTAAATGTTCAAAATATATTTTGGATGAAAGATTTGAACTGCTCACATTTTTTTGATTTGAAAACATATATTATTTGTATTAATTGGGTTTGTATTTTAAAAGTTATTTAAAAACAGAAATAAATTTGAATTTGAAATAATTTGAAAAAGATTTGAATTAAAACAGATATACAGAAAGTCTTTTTGTACTCAGGAACAGCTAACCCCAGCCACTGACGGGTGGGGCCAGTCTTGGGACTCCACAGTACTGAAAAGATTTTACACGGCCTAATCTAGCTCAAGCGAATGACATGTGGGGCCACGGCACACGGACCAGCGTGTCGTGATCTGTCATGTGGGGTGCCAGCGGGCGAGCTGGAGCACGGGTTACGGCCAGAGAAAACAGAGGGCTTTTCTGCAAAACTTCACCGAGACAGACAGATGGGCCAGGCTGGACCGCGGGATGCACACGCAAAGCAGCAGGGGGTTATCGGCAAAAAGTGCGGCCGTACTGTTCCTCTTCTCCACGAGCAGAGGACAGATCGGACGCTACCTTGACGCCGCTGGATTCGATCCGGGGATCCGGCATGCTGTGAGGCGGCAGCCGCTGCGGTGGGCTAGGGTTAGTGTCTGGGAGGCGGACAGGGCCTAGATGGGGCTTACGCGACGCTATGGCGAGGAGAAACGTACGCGACACCGGCGCACAGAGGCCGTTCGTCGGATTGTCCGGCGCGACCAGGGCAAGGCTGCGACGACGAGGATGTCTGGGGGGTTGGGTAGATCACCTAGAGTTGGTTGACGTGGTCGGATCGGCTGGGCGGGAGGCAGCGATGCATGAGACGGACCGGAGCTAGGGTTCCACGTCGGAGCGCGTCGGTGTTCAGCGGCCTGGGGCTCCTCCTCCTCGCTGCTGTGTACAGAGGCGACGCCGGGGATCTCCTGTCCTTCCTCGACGACCACAACACCACGCCCGCCTCCTCGTACTGCAGGTGGACGCTGAAGCCGACGGTGGCCGGTGATGGTTAGCTGGCGGCGATGGAGAAGAGAGGGGAGCGGGCAGGGCGCCTCGGCCAGATCTGGAGATGCAGGAGGACCGTGAGGTGGTGGTGGTAGCAGAGGGGAGAGGGTGCCGTGGGGAGATGGGGTAGATGGGAAAAGGTGGCCTCGGTGCCACCTTTCTCTCCTCCTCCTCACGTGCTTGGGTCGGCCAGACAGTGCATGGGGGCTTCTGTGGGACCAGAGGCGAGGCCAAGGAGGCAGGCTCGGGCTAGGGGCCACAAGGCAGGGAGATAAGAGAGGGAGAGAGGGTAGGCTTGGGTTAGGGTTTTGGGGGAGCCTCGGGTGAGCTAGGCTCGGTTAGGGTTTGGTATGAGGGTAGCTAGGGCAGGGGTGAGGTGGCCAGGAAGAGAGGGTGGCCGGTGGGGCCAAGCTAGGTGAGAGAGAGAGGCCGAGAGAGAGGAAGGTAGGTTTAGGGTTTAGCTTAGAGAGGGGGTATGGTTTAGAGAGGGGGGTAGAGAGGAGAGATTAGGTGGAGTGTCCTTTATGACAAGATCAAGCATGCTCTAGACAAGCTCCAACAAGATCAAGTCAAGAAAAAGAGAGGGATGTGAAGCTAGGGTTTAAGCAAGATCAAAATAGATCAAGCCAAAAGAAAGGATAGAGATAGAGAGAGAGAGAGATGATGATCCACTCAAGATTCAAATAAAAACCAAATACTAGAAAACGTGGCACTTGCATGGCCCATGCAAAATATTTAATACCATGTTGATTCTTGTGAAGACAATAATATTAAACATGGCATTGTTCCTTTGCATTTCCAATAGTGGAATAAAGCCAAGCAAAAGAAATGAAAGGATGCCCCATGTGGAGTAGTTGGAGATGGCCATGTTTGAAATAAAATGGGACATGCTAGTGTGTATGTTCCACTAGATGATTACTAGTCCCCCAAAAATATTCCCACATGAGCATAAATCCATAATAATCCATATGGAAGCTAGGGAAAAAGGGTTCCACTCACAAGGCATGCAAAGGTGACCATGTGGCTCTCATATATCCATAATGTGAAAACAACATGATGCTAAGATGAGAGTATGTGGATAAAGAATTGGATCCATCCCAACCCACATGAGCTAGAGGTAAACTCAATTAAAGTGCAAAGCTCATATTAAGTTGGATGGTGGAATTATAAGGTGGTGAAGAAAGGTGGTGGAGTTAAATAAAAGATATGCCCCCAACTCAACTTGGGCATTTAACAATATATCAACAGCCAAATACAATATCAAGAGGCAAATACAATTAACAATGCATATGAGAGAAGAACCAAATCAAAAGGGTTTTATATGATGCTCAAATGCAAGGTGGCATGATGACATGAGCATGATATAATGATGATGCAACAATTATATGTTTGAAGTAGCCATTATATTACTAGACCAAGTAGCATTACAATTGTTAGACAATTGGGATGTTACAACTCTCCCCCACTAAACAGGAATCTCGCCCCGAGATTCTAGGTAGAAGAAGAAGACACAAAGAGGGTAGGATACTTGGCACGGAGCTCATCTTCGCGTTCCCAAGTGGCTTCATCAACGGAATGGTGCGACCACTGCACCTTGCAGAACTTGATGGACTTGTTGCGAGTCCTTCTTTCTGCGACTTCAAGGATTTTTGTGGGGTGTTCTTGATAAGACAGGTCTTCTTGGAGGTTGATAAGCTCATTGTCCACGGTCCTGCCGGGATCCTTGAAGCACTTATTGAGCTGAGAGATGTGGAAAACATCATGGACCTTGAGTTTTTCCGGGAGCTCAAGAGCATAAGCAACTTCTCCTCTTCTTCCACGAATTTTGAAGGGACCAATGTATCTAGGAGCCAGCTTCCCTTTGATACCAAAACGGTGTGTGCCTCTCATGGGAGTGACACGAAGGTAAACGAGATCACCAGGGACATACTCCATGTCCGTGTGCTTTCTGTCATAATTGCTCTTCTGGCGACTTTGAGCAATCCTCAGATTTTCAAGAATGATGTGAACCTTCTCCTCCGCTTGAGTTACAATGTCAGGGCCAAACAACATTCTTTCTCCTGCACCCGACCAACCAATCGGAGTTCTGCATTTGCGACCATAAAGAGCCTCAAATGGTGCCATCTTTAGACTTTTCTGGAAGCTATTGTTGTAAGAGAATTCAGCATAAGGAAGACATTCTTCCCACTTCATGCCAAAAGAGATGACGCTTAAAGCAAGCATATCCTCCAGAATCTGATTGATCCTTTCAACTTGTCCTTGCGACTGAGGGTGGTAAGCTGTGCTGAAATTCAACTTTGTTCCCAAAGCATTTTGGAAACTTTCCCAGAACTTAGAAGTGAAGATGCTTCCACGGTCTGAACTGATCTCGAGAGGAACCCCATACAGAGAGACAATTCTGTTGATATAGAGCTCGATAGCTGAATTGCAGAAATGGTTTCCTTGACGGGGAAGAAGTGAGCCACTTTGGAAAGCCTGTCAATGACAACAAAGATTGCATTGTTGCCCTTCTGCGACCTTGGAAAACCAGTGATGAAGTCCATCTCTACTTTCTCCCATTTCCATTCCGGGGGTTTCAATGGCTGTAGAAGACCGGAAGGTTTCTGATGGACAGCTTTCACTCTGCGGCAGACATCACACTCCGCGACATACTTGGCACAATACCGTTTCAAACCAGGCCACCAATATTGTGTTTTCAAGTCCATGTACATCTTTGTGCTTCCAGGGTGGATAGAAAGAACAGAATCATGCGCCTCCTTGAGAACTTGCTATCTCAAACCCGGGTAGTTCGGAACAAACATCCGGTGTTCAAAGAAAAGCGTGCCTTGATCATCGACGTGGAAGGACTCATACTTCGGAAGCTGAAGTTTAGAGATGATCTTCCTGGTGTACGGGTCACCCAGCTGACGAGAGCGAACCTTTTCTTCCAAGAGAGGGGTCGCTAGAAGGTTCAGGAGATACCCTTGTTCCACAATTTCAAGGTTGAGCTGACGGAATTCCTCGCACAAGAGAGGCTGTTGTTCTTCCATCATGAGGTTGTTGACATAAGCTTTACGGCTGAGAGCATCTGCCATGACATTAGCTTTGCCCGGAGTGTAGTTGATGGTCAAATCAAAATCATTGATTGCCTCAATCCATCTCCTCTGCCGAAGGTTGAGAGAAGGCTGTGTAAAGATATACTTCAGACTCTTGTGATCAGAAAAGATCTCACAACGGTTACCAAGCAAGTAGTGCCTCCATACTTTCAAAGCAAAGACAACTGCTGCGAGCTCGAGGTCATGTGTAGGATAGTTGATCTCATGCGTCTTCAACTGTCGAGAGGCATAAGCAACAACTTGTTTTTCTTGCATAAGGACCGCACCCAATCCTTGCAAAGAGGTGTCACAGAATATCTGGAACGGCTTGGATGTATCCGGAGGAACCAAGACTGGTGTGGAAGTGAGCTTCTCTTTGAGTGTCTCAAAGCTTGCTTGACATGCAGGAGTCCAAAGGTATTTCTTGCCTTTCTTGAGGAGATCGGTAAGAGGCTTCGCTATCTTCGAAAAGTTCTGCATGAAGAGACGACAATAACTAGCCAAACCAAGGAAACTCCGCACCTCTTTGACATTAACAGGAGGAAGCCATTCAACAATTGTCTTCACAGTTTCCGGATTGACTGCAATGCCCTTGGCAGAGATGACGTGACCAAGATAGGTTACTTGAGGCAGCCAAAACTCACACTTGGAGAACTTTGCATACAAGCGGTTCTCACGAAGCTTGTTTAGGACACACCGAAGGTGTTCTTCATGCTCTTCTTGTGACTTAGAATAGACTAGGATGTCATACAGGTAAACCACAACGAACTTGTCGAGATACTCCATGAAAACCGAGTTCATGAGCCTCGAGAAGGTGGCAGGTGCGTTGGTGAGACCGAAAGACATGACCGTGTACTCATACAGGCCATAGCGGGTGGTGAAAGCTGTCTTAGGAACATCTTCCTTGCGAATCTTGATTTGGTGATAACCACTTCTCAAGTCAAGCTTAGAGAATACCACAGCTCCAGCTAGCTGATCAAAGAGATCATTAATCTGCGGAAGGGGATATTTATTCTTGATGGTTTTAGCATTGAGAGCCCGATAGTCAACACAAAGTCTATAAGTCTGGTCTCGCTTCTTCACAAAGAGGGTTGGGCTACCCCAAGAAGAAGTACTGTGTTGAATGAAACCCAACTTCTCTTGTTCATCAAGCTAACGTTTGAGTTCAGCCAACTCAGCAGGACCCATCTTATAAGGCCGCTTGGAGATAGGAGCGGTACCAGGTTCAAGCTCAATTACAAACTCAACCTCACGATCGGAGGCATACAGCAACTCTTGGGAAAGACATCGGGAACTCACAGACCACGGAACACTCTGAATAGATTCCATAGCATCAACATTGAGTCGCCAAAGAGAAAAGCTGGATAGCGGAGTCGGCGTGGAGAATAGACTATATGGCCTTGAGGAATCTTTAGAGAAACCGGCGTTGCACAATCAATCACAGCTGCATTTGCTGTCAACCAATCCATGCCCAAGATGACATCAATGTCAGAATTGCCCAGAATGATTAAGGAAGCCGAGAACGAAGAGCCACCAATCTCAATTTGATTGCCACGGCTGATTTTAGAAGCTGCCATGTTGCTCCAGGCGAAAGGACCATTAACCGCTTAAGGAGAGGATCCATAGCTAACCCATTCTCATCTGCAAACTTGGTTGACACAAAAGAATGCGATGCACCAGAATCAAACAAAACTCGTGCAGGGACTGAGTTAACGGATAGCATACCCATCACAACTCCAGGTGCATGCTCAGCTTGAGCGGTGTTGACACAGTTGGCACAAGCAACAGTAGACCGGGGCTTGGTGTTGATGTTGAGAGCCCGAGGTGGTGGTGCACGAACCAAAGGAGAGCTTGCCGCAGATCTTGGAGGTGGTGGAGGAAGAGCCTTGTTCTTCATCGGATAGTTCCAGCTTTGATGCCCAGAGTTTCCACACGTGTAACAAGCACCAGGTGGACGTGGAGCAACGTAGTCAGGGACTCCGCCAGGCGCTCCAGAGTAGTGGTGGTTGTAGCCCCTGGGAGCAGCAGTGAGGAAGTTTGGTGGCCTTGCCGCGAAGCTTGAAGGTCTTGGTGGAGCCGGGAGCGACGGTGGGGTGTTGGGAACCCAGACACGACGCTTAGAAGGAGCTGACATAGCTGAAGAGCCTGCTGCATCACGGCTGTGTTTCTTTGACTCCTCAAACACTTGCCTACTTGCTTCTTCCTGCAGAGTTGTATGCTGAAGTTCCAGAAAAGACGCCGGCCTTGGATGTGTGATTGCATACTTAATCGATGCATTGAGCCCTTGCCTGAACCTCTTTTGCTTCTTCTTGTCATCGGAGATCTCATCGCCACCATAACGAGAAAGGTTCATGAAGTTCCTGATGTAGGTGTTGACATTGTCATTGCCCTGCTTAAGGTTGAGAAACACTTCCTTCATCCTCTCCATGACAATTTCTGACAGATACTGCTCTTTGAAAGCTCCAGTGAACTGTCCCCAAGTAGGCTGAAAACCAGTGCAGTTTGCCTTCAGGTAATTCTCCCACCAGAGAGCTGCATCTCCCTTCAGAAGGTGAGTAGCACACTTTACCCATTCTTGCTCAGGAACATCAGCAGTCATCAGCAGCCTCGACATCTCGCGCAACCAATCATCAGCATCAAGTGGTTGATATGAAACATCAAACTGGCGTGGGTTGAACTTCAGGAAGCTCTTGATGTCTCCTCGCTTGGGAGGTGGAGGTAGCGGAACAAACTCATTCCTCCTGACACTTTCCTCAAAACGCTGCTGGTTCTGCTGCATTGCTGCCAAGGCATTGGCGATGCTTGACAACGCTGCCCCCAGTTCAGGTTGTATGTCCTCCTCAGAATGGCGTGGTGGTGCCATCCTGTGATTGATATAAAACACAAGTCAGTACTATGATGGAGAATAATAATAATCCAAAATAGTACCAAAATGGAATTAATCAAGATTAAAGGATACAATTTACTAAGATGATATTAAAATATCAACGAAGTTCAAAGCACCTAGAATATATTAAGCATATCGCACACGACTTAAAAGGAGTGTGGTACACGAATATATCAAAGAAAAAAAATCCACAAATTTCGGCATTAAAATACCAATAGATGCGCAAAATCACTTAACGAATCAAGATTAGTGACACTACCAATTCAATATACAGGAGCGAATGATAAGAGTAGTGGTATGGTCGCGACTCCATCCCGCACTCAAATCATTACTCCGCACATGAATAAGTAGAACACATATCCCAACCCCTTCTTCTCACGATGAACCTAAAGATTAGTAACTACGGAAACGAACACCCCAAACAAGATGACGTCGGATAACAAAGAGTGAGACAAATCGCGGCGGTATACAACGAATCAGATAGATCGCGTCGGTTAGCAAAAGCCTGTCGGTATGGAATGTACCAACAGTTGATAACCAAAGGCAGATAAAGATAACAAGTTGGATGCAACAGATAGACAAGGAATTACACACACACACTATCTATGGTACTACGGAAACCCAGAACACGTGAATCCTGATTTGAATTTAAAAAGAGGATTGAAAACGTTACACTTCCTTACCAGAAAAGGGTGGGTGGGTGGGTAAGAAGAAAAGTGGAAGCAGTCCTACTCGCGTTTTGTTTTCCCTAGTATACATAACTACCAAAATATTTGCTAGACGGACAACGACCATTTGGCTGAGACCACGAAGGCGGGATGGCTCGATACCAATTGTAACTACCTCGGTGAATTACGCTCCTAGTTACAAGCACGGATGAGAAATGGTTGAAATAATGCGGTGGGGCCCAAATGCCACTCACAGGTAGACCTTCGGCCGTCCCAACCATTTCCAAACATCGGGACAAGAGCAGGCGGCGTGTCGGCGAAGGATCAACTACATACACAAATGAGTATGTATGCAAGCCACCATACAATAGTACATCGAGCCATTCCATCTAAAAAGAAAGGAAATATAGCATACGGCAAGATCCAAATATCCTAGATAGATATAATAGTTTAGGATATCTCCTCATACATCAAACATCAGAGTATCAAGCGGAAGCGGAAGACAAAATCCGAGTACGGATAAGAAGCAAATCGGCATAAGATGCCCCATAAATAAGCACATCCCACCCACAGATCTCACGTATCCCCGTTCCCGGAATCTCTACACCGAATGATCGTTGCCCACATCGTCCGTCTCTTCCACCCAGTATTCATCTTGCGAGTGTACATTCATAGAACCAATAATTTATCGTGTGAGACCCTAGGGGTACTCAGCAAGTCTTTATGCCTCTAAAGGGGACACAACCTGGGGTGACGCAATTGCAGCAAAAGGTAAACCCTAGCAATTCTATAGATACTCGCTAACCATCCGCCTAACCAGAGATAGACGGATGTCCGTGAATTAATAGCAACAGTTATAATAGTTATAACGGTAATATCCACAGATCCATCCTCCTCCTTGCTTACCGACGAGGAAGCGGACGAACAACCCCCCCCCCATCCGTTGGCAATTTTTATTATCCAATCCATGAGTGTTGCACTATTTACTAGTCAGGTACTTAGTCAAATTAAAAGCGGTACTTTAGTTATGCTTGTCTATGATCGAGAAACTGTGCTCCAAGTCGTCCATAACCGCGGACACGGCTTTCAGAAAGTTTTACCCTGCAGGGGTGCACAAATAGCAACACACACTCTATATGCCTCGGAAAAACCAAATCAAAACCCAACGAGGCAGTCACGATAAAGCAATCACAGGATTCAGAAATATTTCAGGGGGCCACCCCATTAAGCTACCCGCGACAAAGTTGGCCGACTCCGAGACGGACTCAAGGTTTGCGCCAATGGTACGTGAGCATGGAACCCGAAAATGTGACTGGGCTTGTCGACACCACGAAAACACTCCGCTTTCCTAAACAGTATAGTGTGCAGTACCTCGCACAATTTAAATAAAGCAGTAAAGCATGGCATAAGTACAGGATAGTAAATAAAACCTCAAACTAGTTTGTGGCCCCAAGAAAATAAGAATGAATCAAGCTCTGGCTCAGGGGGGTTCATAAGCCTCCCGGATGTGGATAGCGCGAATATTCAAGGAACAGGAATCAAGTACTCGGGGTCCTAGGGGACACAAGTGAGCCTGAAAAACCAAATAGCGAATATGGCTCACCGGTGCCACTTTCATTAGTTATCCCATTACTACCCAGATTAAGTTGTATAGGTACCTCGTTATCCATCAGACTCTCACATACCCTGCACATGCTGTTCTACGACTCGCATGGCTCAAACAACTCTTGTAGTAATGGCTCATGGGATGGAGGAACAAGCTGCGGTGGGGTTTAAAAGTAAAGGCTATGCAATACTTGGGATTCAATTTAATGCAATCGCGACTCAATGATGCAAGAATAATATAGAGGCAATAGGTACTATATGTATGCAAGCATGTGGTAGTGCTTGCCTAACAGCTCAGTTGAAGCGAGAGAAGGATCTAGGTAGTGCTCCTGGTTCTCTTGATATATCCCCTGCTCAGCGTCTATTCGGAGGAGAACCAAACAAACAAGGGCCAACATAAATAAAGTGTGCAAGCATATGATTAAAATGCGACAAGCAAACAATCATGCCATGATGAATGATGCACAATTTGCATGGCAATAAAGTAGCATGGCATGGGTGAGGTGTGAAGTACAAGATTAAATCATTTTATTTAGTTTTGGCCACATTTTATCCTCATATTAGTTGCTGTACACTTTATATTTATATGATGCATGCTGCAAAACAGATTATGGAATGCATAAACAGAAAGGTCTCGTCGAGCTAATCATTTTAGACATATTATTTGTTAAATTTGGAGTTATAAAACAAAAGTTATTAATTAATTAAGGCAAAAAGGGCATTTTATTGTAATTTTAATCAACTTGCAATTTTAAATGTTCAAAATATATTTTGGATGAAATATTTGAACTCCTCACATTTTTCTGATTTGAAAACATATATTATTTGTATTAATTGGGTTTGTATTTTAAAAGTTATTTAAAAACAGAAATAAATTTGAATTTGAAATAATTTGAAAAAGATTTGAATTAAAACAGATATACAGAAAGTCTTTTTGTACTCAGGAACAGCTAACCCCAGCCATCGACGTGGGTGGGGCCGATCTTGCCAGGACTCCACAGCGCACAGAAAACATTTTACACGGCGGCCTAATCTAGCTCAAGCGAATGACATGTGGGGCCACGGCACACACGGACCCGCGTGTCAGCGAACGGTCGCGCGGGGGCTGCCAGGCGGGCCGAGCTGGAGCGCGGGTTACGGCCAGAGAAAACAGAGGGCTTTTCTGCAAAACTTCACCGAGACAGACAGCTGGGCCAGGCTGGACCGCGGGTTGCACACGCAAAACAGCAGGGGGTTATCAGCAAAAAGTGCGGCCGTCCTGTTCCTCTTCTCCATGACGAAGGAGAGGATGATAGGTGCTTCGCCGCCGCTGACACGACGCGGATTCGATCCGGGATCGCGTGGCGTGGCTGAGGCGGCCGCCCGCGTGGGCTAGGGTTAGTGTGGGAGGCGACAGGGGGCCTAGGGCTTGGGGCGCTTACGCTATGGCGAGGAGAAAGCGTCTGTGGCCGGCGCCTGAAGGCCGTTCGTCGGATTGTCCGGCGACCAGGGCAAGGCTGCGAGGATGTCTGGGGGTTTGGTAGCTCACCAGAGTTGGTTGGCGTGGTCGGATCGGCTGGGCGAGGAGGCGGCGATGGCGATGACGGACCGGAGCTAGGGTTCCACGCGTCGGGCCGTCGGTGTTCGTGGCACTGGGCTCCTCCTCCTCGCTGCTGTGTCTGAGGCGGCCTGGGATCTCCTGTCCTTCCTCGGCGACCACAACACCACGCCTCCTCGTCACTGCAGGTGGGCCTTGGCCGAGCGGTGGCAGCGATGGTTAGCTGGCGGCGATGGAGAAGAGAGGGGAGCGGGCAGGGCGCCTCGGCCAGATCTGGAGATGCAAGAGGACCATGAGGTGGTGGTAAAGCAGAGGGGGAGAGGGGTGCCGTGGGGAGATGGGGTAGATGGGAAAAGGTGGCCTCGGTGCCACCTTTCTCTCCTCCCCTCCTCACGTGCTTGGGTCGGCCAGGACAGGTGCATGGGGGCTTCCAGGTGGGACCAGAGGGCGAGGCCAAGGAGGCAGGGGCAGGCTCGGGCTAGGGGGCCACAAGGCAGGGAGAGAAGAGAGGGAGAGAGGGTAGGCTTGGGTTAGGGTTTTGGGGGAGCCTCGGGTGAGCTAGGCTCGGTTAGGGTTTGGTATGAGGGTAGCTAGGGCAGGGGTGAGGTGGCCAGGAAGAGAGGGTGGCCGGTGGGGCCAAGCTAGGTGAGAGAGAGAGGCCGAGAGAGATGGAGGTAGGTTTAGGGTTTAGCTTAGAGAGGGGGTATGGTTTAGAGAGGGGGGTAGAGAGGAGAGATTAGGTGGAGTGTCCTTTATGACAAGATCAAGCATGCTCTAGACAAGCTCCAACAAGATCAAGTCAAGAAAAAGAGAGGGATGTGAAGCTAGGGTTTAAGCAAGATCAAAATAGATCAAGCCAAAAGAAAGGATAGAGATAGAGAGAGAGAGATGATGATCCACTCAAGATTCAAATAAAAACCAAATACTAGAAAAGGTGGCACTTGCATGGCCCATGCAAAATATTTAATACCATGTTGATTCTTGTGAAGACAATAATATTAAACATGGCATTGTTCCTTTGCATTTCCAATAGTGGAATAAAGCCAAGCAAAAGAAATGAAAGGATGCCCCATGTGGAGTAGTTGGAGATGGCCATGTTTGAAATAAAATGGGACATGCTAGTGTGTATGTTCCACTAGATGATTACTAGTCCCCCAAAAATATTCCCACATGAGCATAAATCCATAATAATCCATATGGAAGCTAGGGAAAAAGGGTTCCACTCACAAGGCATGCAAAGGTGACCATGTGGCTCTCATATATCCATAATGTGAAAACAACATGATGCTAAGATGAGAGTATGTGGATAAAGAATTGGATCCATCCCAACCCACATGAGCTAGAGGTAAACTCAATTAAAGTGCAAAGCTCATATTAAGGTTGATGGTGGAATTATAAGGTGGTGAAGAAAGGTGGCGGAGTTAAATAAAAGATATGCCCCCAACTCAACTTGGGCATTTAACAATATATCAACAGCCAAATACAATATCAAGAGGCAAATACAATTAACAATGCATATGAGAGAAGAACCAAATCAAAAGGGTTTTATATGATGCTCAAATGCAAGGTGGCATGACGACATGAGCATGATATAATGATGATGCAACAATTATATGTTTGAAGTAGCCATTATATTACTAGACCAAGTAGCATTACAATTGTTAGACAATTGGGATGCTACAAGACATCTGGGCATTCCTTTACAATGGGTACTTCCTCCAGGCTAAACCCCTTAAGAGAGTTCACCATGCCTTCCTTAAGTGCAAAATTTGACCTGATGCGAATCCTCTTTCCTTCCGGTGTTGTGAGCATGACAGTCCTTTTTGGCACAATCTATGACTCCTTCATATTCAGTCATCCAATTCATGCCCAATATTATGTCTAATCCTTGCGATTCTAGAACTACTAGACTTGTGGGAAAGATGTGTGTCCCAATCCTTAGTTCTAATCCCTGACAACCGGAGTTTGCCACTATTTCTCCCCCAGGAGAACTTACCCTTAGAGGAAAGTTTATAGTCTCCGTAGGTATATTGCCTCTATCCACAAAAACCCTTGATATGAATGAATGCGATGCACCAGTATCAAAAAGAGCAACTGGGGAAATAGAATTGAGCTTGAACTTACCAATCACGGAGTCTGGTGCATCACAAGCATCCTCCATAGAGACATGATTCACCGTGGCTTTGACAAACGATTTGGCTTCTTCCCGTTTCCATTGCCATGGTTGTGTCCATTTCCATTCCCATTGCCATTGCCATTCTTCTTCTCGAGGCAAGAGGTTGCATAGTGCCCTATCCTGTTGCACTTAAATCATGTCACCTCACTGAGATCCTTTTCATTGTTGCCATTCCCATGGCGGTTTTTATGCCCATTATGTTTGTGGCCGCCATGGTGATGACCGTTATGGTTATGGCCATTATTGTTATAAGGTGGTGGTGAGGAAGTGCGCTGCTTCTGGTACGGAACAAAGTTCTTGTGAGGGTTAGACTTCCTCTTGCGGTTTTCTATGCTCTTCCTTTTGGATTCCACCACAATGGCTTTGTCCAGGAGTTCCTGAAAGTTGTCAAATTTCTGATCCACAAGCTGAATGGATATCTCATCATTGAGTCCTCTTAAGAATTCCTCCTGCCTCTTGGCATCAGTGGAAACATCATCGGGTGCGTAACGGGCTAGCTTGTTGAAAATCTCACCATACTCGGTGACAGAACGGTGCAGCTGGTGTAGGTCGCGAAACTCGCGCCTTTTCAGAGTCATGACACCAGCAGCCACGTGATGAGTGCGAAAAGCTAACTCAAACTGATCCCAAGTGATAGAATCAATATCCGGGTGGGTGACTTGGTAGTTATCCCACCATTCTGCAGCAGGTCCTTCAAGCTGGTGTGCGGCATAACGTACCCTATCGGCTCCGACAGCTTGCACGGTGTCTAGCTTCTTGTTGATTGTATGTATCCAGCCATCTGTGATGATTGGTTCAGCGCTGCTAGTGATGGTAGGTGGGTTCAACCTCAAAAACCGAGTCAAGCGATCCTGTTGAGGTGGTGGCGGAGGTGGTGGTGGTGGCGGGTTGTTGTTGTTGTTTTGCATGTTCTGAGTGAGCAGTTGGATCAGCTGGTTCTAAGTGGCCAAAAGTTGTTCTATTTCCAGAGGAATTTCAGTGTTCGCACGTCTTGGTAGCATCTGTGGGGTTTGAGAGAAAAGTTAAGAAATAGATAGAAAGACTAAGTAGTAAACTCCTACCCTTATGAAAACACACCAAGCACACAAGACACATTAACACAACTTAACACAGAAAACAACCAAGTTTAACTAAACCAGAATTGTCTTGGTATTTATTACAATCGCGAATAATGTTCTACTATAGAATTAAAGGTGGTCCAACTATTACACATCTTCCACGCCTTCCTCTTCCTCATCCTCGAACGAGTAGCCTTCCTACTCTAGGGTTGTCTTGTACAACTCCATCTCCTTCGTGGTGTCTTCAAGCTTCTCTTGAAGGTTCTTTATCTCATCCTGCAGCTTCTTGGTAGTGGCTTCTAGCTGCTCCTGAAGTCCCTCCTTCTCGCTTTGTAGCTCCTCCACTAAACTTGACTTCTTCGCGGCTTCAAGTTGCTTTGCCAAGTCCCTCTTGGAAGCACACACATCATTAATTATCTTGCAAAGGCCTTCGGTTTGCACTTCAGTTCCATCGATCTCCTGCTTGAGTTCCCTAATCCTCTTGTTTTTATTTATCACCCTCTTCTCTTGGTTAGCGAACTTCTTCTCTTGGTCCTGGAACTTTATCTCTTGGAGCTTCATTGCCTCCTCCTGTTGCTTGATCATTTCCTCCTTCTCCTTGATGAGGGTGCATAGCTCGTCGTTCTTTAGCATCTCGAGGAAGGTACCTTTTCCAAGGTCATGGATGTGGCACTCCAAATCTTGATATTGTGTCCTTCGGCGCTTGGTAGAAGTCCTTTCCTCAAAGGTTAACTCCATGGGAATTCCTTCCTCATCTCGTCTTCCAAAGAGGCCGCCGCAGTGTCCTTGGAGAGCCTCATGATGACGTCCACATAGGCGACCTATGAGCTGCTGCAAGCTGATGCTAAGGGCCTTCTCCTTGGAATCGCTAACAATGTGGATTGCTATGTCTTCCTCCGGGTTCTTGCCTCGCTCTTTTCCTGGCTGGATGACTTTGACTCCCCAAAAGCCGTCCTTGTGGAGTTTCTTCATTGTGCTCCCCTGGATTGTTGGGAGGGGAAGGTCCAAACGTGTGAGTAGGTCCATGAGGCATCCACCAAAGCGAAGGGGCTCGATGTCCGCGATGGTGTCGTAGAGGAACCTTGTCATCTTTAAGTTAGAAGAATGAAAATTAGATACTTAATCAAGTAGAGGAAAGCAGATACTAGAAGTGCGGAAAATAACTTAGTAGAAAAGTAAGTAAGGCACATAAGTTAGAGGTGGTCCCAATCCTAGGGTCACGTCCTACAGGCAACGATGTGCTCTGATACCATTTGTAGTGGCCTCGGATTGGTAAGGATCCTAAGTCCCTGTGATTAACATGCTAGTCCCGGGATCAATAGCTAGCACTCACAGTCAATGAAATATCATGTAAAACACAAAGTCTTATTACACGGAGAATCCAGAGTATGAATTTATTACAAAGTTGCATAGCATTAAGCTAGCTCAAATAAGAGCGGAAACATAAAAGCAGCTTGAGTCCATCAACGCCCCAGGCTTGTCGAGTGTAGACTCGTGATCCCTACGCACCTTTCAATCTTCGGATTCTGCACATAAGACGTGCAACCAACAAGTTGGGTCAATACTTTGAATGTATTGGAAAATTACACCAAGGAAAGAAAGGACTATCTCTACATGCAAGGCTAGTTTAGGCTGTAGAGTTCATTTGCTCAAAGCTAGTTTTCTTAAGTAGAGAGAAGAAGAGAAGATTTTCCTACTTTGTAAACATTTGCTTAGATAAAATAAGGTCGAATGGCACACGAGGATATTACGCACCAAGTGTCCAAACAACCAAACACTTGGATATTACGCACCAAGTGACACTTGGATATTACACACCAAGTTCCCAAAATCCCACCCATTGGCGATATTACTCACGCCATGGAGTTTTAAAAACTTTGATTAGAAAAGAGAGAGGAAGATCCTTCAGATGCTCCATCCTTCAGATGCTCAATGTTGTTCTGTTACCATGAACACGGCTGATCGATCAGATTGCAATACTCTTGAGAGATTGTGCACTTTACCCATAATCCACGATCAAGTCCTTTTTACAGACAAGACCATGGCGAGGCTTTCCCTTAGTAGCCCCTCTACCTTCCAGATCCAACCGTGCCAAGAACCTCCAAATGTTGGTACCCAGGTGAGGTTTCCCACTAAGTACTAGGCCAAGACAGAGCCCATAATGTATTGTGGTTGCACTAGAAGCTTCTGAATTCTGAAACATGGCAGACTTCTTTGATTCCTGGGCGGCCGTCATCCACTAAAATCTCACTCATTGACCCGACAACCATTCCGCTAAAATCAATACTGGGACAAAATCATGAACAAGTGGTGTAACTTTCCTTGATCCGAGCAGCACTCTGCACAATTGCACTCCTTAGCGCACTCCGAACAATCTAACAAATCACAAACATGGGTCTAATCACAACTTGCACCAAATATGCCACAGAGATAACATGCATGCATGCAACATGGTATTTATGCAAGATTGGTTTTTCTATATTGACCAAGGTAGTATAATTGGGTTGCAATTGTGTTAAGGGTGTTACTAGGATTGATTTCCCATAGGTTTAAATCAATTTGGGTCACTAATATAATTCATAGGATTAATAGGAGATCCAACCATCTAATTAGCCCCAAATTAGATGTAATGATCTTAAGCAAAGTTTTATAATTTTTTTCAGTAGGTATTGCGGAAACAAAGTCAACGCAACAAGAATCAACTAAAATGGAGTTCTAATTATTTTTCTACGAATTAAATACTCCAATCTAATGATTAAATTCTACAGCGAAAACCCTACTGTAAACTTGGAATTTTATTGCCGATCTGTGTTCTACATAAAATTATGAATCCAACGGTATATTATAAGCTAAATTTGGCCAAGTATTTAATTTTATATGAATTTCGCAAGTTTTAAACTAAATCTGCAAACATATCTAGCCCTAACTCGAGAATGCGCCAAGTGACAGAGCCTGATTGGCTCCAGCTAGACGACGCAGCGCTGACGCGGCGCACTGATGCGTGCGGGCCACGTGGCACACCGTGACTCGCCGATACCCCTTCGGTCTAACTTCTAATCTGAGCCGCAGCCTGCAGATCCAACGGACGGGGAAGGGCGGCGACTTACCGCGGTGGTGTCGATGGCGAGACGGCGGCGGCTCTGTCGGACGTGGTCGTCGGTGGTGTTGCGGTGGCTCTTCGGGGCAGCGGAGAAGACGATGGCGTGCGGCTCCTTCTTGCGGTCCCGCGTGCGAGATCGGCTCCGGCCTTCTCTTCCTCGTCAGACCCGGCTCTGCGATCCCCTTGACTCGGCGACACTTCGGCGAGCGATTCCCAATGATTTGCTGCAGTAGAGAGAGGGATAAGTGAATGGGGCGAATCAGTGGTGAATGAGGGAAAGCTCTAGAGGAAGAAAGGAGCAAGGGGGAGTCCCAAACGTCTCGGTGAAATCAACCCGACGGCGGCGGCGCGAGACATCGATTTGCTAGGGTTTTGCAAGGAAAAGAAATTGGGCAAGGTGAGGCCGAGGGTGGCGGGGGTTATATGGGGCTGATTCTTGGGCGAGGGGTTTGATAACAGCCGCGAATCCAACCAGAATCTGTTTGAATTCATGCTGCTGGAGGACTCCTGCTCGAGGTAGGGGACGACCCTGTGGGTCCCGGCTGTCAGCGGAGGCAGGCGGTGTGGGCTGGCGTATGACTGGCTAGCTTGGTATTTGGCGCTGGTGGCCTAAATGGCCGGCCCGATTAGGTTAGTTGTTGCTTTTTTCCTTAATAATTTTTTTCAATTTCTGTTTTTAGTAAAACACCAATAACTTTTGCAAATCAAGTCCAAACTTGGTGAAACTTGTTTCTAAATTTTTGTAAAAATAAGGTGGTCATCATAGGACCAGAGAACATTGTTTTTACATAGTTTTTAGAAGGTTCAACAAGATTACTTCTTCCTTGCTCACATAGATGGATTCCTTTATTAGTGGTTTTAGTAGGTTTTGTTGTTAGGGTTTTGTTGCAAATTCATTTGTAGGATGCAATGATGCAAGGATGATGCATGCCACTAATAACATCCTATTATAAAATCTGGGATGTTACATTCAAGTTTGTTGTTGTATTCATCCAGTGTTTCTTCGTACTACAGATGAGAACAATGCTGCTCTCTGTAGGCTGAACGCTCTTGAAAAGAGCCTCGACCAGGTGGAGAAGAAGGCAATGGATGCTACTGAGGCCCTCCAACGCTAGCAAAAGGAGTCCAAAGACCATGAGCAGCAGCTCGCGACCGTTGCAGCTGCTCGGGAGAAGGCCGTTGTTGACAAGCTCATGGCTGCTGCCAAGGCTATCTTTGGTAAGCTGCCCTTATCTCCCCTTTTTTGTGTCTTCTGTATCTTGGGGTCTTTTTTGCTTTTCCTCACTCGAATTTCTTCTTCTGCTATTTATGCCAGATGCTTCTAGCATCACATTTGATCATGACATGCTGGAGCATGGATATTCCCTGGCAGACGATTCCACAGTGATCGAGGATCACTGTTCCTCTGCCGTGAGCTCCCTAGACAAGGACAAGAAGGTTCTTGCGCGCTTCTATAAGGAGGTCAACCCCAAGGACGTTTCCCTCGAGGAAATCGACTCCCTGGCAGATCCTCTATCGGATGAAGCTTAGGTGGAGTACAAACGCAAGCAAAAGGGCACTGGTGCCTCCATGGGGTTGGCCATGGCGATGGCGTCCGGAGCCGAGCTGGACCTGGCCCACGTCAATTCCCGGATGCCGATGGTGGCGGATGGCTCCGAGGTAGCTTTTACCTCTTTTGCTTCCCGCTGTAAGCATTACGGGCCTAAGCTCATCAACCTCCTGGCCGATTATGCGGCAAAGCAGCAGCGAGAGGCCAAGAGTAGGCAGTCTGGCTCCGAGGCTGCTCAGGGCGCTGGCGCTTAGGCCCTTGCATTGTAGCTAGTGTAGCTTTTCTACTTTTGCTTTCTTTTGTAACACCTTTTGTATGAACACGTCTCACAGTGCCACGAGGTGGCCTTATTTATGTATATGAGTCTGCCTTTTAACTATTGTCAAAAGTGTTTGCAATATTCATATTTGCCTTTTTACCCCTAGGGTCCTTCGGGTGAGGCTCCATTGATCACTCTTCCTGCGCCTGATACTCGCCCATCATTGGATGAGGCGTCGCAGTTGCCCTCCTGCGTGTTCACGTCCGCAATTTGGAAAAATACATCCTCAACATCCGAGGTCATGCGGATGTGTGGAAGTCGAAAGATGAGTGAGCCACTGCCAGGGAGGAGTTCTTTCTTGGAGAATTTCGGCAGATGGGTGAGAAAATCCAATGTGAGTCCTCGTGAACCAATGTTCTTTCGAGTGTGCCTTATTTTTATTCGGGCTCACCCCATGCTTGTTCAGTTGTTAATCTCATTCCGAGAGAAGAGAAGGAGCGCGTCGCAATTCGGATGAATTGCCTAATGCAACAAGAGCTGGAGGCTGGTGGCTTCTTTTTGATGGATCGTGATCGAGCAATCGTCCTTGCGACGGTGCAAGATCGCGTACACCAGGTTCTTTGGGTGCTGAAACAGGCGAGGTCGTCGCTTGCGGCCGTCTAGGCCACCATGTTTCCCCTGGACGCTGCACCCTCTATCTTTTTGGGTCTTCTCGGGAAGTTTCGTGATGTAGGCCACGTCAAGGAGTTGGTGCACCGTCAGCTAATTGCGAGGGCGAAGGCAGCCCTATCTCTCGTTCGACTGGATCATCGCGATGTCAATCTTGTGGAGATAGCGACTGGGCCACCTCCTCCTTCAGGTGGCAATGTATGGGATATACTCCCTCATTACGCAGCTGTAGCGCAGTATGCCGAAGAAATCATAGACTTATTTGAGGAGCGGATGAATGTTATGCTCCAGAACAATTATGTCCTGTAAAGAAAACGAGATAATGTAAAGTTTGCATTTATTCGAGTGGGCTTGTAATGCCCTTTGTAAAGTTTGTATGTATTGGAACGTAGTGCATTGCATTTTCATATCCTTTTTGTTAGGTTGACGTGGTCAGGTACTCAGGTTGTATGCGTTTGTTTATCAGTCGACGATGTCGTAAGGTGAGGCGCAGCCCCAAGCATGTTTAGCGATAAGTAATGTAAACGAAAAGATTGTTTAGGCCAATAACTTAGCTTTTATTCATAGCAAACGAGGAGGTACATTGTTCGGCTGAGTAGCCTTGGCTGAATAGCCTTACTGAAAGTAAAGGGTAACTAGGGGTAGAAGCGTCGTAGCCGTGTGACGTTCTAGGGGTTGGAGTTTTCGACTCCTGAATTTACATCCTTGAGGGGGTAGGCGCCACCTGGGATGACTTTGGTGACGATGTAGGGTCCTTCCCAGGGTGACTCGAGCTTCTTGTGTCCTTCTTGTTTGAGTCGCAGGACGAGGTCTCCTTCGACGAACGACCTTCGGCACAGCCGATGGATGTGGTAGTTGCGGAGGCTCTACTGGTACACCGTTGAGCGGGCCACATCGATGTTACGTGCCTCGTCGAATGTGTCAATGGCATCTTCGAGTGCAGCCGATGATTCGGCCTCGCTGTAAGCAACGACCCGCGGGGCCTTATGGCGTACCTCAGCGGGTAGCACGGATTCGGCTCCATGCACCATGAAGAAGGGCGTATAGACAGTCGAGCTGTTTGACATTATACACGGGATCCAAAGGACAGAGGGTAGCTCATCTGCCTAGGCTCCCGCAAGACTTTCGAGTGGACAAAGTAGGTGCTTTTTGATGCCGTTGCCTATGAGGCTGTTGGCCTTTTTGACCTGTCTGTTGGTCTGCGGGTGCGCCACGGAGGCGTATGATATGTTGATGCTGAGGTTCTCATAGAAATCTTGGAATTCCTTCGAGATGAAGTTTGATCCATTGTCCGTTATGATGCTATGGGGCACGCCGAACCTGTAGACAATGGACTCGAAAAATTTGACGGCAGTTTTGCCGATTTGGTTGGTGACGGGCATGGCCTCGATCCACTTGGAGAATTTTTCGACTGCCACCAGGAGGAAGAAATGGCCTCCTGGCGAGGACTTTGGAAGCTTTCCGATCATATTGAGGCCCCACTAGGCGAAGGGCCAGGCCAGCGGTATAGGCCTCATCACGGATGCTAGCGCATGTGGCTTGTCCGCGTACCTCTGACAGGAGTTCACCACTAGACGATGTCCTAGGCGTCGTTCATTGCGGTTGGACAGTAGAACCAAGCTCGTAGAGCTTTGTCGACTAGGGCACGGCTACCTGCATGATGGTCGCAGATACCCTCGTGGATGTCTTGGAAGATGCTTTTGCCGTCACCGATGGTGAAGCATCAGTGGAGCACACCCAAAATGATGCGCTTGTACAACTCGCCATTGATGATGGTGAAGGCTTTTGACCAGCGAGATATGCGTTGGGCATCTGTCGGGTCCTCAGGCAGCTGATTGTTTATCAGGTATCGAAGGTATATTTGCATCCACATTTCTTCAATCTCCATGACCTGCATCAGGTTGACCAATTCGACCTATGTGTCGAGCTTTTCTGGTCCTTCTTGTCCTTCGGGTAACGCAGCCCCCGAGTACTCTGCTTCTTTGGCTGAGCCTTTTGGGAATTTCCTCTTGATGGAGGGTACGCAGATTTGTTCGAGGAACACTCCTAATGGCACCCAAGCACAGGTGGAGCCAATGTTGGCGATGTTGGCGAGCATGTCGGCCTCCTCATTGCTTTCCCTGACGACGTGCCGAAGCTCACAACCGTCAAAGTCTCCTTCGAGTGAGTTGTAGAGTGCGTGGTACGTGATCATGTTGGCGCTGTGAGCGTCGCACTCGTTCATCGTCTGCTGGACGACGAAGTTCGAATCGCCGTAGATGATGAGGCGTGTTGCGCAGAACACCTTAGCCATCCTCATGTCGTGGATGAGGGTCTCATATTCGTCCTCGTTGTTGGAGGCGCAGAATTTCATCCGAAGGACGTACTTCATCTTGTCGCCTTGAGGGGACGTCAGTATGACGCCGGCCCCTACTCCAGCGTCGCGCTTGGAGCCATCGAAATGCATCGTCCAGGACTGTGACATGTCCGGAGTGTCCGACAGTTGGAGCTCCATCTAGTGGATGATGAAGTCAGGGAGTATCTAGGACTTGATGGCGGTGCGCTGCTCGTAGATTATGTCTTGAGGAGACAACTCGATGCCCCACAGGCCTACACGCTCCATGGCTTCGGGGTTGTTCAGGATATTCGACAGCGGGGCGTTATTGACGACCACGATCTGGTGCTCCTGGAAGTAGTGGCTCAGCCGACATGCCGTCATGAATACACCTTAGGAGAGCTTCTGAATACGTATTAGTGATCACACAAACCAAATCCGCTACATCAAGTCCGATCATCACGAGAGATGATGTAGTTTGAAAGGCGAACAATCAACATGTTCATCATATCTACTATATGACTCATTCTTTACCTTTCGGTCCGTGTTCCGAGACCATATCTGTACATGCTAGGCTCATCAAGATTAACCTTAGTTTCCATGTTTGAAAATCTAGCTTGCTCCTGTTGTATGCACACACATAATCTAACACACCCGATCATCACGTGGTGCTTCGAAACAACGAGTCTTGGCAATGTTGCTAACTAAGTATGAACACTTTATTACTTGATATTTTGTGAGAGGGATCATCTTATAATGCTACTGTCGTGATCTAAGCAATACAAGATGCATAAAAGGATTAGCATCACATGCAATTCATAATATGTGATATGATATGGCCTTTCTTCTTGTGCTTCCGATCTCCATCTTCAAGCAGGAACATGATCTCCATCATCACCGGCGTAGTATCAAGATCAATGGCACCGCTGCATGGTTGTCGTCCACTAGCATCAACTATTACAACTACTTTGAATAATAGACACGCAGGTCTTAACGAAATTAAAAGACAACCATAAGGCTCCTGCCGGTTACCGATTTACAATAAGGATCATTGCATACATCATATATAATCACAATCATGGCCATATCACATCACAACACACCACTGCAAAACAAAGTTAGACGCCTCTAATTTTCTTTGCATGTTTTACATGGTTTGGGGCTTTCAATAAGTATTATTCTAACTTACGAACAAGAACCACAACGTTGATGCAAGAACTATCAAGTTCCCATTGTAAAATGAATCTTTACTATGATGGGAGAGACAGACACCCGCAAAGCCACTTATGCAATACAAGTTGAATGTCGAGCGTGGAGCAAGCCTCATGAACGATGTCATGTAAGGTTTTAGCTCGGTCTGCTTCATCCCACCATCCCGCAAGATGCAAAGTACACAATAAGCAATTGATAATAAAAGCACCACCGCACACAATGACCATTGTGTTCTACTCGTGCAATAGATCTACATATAGACACGGCTCTGATACCACTATAGGGGTTCGTAGCATGGAAAACAAAAAATTTCTACCGCATGAACACACACAAGCCAAGATCTATCTACTCGATTGTAGCAACGAGTCGATAGAGTACTCACCCTCGAAGATTCCAAAGCAGTTAACGAGAGCAGATTCTCATGGGTGATGTAGTCGTTCACTTGTTGATCTCAAGATCGCGTAGACGATCCTTCCGGCGCCGCGTTCCGGCAGTGCTCCTGTAGTCTGTCACACATTCGATACTCAATGAAGACCTTACTCTCCCTTGTTCTAGCATACAGCAAAGGTTGTAGATCTCTCCTCGCAATTCCGGCAGCACGACGGCGTGGTGTTGGAGTTTAGAGGGTAAATCCCGCAGGGCTTCGCCTAAGCCGGAGCAGGTATGGTGGAGTAGAAGAGAGGCCTTGGCGACCTAGGGTTTAGAGGGCCAAGGGGGGTGGCCGACGGATAGGGCTAGGGCTTTTCCCTAGTCGGCGACTTGGAGGAGCCCTTGGCGGCGGCGACGACTTGAGGTGGTGGGCGCCATGGCTAGGGTTTGTTGTGAGGGGTAGGGGGCGCCCTACCCCTCCTTTTATAGGTGGGGAGACGGTAAGGGGGAGTGAATACTCCCCCAACTCCACATCATGTGTCCGGCGGCAAGGCGAGGGAGGAATCCTCCCTTAGGTAGGATTCCTTCCCTCCCTCCACTAGGCAATCAATGTTGGCGTTTGACTTTTCAAATGGCATTTGACTTTTCGAACTAGAGTTTGATTTCTCTCTTCCAATTGCCCAGCCAAGTGACCTAGGACATGATGCAACCATTCCACTTTGTCATGACACATCCATGTACCCTTCCCACTCCAGATCGGTGAACATTCTAGACCCTTCTAGAACATTCCGGTGAAAACACCAAAACCATCCTGAACTCCGGAATTGGACTTTCCTTATATGAATCTTATTCTCTGGACCATTTCGAATCTCCTCGTGATATCCCGGATCCCATCCAAGAATCCGAACAACATTCGGTCTCTTTACTCACTTTCCATATCTACTAAACAACATCGACTCCTTAAGTGTGTCTCCCTACGGTTCGTGAATAGTGCAGACATGATCGAGACTCTTCTCTGATCAATAACCAATAGAGGAATCTAGAAATTCATATGGCTCCCACATATTTCTACAATTACTTTGTGATCAAATGAACCATTTACATACGATACCACTTTCCATTTGTCTCATGATGCTTTACTTATCCAAGGTTTGATCATCGGTATCTCTGCATAACTAGTTCAACCTCGTTACCAATAAGAACTCTTTACTCGTTCCTGTGATATGTGATCCCTTGTGAGCTAGTAACATGCTTGCAAGCTAATTGGATGGCATTCCACCGAGAGGGCCCAGAGTATATTTATCCATCATATGGATGGACAAATCCCACTTTCTGAACACTTAATGCCACCTTTATAGCCACCCCTTTACGAAGTGGTGTTTGATATCATCAAAGCATCCATCTGGTGATGGTGATTAACATGATTTCATGGTCGAAGGATTTAGGTTACTATGTATCTGAAAGCTTATAGCAAACAAACTATTGAAATGACTTGATCTTTATGTGTCAACACCCGGATTTTTCAATCCTAGATGCCTGTTATGCCATACATCGCAATCCCAGGAATACCATTTTTGCGAGACATAATAGAATTGGATACCATAGTACATCATCCATTACAAACGATACATAAGTTCTTACACCAATAGGGATCTCATGATCCAGTTCTTAATACAACATCAAGCAGCGGAATACGTAATAATAACGGTAGCTTAGGCGAAGCTCCATCTTCGGGGTCACAGGCATGCTGACGATGGGAGATGATCCTAGTTGTCGTAACCTTCCTGGGGTCCATCTTCCAAGTACTCCTCTTCATAGTATGGCCATGGGAATAGCCAGGGACAAAGCCATGAGTACTCTACTCGCAAACTAATACTAACAGGTAAAAGGGGGGTTTTGGATGATAGGACACTAGGCTCTAGGGTTGTTTTGCAAAAGCCAGATTTATCTCTACTAGGTTCCAAAGCTAGTCACAATTTTATAATTCCTAAGTGGGAACTTGTAGTTCATATCACAACTCTGTTGTGGTCAAGTCAAAATCTTAATTCATTTCACAGGTCATTTTGAAAAGTCTGACGGGGGAACAATATGGCCACTCCAACTGTCCATAACCGCGGACACGGCTATTCGAATAGTTTGACACTCTGCAGAGATTGTACACTTTCACCACAACATTCGATACATCCGTCAGGAACAAATCCTGAATTCACCATACTCAGTATGCGGATAATCAATCCTAACCTTTTTATTACACGCCATAGTATAAGCACCTCTCCTGTGAGTTTGGCCTCCCAACCATGACCAATTGTCATCTTGGGTACTGCACAGGTGGACAATCTTCACAAGGTAGCCTCAGCTCATACCTTGGCCGTGAGGGAACTAATACTAAGGAATATAAGTTTCCAGTCAAGCCCTACCCAATATTCGGGTATTGTGGTTGTACGATAAAATTGGAATGGTATCGCATCCAGACAACCATCAGTTTTATAAAGGGCTAAGGCTCATGCCTCAACATTTTCATCACCAAAATCATCAAGTGTTTGGAAACACATGTCCAAAACATTTCAATAGAATGATCCATCATTCCAAGGTTTTCATAACCATTTTTCCACCAAGTATTCCCATGTAAGAGTTGATCAAGTTTTATGCTTAGCACTAGCATCTACAGGTGGGGGTAGTACTGATGAGGGGTGGTAACTAGTGGAGTTTCAACTAAGTACAACCTTATGTCTCAGGCTAATATCAAGGTTTCTAACTTAGGCCAAATTTTATGCTCTTTATGCAACCTTCAAATATCTTTCTAGTATCTATAAGTCACTTAAGTAAACTCTCAGTAAGCTTTGATAAAGAAATAAAGTATGAAGCTTGTAAGTAAAACTAGGATTGGTTTATCAAGTGGGTATGATCACATATGCTTAAGGCATATAGTAGTCATAGAACAAGTATGGTTTGTTGCATCAGTAGGGTATCTTGCAAGGGTTAGCTTGCATAGGTATAGTATCAGCTTGCATCAATATCAGTATAAGCTTGCATCAATATCAGTATAAGTTTGCCTTGTGCAGAGCAGTGGTTGAAGTTCTCCTCGGCTTCTTCTTCGTAGTATCCTCCTTCCTCCTCGTATCCTTGGTCGGTACTAGCGTCTATGAATAAATACGAGGTACACAATCACCAAACAATACTTAACTACTTGCAATCATCACACACAAGGGTCCTATAGATGATCTAGCATCATCTCTAACATTACAAGGTTAAGGATTGATTTAATTCCTTTTATTTTTAGAAAAGTAATTTCTACTCATTGAAAAACTAATTAAGATTTAATATTCTCCAAACCAAACATGCGATCATGTTGACACATGTCATCACCACATATTGTAGTCCATGGGAATGTGATTTAAAGTGGTGTCACAATTTAATAAGGTTTTACCCTTTTATTTTAATTAATTAAAGTGGCTAGAAATGCTTATGTAGCATTCTTTTATTACTTGAACATTATTTCTGCAAGTAAACCTATATATTTTTATATATTCTGAAAGGTATGGTTAAATGTGATTTTTGACAGTTGGAATCAACTCAAAAGCTATTATGGTTTAAATTTGAAAAATGTTTGAATGTAGAAAAGCTTCTGCCTTGTTATTTTTACCATGGGTGATCTATAGATCCAAATGACTTGAATCCAACGGGCTTGGATTCAACATTCACAGACCTTTCCAACAAAATTGGTTTCATTCAATTTGGTGCACTGAATCGATCTCGGTTGATTTTTGAAATTGGGTACAGAAGTGTGTTTGAATTGAATTAGAAAAGGGTTTAATTTGAATAACTGGGCTGCGCGGGAAAAGTTACTGGGCCGGCCTGCTAAGCGCAGTGCTCGCGCGGGCTGCTTAAGTGGGTGTCCCCACTCGTCAGTGACACGGGGCTGGGCGAAGCGGTATGAGGCGACGTGGATCGTTCGATCTAGTTCTAATCCAACGGCTGGGAGTCATCGTCGACGCGAGACAACTCCGGCGAGAACGAAACCTAGCGCGGCCAGTGAGGGTTGCTGGGGGATCACCGGGGTACTGGCGAGGGTCGGTGAGGCGGGCGAACGACGAAGTCGACGACAGCGAATCTCCTGGTACCGGTGGCTTCTCATGGGGCGGCTCCAATCGCTGGCTCCCTTCTTCTCCAGAGGCGGCGGGCTCTGGTGAAATTCCGACGAGGTGGTGCTTGCCTTGCTCTGAGAACGGTGTGGCACGATCAGTGAGGAGAGGGGAGTGAGATGGTGTGAAGAAATCGTGCGGGGGTGGTCTCTATTTATAGTCGAGCGAGGGGACCATCGAGGCGCATGGTGAGCTCGTCGGGGGCGAGGTCAGGCGGCTAATGACATGGACAAGGGTAGGGGACGGTGCGGTGTCTCCTGGCGATGCTCAACGACATGGTCTCGAGGCATGGGGCGGTGTGGTTTGGTCTGGAACGGGCGGTGCTCTGCGCGGTAGACACGGCGTCTTCGACGGCGGGCGGTGGCTGTGCGGCACGGGACGGCAAACGGGGATGTGTGGCGGTCTCCTAGCTCGGTGGGGATTGTGTATGCACGCGGCGAGGGTGGCGCGCGGTCTGTGGGTGATAGTCGAGGGTGATGCTCTGGCGCACGCTCGGCATCGTCTCTGGCAGTCTGGGCGCGGTCTGTGCGTGTGGTTCAGGGCTTGGCAATGCTCGCGGCTGGGACAGGTAGTGGCGGTGGACGGTGGGCTGCCTCCCAGACAAGGTTGGCACGGCTAGTTCTTCCTCTAGCCTGCTGTCCACAATGGGGTGACAAGGGGGAGCTCGGCTGTTCACCATTGATGGCAATGGCAAGCTCACAGGGGTGCTAGTCTTTAGTTAAACTTCCTAGATGATCTACTGAGCTATGTGTGAGCTAACTAGGGAACAAGTTAGGCAAGAATCACTGCTCACAATAGTGTTTGATGTTTGTTTGATTTGTGTCTGCAACCTGTTTGATGAAATGGCCGCATGAACTCAAGTTTTGAATTTTGAAAATATTTTTGGTGGGTTTGCTAGATTGGTGGTGGTGAGTCTGCAGCTGCTTGGGTTTTGAAAGTTGAGCTTGTTTGAGTAGTTTTTGAAAAAGTGGGATCTTCCCATATGATAAAGATTCAATTTTGAATTGTCATTTAAACTATGTATTTGAAAGTTTCTGGATGATCACAAAGTGGGCCTTGATACCTTGTTATGAGTACATTCAAGGGGTGCAAAGATCCAGGAAAGTTTCTGTTAGGTTCTGAAAGTTTGAGACAGCCAAAGTAGGCATGGGAGTTAAATTGGCCAAAATGACCATTCATTTCATATATGTGTTTTGATTTACTTGTCTTTAGGAAAAGTTTGGGAAATGTTTTAGATGATGTTTATTTCACCTAAGAAACATTTTACAAGCACACACAAACAAGGTGGTTTTAAAAGAATTTCAAAATCAATGCATACACATATGCATGCTTTCATTTTTTATTTAGATAAGTTTTTGTTAACCCTAATTTTGATGATTTAGAAATTGATGATCCAAGTTTAGTATTTTTGGGATGTTACAAACCTTCCCCCCTTAAACAAAATCTCATCCCGAGATTTGAAAAAGGACGAAAAGATTACGTAGGATTTGAAGAGATCGGGAAACTCCATCCTGATGTGATCTTCGCGCTCCTAGGTAGCTTCCTCTTCTGTGTGGTTGCTCCACTGAATCTTGAGAAACTTGATGCTTCGGGTTCGGGTAGTTCGAAAAGCTTCTTCCAAAATACGGATGGGTACTTCGGGATAGGTTAGGTCATCGTTTATCTCTATGGTCCGATGGTTGATATTCTTGAACACTTCGGTCTTCTCGGGGACTTCGAGACACTTGCGAATTAGCGATATATGGAACACATTGTGCACGGCTGACATCTCTTCAGGTAGCTCCAATTGATACGATACTTCTCCTCGACGGTTCAGGATCTTGAAAGGTCCGATATATCTGGGGGCTAACTTTCCTTTGAGTTGGAAACGCTGCATTCCCTTCAATGGCGACACTTTCAGATAAACAAAATCTCCTATGTTGAAGGCGACGTCTCTACGTCTCTTGTCGGCATAACTCTTCTGTCGGGATTGGGCGGTCTTGAGGTGCTCACGAATCTTGTGAACCTTCTCTTCTGCTTCTCGGAGGATGTCGGGTCCAAAAATCTGACTCTCTCCTACTTCCGACCAGTTCAAAGGGGTGCGACACTTCCTTCCGTACATAAATTCAAATGGGGACATTTGCAAACTGGCTTGATAACTGTTGTTGTATGAAAATTCTGCAAGCGGAACGGTCTTCCCACTTGGATCCATATTCTAGCACATGCTCTAAGCATATCTTGAGTATTTGATTTACTCGCTCCGTTTGTCCATCGATGCGAGGGTGATCGCGGTACTGAAATCTAAGTGGGTTCCTAAACCTTCTTGGACTTTCTTCCGAATCTCAAGGTAAATGGCGAGTTCCTCGATCCGATACTATGTTCTTGGGGACTCCATGCAAGCCAGCGATTCTAGCGATGTACAACTCCGCTAGCTTCGAACTCTGATATGTGGTTTTGACGGGCAAGAAATGGGTGACTTTGGACAATCTGTCCACTATGACCCAAATAGAGTCATTTCCCCTACTAGAAGTAGGTAGTCCAGTGATAAAGTCCATTCCTACAGAATCCCATTTCCATTCCGGAATCTGCAAAGGTTGCAACAATCCAGCGGGTCTTTGATGTCCTGCCTTGACTCGCTGACATATATCACACTTGGCGATATAGCTTCCAATTTCTCTCTTCATCTTATGCCACCAAAATTGCTCTTTCAAATCTTGATACATCTTAGTTCCTCCGGGATGGATAGAATAAAGAGTATCATGAGCCTCCTTCAAGATAACTTCTTTCAACTCTGAATCTGCTGGTACACAAAGGCGTCCTTTGTACCACAGAACTCCTTCTTCGTCCTCGGTGAATCCGGGTACTTTGCCTGTACCGATATGACGCTTGATTCCGTCGATACTGGCATTTCCCTTCTGCGCCTCTTTAATCTGACTGATCAAAGTGGGCTGAAGTTCTATGCTAGCCAAAAATCCTTCACTTACTAATTCCATTCGAAAATCTTCCATCTCCTTGTGCAAACTTGGTTGCTCCTTCAAAATCATGGAGTTCAAGTGGCACGGCAATCTGCTAAGGGCATCGGCTACCACGTTGGCTTTACCAGGGTGATAGTGAATGTCCAGGTCGTAATCCTTGATTAGCTCAATCCATCGTCTCTGCCTCATATTCAACTCCTTCTGAGTGAATATATACTTTAGGCTCTTGTGATCCGAATAAATCTGACAACGGTTTCCCATTAGGTAATGTCTCCATGTCTTCAGGGCTAGAACTACTGCTGCGAGTTCGAGGTCATGGGTTGGGTAGTTTTGCTCATGTTGCTTCAACTGTCGAGATAGATAAGATATAACTTTGCCTTCTTGCATTAGCACACATCCGAGACCAATCTTGGATGCGTCAGAATACACATCGAAGGGCTTCGTGATATCCGGCATGATCAAGATTGGGGCTGAAATCAATATCCTCTTGAGTTCTTGAAAACTCGGCTTCACATTTGTCGGTCCATTCAAACTTCTTGTCCTTCTTTAGCAATTGGGTCATGGGTCTGGCGATACTCAAGAATCCTTCTATGAATTTGCAGTAATATCCCGCTAATCCGAGAAAAGCACGAACTTGGGTTTGAGTGGTTAGGGCTTGCCAATCTTCTACATCTTTCACTTTGGTAGGGTCAACGGCAATTCCTCCGGCTGATACAATGTGACCGAGGAATCCTACCTCCTATAACCAAAATTCACATTTGCTAAACTATGCATACAACTGATGCTCTCTAAGGGTTCCAAGAATGGTCCTTAGGTGTAGCTCATGTTCTTCTTCTGATTTGGAATAAATCAGAATGTCATCGATGAACAGCGACAAACTTATCCGGAAGTCCATAAAATCTTATTCATGAGGTTCATGAAATAAGCGGGGCATTAGTTAATCCAAAAGACATGACTGTATACTCATACAATCCATATCTTGTGGTAAAGCGGTCTTTGGAATATCCTCTTGCAATTTTGATTTGATGATAGCCAGTTCTAAGATCAATCTTAGAAAACACCTGGGCACCGTTCAACTGATCAAACAAATATTCTATCTTGGGCAAGGGGTACTTGTTCTTTATGGTGACATCATTCAACTTCCGATAATCCGTACACAAACGGTGACCTCCATCTTTCTTGTCCACAAATAAGACAGGTGATCTCCATGGTGACGCACTTGGTTGAATCAATCCAGTTTCTAGCATGGAATCCGATTTGCTTCCTCAGTTCTTCTAGCTCGACGGGTTCATACTATAGGGTCTACGGGATATGGGTCCTGTTAGGGGATTAGTTCGATGATAAACTCGATATCCCGATCCGGGGCATACGGGCAAAACATCTGAAATACATCGGGTATTCACGGACTATCCGGACGTGGTCAATGGTAGGTTGGGCTAGACTCTTGTTACACTTGAATTGGCGAGGTAAGGTTTAGATATATGCTCGTGATATTCCGTGATCTTGGTCATGGTGATGGCTTTCTTAACGATCAATCAATCCCTTATGTTTGGACATCCAATCCATTCCTAGTACTACTTCCAAACCTTTAGTTCCGAGTACTATTAGATTAGCATAAAAATCTATGCCATGGATTTGGATAGGGACGGCTTTGCAAATTTGCCTAGCCTTGGTGGTTGATCCGGGAATTTGCACAATCATAACATGCTTCAGTTTGGTTGGTTGAATTTTAGTAGTGCAGGCAAATTCTTCGGTGACAAATGAATGCGAGGCACCAGAGTCAAACAACACTCTTGCAAGTACTGAATTAACATAAAACATACCCGACCTGGCGTCGCTTCTGAGCTTCTTGACATGCATGAGAAAAAGACGGCCATTGCGGTTGAGTGAATTCCCTGGGGCAAATCTTCTCCCTGGCTGGACACGACGCTGCTGCTGAGCTGGGGCATTGGCATTAGGGGCTGTAGCATTCTTCTTGTTGGGGCACTCGTTGGAATAGTGGCCTTTATTTCCACAATCATAACAGGTCACTTGCGACAGGCACAACATTGCTTCTAGTCCTCGGGGCAGTGTTGGTGTTGGCGATAGCATTGTTGGTGTTGAACTTGGGTGGGGCACGGGTGAAATTGCTAGAGTTGCCGGGGTTGTTGTGATTTCCTCCGGGTCTAGGGTTTCCACGGTTGGGGTAGGTCGGACGGGTCATAGGGGGTATGTTGGTTCTTGGGGCAAATCCTGGAGATGGGTTGGGGCGATACTTTGGGGTCTGATGGGTTCCTGGTTGATGCATCATGCGACGCTTGTGGTTCTCATTGGCTTGGTTGATCTTTCCTTCCATCTGGATAGAAGAGTCGACAAGGGCTTCAATATCAGCAAAGGGATATTGACTAATACCGTCTGCATCTCGTCATGCAGACCATTCAGGAATCTTTCTTTCTTCTTGGCTTCGGTGTCTATCTCGTCAGGGGAATACCTAGCTAATGATAAAAATTTGTCACGGTATTCCACTACAGTCATCCTTCCTTGCTTCAGCTCTCTGAACTCGTCTCTCATTCTCTTGATCAAACCTGGTGGCACATGGGTTCTGCTAAACTTGACCTTGAATTCTTCCCAGGTCATCATCTGGCCTCCGGTCATTGCATGAACACTGTTCCACCATGCCCTGGCATCTCCGGCTAGATAATGGGTGGCGAACAGGACTTTCTCGTTGGCTTCCACTCCGGCGACTTCTAGGTTGTTTTCCATGGTTTGCAGCCAATCATCGGCGTCTAGGGGTTCTTCTGTCTTGGTGAAAACGGGTGGGTTGGTATTCTGGAAATTCTTGAGCTTAGATCCATGGTTGTCCTGATTTCCGTGGCCTTGGTCATTGTGGGCTAGCTGGGCTATCTGTTGCAGAGTGGCTAGGTTGGCTTGACGTTCGCTCTTCGGCTTCAGCGGTCGAAGTCAACATTTACAGGATCGGCAACATCGGGTCGAGGCTGAACCACTTCCTCCACGTGGCATCGAAGATTGATATAGATCATGAGAAAGAGGGAAATTTCTAAGGTTTTGGGTCTTTGAAAAGTTTTAAATGTTTGACTCATATTTTTCTATCAACTTGCTTTTTCATTCATTCATTCACTCGATACAACGCACACCACAGCAAGGAAAAACAGACGGTTTTAAGAACCATTCTGGAATCTACGATACAGTGGGACCGACTACTACTCACTATGCTAGTGCTCAGTGCTACTACTCCTCGGAGTCTGTGGCTTCATCATCTTCATCATCATCGATGAAGGAGGAATCATCATCATCGGTGAAGAAGTCCATGGCCTGATCCTCCAGAAAATCATCGTCATCGCTGAGATAGGAGTAAGGGTCTCCACGAAGATCCTCTCCGGCATTCTCCCTTTCCTCCAACTGCATGTCTCTCTCGTGGATGGTCTCCTCCAGAGATGAGATCTTGATGGCAAAACGAATAATGCGCTCCTTCTTGTCGAGCTGACAGCGTCGAGACTTGCGATCCTTTGCTAGCATGGCTATGGTTTGATCCTTCGTCTTGATGATGGCCGACTTGTGGTTGCAATAGTCACGGCAGTTGTCCAACTCCTGCTGATGATCATACATCATAAAGCTAAGGTGGTCCAATTGAGTCTTCATCTCGGGGTGGTATGGGGCTTCCAGTGGTTGTCCATTTGCATCACGCCTTGGGCAAAACTCAAAGCGAGTACCCTTAATCTGATTGATGCTCTGCCCACGTAGATGGGAAAGAGCTTCCTGCATTGCTCTGGCAAGTCCATCGAGCCAGTTGTTTTCCCTCAAGGTAAACTGAATTCCCTCCGCAGTGGGAGGTTCAATCTTTCCTCGAAGACTTGCAACAATTATCCACTGCAAATCTTCTCCTCCTTGATCATTGAGCTGAGCTCCGAAGAACTCGGGGTGCGGACGCTCCAGAAGTTCCGAAAGCTGATCCAGATCCCTCTCAAAGATAAGGTCTCCTCCATTCCCAAGTTGGTAAAACTTGCTGTACTTCACGTCCATCTATAAGAATAGAGGATGAGTAGATTAGCAGAGTGATCAAGTGTGTCAAACTTTTATATATTTTGCAAGAGTCTTTGAGGAACGTGAATTTTTATGAAAGAATCAAAGAGATAAGGATGAGAATAAGTTTTTGTAAATATTTGTTTTCTTTGGTTTTGAAACTAAGTTTTTTGTTCAAACGTCCAGTCTAACTAGGGTCTCCTATGGTCAGGATGGCTCTGATACCAACTTGTCAACACCCGGATTTTTCAATCCTAGATGCCTGTTATGCCATACATCAATCCTGGGAATACCATTTTTGCGAGACATAACAGAATTGGATACCATAGTACATCATCCATTACAAATGATACATAAGTTCTTACACCAATAGGGATCTCATGATCCAGTTCTTAATACAACATCAAGCAGCAGAATACGTAATAATAACGGTAGCGTAGGCGAAGCTCCATCTTCAGGGTCACAGGCAATGCTGACGATGGGAGATGATCCTAGTTGTCGTAACCTTCCTGGGGTCCATCTTCCAGGTACTCCTCTTCATAGTATGTCCATGGGAATAGCCAGGGACAAAGCCATGAGTACTCTTTAAGTACTCGCAAACTAATACTAACAGGTAAAAGGGGGTTTTTGGATGATAGGACACTAGGCTCTAGGGTTGTTTTGCAAAAGCCAGATTTATCTCTACTGGGTTCCAAAGCTAGCCAAAATTTAATAATTCCTAAGTGGGAACTTGTAGTTCATATCACAACTCTGTTGTGGTCAAGTCAAAATCTTAATTCATTTCACAGGTCATTTTGAAAAGTCTGACCGGGGAACAGTATGGCCACTCCAACTGTCCATAACCGCGGACGCGGCTATTCGAATAGTTTGACACTCTGCAGAGATTGTAGACTTTCACCACAACATTCGATACATCCGTCAGGAACAAATCCTGAATTCACCATACTCAGTATGCGGATAATCAATCCTAACCTTTCAATTACACGCCATAGTATACGCACCTCACCTGTGAGTTTGGCGTCCCAACCATGACCAATTGTCATCTTGGTACTTGCAGTGGACAATCTTCACAAGGTAGCCTCAGCTCAGACCTTGGCCGTGAGGGAACTAATACTAAGGAATATAAGTTTCTAGTCAAGCCCTACCCAATATTCAGGTATTGTGGTTGTACGATAAAATTGGAATGGTATCGCATCCAGACAACCATCAGTTTTATAAAGGGCTAAGGCTCATGCCTCAACATTTTCATCACCAAAATCATCAAGTGTTTGGAAACACATGTCCAAAACATTTCAATAGAATGATCCATCATTCCAAGGTTTTCATAACCATTTTTCCACCAAGTATTCCCATCTAAGAGTTGATCAAGTTTATGCTTAGCACTAGCATCTACAGGTGGGGTAGTAGTCTTGATGAGGGGTGGTAACTAGTGGAGTTTCAACTAAGTACAACCTTATGTCTCAGGCTGATATCAAGGTTTCTAACTTAGGCCAAATTTTATGCTCTTTATGCAACCTTCAAATATCTTTCTAGTATCTATAAGTCACTTAAGTAAACTCTCAGTAAGCTTTGATAAAGAAATAAATTAAGAAGATTGTAAGTAAAACTAGGATTGGTTTATCAAGTGGGTATGATCACATATGCTTAAGGCATATAGTAGTCATAGAACAAGTATGGTTTGTTGCATCAGTAGGGTATCTTGCAAGGGTTAGCTTGCATAGGTATAGTATCAGCTTGCATCAATATCAATATAAGCTTGCATCAATATCAGTATAAGCTTGCCTTGTGCAGAGCAGTGGTTGAAGTTCTCCTCGGCTTCTTCTTCGTAGTATCCTCCTTCCTCCTCGTATCCTTGGTCGGTACTAGCGTCTATGAATAAATACGAGGTACACAATCACCAAACAATACTTAACTACTTGCAATCATCACACACAAGGGTCCTATAGATGATCTAGCATCATCTCTAACATTACAAGGTTAAGGCTTGATTTAATTTCTTTTATTTTTAGAAAAGTAATTTCTACTCATTGAAAAACTACTTAAGATTTAATATTCTCCAAACCAAACATGGGATCATGTTGACACATGTCATCACCACATATTGTAGTCCATGGGAATGTGATTTAAAGTGGTGTCACAATTTAATAAGGTTTTACCCTTTTATTTTAATTAATTAAAGTGGCTAGAAATGCTTATGTAGCATTCTTTTATTACTTGAACATTATTTCTACAAGTAAACCTATATATTTTAATATATTCTGAAAGGTATGGTTAAATGTGATTTTTGAGAGTTGGAATCAACTCAAAAGCTATTATGGTTTAAATTTGAAAAATGTTTGAATGCAGAAAAGCTTCTGCCTTGTTATTTTTACCATGGGTGATCTATAAATCCAAATGACTTGAATCCAACGGGCTTGGATTCATCATTCACAGACCTTTCCAACAAAATTGGTTTCATTCAATTTGGTGCACTGAATCGATCTCGGTTGATTTTTGAAGTTGGGTACAGAAGTGTGTTTGAATTGAAATAGAAAAGGGTTTAATTTGAATAACTGGGCTGCGCGGGAAAAGTTACTGGGCCGGCCTGCTAAGCGCAGTGCTCCCGCGGGCTGCTTAAGTGGGTGTCCCCACTCGTCAGTGACACGGGGCTAGGCGAAGCGGTATGAGGCGACGTGGATCGTTCGATCTAGTTCTAATCCAACGGCTGGGAGTCATCATCGACGCGAGACAACTCCGGCGAGAACGAAACCTAGCGCGGCCATTGAGGGTTGCTGGGGGCTCACCGGGGTACTGGGGAGGTCGGCGAGGCGGGCGAACGACAAAGTCGGCGGCGAATCTCGGTACGGTGGCTTCTCACAGAGGCGGCTCAATCGCTGGCTCCCTTCTTCTCCGAGAGGCGGGCTCCGGTGAAATTCCAGCGAGGTGGTGCTTGCCTTGATCTGAGAACGGTGTGGCACGATCAGTGAAGAGAGGGGAGTGAGATGGTGTGAAGAAATCGTGCGGGGGTGGTCTCTATTTATAGTCGAGCGAGGGGACCATCGGGGCACACGGTGAGCTCGTCGGGGCGAGTTCTGAGGTGACTAATGGCATGGGCAAGGGTAGGGGACCGTGCGGTGTCTCCTGGTGATGCTCAACGACATGGTCTCGAGGCATGGGGCGGTGTGGTTTGGTGCAGAGCAGGCGGTGCTTTCTGGCAGGGCGGCGTCTTGACGGCGAGGCGGTGGCTGTCTTGACGAGGCGGCAAACGGGGATGTCTAGCGGTCTCCTGGGTCGGTGGGGATTGTGTATGCACACGGCGAGGGCGGCGCGCGGTCTGTGGGTGATATTCGAGGGTTATGCTCTGGCGCACGCTCGGCATGGTCTCTAGCGGTCTGGGCGCGGTCTGTGTGTGTGGTTCAGGGCTTGGCAACGCTCGCGGCTGGTACAAGTAGTGGCGGTGGACGGTGGATAGCCTCCCAGACAAGGTTGGCATTGCTAGTTCTTCCTCTAGTCTGCTGTCCACAATGGGGTGACAAGGGGGTGCTTGGCTGTTCACCATTGATGGAAATGGCAAGCTCACAGGGGTAGGAAACAAGTTAGGAAAGAATCACTGCTCACAATAGTGTTTGATGTTTGTTTGATTTGTGTCTGCAACCTGTTTGATGAAATGGCCGCATGAACTCAAGTTTTGAATTTTGAAAAGATTTTTGGTGGGTTTTCTAGATTGGTGCTAGTGAGTCTGCAGATGCTTGGGTTTTGAAAGTTGACCTTGTTTGAGTAGTTTTTGAAAAAGTGGGATCTTCCCATATGATAAAGATTCAATTTTGAATTGTCATTTAAACTATGTATTTGAAAGTTTCTGGATGATCACAAAGTGGGCCTTGATACCTTGTTATGAGTACATTCAAGGGGTGCAAAGATCTAGGAAAGTTTCTGTTAGGTTCTGAAAGTTTGAGACAGCCAAAGTAGGCATGGGAGTTAAATTGGCCAAAATGACCATTCATTTCATATATGTGTTTTGATTTACTTGTCTTTAGGAAAAGTTTGGGAAATGTTTTAGATGATGTTTATTTCACCTAAGAAACATTTTACAAGAACACACAAACAAGGTGGTTTTAAAAGAATTTCAAAATCAATGCATACACATATGCATGCTTTCATTTTTTATTTAGATAAGTTTTTGTTAACCCTAATTTTGATGATTTAGAAATTGATGATCCAAGTTTAGTAGTTTGGGGATGTTACAAACCTTCCCCCCTTAAACAAAATCTCAGCCCGAGATTAGAAAACGGACGACAAGATTACGTAGGATTTGAAGAGATCGGGAAACTCCATCGATGTGATCTTGGCGCTCCTAGGTAGCTTCCTCTTACGTGTGGTTGCTCCACTGAATCTTGAGAAACTTGATGCTTCGGGTTCGGGTAGTTCGAAAAGCTTCTTCCAAAATACGGATGGGTACTTCGGGATAGGTTAGGTCATCGTTTATCTCTATGGTCCGATGGTTGATATTCTTGAACACTTCGGTCTTCTCGGGGACTTCGAGACACTTGCGAATTAGCGATATATGGAACACATTGTGCACGGCTGACATCTCTTCAGGTAGCTCCAATTGATACGATACTTCTCCTCGACGGTTCAGGATCTTGAAAGGTCCGATATATCTGGGGGCTAACTTTCCTTTGAGTTGGAAACGCTGCATTCCCTTCAATGGCGACACTTTCAGATAAACAAAATCTCCTATGTTGAAGGCGACGTCTCTACGTCTCTTGTCGGCATAACTCTTCTGTCGGGATTGGGCGGTCTTGAGGTGCTCACGAATCTTGTGAACCTTCTCTTCTGCTTCTCGGAGGATGTCGGGTCCAAAAATCTGACTCTCTCCTACTTCCGACCAGTTCAAAGGGGTGCGACACTTCCTTCCGTACATAAATTCAAATGGGGACATTTGCAAACTGGCTTGATAACTGTTGTTGTATGAAAATTCTGCAAACGGCAGACAGTCTTCCCACTTGGATCCATATTCTAGCACACATGCTCTAAGCATATCTTCGAGTATTTGATTTACTCGCTCCGTTTGTCCATCGGTCTGAGGGTGATACGCGGTACTGAAATCTAAGTGGGTTCCTAAACCTTCTTGGACTTTCTTCCAGAATCTCAAGGTAAACTGAGTTCCTCGATCCGATACTATGTTCTTGGGGACTCCATGCAAACTGACGATTCTAGCGATGTACAACTCCGCTAGCTTCGAACTCTGATATGTGGTTTTGACGGGCAAGAAATGGGCGACTTTGGACAATCTGTCCACTATGACCCAAATAGAGTCATTTCCCCTACTAGAAGTAGGTAGTCCAGTGATAAAGTCCATTCCTACAGAATCCCATTTCCATTCGAATACGCAAAGGTTGCAACAATCCATGGGTCTTTGATGTCCTGCCTTGACTTCCGACATATATCACACTTGGCGATATAGCTTCCAATTTCTCTCTTCATCTTATGCCACCAAAATTGCTCTTTCAAATCTTGATACATCTTAGTTCCTCCGGGATGGATAGAATAAAGAGTATCATGAGCCTCCTTCAAGATAACTTCTTTCAACTCTGAATCTGCTGGTACACAAAGGCGTCCTTTGTACCACAGAACTCCTTCTTCGTCCTCGGTGAATCCGGGTACTTTGCCTCTACCGATATGACGCTTGATTCCGTCGATACTGGCATTTCCCTTCTGCGCCTCTTTAATCTGACTGATCAAAGTGGGCTGAAGTTCTATGCTAGCCAAAAATCCTTCACTTACTAATTCCATTCGAAAATCTTCCATCTCCTTGTGCAAACTTGGTTGCTCCTTCAAAATCATGGAGTTCAAGTGGCACGGCAATCTGCTAAGGGCATCGGCTACCACGTTGGCTTTACCAGGGTGATAGTGAATGTCCAGGTCGTAATCCTTGATTAGCTCAATCCATCGTCTACGCCTCATATTCAACTCCTTCGGTGAATATATACTTTAGGCTCTTGTGATCCGAATAAATCGACAGCGGTTTCCCATTAGGTAATGTCTCCATGTCTTCAGGGCTAGAACTACTGCTGCGAGTTCGAGGTCATGGGTTGGGTAGTTTTGCTCATGTTGCTTCAACTGTCGAGATAGATAAGATATAACTTTGCCTTCTTGCATTAGCACACATCCGAGACCAATCTTGGATGCGTCAGAATACACATCGAAGGGCTTCGTGATATCCGGCATGATCAAGATTGGGGCTGAAATCAATATCCTCTTGAGTTCTTGAAAACTCGGCTTCACATTTGTCGGTCCATTCAAACTTCTTGTCCTTCTTTAGCAATTGGGTCATGGGTCTGGCGATACTCAAGAATCCTTCTATGAATTTGCAGTAATATCCCGCTAATCCGAGAAAAGCACGAACTTGGGTTTGAGTGGTTAGGGCTTGCCAATCTTCTACATCTTTCACTTTGGTAGGGTCAACGGCAATTCCTCCGGCTGATACAATGTGACCGAGGAATCCTACCTCCTATAACCAAAATTCACATTTGCTAAACTATGCATACAACTGATGCTCTCTAAGGGTTCCAAGAATGGTCCTTAGGTGTAGCTCATGTTCTTCTTCTGATTTGGAATAAATCAGAATGTCATCGATGAACACAACGACAAACTTATCCAGGAAGTCCATAAAAATCTTATTCATGAGGTTCATGAAATAAGCGGGGGCATTGGTTAATCCAAAAGACATGACTGTATACTCATACAATCCATATCTTGTGGTAAAGGCAGTCTTTGGAATATCCTCTGCACGAATTTTGATTTGATGATAGCCAGTTCTAAGATCAATCTTAGAAAACACCTGGGCACCGTTCAACTGATCAAACAAATATTCTATCTTGGGCAAGGGGTACTTGTTCTTTATGGTGACATCATTCAACTTCCGATAATCCGTACACAAACGGTGACCTCCATCTTTCTTGTCCACAAATAAGACAGGTGATCTCCATGGTGACGCACTTGGTTGAATCAATCCAGTTTCTAGCATGGAATCCAGTTGCTTCCTCAGTTCTTCTAGCTCTGACGGGTTCATACTATAGGGTCTCTGGGATATGGGTCCTATTCCGGGGATTAGTTCGATGATAAACTCGATATCCCGATCCGGGGGCATACCGGGCAAAACATCTGGAAATACATCGGGGTATTCACAGACTATCCGGACGTGGTCAATGGTAGGTTGGGCTAGACTCTTGTTACACTTGAATTGGCGAGGTAAGGTTTCAGATATATGCTCGACTGATATTCCGGCGGTACTGGTCATGGTGATGGCTTTCTTAGCACAGTCAATCAATCCCTTATGTTTGGACATCCAATCCATTCCTAGTACTACTTCCAAACCTTTAGTTCCGAGTACTATTAGATTAGCATAAAAATCTATGCCATGGATTTGGATAGGGACGGCTTTGCAAATTTGCCTAGCCTTGGTGGTTGATCCGGGAATTTGCACAATCATAACATGCTTCAGTTTGGTTGGTTGAATTTTAGTAGTGCAGGCAAATTCTTCGGTGACAAATGAATGCGAGGCACCAGAGTCAAACAACACTCTTGCAAGTACTGAATTAACATAAAACATACCCAGCACGACGTCTGGCGCTTCCTGAGCTTCTTCAGCATGCATGAGAAAAAGGCGGCCATTGCGGTTGAGTGAATTCCACAGGGCAAATCTTCTCCACTGGCTGGACACGGCGCTTTCTTGAGCTGGGGCATTGGCATTAGGGGCTGTAGCATTCTTCTTGTTGGGGCACTCGTTGGAATAGTGGCCTTTATTTCCACAATCATAACAGTCACTTGCGGTGCACAACATTGCTTCTAGTCCTCGGGCAGTGTTGGTGTTGGCGATAGCATTGTTGGTGTTGAACTTGGGTGAGCACGGGTGAAATTGCTAGAGTTGCGGGGTTGTTGTGATTTCCTCGGGTCTAGGGTTTCCACGGTTGGGGTAGGTCGGACGGGTCATAGGGGTATGTTGGTTCTTGGGGCAAATCACGGAGATGGGTTGGGCGATACTTTGGGTGCGATGGGTTCTGGTTGATGCATCATGCGACGCTTGTGGTTCTCATTGGCTTGGTTGATCTTTCCTTCCATCTGGATAGAAGAGTCGACAAGGGCTTCAATATCAGCAAAGGGATATTGACTAATACCGTCTGCATCTCGTCATGCAGACCATTCAGGAATCTTTCTTTCTTCTTGGCTTCGGTGTCTATCTCGTCAGGGGAATACCTAGCTAATGATAAAAATTTGTCACGGTATTCCACTACAGTCATCCTTCCTTGCTTCAGCTCTCTGAACTCGTCTCTCATTCTCTTGATCAAACCTGGTGGCACATGGGTTCTGCTAAACTTGACCTTGAATTCTTCCTAGGTCATCATCTGGCCTCCGGTCATTGCATGAACACTGTTCCACCATGCCCTGGCATCTCCGGCTAGATAATGGGTGGCGAACAGGACTTTCTCGTTGGCTTCCACTCCGGCGACTTCTAGGTTGTTTTCCATGGTTTGCAGCCAATCATCGGCGTCTAGGGGTTCTTCTGTCTTGGTGAAAACGGGTGGGTTGGTATTCTGGAAATTCTTGAGCTTAGATCCATGGTTGTCCTGATTTCCGTGGCCTTGGTCATTGTGGGCTAGCTGGGCTATCTGTTGCAGAGTGGCTAGGTTGGCTTGACGTTCCGCTCTTTCAGCTTCGCGGTCAGAAGTCAACATTTACAGGATCGGCAACATCGGGTCCGGGGCTGAACCACTTCCTCCACGTGGCATCTGAAGATTGATATAGATCATGAGAAAAGAGGGAAATTTCTAAGGTTTTGGGTCTTTGAAAAGTTTTAAATGTTTGACTCATATTTTTCTATCAACTTGCTTTTTCATTCATTCATTCACTCGATACAACGCACACCACAGCAAGGAAAAACAGACGGTTTTAAGAACCATTCTGGAATCTACGATACAGTGGGACCGACTACTACTCACTATGCTAGTGCTCAGTGCTACTACTCCTCGGAGTCTGTGGCTTCATCATCTTCATCATCATCGATGAAGGAGGAATCATCATCATCGGTGAAGAAGTCCATGGCCTGATCCTCCAGAAAATCATCGTCATCGCTGAGATAGGAGTAAGGGTCTCCACGAAGATCCTCTCCGGCATTCTCCCTTTCCTCCAACTGCATGTCTCTCTCGTGGATGGTCTCCTCCAGAGATGAGATGCGGTGGCAAAGACGGGTAATAATGCGCTCCTTCTTGTCGAGCTGACAGCGTCGAGACTTGCGATCCTTTGCTAGCATGGCTATGGTTTGATCCTTCGTCTTGATGATGGCCGACTTGTGGTTGCAATAGTCACGGCAGTTGTCCAACTCCTGCTGATGATCATACATCATAAAGCTAAGGTGGTCCAATTGAGTCTTCATCTCGGGGTGGTATGGGGCTTCTAGTGGTTGTCCATTTGCATCACGCCTTGGGCAAAACTCAAAGCGAGTACCCTTAATCTGATTGATGCTCTGCCCACGTAGATGGGAAAGAGCTTCCTGCATTGCTCTGGCAAGTCCATCGAGCCAGTTGTTTTCCCTCAAGGTAAACTGAATTCCCTCCGCAGTGGGAGGTTCAATCTTTCCTCGAAGACTTGCAACAATTATCCACTGCAAATCTTCTCCTCCTTGATCATTGAGCTGAGCTCCGAAGAACTCGGGGTGCGGACGCTCCAGAAGTTCCGAAAGCTGATCCAGATCCCTCTCAAAGATAAGGTCTCCTCCATTCCCAAGTTGGTAAAACTTGCTGTACTTCACGTCCATCTATAAGAATAGAGGATGAGTAGATTAGCAGAGTGATCAAGTGTGTCAAACTTTTATGTATTTTGCAAGAGTCTTTGAGGAACGTGAATTTTTATGAAAGAATCAAAGAGATAAGGATGAGAATAAGTTTTTGTAAATATTTGTTTTCTTTGGTTTTGAAACTAAGTTTTTTGTTCAAACGTCCAGTCTAACTAGGGTCTCCTATGGTCAGGATGGCTCTGATACCAACTTGTCAACACCCGGATTTTTCAATCCTAGATGCCTGTTATGCCATACATCGCAATCCCAGGAATACCATTTTTGCGAGACATAACAGAATTGGATACCATAGTACATCATCCATTACAAATGATACATAAGTTCTTACACCAATAGGGATCTCATGATCCAGTTCTTAATACAACATCAAGCAGCAGAATACGTAATAATAACGGTAGCGTAGGCGAAGCTCCATCTTCAGGGTCACAGGCAATGCTGACGATGGGAGATGATCCTAGTTGTCGTAACCTTCCTGGGGTCCATCTTCCAGGTACTCCTCTTCATAGTATGTCCATGGGAATAGCCAGGGACAAAGCCATGAGTACTCTTTAAGTACTCGCAAACTAATACTAACAGGTAAAAGGGGGTTTTTGGATGATAGGACACTAGGCTCTAGGGTTGTTTTGCAAAAGCCAGATTTATCTCTACTGGGTTCCAAAGCTAGCCAAAATTTAATAATTCCTAAGTGGGAACTTGTAGTTCATATCACAACTCTGTTGTGGTCAAGTCAAAATCTTAATTCATTTCACAGGTCATTTTGAAAAGTCTGACGGGGGAACAGTATGGCCACTCCAACTGTCCATAACCGCGGACGCGGCTATTCGAATAGTTTGACACTCTGCAGAGATTGTAGACTTTCACCACAACATTCGATACATCCGTCAGGAACAAATCCTGAATTCACCATACTCAGTATGCGGATAATCAATCCTAACCTTTCAATTACACGCCATAGTATACGCACCTCACCTGTGAGTTTGGCGTCCCAACCATGACCAATTGTCATCTTGGGTACTGCCCAGGTGGACAATCTTCACAAGGTAGCCTCAGCTCAGACCTTGGCCGTGAGGGAACTAATACTAAGGAATATAAGTTTCTAGTCAAGCCCTACCCAATATTCAGGTATTGTGGTTGTACGATAAAATTGGAATGGTATCGCATCCAGACAACCATCAGTTTTATAAAGGGCTAAGGCTCATGCCTCAACATTTTCATCACCAAAATCATCAAGTGTTTGGAAACACATGTCCAAAACATTTCAATAGAATGATCCATCATTCCAAGGTTTTCATAACCATTTTTCCACCAAGTATTCCCATCTAAGAGTTGATCAAGTTTTATGCTTAGCACTAGCATCTACAGGTGGGGGTAGTACTGATGAGGGGTGGTAACTAGTGGAGTTTCAACTAAGTACAACCTTATGTCTCAGGCTGATATCAAGGTTTCTAACTTAGGCCAAATTTTATGCTCTTTATGCAACCTTCAAATATCTTTCTAGTATCTATAAGTCACTTAAGTAAACTCTCAGTAAGCTTTGATAAAGAAATAAATTAAGAAGATTGTAAGTAAAACTAGGATTGGTTTATCAAGTGGGTATGATCACATATGCTTAAGGCATATAGTAGTCATAGAACAAGTATGGTTTGTTGCATCAGTAGGGTATCTTGCAAGGGTTAGCTTGCATAGGTATAGTATCAGCTTGCATCAATATCAATATAAGCTTGCATCAATATCAGTATAAGCTTGCCTTGTGCAGAGCAGTGGTTGAAGTTCTCCTCGGCTTCTTCTTCGTAGTATCCTCCTTCCTCCTCGTATCCTTGGTCGGTACTAGCGTCTATGAATAAATACGAGGTACACAATCACCAAACAATACTTAACTACTTGCAATCATCACACACAAGGGTCCTATAGATGATCTAGCATCATCTCTAACATTACAAGGTTAAGGCTTGATTTAATTTCTTTTATTTTTAGAAAAGTAATTTCTACTCATTGAAAAACTACTTAAGATTTAATATTCTCCAAACCAAACATGGGATCATGTTGACACATGTCATCACCACATATTGTAGTCCATGGGAATGTGATTTAAAGTGGTGTCACAATTTAATAAGGTTTTACCCTTTTATTTTAATTAATTAAAGTGGCTAGAAATGCTTATGTAGCATTCTTTTATTACTTGAACATTATTTCTACAAGTAAACCTATATATTTTAATATATTCTGAAAGGTATGGTTAAATGTGATTTTTGAGAGTTGGAATCAACTCAAAAGCTATTATGGTTTAAATTTGAAAAATGTTTGAATGCAGAAAAGCTTCTGCCTTGTTATTTTTACCATGGGTGATCTATAAATCCAAATGACTTGAATCCAACGGGCTTGGATTCATCATTCCTGAACCTTTCAACAAAATTGGTTTCATTCAATTTGGTGCACTGAATCGATCTCGGTTGATTTTTGAAGTTGGGTACAGAAGTGTGTTTGAATTGAAATAGAAAAGGGTTTAATTTGAATAACTGGGCTGCGCGGGAAAAGTTACTGGGCCGGCCTGCTAAGCGCAGTGCTCCCGCGGGCTGCTTAAGTGGGTGTCCCCACTCGTCAGTGACACGGGGCTAGGCGAAGCGGTATGAGGCGACGTGGATCGTTCGATCTAGTTCTAATCCAACGGCTGGGAGTCATCATCGACGCGAGACAACTCCGGCGAGAACGAAACCTAGCGCGGCCATTGAGGGTTGCTGGGGGCTCACCGGGGTACTGGGGAGGTCGGCGAGGCGGGCGAACGACAAAGTCGACGACGGCGAATCTCCTGGTACCGGTGGCTTCTCCTGGGGCGGCTCCAATCGCTGGCTCCCTTCTTCTCCAGAGGCGGCGGGCTCCGGTGAAATTCCAGCGAGGTGGTGCTTGCCTTGATCTGAGAACGGTGTGGCACGATCAGTGAAGAGAGGGGAGTGAGATGGTGTGAAGAAATCGTGCGGGGGTGGTCTCTATTTATAGTCGAGCGAGGGGACCATCGGGGCACACGGTGAGCTCGTCGGGGGCGAGGTTACAGGCGGCTAATGGCATGGGCAAGGGTAGGGGACCGTGCGGTGTCTCCTGGTGATGCTCAACGACATGGTCTCGAGGCATGGGGCGGTGTGGTTTGGTCTGGAACGGGCGGTGCTCTGCGCGGCAGAGGCGGCGTCTTCGACGGCGGGCGGTGGCTGTGCGGCACGAGGCGGCAAACGGGGATGTCTAGCGGTCTCCTGGGTCGGTGGGGATTGTGTATGCACACGGCGAGGGCGGCGCGCGGTCTGTGGGTGATATTCGAGGGTTATGCTCTGGCGCACGCTCGGCATGGTCTCTAGCGGTCTGGGCGCGGTCTGTGTGTGTGGTTCAGGGCTTGGCAACGCTCGCGGCTGGTACAAGTAGTGGCGGTGGACGGTGGATAGCCTCCCAGACAAGGTTGGCATGGCTAGTTCTTCCTCTAGTCTGCTGTCCACAATGGGGTGACAAGGGGGTGCTTGGCTGTTCACCATTGATGGAAATGGCAAGCTCACAGGGGTAGGAAACAAGTTAGGAAAGAATCACTGCTCACAATAGTGTTTGATGTTTGTTTGATTTGTGTCTGCAACCTGTTTGATGAAATGGCCGCATGAACTCAAGTTTTGAATTTTGAAAAGATTTTTGGTGGGTTTGCTAGATTGGTGCTAGTGAGTCTGCAGATGCTTGGGTTTTGAAAGTTGACCTTGTTTGAGTAGTTTTTGAAAAAGTGGGATCTTCCCATATGATAAAGATTCAATTTTGAATTGTCATTTAAACTATGTATTTGAAAGTTTCTGGATGATCACAAAGTGGGCCTTGATACCTTGTTATGAGTACATTCAAGGGGTGCAAAGATCTAGGAAAGTTTCTGTTAGGTTCTGAAAGTTTGAGACAGCCAAAGTAGGCATGGGAGTTAAATTGGCCAAAATGACCATTCATTTCATATATGTGTTTTGATTTACTTGTCTTTAGGAAAAGTTTGGGAAATGTTTTAGATGATGTTTATTTCACCTAAGAAACATTTTACAAGCAATGGATCACACAAACAAGGTGGTTTTAAAAGAATTTCAAAATCAATACATACACATATGCATGCTTTCATTTTTTATTTAGATAAGTTTTTGTTAACCCTAATTTTGATGATTTAGAAATTGATGATCCAAGTTTAGTATTTTTGGGATGTTACATTATGCTACACTTAACTATATGAGTATGTCCATCACATCATTCTCCTAATGATATGATCTTGTTGTTAATAACATCTCAATGTTCATGATCAGGAAAGCATGATCATTTATCAACCAACAAGCTAGTATTACAAAGAGGCTTTACTAGGGACTCTAACAAGTTTTACAAATCACACAAGTATTAATGTTTCCGGTTAATACAATTATAGCATGAATGTAAACATTTATCATAAACACAAAGATATAATAATAACTACTTTTATTATTGCCTCTTGGGCATATCTCCAACAAAAATAAATCGACGATGCCCCTTGTACACATTCTTCCTACAATGATCAAAATATATAATTTCAGTCTCATCTAAACAGTGTGTGCATGCCTTGTATCCCTTGTTTGTCCATACTGAAAGGTTACTAAGAATAGGCCAATCATTGATTATTATGAAAAGCAACACTCGTAGGTCAAATTCCTCCTTCTTGTGCTCATCCCAAACACGTACGCTGGGTTCGTGCCACAACTATAAAAGTTCTTAAACTAATGGCCTTAGGTACACATCAATGTTGTTGCCGGGTTGCTTCAGGCCTTGGATCAACACTGGCATCATAATGAACTTCTTCTTCATGCACAACCAAGGAGGAAGGTTATAGATACATAGAGTCATGGGCCAGGTGCTATGACTGGAGCTCTGCTCCCCAAAAGGATTCATGCCATCTGTACTTAGACCAAACCTTAAGTTCCTTGCATAATATGCAAAGTACGGGTACTTTCTATCGATTTTTCTCCACTACAACCCATCAGTGGTGTGTCTCAACATCCCGTTTGACTTAAGTTCCTCTTTGTGCCATCGCAAAAACTTGACATGCTCTTTGTTTTTGAACAAATGTTTCAACAGTGGTATTATAGGATCATACCACATCGCCTTTGCAGGAACCCTCTTCCGGGGGGCTTGCCCTCAACATCACCAGGTTCATCTTGTCTGATCTTATACCGCAATGTAGTGCATACTGGACATGCATCCAAATTCTCGTACACCTCACCGCGATAGAGGATGCAGTCATTAGGGCATGCATCATGTATCTTCTGAACCTCTAAACCTAGAGGGAAGACAACCTTCTTTGCTTCATACGTATTGGCGGGCAATATGTTATCCTTTGGAAGCATATTCGTCATTATTTTCAGCAAGTTTTCAAATCTGGATTCAGATAGACCACACTCAGTCTTCCATCGCAGCAATTCCTAGTTTTTTCAAACCATTTTTGCAATTTGGGTACAACAACTTTTTGTGATCCTCTAACATGTGATAGAACTTCTCCCTCTCCTTTTAATTTTTGCAGTCTCTCCGTGCATCAGCAATGGTCTAACCAAGATCACCAGCGGGCTTATCATGTCCCTCTTCTTTAGCCTCCCGTACATCTCCCCCTTGGAAGTATCACCATATTTAGGGAACCCATGATAGTTGTCATCATCCTCTTGTTCTTCATTGTCTTCCATTATTACCCCTCTCTCTCCATGCTTGGTCCAACAATTATAGTTGGGAATGAAACCAGACTTCAAAGGTGGACGTGAAAGTTTTATGAGTTAGAGTAATCCTTCTTATTCTTATGGACATTAGATGGACAGAATACAAAACCATCCCGCTTGTTCGCATCAGCCACAAGGAGGAATTCGTGCACGCAATTAATGAACTCGCCAGAGCATCGGTCATTACTATACATCCATTCCCAGACCATCTGCATTATTATATAAGTATATCAAAAACCAGTACACAACATATTGAAAAGAGATCAGTGACCAATTTAATACAAGTTATCATGTGAGCTTCTAGAGCAGTAAATTTGAATTTTGAAAAATTTACATGCACCAATTTTTGAATTGGACAAAACAATTAAGATGAAAAATGTGGAGTTTTTAATTATTGATCTAGCAGTGAAAACCTAATTCCATTTTGTGCTCTGAAACTCTAAAATTACACATTTCAATTTTTAGTAACTTTTTTCCTAATCAAAATTTGCCTAAATTAAAATTCCCTCTACTTCTAGAGCATGAAATCCCTCTCTACTTCTAGAGAATTGAGCTAAAATAACAATGGGAGATGAAAGGATGAAGTTGCTAACCTTTTAAACCCTTGGATTTAGGGGTTGCCACCAAATCTTGGAGAAAAAATGGGCATGAACTCGACTTTCTTGGAGGGAAAATGGCCATGGGCTCAGGCACGGACGAAGCCAAATTATATAGAGAAACCAACAATACCAGATGGTATTACGAACCAGTAATAGTGATTTACCTCTAGTCCCGGGCCGCGATACCAACTGGTACTACAAGTTCACGCACGTGGGGCTGGCTGGAACAAGCCCTCGCTGGTGGAAAAAGGGCCTCCAGTCCCGGGCCGCAACGGGCTCTAGTCCCGGTTTTAGGCCCGCGACTGATAACAGCCACGTGGCTATTTCAGCGCCGCGGGGGGCAGAAACCCTCTAGTCTCAGGCTGTAACACCACCCGGGACTAAAAGGTTTCTGTCATGAAGAGAACACCACATTTCTCGCCATGCAGAGATTGTGTATTTCCTTTTTTTTTTGCCATTTTGTTCCTTTTTCGTTTTGTGTTTCACTATAACAAACATATATTTCAGTATACATATTATACGCACTACATACACACTACACGTCGATGCATTTATATAATTAATCGATCCCTTGCAAGCATACATATAATCAATCATATCAAAAGGAAGAAATGTTTTGAAATTACATGGTCATTGATGAATATATATATCATATGAGCTACATGGAGATGACTAAGGCAAATCGAGTTCCACGTCATCCGCATAATGCTCTCCATGTACATCAAGGACTTCCTTCATCATAAATCCCGCCAGCTCCTCTTGAATTGCTCTTATGCGTTGGTCTGGCTCTAGTTTCTCTCGCAAATCATAAATATAATATGAGTCAACTTTCCGCTCCTTTGGTCAACTCGGATGTACTTTCAGCATTTAGTATCCACATAAATGAGTTCCCGGTGGCTGATGTAAACTCTTCGCCATTTTATAAGTTAGCTCCTCTTTGAATGGACCTGGTATTTTCTGTCTGAACCGTGTCCAACACCTGCTCGGCAAAGAAAATGAACAAAGGAGTTATTAGTTACTTGATATCAGGAAATGAATGAAAGAGGACGATATAATGCGATAATGATTGAAATTACTTATGGAGCATTGCTTTCATGTCGCTCCACTTCTCTTGGTTCCAACTTAATGAGTCGTGGACTTCAACTAGGGAGTTGTCAACTTGAATGTTTAGCAAGATCCAATGGAATCAGCGGACGTTTACATAAGCATACATGCATAGCTCATCCAGTAAGCAAAAATAAAATGTGTATAAGATATAAACACTCACTTGAAGTTGTAAGGAAATAGTATTTCCTTAACAAAATTATGCTCGGTTAAGAACCTGGACAGGTCTTCATCCACGTGTTTGGGGTGATTCTTTAACGTATATTCATTAATGATATATGGGTCAATGAACCCAACATTGTATCTTCTAGCTCTTTTGCATTCAAGCATCTTCATTCTGCGGAATATAATATCATCATACAAAAGGATATATAGTTAGGATAATATATTAAATGCAATGAACAAGATAAAGCTACAAACTTAATTATAGAAATAAATTACTTACAGACAGTAGCAACCAATGATAGATTTGTCGAGGGCGCGCTGGTTGTATAACTGAAACAGTTCGGTCATTTGAACCTGTATCTAGTATGGTTTGAAGTGATGCTCCTTTCTAACGTCCACCGGAAACCAATCTTTATGATGCTTTTTTCTGCTTGCGACATATACCATTCATGCAGATTTTGCATATGTGTGGATAGAGGCGCGAGCTCCTCATTACAAACTAGAGGCTGCCCTTGGACATACTGTCGTACTATCTGACCTACTGGCATATCTTCATAGCCTAAATATTAACCAAAAGACATATTTTCTTCGTTAGCAAGTGCTTTGGCCTGCGATACAGTGATTCCCATAAGTGCAGCATTATTATGGGCTCTAGGGTCCATTATTTGCATGTCCATATCCATTTCAGCTCTGAAGGCCTTGTCGAGGTATGAAATGACTTTGAGCGGGGCGACCGATTGATTCTTCTGTGCTCCGAGCTGGGCAACTTGCTTCCCGCTTTTTGCACTTGTGATTTTTTTCTTCTGTGCTTGCTTAATAATCTCCCGGACATAGTCTGATTCCAGATTCATCGATATCTGGGATGGTTGCTAAAGAAAGGACTTAGCCCACTTTTTGGTTTTTTCATTATATACCGGCTTTGGCTCTGGCTTTTTGGGTGCAAAATGCGCCTTAACTTGGGCAGCCACATCCGCGTTATTTTCCTCATCGGTCTTGTCATAAGGTCTCTTTGGAAGAGCCGGCGGGATATCGACTATCTTCGGCGTTTGACCTTTCTTTGATGTGGGGCGCGGGGGACCGTCGAACTTCCGTTTCTTCGACGAGGTAGTAGTATTGCACGGAGGCGGAGGCGGAGATCGAGTTGATGTACTCCTGCTGCGGAGATCGTCAGCGGGGCAGGGTGGACTTGGAGGTTGGCGATAATCGGGTTGGGGTGGACTTGGAGGTTGACGATATTCGATGCGGGGTGGATTTGGATTCCTTGGAGTTGGTGGCCTTGGCGCCGAGCCTGGAAACTTGATGTACTTCTTATTCCATAGAATGATGTTGCGCTTGACATCTCCTAGTTTCGTAAGGCCTTCAGGCGTAGCGATTTCAATCCCTAGGTCCGCAAAATCCTCCACTATGTCATCTACCGTGACACGAGCATAGCCTAGTGGAATCGAAAGTGAATGGTGGAGTGCTACAGGTAGACAAGATCAAGTAGTGCCGATCGCCACCTTGAAGGACAGGTTGTTCATTGGCTGATGTAGCTCACATTGTGCCATCTCTCTGACATCATCCATGGGGTAGTGACGAGCCGGTGCATCATCCAGCAGTGCTTGATCATCAGCACGGACCTCCGTGGAAGCCACGCTGCTTCTCCGTTGGCTAAGATCCAATGCAGGATCATCAGACCGCGGGTGAGTTGACGACGGCGGCCTTTGGCTAATGTCATGCATGAGGTTCTTCAGATCAGCTAGGTCCTGCTCTACCCTGGAGATCCGGTCTACCTCCCGGTCCTTCTTTCTCTGACGGCTTCTGTAACTGGCATCGTACTGAGGAAACCATTCTTCCACGAGACACCGGCGCCTTTGCCTCGTGTTCGTCCTCCCTTTTCAGGATTCCCTAGGGCGTGTGTCAGCTCGCCGTTCTCTCTCTCTATCGGGACGGAACAATCCCAATTGAGCATCGTTCATTGCTTGAATAAGGTCTTGGGAGGGTTTTATAATTTTATCATGAAATAATGTCTTCCCTGTTTCTGGGTCCAAGGATCCCCCGTGCCCGTACCACCAGTGCTTTGACCTCTCGGGTCATCCATCTGTACCAGGAGTGACGCCTCTAGCCCTCATATCCTTCTCCATAGTTTCCCACTTAGGGATCGCACTCTTGTAGCCACCTATCCCCATTTTATGATGGTATTTCTTGCTGGCAGCATTTAACGCGTTCTTTGCCGACTTTGCCTTTGCTTTAGCAGATTGCTTATACTGTACAAAATCGGGCCACTGTTCTCTCAACTTCTCGTTTAGTCCTTTGAAGTCTGGAGTTTTCTTTTTCGCGACATATTTCGCGTATAAACTTTTCTTGTGGTTCCGGTATAGTTCAGCCATCTTGCTTAGTGCCCACTCCTTGACTTTCGCTCTATTTTCAAGCCCACCCGGCCTTGGAGTAATACCATCTACCTCAAATTCCTCATACTCTGGAGGTAGTATAAAATGCGCTATGAGCTTCTGCCAAAGGTTATCTTTGGCATCATTGGTGACATAGCTGTTGGATTCTTCACCGGCTTTCTTTGACTTATTCCATTCTTGGATGGTGATCGGCAGGTTGTCCCTAACAAGAACCCCGAATTGATTTATAAACATCCTCCGGTGCTTCTCTGGAGCATTCGGTTCACCATCATCATATATTTCTTCGATGGTGAACCTCTGATGACCCTCCAACTTTTTGTTCGGCCGTCGTTTCGTTTGAGCTGTCGATTGCTTCGATCCGGTGGGCTAAAATAAGAAGAGAGAGTGATTAATATATATCTAGATCAGTTAATGAATAGAGGTAACACGAGACTTTATACATATATATATATGTACCTCGCCGGATCCTGTCGAGGGGCCATCATTATTGTTGTTATTTGTTTGCCCTTGGTACATTAGGTTTTCCTCTAGTCCATCACCGGATGGATTCAGATATGAGGATATCTCTTCCTCGAGCAAAATATCTTCGGCGCCGGTAGTAATAAGAGGAATTTCACCTCTTATCATGCCCTGAAGAAAACCTTCACCGATGCAACCAGGATCTTCGGATGGATCCATGACTTAATTATTTATAACAAAAAGAGAGTTAAACATGTTAGAAAAAACAATAATCCTAATAACTAAAACAATATAATCCTAATTATAATAATCCTAATATTATTTGTGCTAAAACAATAATCATAATAACTAAACCAAAAAAAACCTAATCCTAATCCTAATTCTAATCTTAATAAATAAAACAAAAAAATCACTAAAACAATAATACTAATCCTAATTCTAATATTTTAATTAAAAAAATAATCCTAATACTAAAACAAAAAACCCTAATATAAAAAAAACTATAGAAAAAAAACTATAGCATTTCCTAATATTAATTATGGTAAAACCTAATATTATTTGTGGTAAAAAAATAATCCTAATATTAATTGTGGTAAAACAATATAATCATAGCTAATAACTAAAACAAAAAAAATAACCGTAGCTAATTGTCAACACCCGGATTTCTCAATCCTAGATGCCTGTTATCCCATACATCGCAATCCCAGGATTACCATTTTTGCGAGACATAACAGAATTGGATACTATAGTACTTCATCCATTACAACGATACAGAAGTTCTTACACAAATAGGGATCTCATGATCCAGTTCTTAATACAACATCAAGCAGCGGAATACGTACTAATAACGGTAGCGTAGGCGAAGCTCCATATTCGGGGTCACAGGCAATGCTGACGATGGGAGATGATCCTAGTTGTCGTAACCTTCCTGGGGTCCATCTTCCAGGTACTCTTCTTCATAGTCTGGCCATGGGAATAGCCAGGGACAAAGCCATGAGTACTCTTTAAGTACTCGCAAACTAATACTAACAAGTAAAGGGGGGTTTTTGGATAATAGGACACTAGGCTCTAGGGTTGTTTTGCAAAAAGCTAGATTTATCTTTACTAAGTTCCAAATCTAGTCACAATTTTATAACTCCTAAGTGGGATCTTGTAATTCTGGTCACAACTCTATTGTGGTCAAGTCAAAGTCGCAATTCACTTCACAAGTCATTTTTAAAAGGTCTGACGGGGGAACAGTATGGCCACTCCAACTGTCCATAACCACGGACGCGGCTATTCGAATAGTTTGACACTCTGCAGAGATTGTACATTTTCACCACAACATTCGATACATCCGTCAGGAACAAATCCTGAATTCACCATACTCAGTATGCGGATAATCAATCCTAACCTTTGAATTACACTCCCTAGTATCAGCACATCTCCTGTGAGTTTGGCCTCCCAACCATGACCACTGTCATCTTGGTTACTGCACAGGTGGACAATCTTCACAAGGTAGCTTCAGCTCAGACCTTGGCCGTGAGGGAACTAATACTAAGGAATATAAGTTTCCAGTCAAGCCCTACCCAATATTCGTGTATTGTGGTTGTACGATAAAATTGGAATGGTATCGCATCCAGACGACCATCAGTTTTATAAAGGGCTAAGGCTCATGCCTCAACATTTTCATCACCAAAATCATCAAGTGTTTGGAAAACACATGTCCAAAACATTTCAATAGAATGATCCATCATTCCAAGGTTTTCATAACCATTTTCACCAAGTATTCCCATCTAAAGTTGATCAAGTTTTATGCTTAGCACTAGCATCTATAAGTTGGGGTAGGCACTAATGAGGGGTGGTAACTAGTGGAGTTTCAACTAAGTACAACCTTATATCTTAGAATGATATCAAGGTTTTCTAGCTTAGGCCAAATTTTATGCTCTTCATGCAATCTTCACATATCTTTCTAGTATCTACCAAACTCTTAGGTAGACTCTAAGTAAGCTTTGATAAAGAAATAAAGTAAGAAGCTTGCCATAAATCTAGGATTGGTTTAGCAAGTGGGTATGATCACATATGCTTAAGGCATATAGTATTCATATCAAAAGTATGGGTTTGTGGCATCAGTAGGGTATCTCGCAAGTGTTAGCTTGCATAGGTCAACTTGATTAGTAAGGCTTGCATCAATGTCAACATAAGCTTTCATAGTTACTAGCTTGCCTTGTGCAGAGCAGTGGTTGAAGTTCTCCTCGGCTTCTTCTTCGTAGTATCGTCCTTCCTCCTCGTATCCTTGGTCGGTACTAGCGTCTATGAATAAATACGAGGTACACAATCACCAAACAATACTTAACTACTTGTAATCATCACACACAAGGGTCCTATAGATGATCTAGCATCATCTCTAACATTACAAGGTTAAGGCTTGGTTTAAATCTCTTTATTTTAGAAAAGTAATTTCTACTCATTGAGAAACTACTTAAGATTTAATATTCTCCAAACTAAACATGGGATCATGTTGACACATGTCATCACCACATATTGTAGTCCATGGGAATGTGATTTAAAGTGGTGTCACAATTTAATAAGGTTTTACCCTTTTATTTTAATTAATCAAAGTGGCTAGGAATGCTTATGAAGAATTCTTTTATTCCTTGAACATTATTTCTGCAAGTAAACCTATATATTTTTATATATATTCTGAAAGGTATGGTTAAAAGTGATTTTTGAGAGTTGGAATCAACTCAAAAGCTTTTATGGTTTAAATTTGAAAAATGTTTGAATGCAGAAAAGATTCTGCATTGTTATTTTTACTATGGGTGATCTACAGATCCAAATGACTTGAATCCAACGGGCTTGGATTAAGCATTCACAGACCTTTCCAACAAAATTGGTTTCATCCAATTTGGTGCACTGAATCGATCTGGGTTGATTTTTGAAGTTGGGTACAGAAGTGTGTTTGAAAAGAAATAGAAAAAGGTTTAATTTGAATTGCTGGGCTGCGCAGGAAATTCTAACGGGCCAGCCTGCTAAGCGCAGTGCTCCCGCGGGCTGCTTAAGTGGGTGTCCCTGTTGGAATTATGCCCTAGAGGCAATAATAAAGATGTTATTATTATAATTCTTGTTCATGATAAAGTTTATATTCCATGCTAGAATTGTATTAAGCGGAAACATTAATACTTGTGTGGTTTGTGAACAACACCGTGTCCCTAGTACGCCTCTATGGACTAGCTCATTGATCAATGATGGTTAAGGTTTCCTAACCATAGACATGAGTTGTCAATTGATAATGAGATCATATCATTGAGAGAATGATATGATGGACATACCCAAACTAAGCGAAGCAATTAGATCGTGTCATTGTGTTCATCTTTGCGAAGCTTTTCCTATGTCAAATATTGTATTCCTTAGACCATGAGATAATGCAACTCCCTGGTATCGGAAGAAAGCTTTGAGGTCATCAAACGTCATCCTATGAGAGGGTGATCATAAAGGTGTCTCTCAGGTGATCGGAAAGTATCTGTTGGGTTGTATGTATCGAGATGGGATTTGTCCCTCCCAAGTCGGAGAGATATACTTCGGGCCCACTCGATAATCGATATCAACACCGCTTGCAAGCATGTGGTTAAGGAGTTAATCACAAAGTGATATCGGATTACGGAGCAGTAAAGTACTTTGCCGTGAACGAGATTGATCTAGGTATGACGATACCGACGATCGAATCTCGGGCAAGTAAAATATCGCGAGACGAAGGGAATATATATATGGGATTGATTGAATCCTGGCATCGTGGTTCATCCGATATGATCATCGATGAATGTGTGGGAGTCAATATGGGTGCCTGCACCCGTTGATTATTGATAGAAGATCATGTCGCATATTCTCGAACTGCAGGTCACACACTTAACGTGTCTCGATGCTAGGATAGATTGGATAATTGGTTTATGAATTTTTGTTCGAGTCTCGGATGGGATTCGGATATCACGAGGTTCCGGAATGGTCCGGAGAATAAGATTCATATAAGGCAAAGGCAGTTTTTGGAGTTGAATTGTTCCGGTTAATCGGTATTGTACGAAGCTTCTAGAACCTTCGGAAGGGGCCAACATGGTCCCACCTTCCGGAGGGGGCATGGGCCTATGAGGGAGTGTCCTGACGCATTAGGGCACAAGGCCCCATAGGGTCCAGCCGATCCTAGATAAGTTTAAATCGTTTAAACTAGAGATAAGATAAGATAGGATTTCTAGATAAGGGAGAGTTTAAATTGTTTAAACTAGAGATAGGCTTGGAGGAGAGGCTAGGGCTGGCCGCACACCCCCTCTATACATAGAGGGCTGGTGCGCCCCCTCTCACACTCCCTTACACCTTCCTCCAAACCCTAGTTGCCCTGCTGCCCTTCCTCTCTCCCTCCCGACTATTTGCAGGCGAAGCCCTGCTGCAGAAATTCTCCACCAAATACACCACGCCGTCGTGTTGTAGATCCAATCCATCTCTCCACCATACTTGCTGGTCCAAGGAAGGAGGAGACGTCGAGGTGCTGCACGTGTGCATCTCACGGAGGCACCGCCACTTGTGGTGCTAGATCGGATCGGATCGCGAGGAGGAGAAGCGAGTACGACTACATCACCCACGTTCCGATTTAACGTTCACTGCGCGAATCTTCAAGGGTATGAAGATCTAATCCAATCTCTCTCGTTGTTTGCATCTCCTAGATTAGATCTTGGCTTTCCTCTCGTTCGCTCAGAGAAAATTTTGATTTACTATGCTGCGAAACCCTTCAAAGGGTATCGAGCTAGATCTATGCGTAGATGTGTTTCACGAGTAGAACGCAACATGGTTGTTGCGGGCGTTGATGTTTTCTGTTGCAAGCCTCTTGTTTGTGTTCTTCTTATGGCACGGGATAGTGAGATTGAAGCGGTCCAGGCCAACCTTACGCGACGTCGTTCGCGAGACCGCTCCGACTTGACGTGGTGGCTTGTACCACATGTGGCTGGTGGATGTCGCTTTCTCACTATAGTTGTCATGGGATTAACACGGAGTTTGGCAACCATAATATCACCGTTGTGGCTTTCAGAGGTAAGAATCGTTCTTAGCATCTACTCCCATAAGCCACGTAAAACATGCAACAACAAAGTAGAGGCGTCTAACTTGTTTTGCAGGAGTGTTTTCTGTGATATGGTATGGCCCAAGATGTGATGTGTATATTGTATGTGATGATCATGTTTTGTAATGTTTCACGACTTGCATGTCGATGAGTACACAACCGGCAGGAGCCATATGGTTGTCTTTATAATTGTGTATGACCAAGTAGTCAACTTCTTATACGCCATGTAATAGCTTTACTTTATCGCTAAGTAGTTAGCAATAGTTGTAGTTGCTATTCGTGGTGGAGGCAATCATGGTGGAGTGATGGAGATCATGCCGGAACGCACAAGATGGAGATCATTGCGCAAAGATTGGCTATACCATGTCACATAAAGTTATATGCATGTGATGTTTATCCTTTTATGTATCTTATTATGCTTAGATCGCGACGGTAGCATTATAAGATGATTCCTCACTTAAAGATCAAGATAAAAACTGTGTTCTCCCGAGTATGCACTGCTATGAAGTTCGTCGTGTCCAAGCATCACGTGATGATCGGGTGCTATAGGCTCTACGCCACATACAACGGGTGCAAGCCAGTTTTGCACACGCCGAAATACTTGGGTCTAACTTGAGCCTAGCATGTACGTACATGGCCTCGGAACACAAGAACCGAAAGGTTAAGCATGAGTCATATGAATGATATGATCGACACTTCGTTGTCCACCATTGAAACCACATCTCTTCTCGTGATGATCGGATTAGGTGTGGTGAATTTGGATCGTGTTCACTAAACAACTTGAGGGATGTTGAATTTAGTGGGAGTTCATCTAGTAATTTGATTAAGTTGAACTATTTATCATGAACATAGTCTAAATTGTACTTGCAAATACTGTAGATCACATGGCCAAGTCCAACTTCAAATTCAACGTTTTTGCTGAGAAAGAAAAGCTTAGAAACAATGGGTCTAACTTCACCCACTGGTTCCGCAATCTAAGAATCATTCTGTCATGCATAAAAGGACTATGTCCTTGGGAAAGCGTTAGGTGACCCCCTTGCAATCGCGCGGTGATGAGAAAGCTGTCTATCAACAAGAAAGATGATTATGGTGTGATTAAGAGCACCATGTTGTTTGCTATGGAACCGAACTTCAAAATCGTTTTGAAAACTATCCCGGCCCTTTGAGATTCTCGAGGAGCTGAAAACCATGTTTACTCAAGCCCGCTCGAGAGATATGAGATCTCCGAGAAGTTCTTTAACGCAAGATGGAGGAAGGAGTTCCTAGTGAGCACGCCATTAAGATGTCGCCACACTCAACGCCTTTGAGCAACTCGGATCGCAAGATTCCAGAGGAGCTCAAGATTGACAGGTTCGCAATCACTCCTCCCAGCTACAAAAGTTTTGTAGTGACTCATAATCAGATTGGTTCCATCGATACGATCACCGAGCTCTTCGCAGCTGAAGGCTGCGGAGGTGGACATCAAGAACGATAATCATGTGTTGATGGTCAACAAGCCCTCCTTTAAGAAAGGTAAAGGTGCAAAGAAGCCCTTCAAGAAAAGCAGCAAGCTGCGTTGCCCTCGCTGAGAAGAAGCTCAAGTCCGGACCTAAGCCGACACCGAGTGCTTCTATTGCAAGGACAAGGGTCATTGAAGCAATCGTCCAAGTACTTAGCGGACAAGAAGGCTGGCACCATCAAAGGTATATTTGATATACATGTTATTGATGTTTTCCTTACTAGCCCTCGTTGTAGTGCCCGGGTATTTGATACCGGTTCGGTTGCTAACATTTGTAACTCAAACAGAGCTACGGAATAGACGGCCAACTGCGAGGATGAGGTGACGCGCTGCTGGCAACGGATCAAGAGTTGATGTGATGGCCGGCACGCTCTCCTTAGTTTTACCTTCGGATTAGTTTTAAACCTTAATAAATGTTATTATGTGCTCGTTGAGCATGAACATTATTTCTGATCGTGTTTATTGCAAGACGGTTATTCATTTAAATCGAGAATAATGGTTGTTCTATTTATATGAGTAACATCTTTTATGGTCATGCACCTCTTGTGAGTGGTTTATTTCTTCTAAATCTCGAAAGGGATGAAACACACATCCATAACATTGAGGCTAAGAGATGCAAAGTAGATAGTGATAATACTACTTATTTGTGGCAATCGTCGTCTAGGTCATATTGGTGTAAAGCGCATGAAGAAACTCCATTACGATGGACTTTTGGAGTCTCTTGATTCTGAATCATTTGACACATGCGAACCATGCCTCATGGGCAAGATGATCAAAACCCCGTTCTCCGGTATGATGGAGCGAGCAACGGACTTGTTGGAAATCATACATACCGATGTATGCGGACCGATGAGTGTTTTGACGCACGGTGGATATCGCTATTTTCTCACTTTTACCGATGACTTAAGTAGATATGGGTATATCTATTTAATGAAACATAAATCTGAAACGTTTGAAAAGTTCAAAGAATTTCAGAATGAAGTGGAGAACCATCGTAATGTAAAGATTAAGTTTCTACGATCCGATCGTGGGGCGAATATTTGAGTTATGATTTTCTCACATCTCAAAGCAAGTGGAATCGCTTCACAACTCACGCCACCCGAACACCACAAATAATGGTGTGTCTGAGCAGGAATCGAACCCTATTAGATATGGTCCGATCGATGATGTCTCTTACTGATTTGCCGTTATCATTTTGGGGTTATGCATTAGAAACCGCTGCATTCACTTTAAATAGGGCTCCATCTAAATCCGTTGAGACGACACCGTATGAACTGTGGTTTGGTGCTAAACCTAAGTTGTCGTTTCTTAAAGTTTGGGGATGCGAAGCTTACGTCAAGAAGTTGACGCCAGACAAGCTCGAACCCAAAGCGGAGAAATGCGTCTTCATAGGATACCCTAAGGAAACTATTGGGTATACCTTTTATCACAGAACCGAAGGCAAAGTGTTTGTCGCAAAGAACGGTTCCTTTCTTGAGAAGGAGTTTCTCTCGAAAGAAGTGAGTGGGAGGAAAGTAGAGCTAGACGAGGTTATTGAACCTTCTCTTGAATTGGAGAGTAGCGCAGCACCTGAAATTGTTCCAAAGGTACTTTGCACTAACAATAGAGGAAGCTAATGACAAGGATCATGAAGCTCAACGATGTCACATCGAACGTCGCAGGTCGACAAGGTCGCGTGCCCCTCCTGAGTGGTACGGCAACCCTGTCTTGACTGTCTTGTTAGTAGAAGACAGTGAACCTACGAACTATGAGGAAGCGATGATGAGCCCAGACTCTGAGAAATGGCTAGAAGCCATGAAATCCGAATTGGGATCCATGAGCGAAAACCAAGTATGGACTTTGGTGGACCCTCCTAGCGACCGAAAGGCCGTTGAGTGCAAATGGATCTTCAAGAAGAAAACGGACGCAGATGGTAATGTTACCGTCTATAAAGCACGGCTTGTTATGAAAGGTTTTCGACAAGTTCAAGGTGTTGACTACGATGAGACTTTCTCTCCCGTAGCGATGTTTAAGTCCATTCGGATTTTATTAGCAATTGCTGCGTTTCATGATTATGAAATATGGCAAATGGATGTCAAGACTGCTTTCCTCAATGGCAACATTGATGAAGAGTTGTATATGATGCAACCCGAAGGTTTTGTCGATCCTAAGGATGCTGATAAAGTATGCAAACTCCAGCGTTCCATTTATGGACTGAAGCAAGCATCTCGAGTTGGAACCTTCGCTTTGATCATGTGATCAAGAGCTTTGGATTTGTTCCAAATTGCTACGAAGCTTGCATCTACAAGAAAGTGAGTGGGAGCTCGGTGACTTTTCTGTTACTATATGTGGATGACATATTGATTATTGGAAATGACATCGACATGCTTAACGATGTGAAGAGTTATTTGAACAAGTGTTTTTCAATGAAAGACCTAGGTGAAGCTGCTTATATATTGGGCATCAAAATCTATAGAGATAGACAAAGACGCCTGATAGCTTTAAGCCAGAGTACATACCTAGACAAAGTTCTGAAAAGGTTTAGAATGGATAAGGCATTGAAAGGTTCAAGGCTATGTTGTCGTAAGATATTGAGCAAGGCTCGGTGTCCACCTGATGAAATGATAGGGAAGCTATGAGCAAAGTGCCTTATGCCTCGCCATAGGTTCCATCATGTATGCCATGTCAGGTACTAGACCGATGTGTCCAATGCTCTTAGTTTGACGAGCAAATATCAAAGTGATCCAGAGTGGAACATCGACAGCCGTGAAGAACATCCTAAGGTACCTAAATAGGACTAAAGAAATGTTCTTAGTCTATGGGGTGATGAACAGCTCGTCAGAAAAGGTTACGTCGATGCTAGTTTCGACACCGACAAGGATGATGCTAAATCTCGACAGATACGTGTATATTTTGAATGGAGGAGCGTGAGTCGGAGAAGCTGCAAGCAAAGCATGGTCGCGGATCTACAAGAGAAGCGGAATACATGGCTGCCGCAGAAGGCCAAGTGAAGGAGTTTGGATCGAAACTTCATCATCGAGCTTGATGGTTCCAAGTGCATTGGACCCATTGGAGATATTGTGTGACAACACGGCGCCATAACACTCGCTAAGGAACCAAGATATCATCCAAAGACCAAGCATATCAACCGCAAGTTTCATATAATCCGAGATTATATAGCAGATGGAGATCTGAAGATCAGCAAAGTACATACAGATCTAAATGTCGCAGATCCATTGACTAAACCTCTTCCACGTGTAAATATGATCGGCACCTCAAGGCCATGGGTGTAAGATTGTTGCCAAATGTAAACTAGATTATTAACTCTAGTGCAAGTGGGAGACTGTTGGAATTATGCCCTAGAGGCAATAATAAAGATGTTATTATTATAATTCTTGTTCATGATAAAGTTTATATTCCATGCTAGAATTGTATTAAGCGGAAACATTAATATTTGTGTGGTTTGTGAACAACACCGTGTCCCTAGTACGCCTCTATGGACTAGCTCATTGATCAATGATGGTTAAGGTTTCCTAACCATAGACATGAGTTGTCAATTGATAATGCGATCATATCATTGAGAGAATGATATGATGGACAGACCCAAACTAAGCGAAGCAATTAGATCGTGTCATTGTGTTCATCTTTGCGAAGCTTTTCCTATGTCAAATATTGTATTCCTTAGACCATGAGATAATGCAACTCCTGGTATCGAAGAAAGCTTTGAGGTCATCAAACGTCATCCTATGAGAGGGTGATCATAAAGGTGTCTCGTGTGATCGGAAAGTATCTGTTGGGTTATATGTATCGAGATGGGATTTGTCCCTCCCAAGTCGGAGAGATATACTTCGGGCCCACTCGGTAATCTATATCAACACCGCTTGCAAGCATGTGGTTAAGGAGTTAATCACAAAGTGATATCGGATTACAGAACGAGTAAAGTACTTGCTGTGAACGAGATTGAACTAGGTATGACGATACCGACGATCGAATCTCGGGCAAGTAAAATATCGCGAGACGAAGGGAATATATATATGGGATTGATTGAATCCTGGCATGATGGTTCATCCGATATGATCATCGATGAATGTGTGGGAGTCAATATGGGTGCCTGCATTCGCTGTTGATTATTGATAGAAGATCATGTCCGCATATTCTCGAACCCGCAGGTCACACACTTAACGTGTCTCGACGCTAGGATAGATTGGATAATTGGTTTATGAATTTTGTTCGAGTCTCGATGGGATCCGGATATCACGAGAGGTTCCGGAATGGTCCGGAGAATAAGATTCATATAAGGCAAGGCAGTTTTTGGAGTTCGGAATTGTTCCGGGTTAATCGGTATTGTACCGGAAGCTTCTAGAACCTTCTGGAAGGGGGCCAACGTGGTCCCACCTTCCGGGAGGGGGCATGGGCCTATGAGGGAGTGTCCTGGCCGCATTGGGCCAGGGGCACAAGGCCCCATAGGGCCCAGCCGATCCTAGATAAGTTTAAATCGTTTAAACTAGAGATAAGATAAGATAGGATTTCTAGATAAGGGAGAGTTTAAATTGTTTAAACTAGAGATAGGCTTGGAGGAGAGGCTAGGGCTGGCCGCACACCCCCTCTATATATAGAGGGATGGTGCGCCCCCTCTCACACTCCCTTACACCTTCCTCCAAACCCTAGTTGCCCTGCTGCCCTTCCTCTCTCCCTCCCGACTGTTTGCAGGCGAAGCCCTGCTGCAGAAATTCTCCACCAAATACACCACGCCGTCGTGTTGTAGATCCAATCCATCTCTCCACCATACTTGCTGGTCCAAGGAAGGAGGAGACGTCGAGGTGCTGCACGTGTGCATCTCATGGAGGCACCGCCACTTGTGGTGCTAGATCGGATCGGATCGCGAGGAGGAGAAGCGAGTACAACTACATCACCCACCTCCGGATTTAACGCTCACGTTCATTGCGAATCTTCAAGGGTATGAAGATCTAATCCAATCTCTCTCGTTGTTTGCATCTCCTAGATTAGACCTTGGCTTTCCCTCTGTTCGCTTCCGTAGAAAATTTTGATTTACTATGCTGCGAAACCCTTCAGTCCCCACTCGTTAGTGACACGGGGCTGGGCGAAGCGGTATGGGGCGACGTGGATCGTTCGATCTAGTTCTAATCCAATGGCTGAGGGTCATCGTCGACGCGAGACAACTCCGGCGAGAACGAATCTTAGCACGGCCAGTGAGGGGTGCTAGGGGCTCACCGGGGTACGGGCGAGGGTCGGCGAGGCGGGCGAACGATGAAGTCGACGACGGCGAACCTCCTAGTACCGGTGGCTTCTCCTGGGGCGGCTCCAATCGCTGGCTCCTTTCTTCTCTAGAGGCGGCGGGCTCCGGTGGAATTCGGGTGATGTGGTGCTCGCCTTGCTCTGAGAATGGTGTGGCACGGTCAGTGGGGAGAGGGGAGTGAGATGGTGTGAAGAAATCGTGCGGGGGTGGCCTCTATTTATAGTCGAGCGAGGGGACCGTCTGGGCGCAAGGTGAGCTCGTCGGGGGCGACGTTACAGACGGCTAGTGGCATGGGCAAGGGTAGGGGACCGTGTTGTGTCTCCTGGCGATGCTCAACGACATGGTCGCGAGGCATGGGGCGGTGTGGTTTGGTCTGGAACGGGTGGTGCTCTGCGCGGCAAAGGCGGCGTCTTCGACGGCGGGCGGTGGCTGTATGGCACGGGGCGGCAAACGGGGGTGTCTGGCGGTGTCCTGGGTCGGTGGTGATCGTGTGTGCACGCGGTGAGGGCGGCGCGCGGTCTGGGGACGCTGGTCGAGGGTGGCGCTCTGGCGCACGCTCGGCATGGTCTGGGCGTGTCTCGTGCGCGTGGTCCAGGGCTTGGAACGCCGCTGGGACAAAGTGGCGGTGGACGGTGGCGCCTCCTGCACATGCTTGGCTAGGCTTGCTGCTGCTCCTAGCTTGCTGTCCACAATGGGGTGACATGGGGGTGCTCGGTTGTTCACCATTAATGGCAATGGCAAGCTCACAGGGGTGGTAGTGTTGGGCTAATCTTTCTATATGATCTACTGAGGTGTGTGTGAGCTAACTAGGGAACAAGTTAGGCAAGAATCACTGCACACTATAGTGTTTGATGTTTTGTTTGATTTGTCTCTACAACCTGTTTGATGAAATGGCCGCATGAAATCAAGTTTTGAATTTTGAAATGATTTTTGGTGGGTTTGCTAGATTGGTTCTGGTGAGTCTGCAGATGCTTGGGTTTTGAAAGTTGAGCTTGTTTGAGTGGTTTTTGAAAAAGTGGGATCTTCCCATATGAAGAAGATTCAATTTTGAATTGTCATTTAAACTATGCATTTGAAAGTTTCTGGATGATCACAAAGTGGGCCTTGATACTCTGTTATGAGTACATTCAAGGGGTGCAAAGATCCAGAAAAGTTTCTGTTAGGTCTTGAAAGTTTGAGATAGCCAAAGTAGGCATGGGAGTTAAATTGGTCAAAATGACCATTCACTTAATATATTTGTTTTGATTTACTTGTCTTAAGGAAAAGTGTGGGGAATGTTTTAGATGATGTTTATTTCACCTAAGAAACATTTTACAAGCAATGGATCACACAAACAAGGTGGTTTTTAAAGAAATACAAAAACTATGCATACACATATGCATGCCTTCATGGGTTTACTCAAAAAAGTTTTTGTTGACGCTAATCTTGGTGATTAGAAATTTGATGATCTAAGTTTAGAAATTTTGGGATGTTACAAACCTTCCCCCCTTAAACAAAATCTCGTCCCGAGATTTTAAAAAGGACGAAAAGATTACCTAGGATTTGAAGAGATCTGGAAACTCCATCCTGATGTGATCTTCGCGTTCCCAGGTAGCTTCCTCTTCTGTGTGATTGCTCCACTGAATCTTGAGAAACTTGATGCTTCGGGTTCTGGTAGTTCGATAAGCTTCTTCCAAAATGCGGATGGGTACTTCGGGATAGGTTAGGTCATCATTGATCTCTATGGTCCGGTGATCGATATTCTTGAATACTTCGGTCTGCTCGGGGACTTCGAGACATTTGCGAAGTAACGAGATATGGAACACGTTGTGCACAGCTGACATCTCTTCAGGTAGTTCTAGTTGATACGATACTTCTCCTCGACGGTTCAAAATTTTGAAAGGTCCGATATATCTGGGGGCTAACTTTCCCTTGAGTTGGAAACGCTGCATTCCCTTCAATGGCGACACTTTCAAATAAACAAAATCTCCTATGTTGAAGGCGAGGTCTCGACGTCTCTTGTCGGCGTAACTCTTCTGTCGGGATCGGGCTGTCTTGAGGTGCTCACGAATCTTGTGAACCTTCTCTTCTGCTTCTCGTAGGATGTCGGGTCCGAAAATCTGACTCTCTCCTACTTCCGACCAGTTCAAAGGGGTGCGGCACTTTCTTCTGTACATGAATTAAAATGGGGCCATTTGCAAACTGGCTTGGTAACTATTGTTGTAGGAAAATTCTGCAAATGGCAGACACTCTTCCCACTTGGATCCATATTCTAGCACACATGCTCTAAGCATATATTCGAGTATTTTGTTTACTCGCTCTGTTTGTCCATCGGTCTGAGGGTGATACGCGGTACTGAAATCTAGGCGGGTTCCTAAACCTTCTTGGACTTTCTTCCAGAATCTCGAGGTAAACTGAGTTCCTCGATCCGATACTATGTTCTTGGGGACTCCGTGCAAACTAACTATTCTAGCGATGTATAACTCCGCTAGCTTCAAACTCTGATAGGTGGTTTTGACGGGCAAGAAATGGGCGACTTTGGACAATCTGTCCACTATGACCCAAATAGAGTCATTTCCCCTACTAGAAGTAGGTAGTCCAGTGATAAAGCCCATTCCTACAGAATCCCATTTCCATTCCGGAATCTGCAAAGGTTGCAACAATCCAGCGGGTCTTTGATGTCCTGCCTTGACTCGCTGACATATATCAGACTTGGCGATATAGCTTCCGATTTCTCTCTTCATCTTATACCACCAAAATTGCTCTTTCAAATCTTGATACATCTTAGTTCCTCCGGGATGGATAGAATAAAGAGTATCATGAACCTCCTTCAAGATAACTTCTTTCAACTCAGAATCTGATGGTACACAAAGGCGTCCTTTGTACCACATAACTCCTTCTTCGTCCTTGGTGAATCCGGGTACTTTGCCTGTACCGATACGACGCTTGATTCCGTCGATACTAGCATTTCCTTTTTGTGCCTCTTTAATCTGACTGATCAAAGTGGGCTGAAGTTCTATGCTAGCCAAAAAATCCTTCACTTACTAATTCCATTCGAAAATCTTCCATCTCTTTGTGCAAACTTGGTTGCTCCTTTAAAATCATGGAGTTCAAGCGGCACGGCAATCTGCTAAGGGCATCGGCTACCACATTGGCTTTTCCAGGGTGATAGTGAATGTCCAGGTCATAATCCTTGATGAGTTCAATCCATCTTCTCTGCCTCATATTCAGCTCCTTCTGAGTGAATATATACTTTAGGCTCTTGTGATCCGAGTAAATCTCACAACGGTTTCCCATTAGGTAATGTCTCCATGTCTTCAGGGCTAGAACTATGGCTGCGAGTTCGAGGTCATGGGTTGGGTAATTTTGTTCATGTTGCTTCAATTGTCGCGATAGATAAGATATAACTTTTCCTTCTTGCATTAGCACACATCTGAGACCAATCTTGGATGCGTCACAATACACATCGAAGGGCTTCGTGATATCTGGCATAATCAAGATTGGGGCTGAAATCAATCTCCTCTTGAGTTCTTGAAAACTCGCTTCACACTTGTCGGTCCATTCAAACTTCTTGTCCTTCTTCAGCAATTGGGTCATGGGTCGGGCGATACTCGAGAATCCTTCTACGAATTTGCGGTAATATCCCGCCAATCCGAGAAAAGCACGAACTTGGGTTTGAGTGGTTGGGGCTTGCCAATCTTCTACATCTTTACTTTGGTGGTCAACAGAATTCCTCCTGATACAATGTGACCGAGGAATCCTACCTCCTGTAACCAGAATTCACATTTGCTAAACTTTGCATACAGCTGATGCTCTCTAAGGGTTCCAAGAATGGTCCTTAGGTGTAGCTCATGTTCTTCTTCTGATTTGGAATAAATCAGAATGTCATCGATGAAAACAACGATAAACTTATCCAGGAAGTCCATAAAAATCTTATTCATGAGGTTCATGAAATAAGCGGTGGCATTGGTTAATCCAAAAGGCATGACTGTATACTCATACAATCCATATCTGGTAGTAAAGGCAGTCTTTGGGATATCCTCTGCACGAATTTTGAGTTGATGATAGCCAGTTCTAAGATCAATCTTAGAAAACACCTGGGCTCCGGTCAACTGATCAAACAAATCTTCTATCTTGGGCAAGGGGTACTTGTTCTTGATGGTGACATCATTCAACTTTCGATAATCCGTACACAAAAGGTTACCTCCATCCTTCTTGTCCACAAACAAGACAGGTGATCTCCATTGGGACGCACTTGGTTGAATCAATCCGATTTCCAACATGGAATCCAGTTGCTTCTTCAGTTCTTCCAGTTCTGACGGGTTCATACTATAGGGTCTCTGGGCTATGGGTCCTGTTCCGGGGATTAGTTCGATGATAAACTCGATATCCCGATCTGGGGGCATACCGGGCAAAACATCTAGAAATACATCGGGGTATTCACAGACTATCCGGACTTGGTCAATGGTAGGTTGGGCTAGACTCTTGTTACACTTGAATTGGCGAGGTAAGGTTTCAGATATATGCTCGACTGATATTCGGTGTACTTGGTCATGGTAATGGCTTTCTTGGCACAGTCAATCAATCCTTTATGTTTGGACATCCAATCCATTCCTAGTACTACTTCCAAACCTTTAGTTCCGAGTACTATTAGATTAGCATAAAAATCTATGCCATGGATTCGGATAGGGACGGCCTTGCAAATTTGCCTAGCCTTGGTGGTTGATCCGGGAATTTGGACAATCATAACATGCTTCAGTTTTGTTGGTTGAATTTTACTAGTGCAAGCAAATTCTTCGGTGACAAATGAATGCGATGCACCAGAATCAAACAACACTCTTGCAAGTACTGAATTAACAGAAAACATACCCAAAGACGACGGCGTCTCGAGCTTCTTCAGCATGCATGAGAAAAAGACGGCCATTGCGGTTGAGTGAATTCCCTGGGGCAAATCTTCTCCCTGGCTGGACACGACGCTGCTGCTGAGCTGGGACATTGGTATTAGGGGTTGTGGCATTCTTCTTGTTGGGGCACTCGTTGGAATAGTGGCCATTATTTCCACAGTCATAACAGGTCACTCGTGACTTGTCCTTGGCTGCGACAGGCACAACATTGCTTCCAGTCCTCGGGGCAGTGTTAGGGTTGGGGTAGCATTGTTGGTGTTGAACTTGGGTGGGGCACGGGTGAAATTGCTAGAGTTGCCGGGGTTGTTGTGATTTCCTCCGGGTCTAGGGTTTCCACGGTTGGGATAGGTCGGAGGGGTCATAGGGGGTCTGTTGGTTCTTGGGGCAAATCCTGGAGATGGGTTAGGGCGATACTTTGGGGTCTGATGGGTTCCTGGTTGATGCATCATGCGACGCTTGCGGTTCTCATTGGCCTAGTTGATCTTCCCTTCCATCTGGATAGCAGAGTCGACAAGGGCTTCAATATCAGCAAAGGGGATATTGACTAACACTGTCTGCATCTCGTCATGCAGACCATTCAGGAATCTTTCTTTCTTCTTGGCTTCGGTGTCTATCTCGTCCGGGGCATACCTAGCTAATGACAAAAATTTGTCACGGTATTCCACTACAGTCATCCTTCCTTGTTTCAATTCTCTGAACTCGTCTCTCATTCTCTTGATCAAACCTGGTGGCACATGGGTTTTGCTAAACTTGACCTTGAATTCCTCCCAGGTCATCATTTGGCCTCCGGTCATTGCACACACACTGTTCCACCATGCCCTGGCATCTCCGGCTAGATAATGGGTGGCGAACAAGACTTTCTCGTTGGCTTCGACTCCTGCTACTTCTAAGTTATTTTCCATGGTTTGCAGCCAATCATCGGCGTCTAGGGGTTCTTCTGACTTGGTGAAAACGGGTGGGTTGGTATTCTAGAAATTTTTGAGCTTAGATCCGTGGTTGTCCTGATTTCCGTGGCCTAGGTTGTTATGGGCTAGCTGGACTATCTGTTGCAGAGTGGCTAGGTTGGCTTGACGTTCCACTGTTTCAGCTTCGCGATCAGAAGTCTACATTTGCAGGATCTGCAACATCGGGTCCGGGGCTGAACCACTTCCTCCACGTGGCATCTGAAGATTGATATAGATCATGAGAAAAGAGGGAAATTTCTAAGGTTTTGGGTTTTTGAAAAGTTTTTAGAGTTTGACTCAGGCTTTTCTAGCAACTTGCTTTTTCATTCATTCACTCATAGCACACAGTACAACACACACCACAACAAAGGAAAACAGATGGTTTTAAGAACCATTCTGGAAACTACGATATAGTGGGACCGACTACTACTCACTACGCTAGTGCTCAGTGCTACTACTGCTTGGAGTCTGTGGCTTCATCATCTTCCGCATCATCGATGAAGGCGAAATCATCCTCATCGTTGAAGAAGTCCATGGCCTGATCCTCCAGAAAATCATCGTCATCGCTGAGATAGGAGTAAGGGTCTCTACGAAGATCCTCTCCGGCATTCTCCCTTTCCTCCAACTGCATGTCTCTCTCGTGGATGGTCTCTTCCAGAGATGAGATGCGATGGCGAAGACGGGCAATAATTCGCTCCTTCTTGTCGAGCTGACGGCGGCGAGACTTGCGATCCTTTGCTAGCATGGCGATGGTCTGATCCTTCGTCTTGATGATGGCAGACTTGTGGTTGCAATAGTCACGGCAGTTGTCCAACTCCTGCTGACGGTCATACATCATGAAGCTAAGGTGGTCCAATTGAGTCTTCAGCTCGGGGTGGTATGGGGCTTCCAGTGGTTGGCCATTTGCATCACGTCTTGGGAAAAACTCAAAGCGAGTATCCTTGATCTGATTGATGCTCTGCCCACACAGACGGGAAAGAGATTCCTGCATTGCTCTGGCAAGTCCATCGAGCCAGTTGTTTTCCCTCAAGGTAAACTGAATTCCCTCCGCGGTGGGAGGTTCAATCATTCCTCGGAGACTTGCAACAATTAGCCACTGCAGATCTTCTCCTCCTTGATCATTGAGCTGAGCTCCGAAGAACTCGGGGTGTGGATGCTCCAAAAGTTCCGAAAGCTGATCCAGATCCCTCTCAAAGATAAGGTCTCCTCCATTCCCAAGTTGATAAAACTTGCTGTACTTCACGTCCATCTATAAAAATAGAGGATGAGTAGATTAGCAGAGTGATCAAGTGTGTCCAAATTTTATCTATTTTGCAAGAGTTTTTGAGGAACATGAAGTTTGATGAAAGAATTAAAGGGATAAGAATGAGAATAGGTTTTTGTAAATATTTGTTTTCTTTGGTTTTTGAAACTAAGGTTTTGGTTCAACGTCCAATCTAACTAGGGTCTCCTATGGTCAGGATGGCTCTGATACCAACTTGTCAACACCCGGATTTTTCAATCCTAGATGCCTGTTATGCCATACATCGCAATCCCAGGATTACCATTTTTGCGAGACATAACAGAATTGGATACCATAGTACTTCATCCATTACAACGATACAGAAGTTCTTACACAAATAGGGATCTCATGATCCAGTTCTTAATACAACATCAAGCAGCGGAATATGTAATAATAACGGTAGCGTAGGCGAAGCTCTATCTTGAGGTCACGAGCAATCTTGTGATGGGAGATGATCCTAGTTGTCGTAACCTTCCTGGGGTCCATCTTCCAGGTACTCTTCTTCATAGTCTGGCCATGGGAATAGCCAGGGACAAAGCCATGAGTTCTCTTTAAGTACTCGCAAACTAATACTAACAAGTAAAGGGGGGTTTTTGGATAATAGGACACTAGGCTCCAGGGTTGTTTTGCAAAAAGCCAGGTTTATATTTACTAAGTTCCAAAGCTAGTCACAATTTTATAACTCCTAAGTGGGATCTTGTAATTCCGGTCACAACTCTGTTGTGGTCAAGTCAAAGTCGCAATTCATTTCACAAGTCATTTTTAAAAGGTCTGACGGGGGAACAGTATGGCCACTCCAACTGTCCATAACCGCGGACGCGGCTATTCGAATAGTTTGACACTCTGTAGAGATTGTACACTTTCACCACAACATTCGATACATCCGTCAGGAACAAATCCTGAATTCACCATACTCAGTATGCACATAATCAATCCTAACCTTTCAATTACACTCCCTAGTATCAGCACCTCTCCTGTGAGTTTGGCCTCCCAACCATGACCACTGTCATCTTGGGTACTGCACAGGTGGACAATCTTCACAAGGTAGCCTCAGCTCAGACCTTGGCCGTGAGGGAACTAATACTAAGGTATATAATTTTCCAGTCAAGCCCTACCCAATATTCGGGTATTGTGGTTGTACAATAAAATTGGAATGGTATCGCATCCAGACGACCATCAGTTTTATAAAGGGCTAAGGCTCATGCCTCAACATTTTCATCACCAAAATCATCAAGTGTTTGGAAAACACATGTCCAAAACATTTCAATAGAATGATCCATCATTCCAAGGTTTTCATAACCATTTTCACCAAGTATTCCCATCTAAAGTTGATCAAGTTTTATGCTTAGCACTAGCATCTATAAGTTGGGGTAGGCACTAATGAGGGGTGGTAACTAGTGGAGTTTCAACTAAGTACAACCTTATATCTTAGAATGATATCAAGGTTTTCTAGCCTAGGCCAAATTTTATGCTCTTCATGCAATCTTCACATATCTTTCTAGTATCTACCAAACTCTTAGGTAGACTCTAAGTAAGCTTTGATAAATAAATAAAGTAAGAAGCTTGCCATAAAACTAGGATTGGTTTAGCAAGTGGGTATGATCACATATGCTTAAGGCATATAGTATTCATATCACAAGTATGGGTTTGTGGCATCAGTAGGGTATCTTGCAAGTGTTAGCTTGCATAGGTCAACTTGATTAGTAAGGCTTGCATCAATGTCAACATAAGCTTGCATAGTTACTAGCTTGCCTTGTGCAGAGCAGTGGTTGAAGTTCTCCTCGGCTTCTTCTTCGTAGTATCGTCCTTCCTCCTCGTATCCTTGGTCGGTACTAGCGTCTATGAATAAATACGAGGTACACAATCACCAAACAATACTTAACTACTTGCAATCATCACACACAAGGGTCCTATAGATGATCTAGCATCATCTCTAACATTACAAGGTTAAGGCTTGGTTTAAATCTTTTTATTTTAGAAAAGTAATTTCTACTCATTGAGAAACTACTTAAGATTTAATATTCTCCAAACTAAACATGGGATCATGTTGACACATGTCATCACCACATATTGTAGTCCATGGGAATGTGATTTAAAGTGGTGTCACAATTTAATAAGGTTTTACCCTTTTATTTTAATTAATCAAAGTGGCTAGGAATGCTTATGAAGCATTCTTTTATTCCTTGAACATTATTCTGCAAGTAAACCTATATATTTTTATATATTCTGAAAGGTATGGTTAAAAGTGATTTTTGAAAGTTGGAATCAACTCAAAAGCTTTTATGGTTTAAAATTGAAAAATGTTTGAATGCAGAAAAGCTTCTGCCTTGTTATTTTTACTATGGGTGATCTACAGATCCAAATGACTTGAATCCAACGGGTTTGGATTAAGCATTCACAGACCTTTCCAACAAAATTGGTTTCATCCAATTTGGTGCACTGAATCGATCTGGGTTGATTTTTGAAGTTGGGTACAGAAGTGTGTTTGAAAAGAAATAGAAAAAGGTTTAATTTGAATTGCTGGGCTGCGCGGGAAATTCTAACGGGCCGGCCTGCTAAGCGCAGTGCTCCCGCGGGCTGCTTAAGTGGGTGTCCCCACTCGTCAGTGACACGGGGCTGGGCGAAGCGGTATGGGGCGACGTGGATCGTTCGATCTAGTTCTAATCCAATGGCTGAGGGTCATCGTCGACGCGAGACAACTCCGGCGAGAACGAAACTTAGCACGGCCAGTGAGGGGTGCTAGGGGCTCACCGGGGTACGGGCGGTAATGGCGAACGACGACGACGGCGAACCTCCTGGTACCGGTGGCTCCAATCGCTGGCTCCTTTCTTCTCCAGAGGCGGCGGGCTCCAGTGAAATTCCAGCGATGTGGTGCTCGCCTTGCTCTGAGAATGGTGTGGCACGGTCAGTGGGGAGAGGGGAGTGAGATGGTGTGAAGAAATCATGCGGGGGTGGCCTCTATTTATAGTCGAGCGAGGGGACCGTCAGGGCACAAGGTGAGCTCGTCGGGGGCGACGTTACAGGCGGCTAGTGGCATGGGCAAGGGTAGGGGACGGTGCTGTGTCTCCTGGCGATGCTCAACGACATGGTCGCGAGGCATGGGGCGGTGTGGTTTTGTCTGGAACGGGTGGTGCTCTGCACGGCAGAGGCGGCGTCTTCGACGGCGGGCGGTGGCTGTATGGCACGGGGCGGAAAACGGGGGTGTCTGGCGGTGTCCTGGGTCGGTGGTGATCGTGTGTGCACGCGGTGAGGGCGACGCGCGGTCTGGGGACGCTGGTCGAGGGTGGCGCTCTGGCGCACACTCGGCATGGTCTGGGCGTGTCTCGTGCGCGTGGTCCAGGGCTTGGCAACACTCGCGGCTGGGACATGCAGTGGCGGTGGACGGTGGGCTGCCTCCCAGACATGTTGGCTAGGCTTGTTGCTGCTCCTAGCTTGCTGTCCACAATGGGGTGACATGGGGGTGCTCGGCTGTTCACCATTAATGGCAATGGCAAGCTCACAGGGGTGCTAGTGTTGGGCTAATCTTTCTAGATGATCTACTGAGGTGTGTGTGAGCTAACAAGGGAACAAGTTAGGCAAGAATCACTGCACACTATAGTGTTTGATGTTTTGTTTGATTTATGTCTGTAACCTGTTTGATGAAATGGCCGCATGAAATCAAGTTTTGAATTTTGAAATGATTTTTGGTGGGTTTGCTAGATTGGTTCTGGTGAGTCTGCAGATGCTTGGGTTTTGAAAGTTGAGCTTGTTTGAGTGGTTTTTGAAAAAGTGGGATCTTCCCATATGAAGAAGATTTCAATTTTGAATTGTCATTTAAACTATGCATTTGAAAGTTTCTAGATGATCACAAAGTGGGCCTTGATACTCTGTTATGAGTACATTCAAGGGGTGCAAAGATCCAGAAAAGTTTCTGTTAGGTCTTGAAATTTTGAGACAGCCAAAGTAGGCATGGGAGTTAAATTGGTCAAAATGACCATTCACTTAATATATTTGTTTTGATTTACTTGTCTTAAGGAAAAGTGTGGGAATGTTTTAGATGATGTTTATTTCACCTAAGAAACATTTTACAAGCAATGGATCACACAAACAAGGTGGTTTTTAAAGAAATTCAAAAACTATGCATACACATATGCATGCCTTCATGGGTTTACTCAAAAAAGTTTTTGTTGACCCTAATCTTGGTGATTAGAAATTTGATGATCTAAGTTTAGAAATTTTGGGATGTTACACTAATTATAATTAAAACAATAATTAAAAAATAACCCTAGCTAATTATAATTAAAATAACCCTAGCTAACAATATAATCCTAATCCTAGTTAATTATAATTAAAACAATAATTAAAAAAATAATATAAAACAGATTTGTATTTAAAAAATACAAAGAGAAAAGGAAAAACAAAAAAAGAAAAATTTTGGAAAAAAAAACAGTAGCCCGACCCCAACCAGGCCGGCCCATCTCTCCCCTCTTCCTTTCCTGTCATCGGCAGTCCTTCCCCCAACCAGCAGCCCAACACGGCCCACCTCGTCGGCCGTCCTTCCCCCTGTCGTCCTCTGGCCAAGTATCGGTGTGGCGCGCGACGCCCTCGCTAGCCATGTCCGTCGCCGATGCGCGCTGCCGCCGCCCTGGAGAGCACGCCTCTCCCTCTCCCCTATCCTCTCATTCCCCTAGGCTCGCTCCCTCACTTTCATTTCCTTCCCTGGACGAACGCTAACCGTCGCAGAGGCACCGTCGTTGCGTAGCGGCGGCGGCACGACAGAGCGGCACGTCCTGGAGAACCATCTCACCTGTGGAGCAATGCAGACGACGAGCACGACGCAGCGGCGAGCGCGGCGATGAATCGACAAAGACCTCACTGCTTTTGTCTTCGTTTGTGCTTCGTCTTCGTCTGTGCTTCGTCTTCGACGAGAAATGCGAAGTGTTGGGGCGCAGCACCTCTGCTGGCACCAGAATATAAAGGGACAGACCTTTAGTCCCGGGCTAAGCCACTCCCGCGACTAAAGACCCTTTAGTCATGGTAGTGGCTTAACCTGACTAAAGACCCCCCTTTAGTCGCGGGTTAAGCCACGGACCGGGACTAAAGGGTTTTTCGGCCACTTCGTTTTCACGCCCGCAGGAACCCTTTAGTCCCGGGTCCAGCCACAATCCGCGACTAATTGTTTTTTTGTAAATTTTCTTTTTTTAATTTAATACTAATATAAAAACTTTGGAAAATCATATCTTTTATTGTAATAATCCAAATGAAACAAATAATATGTCTATTATTATCAGAAAAATATAAAGAATCTTAATATAATATCCATTTATCTATTTGCATCATTTATAAATTATTTCATTTGTAAATTTTCTTTTTTTAATTCAAAACTAATATAAAAACTTTGGAAAATCATATCTTTTATTGTAATAATCCAAATAACACAAATAATATGTCTATTATTATCAGAAAAATATAAAGAATCTTAATATAATATCCATTTATCTGTTTGCATCATTTATAAATTATTTCATTTGTAAATTTTCTTTTTTTAATTCAAAACTAATATAAAACTTTGGAAAATCATATCTTTTATTGTATTAATCCAAATAACACAAATAATATGTCTATTATTATCAGAAAAATATAAAGAATCTTAATATAATATCCATTTATCTGTTTGCATCATTTATAAATTATTTCATTTGTAAATTTTCTTTTTCAATTCAAAACTAATATAAAAACTTTGGAAAATCATATCTTTTATTGTAATAATCCAAATAACACAAGTAATATGTCTATTATTATCAGAAAAATATAAAGAATCTTAATATAATATCCATTTATCAGTTTGCATCATTTATAAATTATTTCATTTGTAAATTTTCTTTTTTAATTCAAAACTAATATAAACACTTTGGAAAATCATATCTTTTATTGTAATAATCCAAATAACACAAATAATATGTCTATTATTATCAAAAAAATATAAAGAATCTTAATATAATATCCATTTATCTGTTTGCATCATTTATAAATTGTTTCATTTGTAAATTTTCTTTTTTAATTCAAAACTAATATAAAAACTTTGGAAAATCATATCTTTTATTGTAATAATCCAAATAAAACAAATAATATGTCTATTATTATCAGAAAAATATAAAGAATCTTAATATAATATCCATTTATCTGTTTGCATCATTTATAAATTATTTCATTTGTAAATTTTCTTTTTTTAATTCAAAACTAATATAAAAACTTTGGAAAATCATATCTTTTATTGTAATAATCCAAATAAAACAAATAATATGTCTATTATTATCAGAAAAATATAACGAATCTTAATATAATATCCATTTATCTGTTTGCATCATTTATAAATTATTTCATTTGTAAATTTTCCTTTTTTAATTCAAAACTAATATAAAAACTTTGGAAAATCATATCTTTTATTGTAATAATCCAAATAACACAAGTAATATGTCTATTATTATCAGAAAAATATAAAGAATCTTAATATAATATCCATTTATCAGTTTACATCATTTATAAATTATTTCATTTGTAAATTTTCTTTTTTTAATTCAAAACTAATATAAACACTTTGGAAAATCATATCTTTTATTGTAATAATCCAAATAACACAAATAATATGTCTATTATTATCAGAAAAATATAAAGAATCTTAATATAATATCCATTTATCTGTTTGCATCATTTATAAATTATTTCATTTGTAAATTTTCTTTTTTTAATTCAAAACTAATATAAAAACTTTGGAAAATCATATCTTTTATTGTAATAATCCAAATAACACAAATAATATGTCTATTATTATCAGGAAAATATAAAGAATCTTAATATAATATCCGTTTATATGTTTGCATCACTTATAAATTATTTCATATGTAAATTTTATTTTTTTTAATTCAAAACTAATATAAAAACTTGGAAAATCATATCTTTTATTGTAATAATCCAAATAACACAAATAATATGTCTATTATTATCAGAAAAATATAAAAAATCTTAATATAATATCCATTTATCTGTTTGCATCATTTATAAATTATTTCATTTGTAAATTTTCTTTTTTTAATTCAAAACTAATATAAAAACATTGGAAAATCATATCTTTTATTGTAATAATCCAAATAAAACAAATAATATGTCTATTATTATCAGAAAAATATAAAGAATCTTAATATAATATCCATTTATCTGTTTGCATCATTTATAGATTATTTGATTCGTAAATTTTCCTTTTTTAATTCAAAACTAATATAAAAACTTTGGAAAATCATATATTTTATTGTAATAATCCAAATAACACAAATAATATGTCTATTATTATCAGAAAAATATAAAGAATCTTAATATAATATCCATTTATCTGTTTGCATCATTTATAAATTATTTCATTTGTAAATTTTCTTTTTTTAATTCAAAACTAATATAAAAACTTTGGAAAATCATATCTTTTATTGTAATAATCCAAATAACACAAATAATATGTCTATTATTATCAGGAAAATATAAAGAATCTTAATATAATATCCGTTTATATGTTTGCATCACTTATAAATTATTTCATATGTAAATTTTATTTTTTTTAATTCAAAACTAATATAAAAACTTGGAAAATCATATCTTTTATTGTAATAATCCAAATAACACAAATAATATGTCTATTATTATCAGAAAAAGATAAAGAATCTTAATATAATATCCATTTATCTGTTTGCATCATTTATAAATTATTTCATTTGTAAATTTTCCTTTTTTAATTCAAAACTAATATAAAAACTTTGGAAAATCATATCTTTTATTGTAATAATCCAAATAACACAAATAATATATCTATTATTATCAGAAAAATATAAAGAATATTAATATAATATCCATTTTTCTGTTTGCATCATTTATAAATTGTTTCATTTGTAAATTTTCTTTTTTAATTCAAAACTAATATAAAAACTTTGGAAAATCATATCTTTTATTGTAATAATCCAAATAAAACAAATAATATGTCTATTATTATCATAAAAATATAAAGAATCTTAATATAATATCCATTTATCAGTTTGCATCATTTATAAATTATTTCATTTGTAAATTTTCTTTTTTTAATTCAAAACTAATATAAAAACTTTGGAAAATCATATCTTTTATTGTAATAATCCAAATAAAACAAATAATATGTCTATTATTATCAGAAAAATATAAAGAATCTTAATATAATATCCATTTATCTGTTTGCATCATTTATAACTTATTTAATTTGTAAATTTTCTTTTTTAATTCAAAACTAATATAAAAACTTTGCAAAATCATATATTTTATTGTAATAATCCAAATAACACAAATAATATGTCTATTATTATCAGAAAAATATAAAGAATCTTAATATAATATCCATTTATCTGTTTGCATCATTTATAAATTATTTCATTTGTAAATTTTCTTTTTTTAATTCAAAACTAATATAAAAACTTTGGAAAATCATATCTTTTATTGTAATAATCCAAATAACACAAATAATATGTCTATTATTATCAGAAAAATATAAAGAATCTTAATATAATATCCGTTTATATGTTTGCATCATTTATAAATTATTTAATTTGTAAATTTTCTTTTTTTAATTCAAAACTAATATAAAAACTTGGAAAATCATATCTTTTATTGTAATAATCCAAATAACACAAATAATATGTCTATTATTATCAGAAAAAGATAAAGAATCTTAATATAATATCCATTTATCTGTTTGCATCATTTATAAATTATTTCATTTGTAAATTTTCCTTTTTTAATTCAAAACTAATATAAAAACTTTGGAAAATCATATCTTTTATTGTAATAATCCAAATAACACAAATAATATGTCTATTATTATTAGAAAAATATAAAGAATCTTAATATAATATCCATTTAGTCCCGATTGTAGTCACAAACCGGGACTAAAGATATTTTCCGCCATTTCCCACCACTTCCCGCCAAGTTTTCCCGCCCTTTCCTTTCTACGAGAGCTTTTTAGTCCCGGATGTAGTCACTAACCGGGGCTAAAGATGTTTCCCGCCATTTCCCAAAGCTTCACGCCAAGTTTTCCCGCCCTTTCCCTCTATATTTAGGGCGATCGCGCCATGGCTATCCACACCTTCCTCTCTTAGAACAATGGACAATGCCTACTGGGCCATTCTGACCCTCGAGGAGACCGAGGCGCTGTGCGCCTTCAACTACCCTTGTCTGGCTACCGCCCCCACCACTGGATGCTGTCGAGCTGGAGGGTTCCTCCCCCTCCTCCTCAAGGTTCCACACGCCATGATGACCATCACAAACCACTTCTACCACGAGCTCACGCCAGAAGCTGGATGGATCCCAATGGGATCCAGACAACTATGACACCGAATGCCTTCTTCGCTAATAGGGAAAGGAAGCTCGCCAGATGCGAGGTGATGGCCCGCCACCGGTGAACCACAACGGCCGACCATCGTCGCGTGGTGGGCGAACCGCATTATCATCGTGAGTGATGCGCTACATCGCGGGAGACCATCCTCGTCATGCGGTGCCCACGAGTCCACCCGCCACGAGCCACAAAAGGCCCACACGGCCCGTGATGGCGCGGCATCGTCTTCAGAGACCCTCCCGCCCGCCGTGAATCCGAGGCTGGAATGGCCCCTGGTATATGCCATGGATGGACTGAGGATCCCCGGAGTGGCAGGTGACGATGATTATGACGATGACGATGAAGACCCTGAAGCTGCATACTATAGGACTAGGCATGATTATGACTATAGGGGGCGGCTTTAGTCCTGAGTGTTAGCTAGTCCCGGTTTGTCCCGGTTTTTAATATTAATAAATGTCTTGAGTGTTACCTAATAAATAGAGGGAAATGCCTATATAAAGAGAGGGTTCATCTTTAGTCCCGGTTGGAGAAACCAACCGCGATCAAGGGATTCAGCAGCAGGGGCCAGGCAACACTAATAATAGGGGTGAGTGTCGACATTATGTCGTGCGGCTTGTACCTTGTCCCGGATGGTGTCACCAACCGGTACTAAAGATGAACCTTTATTCCCGGTTGGACACACCAACTGGGAGTTAACATGAGTCAGCACTAATAATAGGGGTGAGTGTCGACATTATGTCGTGAGTGTCGACATTATGCCGAGCTGCTTGTACTATAAATAGGCATCCTTGTGAGTCTAGTCCTCCAGCCAGTTTGAGGAATCTCCAAGATGGTTTTCGAGAGCAGGGACACCACTACGGCCAGTTTCAGGGAGATGCCGACGGAGCCCAGTCCTCCGGCATCTCCGAGAAACTGGTCATAGAGGCACTCCCTAATATGTGAAATTAGTTAGCTCCTAGGCGTATTGATCTAGTTAGAGAAGTTACAAGCTGCAAGATGGTTTTCGAGAGCAGGGACACCACTACGGCCAGTTTTAGGAAGATGCCGATGGATCCCAGTCCTCCGGCATCTCCGAGAAACTAGTCATAGAGGCATTCCCTAATATGTGAAATTAGTTAGCTCCCAGGCGTATTGATCTAGTTAGAGAAGTTACAAGCTGCAAGATGGTTTTCGAGAGCAGGGACACCACTACGGCCAGTTTCAGGGAGATGCCGACGGAGCCCAGTCCTCCGGCATCTCCGAGAAACTGGTCATAGAGGCACTCCCTAATATGTGACATCACGCGTTTGGAGATTAGATCTTAATGGTAAGTATGAATCGGTACTAAAGGCCCTCCTTTAGTCCCGGTAAAGCCACAAAATGGGACTAACACACTCAAGATTGTTTGCAAACAACACTATAAAAATGGACACATGCATGGAGCATCTTCACTCATAAAATGTTACAATTATTACATATCATTTCTTCGTGTGTGTTCCTTTCTGATCCCGTCGTATCCATGGAGCATCTTCATTCATTAACATGATGCTTGGGTCATCCTTCACCGTGAAGGGCGGAATTTCATGAAACTTATCACAATCTTCTGACATGTCTGTCTTGTCCTCCACTCCCATGATGTTTCTTTTTCCTGAAAGAACTATGTGGCGCTTTGGCTCATCGTTTGATGTATTCTTTTTCTTATTTTTTCGTTTTCTAGGTTTGGTAGACATGTCCTTCACATAGAAAACCTGAGCCACATCATTGGCTAGGATGAATGGTTCGTCTAAGTACCCAAGATTGTTGTGATCCAACGATGTCATTCCGTATTTCTTGTCTACCTCAACCCCTCCTCCTGTCAGCTTGACCCATTTGCACCGAAATAAGGGGACCTTAAAAGTAGGTCCATAGTCAAGTTCCCATATCTCCTCTATGTAACCATAATATGTGGTCTTTGACCCATTGTTGTCTGTTGCATCAAAGCGGACACCACTGTTTTGGTTGGTGCTCTTTCATCTTGGGCTATCGTGTAAAATGTATACCCATTTATCTCGTACCCTTGGAAAGTCGATATAGTCAAGATGGTGACCTAGACAACAAGTATAGATGATCTCCAAGAGTGTTGTTTTTGATGAGATGTTGCAACCAACCTTGAAACTCTTCATGTGTTCATCTCTAATCCAAGAGTCATGCTTTCCAGGGTTGTTGGAGCGTAAGATTTTCTTGTGTTCCTCGATATATGGGGCTGCCAAGATAGAATTCTGTAGAACGGTGTAATGTGCTTCGGTGTAAGAATGTCCGTCTCAACATATTATTGATTTCCTTCCTAGAGTACCCTTTCCACTCAGTCTCCCCTCATACCGCGATTGAGGAAGACCAATCGGCTTAAGGTCAGGAACGAAGTCAACACAAAATTCAATGACCTCCTCTGTTCCATAGCCCTTGGAGATGCTTCCTTCTAGCCTAGCACGGTTATGAACATATTTCTTTAAGATTCCCATGAACCTCTCAAAGGGAAACATATTGTGTAGAAATACAGGACCGAGAATGGAAATCTCTTCGACTAGGTGAACCAGAAAAGGCCATAATATTGAAGAAGGATGGTGGGAACACCAACTCAAAACTGACAAGACATTGGACCACATCATTCTGTAACCGTGGTAGATCTTCAGGATTGATTATCTTTCCAGAGACTGCATTGAGAAATGCACATAGCTTCACAATGGGTACTCGAACATTATCTGGTAGAAGCCCCCTCAATGCAATCGGAAACATTTGTGTCATAATCACGTGGCAGTCATGAGACTTTAGGTTTTGGAAATTTTTCTACCATATTTATTATCCCCTTTATATTCGACGAGAAGCCAGACGGGACCTTAATACTGCTTAGGCATTCAAAAAATATTTCCTTCTCTTGTTTGGTAAGAGCGTAGCTGGCATGACCTTGAAACCATTACGATGCAGCCATCCGGTCTTTCATACGTTGATGGTCCTTTCATGCTTCCGGTGTATCTTTTGTCTTCCCATACACGCCCAAGAAGCCTAGCAGGTTCACGCAAAGATTCTTCGTCACATGCATCACATCGATTGCAGAGCGGACCTCTAAGAATTTCCAATATGAGTAGCTCCCAAAATATAGATTTCTTCTTCCACATGGGTGCGTGTCCTTCAAAGATCTTCGAACAGATTTTCCTCCGTGACCCTTTCCAAAGGTTACCAGTTGATCCAAATCTTTGACCATATCAAATATATCAGCACCAAGACGCTTCCTTAGGCTTCGGCCCGGTGACATGCCGCATCGCTGAAATGCTTGCCTTTTTTTCTTAAGGGATGCTTGGCCAAAAGAAATCGACGATGCTCATTATATACATTCTTCTTACAATGTTCCAAATATATACTTTCAGTCTCATCTAAATAGTGTGTGCATGCATTGTATCCCTTGTTTGACTGTCCTAAAAGGTTACTAAGAGCAGGCCAATCATTGATTGTTACGAAAAGCAATGCTCGGAGGTTAAATTCTTCCTGCTTGTGCTCATCCCACACGCGTATCCCGGGTTCGTGCCACAACTGTAAAAGTTCTTCTACTAATGGCCTTAGGTACACATCAATGTCGTTGCCGGGTTGCTTCGGACCTTGGATCAACACTGGCACCATAATGAACTTCCACTTCATGCACAACCAAGGAGGAAGGTCATAGATGCATAGAGTCACTGTGCCAGTCTTTGTGGATCGAGCTCGCTTCCCCAAAGGGATTCATGCCATCTGTACTTAGACCAAACCTTAAACTCCTTGCGTTATCTGCAAAGTCCGGGTACTTTCTATCGATTTTTCTCCATTGCGACCCATCAGCGGGGTGTCTCAAAATCCCATCTGACTTACGTTCCTCTTTATGCCATCGCAACAACTTGGCGTGCTCTTTGTTTCTAAATAAGCGTTTCAACCGTGGTATTATAGGAGCATACCACATCACCTTCGCAGGAACCCTCTTCCGGGGGGCTCGCCCTCAACGTCACCAGGGTCATCTCGTCTAATCTTATACCGAAGTGAAGTGCATACCGGGCATGCATCTAAATTCTCATACTCCTAACCGCGGTAGAGGATGCAGTCATTAGGGCATGCATGTATCTTCCGAACCTCTAAACCTAGAGGGCGTATAACCTTCTTGCTTCAGATGTAATCAAGCGGGCAATACGTTATCTTTTGGAAGCATATTCTTCATCATTTTCAGCAACTTTTCAAATGAGGAGTCAGGTATAGCACACTCAGCCTTCCATCGCAGCAATTCCAGTGTGCTGCCCAGCTTTTTCAGACCATTTTTGCAATTTGGGTACAACAACTTTTTTGATCCTCTAGCATGTGATTGAACTTCTCCCTATCCTTTTCAATTTGACAATCTCTTCGTGCATCGGCAATGGTCCGACCAAGATCATCAGCGGGTTCATCATGTGTCTCTTCTTCATCCTCCCCTTCAGCATCCCCCATGGAAGTATCTCCGTACTCAGGGAGACCATGATAGTTGTCATCCTCCTCCTCCTCCTCTTCATTGTCTTCCATTACAACCCCTCTCTCTCCGTGCTTGGTCCAACAATTATAACTGGGCATGAAGCCGGACTTCAATAGGTGGCTATGAAGGGTTTTTGAGTCAGAGTAATCCTTTTGATTCCTACATCCATTACATGGACAGAATACAAAACCATTGTGCTTGTTTGCATTAGCAACACAGATGAATTCATGCATGCCATTAATGAACTCGCCAGAAGGCCGGTCAAGACTGCACATCCATTCCCTACCATCTGCATTATAGTAAAAGTATATCAAAAACCATTACACAACATGATAAAATTATTACAAGTTATATTGAGAGCTTCTAGAGCATTAATTTTGAATTTTGAAAAATTTACATGCACCAGTTTGTGAATTGGAGAAAATAATTAACATGATAAATATGGAGTTTTTTATTATTGTTCTATCAGTGAAAACCTCATTCCATTCTAAGCTCTGAAACTCTAAAATTACACATTTCAATTTTCAGTAACTATGTGCCTAATCAAAATTTGTTACACATATATATCAAAATCCTTCTAGCTACTTCTAGAGCATGCATGCATTTGATCCATATCTCTATACTTCTAGAGCATTATAGAGCTAAAGTAGCAATAAGAGATGAAAGAATGAAGTTCTAACCTTTTAAAGCTTTGGATTTAGGTGTTGCAAACTAAATCTTGACAAATCTTGAGAAAAAAATGGCATGAACTCTCTTGCTTCTTTGAGAAAAATGGCCACCATATGCTTTAGAGCAGCTAGCCAGGGAGCTGTATATATAGTGATGGACAATTAGTCCCGGGCCGTGATACGACCCGGGACTAATAGTCCCCGAAAAGAGCTTTTGGCCCGCTCGTCCCGGGTCAGACAGACCGGTCTAGAGCTCAGTCCGCTCGACTAGTGTCTTTGGCCATTTCTAGCCGTTGGAGGCCTCACGGCCCTGGACTAGTGCTAGCACTAGTCGCGGTTCGTGACGGGCCAGGACTGGTGACGTTGTTCAGATCGAACTGAAGGCCTGTTTTCCAGTAGTGCCTCTAGTCTCGGGTCGTATCACAAACTGGGACTAGAGGTCTAGAACGACCCATGACTAGAGCTTCCCCGGGATCCTAGCCGTTGGAGCTGGTACAAACCGGGACTAGTGCTCACACTAGTCTCGACCCATAACCCACCTGAGACTAGAGCTAGAGTCTGCTCCGAACTGAAGCCCTTATTTCTACTAGTGTCAAGGGTGTACCCCCAAGGGGACCAGGGTTCTAGCCATGTGCCTGTGACCAAAGGCCCATATATATTTTACGTAAAAAGCTAAAATTTCTAAGATAAATAATGAGCAACACATGTAGGTCTTTTTCTCCTTCTCGACTTGCTAGATATAGTTTATCTTCTCATCTTGTTTCCAATGCAACAATATAAAGCACTCACAAATAGCATAACTAAAACTACTTGGGTTTAGTATGCTAAAATATCTAGGTATGCATTAGCCCCAAAAAATATCTAAGCCCAGATTTCGAACTAACTTTACCAAAGATATCTTCTAGAGCTACTGTTACAAAGAGATACACATGCACTCAGTCCGTCTCAACGGGCAAGTGTCAAGGAATTCAATAGCCAAGTGAGTATCGCTGAAGCCACAACATCCATTTCTTCTACTCCTCTCCCATATTTCCTTTTGGCTCATTGACATTTCCCAACACATACCCATCCATCAATTCCATCCTCAAAACTAGCAACCCACTCCTGTATCAATTAAGATAATTTCCAACCCAATCTAGCTAAATCTCATTTTGTATGAGCTCAAGCTTGTACTGTACCTCTCTTTTTGGGGCTTGTTGCTTACCTTCCACACAAATATCAGAAAAAGGATGCCCCATATTCTATCATGACAACCAGCAGGTTGACCAGCTTGTCGAGCACCTTGCCAGATCCTTTGCCATCTCCACTCACAACAACACAACTCCACCACGAGCATCACTTTCTTCAACCTCCTTTGGATGTGATTCCACCTTCAAAAGATCACACACACACCATGCTTACCCCTCCGATGAGCTACATGAGGACAATCTCTGCTACCCTGGTTCTCGCCAGTGCTGCCACCAGTGGCTATGCTACCATGTAGAAGGGAATGAGTGGCTCACCTAGAGGCAATATTTAGCTTCTACTATGTTGTAGGGTTTCACTGAGGGAGTCCCCAAGGTTATATAATATTTTCAACATGGTCCACAAGAGTGAAAAAGTCCTAAGATCACTTATTGTCCAACATATTGTTTCTAATGCAACAACATAAATGTAATACCTCGGACACTACGCTCTAAGAAACAAGTCGGTATAATCCAAAAGTAGACATGGCGTACTACTGTGGGGCCGCATAGCCACACACAGTAGGCCAGGGTATTGGCAGGGCACGGTACGGGCCAACAATCATACCCACTTTTATGATCATAGCTTCGGGTGCGAGCGACATAGTCGACAGGTATGCGAATAAAACATACACAAATGAGTATGTATGCCAGCGACATATAGTAGTAAATCATAGCCACACCATCTAAAGAATTAGAAATATATAAATGACATACGACAAGATCCAAATATCCTAGATAGATATAATAGTTTAGGATACATCCTCATACATTAATCAACATAGTATCAAGCAGAAGCAGAAGACAAGATATGAGTACGGATACGAAGCAAAATGGCATAAGATGCCCAGAAATAAACACATCCTGCCCATAGATCTCAAGGATATCCATCCCTGGAATCTCTATGCATGATGGTCGTTGCCACCATCATCGATCTCCTCAACCCAGTAACCTTCCTATGTATATACCTGTCCATCTGAACAATACTTATCGTGTGAGACCCTAAGAGGCTCAACAAGTCTTTATGCATCTAAAGGGAACAACCCGAGGGTAACACAATTGCAGCAACAAAGCCTAGCAGTTCTATAGAGACACGCTACAACATCCTCCTAACCAAATATAGACGAACGTTCGTTAAATAATCACAGTTAATTACCGAATAGATATATCCACATAAATAAGCATCGCTCTCCCTCCTTCCCATTCCTCGAACAAGAAGGCAGAAGAACATCCCATCTGTTGGCAGATTTATTAATCATTCCATGCATATTGCACTATTTACTAGTCATGTCTAGTCAAATTAAAGATGGTAATTTAGTTATAGTTGTCTATGATCGAGAAACTGTGCTCCAGGTAGTCTAGAACCGCGAACACGGCTTTCAGAAAGATTTACCCTGTAGAGGTGCACAAATAGCAACACACGAACAATTAACCCCTGGAAGAACCAAATAAAAATCAACGAGTCATCATGACATAGAACTCACAAGATTCATAAAGGATTTCAGGGGGCCACCCCACTAAGCTACCCGCTACGAAGTCGGCCGGGCTCCGTGACGGACCAAGGGTTTCGCGACAATGGCTATGAATGACTGGGAACCTGAAAGTGTGTCTGGGGATACCGTGTAAACATTCCGCATTTGTTCCAAAACCGTATGGTAGTAAACGCTCCTCGAGCAACAGTAGTAAATGAAGCAGTAGCATGGCATAAGTACAGGATAGTAATAAAGCCCCAAACTAATTTTGGCCCCCAAAAATAAGATATGAATCAAGATTGAACTAAGGGGATTCATGGTCCCACATGCATATAGTGTGATAGTCAAGGAATAAGAATGAAGTACTCGGGTCCTATGGGACACAAGTGAGCATTAAAAAACAAATAGCAAATATTGCCCATCGGGGCCTCTTTATTTAGTTATCCCGTTACTACTCAATTAAGTTCTTGAGGTACCTCATTAATCAAAGACTCTCACAAACCCTACACATGCAGTTCAATGAATCGCATGCCTCAATCAACTCCTATAGTGGTGGTTAATACGTCGTAAACCTATCTATAATTTTTGATGCTCCATGCTTGTTTAGTATCAAATTTTTTATGTTTTGTCTACACTTTGAGGTATTTTTATACATTTTCTGGGACTAACCTATTAACAAGATGCCGCAGTGCCAGTTGCCTGTTTTTTGTTGTTTTTTATTTCAGAAATTATAGTAATAAAATTTTCTCGGAATTGGATGGGACAAAAGCCAAAGTAAATACTTTACCAGAAGGAACACAGAGTCTGAAGGGCAGCCGAAGGGGAGCCACGAGGCGGCCACACCCTAGGGCCACGCGGGTCCACCCTAGGGCGCGTCGCCCTATGGTGTGAGCCCCTCGGGCACCCACCGACCTTGCCCTTTCGCCTATAAAAGCACCCCGATGCAGAAACCCTAAGGACCCAACCAAATCTCCACGAAACAGTCCATAGCCGCCACCATTGTCCCTAGATCGGGGGATCTGAAGCTCTTCCTGGCACCCTGCCGGAGGGGGGAGATCATCCCGGAGGCCTTCTTCATCACCATGGCAGCCTCCGGTATGATGCGTGAGTAGTTCACCCTTGGACTATGGGTCCATATAGTAGCTAGATGGTTGTTTATCCTCCTTTGTGCTTTCATGTTTAGATCTTGTGAGCCCCGTTCATGATCAAGATCATCTATTTGTAATCATACATGTTATGTTTGCGAGGATCCGATGGACATTGAGATACTATGTCAGATTGATTATTGATTCTATCATGTCTGTGTTATTTGTGATCTTGCATGCTCTCTGTTGCTAGTAGCTATCTTGGCTAAGTAGATGCTTGTGACTCCAAGAGGGAGTATTTATGCTCGATAGTAGGTTCATGCCTCTAGTAATCTGGGAAAGTGACAGAAATCTCTAAGATTGTAGATGTGACGTTGCTATTAGGGAGAAAACAACAATATATTGTTCATGGAACAATTGTATTATTTACTTTACACACATTTCTTAATGCAATTATTTGTTGCTTGCAACTTAATACTGGAAGGGATTCAGATGATAACCTGAAGGTGGATTATTAGTCATAGATGCAGTTGGGTTATGGTCTATGTATATCGTTGTAATGCCCAATCAAATCTCATAGGAGTCATGATGTCTAGTATATGCACTGTTATGCTTCCTCAATCTATCAATTGCCCCACTATAATTTGTTCACCCAGCGTGTTATCTATCTTAAGGAGAACACCTCTAGTGAACTGTGGACCCTAGTCCATTCTTTTATCATTGGTACATCATCTACTGTTACCGTTTACTTTCTACAAGCAACTATTATCTTCCATACTATACGTTTAATCCTTTGTTTTCAGCAAACCGGTGATATTGACAACCTCACTGTACGTTGGGGCAAAGTCTTGAGTTTGTGTTATGCAGGTTCCAAGTTGTTAGAAACACCTTGGATTTGTTTCCTTACTTCTACTGGTTCGATAACATTGGTTTCATAACTAAGGGAAAACTTACTACTGTGCTCATCACACCTTCCTCTTGGGGTATCCCAACGAAGTTCAACAGTGATCTGAGCCGCATCAGTGGTCCATAGGATTGAGGTACAAGCTTCGGTGAGGTTTAAAAGTAAAGACTATGTAGTACTTGGGATTTCCATTTAATATGAAATGTGATTCATGATACAAGAATAAGATAGATGAAATAGGTACTATGTGTAGTGAAAGCATGAGGAATTTCTTGCCTGGTTGCTCAGTTGTCGAGTAAGAAGGATTCGGGTAATACTCCTGAGTCTCTTAATAGTTCCCTTGCTCGGCGTCTATTCGGATAAAAACCAAACACATAAGGGCCATAATAAATAAACTGCGCAATCATATAAAACACATGAAACAAGAAAAATAAGGTATGCCATGATGGAATGCTGCATAATTACATGGTATAACATAGCATGGCACGGGTGAGATGTGGGGTACAAGAATAAAGCATTTTATTAATTGTTTAGTCATATTTTGCTCCCATAAACATTGTTGGATAGTTAATATTTACAAGATGCATGCCTCAATTCATATCATGGAATGCATAGTTAGAACGGGCTCGTCATGCTGATCGTTTTAGATATATCATTTTTCGAATTCAGAGTTACATAAATAAAGTAATGAATTTATTAAGAAAAGCCATTTATTAGCATTTAAATTATTTTGAAATTTTAAATTGCTAAATGATATTTTAAATAGCATATTCATAATCCTCATGTTTTTCTTTTTAAAACATATATCATTTGTAATTTTTGAAAATCAGAATTTAAAACATTATAATTGCAAATTAATTCAAAAAGTCAAAGATTTGACTAGCTAGGTTCAACTCTAGTAAAATTTGAAAATGGTTTTGAATTCATATTCATAAATGATTCACTTTTCATTTTATAAGTTTTCTTAAATTCAAATTATTTCAAAAGATATGAATTATTTTGAATATATCCATTCTCTCGATTTTTATTTGAATTATAAAACACTCTTGACTTTCCTTACTCGGGAAGCTCCTACCCACAGTCCATGACAAGGTGGGGACAGTGCTTCATGGGGCCACATCGCGCGCGGTCAGTGGGGTGGTGATACGTGTGCGAACTGTGGGCTGCGGGTTAAGGAAGATGAAACTCCATGGTCCCTTTTGCAAAATGACTCAGACGGATCCCTGACGAGATGAAAAAACGACAGCAAAAATCGGCGATTCATCAAGTTTGCAAGGACAATAGCAACGAATCGGCTCCAAATTTCGTGATTCCACAAAGACAAAAAGGAAGAGAACATCTAGGCTACAACTTTGGTTCAAGAAGATTCGCCGAGAAGGACTACAGTACTCGCAATCTTGCTAAGATCATAGGGGATTCCAGACGGTCTACTGACGAGCTAAAACGACATGTTTTGTAGAGACACGCAGCGAAATTTGGGCGAACCTCGCGACCACGATGGTGCTCCGTTTGAGGCGTGGTTGAGATCAAAAGAGAGAGGAATATATCCTCTTTTTAGAGGTATCCAAATTGGGGGCGTACATGGACGAGGAACGCCGAAAACAGGTTGGAACCAGTGCCGGCGAGCTGCAGTTCTGCTGCCTGCAAAGGCGCACAGTGGGCATGGCAGAGCAGCACGACGTTCAACGAGGAAGGGGCACTGATGAGGGTCTTTGTCAGAGGCAAGCTCGATGGGCTGTTCGTGAGCATGATAGAGCACACGAACATGGCAGCTGGCAGGAGGGATTCGGAGCGGGGCTTGTAGCGCAGCCGAGTTGATAGCAATAAACTACCACTTTGTATGTCAGATTTTTCCAAATCATACCAGTCTCTCTCGGAGTCGCATAACGATACCACATTAGACCCTGATTGTCACAAAATTCACTGATCGCCCTCTGATAGTGAATTGACACCGCCTAACACCCGCGGGCCCACCTATCAGGGCCACGTGACCCGCATTAGATGCCACCCTGACAAGCCCGGGTAACGTCCATTAATCGGCACCGCTTTAGTGGGCCCCACCTCGGGGTGGACCTCAGTCTCCGTCCTCCACTCCCTACTGTCTTCTTCCCCGAGATCGGTGTTGTGCCGCTGTTGCCGCTTGTCCGCTGCCGTCCGCATGTGCCTCGCCACCGCCATCGTCGCCATGCCCAGCTGGCATGATGGGTTCTCTTCCAGCTGGAGCATTTTAGAGGTAAGAGCTCTAATTCCTCCATCGTGTTAGGATTAGGGTTTCGGCCGATTTGGGATTTCTTCAATTTCCCCAAATTCCCCTGGATTAAACTCTATTTTCTCTTCGATTAGGAGTTCACTACGCTTGACCACGCTCCCGCTACCACTGATGACCCAAAATTTTATGGAATCGCTGATGATTTCCTTGAGCTGTCTTGTGGCCACAAGTTTCCACTGCGCAAATGTGTTGCATTTGAAGGGATCAACGCAGGCAGAAAGTTCTACCTGTGTCAAGTGGGACATGTAAGTTTCCTTAACCTATGTTAGCATGAAACTTGTTGCTGCAATAATCATCTGCTTAGTGACCCAAAAATGCAAGCATTAGTAAATATGGAATGCTTAAATGTAATGATGTAATCATCATCAGTTAGTATGGAATGATTAGTAAATGTGGAATGCTTAGTGTCTAGAAAATGCAAGCATCAGTTAATATGTTAATATAGAATGGTAGCTTAGTAAACCTGGAATATTTAGTGGACAGAACCTCATCTTGTTCTTATATACTAACCAACATAATTGTGATGAGCCCAATATAATTGTTGTTTTTGTTAGCTACCTAGCTCTTAACATATAGATAATATAAGCCCAGTATAATTGTTGTTTTTGTTATAGCAATAAGGTCATGATATCATATATGTAGAATGATCTAGGACACTTTTTTTATCATTGTACAACAGGTCAATAATTGTGGATTTCATAGTTGGATAGATCCAGAGTGGCCTGCCACAATGAAGAATGCATTGGCTAGGCTATGGGAAATGTACAATGAAAGTAATAGTGCAAGAATTGAAGAGAGGTATGAGTCATCCAAGATGCTTAAGGCTCTTGCTGAAGAGAAGGAAAAAGCTGTCAAGAAACATGCATGCCTTATTACAGACACTAACAAGTTTTTTGAGGAGACTGGGAAGAAGGCTATGGAAGAAAACAGGAGGAGGATTTACAGTGAGGCTGAGCAGGAAGAACAGATGGAGAAGTACATTGAAGGGTTGAAGAATGAAGTGGAGGTGTACAAGAAAGGGAATGAAGAATTCAAGAATTTGCTAAAAACCCAAGCAGTAGTTTACAAGGAGAAGAAGAAGAAGTGGGAGGATGAAAAACAGGCTCTGATAGAGGAGAAGAACAAATTAGAGTACAATCTGTTTGATCTTTTCAATGCCACTGATAGTAACAAGGAGAAGATCAAGAGGATCAAAGCAATATGTGATGAGTAGTGATGGAGTACCTACCTAGTTTGTTGCCCATTTATGTAATGGATGTGTAAGAACACTTTTATATGTGTTGTGTAAGAACCTAGTTGTATACCTGATTAGTTTGTTAAGATGGATGTTGAACTTATTGTGGTAATGGTTGTTAAGCTAGTAATGGATGTTGAACTTATTGTGGTAATTTGAGTCAATGTATTAAAATTATGACTTATTGTGCTAATACTAGTAGCTTGTGTAGTCAGGCTCTTTGTATGTCTAATGCACCTTTAAATATAAGAAACACTATGTTGTCGAGAACCCTCAAGGGGTCTCGACAACTTTTTAAAGTCACCCACCTTTAACTACAAGCAACATTGTGTTATCAAGAACCCTCGAGGGGTCTCGACAACTTTTTAAACTAACCTTTAATATAACATTCTAAAATATATCCATAAAACAACACTATTTACATCCATAAAACAACACTATTGCCCACATTTCAACAACAATCACAGCTTCACCATCAAATTGAAAGATAGTCTTGACCAACAAATATTCGTAAATAGTTTTCCAGACATTTAGATTCATACATGTAAGACCCCACCTTTGTAAAGGTAAAGGTCCCTGTGATTGCAATGCTAGTCCCTAGATAAAATGCTAGCATCCATAGTTTAAGATGAAGTACACAGATACAAAGGTATTTATTACATCGTCATTCCAGAGACAACATAGTCTTTTACAACTCCATAGCCATAGGCTAGTACAAGAGTTTAACTTAGAAAAATAAAGTAAAGTTTTCATCTTCATGTGCCACATGCAAACATGTTGAGTGTAGACTCATAACCCTATGTCACATCCCAAGATTTTCCAAATCTTCTAATGTGAAAAATAAATAAACAAAATAAATAATTGTTGAAAATTAGGGTGAAAAGAAACTTTTGTTTCTAAATGGAAACTTAAAATCCCATCTTGAACAAACTTTGGTTAATATTTGAATCCAACTAAATTCAAATCAAAGTGGAATGCATTCTTCATAAATGCATCTGGAAATTTAAACACTTGAGAAATAAACCAAAAGTCTAAAACCCTAATGGAAGAAAAACATTACCAAGTTATCTCTAAGGTCATGGATTTGATCCATATAAAAATTGGTCAACAAACATTTATAAATGATCAAGAATGACAAATAGAAATATTATAAAACCATAGAAATTGGTTTCATTTAATTTAGAGCCATAGATAAAATCTTATGAATTTAATAAGATAAGGAAATTGAATTTCCATAGCTAATAAAGCACCTATCTAGAAATCCATACCAAATGGTGAGTAAATAATCCTAAGGATATTTAAAAGGATAAATAAATATTAAATAAGATTTTATAAATTGGAATCACCAAGTTTGGGTCTATAAATAAAAAGATATGGATTTTATAAGATAAAGAAAGAAATATTAAATGAGGAATATTTAAAGACCAAATTAAATCTTGGCTTAATCCACAAGTAAATGGAATGAATATAATCCAAATAAAATAAGAGGATAAAGAAATTCCAAATAAAATGGCATTAACCAAATTCTAGTTCTATTTGAATAAAGATAAAATCCCTATTAGAAATGATTAATTAAATCATGGGAAAAAAGAATTTGGAATTTACCCAAGTGGAATAAAAGTTGTTTAATTAACTTAAATGGGATCAAAGAAATCAACTAAATAAATTTATGGAATTAAACCGATATTTATTTTCATTGGAATAAAGACAAGTACCCAAATTAAAATGATTAATAAATCATATTAAAAATATTCCAAATAATTCAAGGTGAATTATTTGACACCCTATTAAATAAATAAAACCTACTGAAAAGATTTGGAAAGATTTAGATTTCAAATGGAGTTTGAAAACATTATTAAATCTTATTTGAATAAATGCAAGGGCCTAGTTTAAATAATTCAAAGACCCTAAAAGAATAAAAGAAATATTCACAAAGTTTGGTTGAAGTTTGAATTCAAATAGTTGTTTGAAATAATTAAACAAAATCAAAACAGCATATTGGAAACAGAAAAAGAAAAATGAATCTGTATAAAAAAATATAAAGCAATCAGCCCGACCGAACAAGTCCACCAGGCCCAGCAGCCCACCTCTCTCCTCTCTCCCCCGAAGCATTTTTCTCACCGCAGAAGGAACCCGCAGTGTCGCTGACTAGCAGGCCCCACCTCCCCTCTCCCTCTCTCGCTGATGCCAGGCCCCACTGCCACCTCATCGTCGTCCTCCCCGCGAAGACCACGCCCTCCCCAGCCATTGCTGCCGATTGATTGCCAGCGTAATTCGCAGTAAACGCCGCGATTAAACAACCTCGCGATCACGCGTACATAAGCGCCTGCCCTGTCTCTCTTTTCCCTCACTCACCACACCTCCCCCGCCCCAGGGCTGCCCAAATTTCTCTCGACAACATCCAAAGGTTCTCATGAGATTCTCCGCCGACATGACACTCCAGCCATCGCTTTGCTCCCAGACTTTGAGCCTGCTCCCATCCTCTGGGCGCTTCTCTCGCACCTCAAGACTCAAGACGCGCCTCAGACACTCAGCAACAACTTCAACCGAACTCCGCCACCGTCTGCCTCGTCTCCGGCGACCTCTCCCCGGTAAACCCGACCGCCCCTCTCCCCCTCATTGACACTCTCATACTCGCCTTCCTCTTGCAAACCTAACTGTGCTTTCTACTTGTTCTAGCGCGACCTCTAGCTTCGCCCCCGACGACGAACAGAGCCGCTAGACGCCGACTACAACTACGGGGAGGAATCGCCAGCAGCTCTGTGCGCCCCTTCAGCAACGACAACCACCTTGAGCTTCAGCACGCCAAGACGAACCTAGTGAGCATATTCTCCCCCTTCCGTGCTTCCTATTCCGTCGGCAACCTCGCCGCCAGAGCGCCGCCAGATAGTTGCCGCCAAATAGCCGCCGCTGCTCTAGGTCAAACGCAAAGAACCGTTGGATCTGGATCGCGTGGATAGGCATAGATGACTTAAACGAAAGGGTATGAGCGATCTGTGCCATGCGATTTGCATTAGATCTTGTGGCCCACGTTAGCCGATCCGCGCGAAACGTTTTCAACCAATCAGAACATTACACGTGGCCAGAGTCTGATCTAAATTAGAAAATTTGATCTATTAGATGCTAGATTTTGTAAAATTCATAGCTTTCAAACCACACGTCCAAATTTTGCAAATTTTATATCAATGAAATCAGCAAGACAAGTACTTTACAACCATTCACTTTGTTTAATGAATTGCTTCTGAAAAAATGGTTGTTTTGCAGAAACTTGTGTAGGAATAATTTGAATATAAAATTCATTCTAAAATTATTTTTGTGATAAAATCTGTGGCAAATGGATTGTTTTGAACCTACTGACCATAGAAACCAACTTGTGAGTTCAAAAACATATTTTGTGAGGCAAAAGAATAAATCTTTGATTTAGAACTTTTCTAGTCAAATAAAAATGTTGTTTATTTGTTAAATACTTTTTGGGGAAAAATCTTTGGGAAATGATTTGGATTAGACTCTCTGACCCCAAACACCAAGTTTTAGAATTAAAAATGTATTTGGTGAACCCTATAAAGATTATTACTTTGCTAAAGGCATTTTCAACCACATAAAATATTGATTTGGTTTAAAAATGATTTATAAGTAAAATCTTTTGCAAATGATTTTTCCACTTATATAAAATGACCAATAGGTGTTTTAGAATGTTTCTAACCTATTATAAACCACTTTTCCAAATAAAACAATCTTTAGCATGCTTGCATGCATTGCTTTGGTTTTATTATTTTATGTGATGGTTGCTTGATTGGTAGATTGAAATTGTGCCTTGCTTGATTGAATTGTAGTGAAATTTGAAGAGTGTGATCATTGCAAGATCAAGGATTAAACTTATATTATCTACCAAAAAGGCAAGTGGTGCTTCATACTTTTGTCCCATTATTTTCACTATGCATTAGTGATATTTCTAAGTAGGACTTGCATGGAATTTTTGCTAAGTATAAACTATGCCATGGGAAATCCTAGTAGATGAAACCTTAGTAGAATTTTCCTAAGTTAAGATTCCTAATACTATCATGCTTAGATTATCTAGTAGAAAACAAGGGTGGATTATATTCATGCTATAGAATATTTCTAAGTCAAGGACTTGTGTTTTGTTTAATAAAACAACTAAGTGAATGAAACACCTAGGTGGAATGGAAAGAATGGTTTGTGTTGAGTGGTTATGCAAGTCCAGTATGCTGGGGAAAACTTGGGCATCACCAAGTCCAGTATACTAGGGAAAACTTGGTATCTCACTTGTGGAATGCCACCCAGGAACAAAGAGATTTGAGATGTCAAATGTTGAGAAGCTTCAAGTGTAGACACTTGGCATTATGGGCTCTGACTGGATCATATAGGTTGCAATAACTTAGCCAAATGGACAGTTGGTGGTAGGGGATGATAGGTTGGAACACGTCCATTCTGGTCTAAGGGAAGGCTTCTGAAAGATCTTGTCTTGGTGAAACCAAGTCTTGTGGGGAAAGTGCACCACCTCTGCAGAGTGTAGAATCTAAGTACTTAGCCATGTCCCTGGTAAAGGACAATTTGAGCATCAATACATGGAAGCTATCAAGAATCTCCTCATCCCAATTTCTAAGTTAAAAACTTGTGGTTGAACAAGGGTTAAAGGATCACCAATTTCTATTGGGAGATGCCTTGGGTGATTTTTGACAAACAAAAACTTAGTGTTTTTCAAAAGATAAGGAAAATCTATTTTGAGCCAAGCAAGCCTAAGCTCCACTTAGCCAAATGCATATAGATGATAGACTCCACTATACTACCATAGTATCACTTGCCAATACAATTCAAATGTATTGACCCTTGTGGTTGTAACTTGTTATGTTGCAGGTTTGTTTGATGTTATTGAAGTGTGTTGATTAGGATTACAAGTCTACAACCAACATGTTTGCCTGTGGCACTTTGAAGATGAAGGACCCCATGCTATATATATTTTCTGCTGCATTGTAATGAGATAGCCAAATGAGCTATGTAATATGTAATGAATTATTTTATTCCTGGTTATAAAGTTGTATTATGACCTTTGTTTCTTGATATTACATCTTAACTGTGGATGCTAGCTATTGATCCGGGGACTAGCATTGTAAACACAGGGATCTCTACCTTATTTAAGGTTGGGACCTCTATAGATGGTATCAGAGCACTGTGTTGCCTATAGGATTTGTAACCCTAGGATTGGACAAAACCCCTTAGAAAAATAGGAGTTGTATTTGTTCCAAAACTTATTTACAAACAATCTTGTAAACTCTTTCCTCAACCATTTTTGGTTTTGATTCTACATCTTGTCTATTTCAACTTGATGAATAAAGCCTCCACCATGAGCAAAGGACTTCAGCAACTCAAGTGATTTCAACAAGGACTACAACTTGGATATCACTAAGGACTACAAGTGAGACAAGAAATATTCCTCAAGACTTGAAGACTAAGGAAACACAACTCAGAAGGAACCATCATCACCTTTGAAGTTTTGTGACCAAGATGCAAGGAATTCTCCAAGGATACAAAAAATCTTGTTCATGAGGAATCAACTAAGAAGGAAGGAATGATCTCAAGTGAACCATATAGTTGTACCACCATACTAATGATTAGTTCAAACACACCAACTTATGTGGTGTAGCAAAAATATTTTGTTGCCTAAAATTGTGCTTGAAACTTGTTGTTTGAGTGAAAGGATTGTTTGTGATTGGTTGCAAATTGCTTGTGCAAATTGTGTTGTGTGTGATTTGAATTATTTCCTTAGAAATCTTTTGCCTATTCTAATCCCAATCCAACCCAAACAGATGACTACTCTAAGAAACTCCAACATCAAGGATGGTGACAACAACAACCAAGTGATCAACATGAGATAACTCATAGTAACCCAAACCAAGTTGAACCAAGTGACAACTCAGTTTTTAGCCAACAATGATGAGTTAGACCCAACGATGCAATGGTTTTTGGAAACTCAAACTCAATTGATGCAAAAGGTGACAAATCAAATGATCAACATGGGGGACAACTCTTCCCAAGGAGTTTATGACAACAAGGATGTCAAGGATGACATTTTAGAAGGAACTCAAGCTTGCAATATTTGTGGAGACAAGGATCACACTTCCAAAGAGCATGAAGATCAATGCCCCAATTGTGAAGAGAAACACCCAACTAATCAATGCCCCACAACTCAAGCTACTTGTTTCCTATGTGAAGGAAATAATCATGTCCCTATCCAATGCCCCATATATTCCATAGTTCAACAAAGGAAACAAGGTGGAGTGCATCAACAGATTGTAAACCCCCATGAAGACAAAGGAAAATCTCAGCTTACACCTCCATGCAATATGACTCAATTGGATGGACCAAAGAGGAGACATATGTATTACCCAAGGAAAAGATCAAGGAGACCAGGAAACTTTCCCATCTTTGAGATAAGATATGAAGAACATGAACTAGAAGCAATCCTAGCTTTGGAGAAACCCAAGAAGAAGAAAGACAAAAGCCAAGTGCAATGTTGCCATTGCAAAGAGATGGGACACTATGCCAATGAATGTCCAGAGAAGAAACAAAAATATAAGGAGATTAGCCAAGTGTGGTGCAACAACTACAAAGATCTAGGCCATTATGTATCAACTTGTTCATAGAAGATACGTGAAGAACTCAATCTTGTCACATGTTACAATTGTGGTAACCAAGGACATTATGCAAGCAATTGTCCAAAAAAGATGAAGCACAAGATAAAGCCTATGAAGGATCTCAGCCTTGTCACATGTTTCAAGTGTGGAAACAAAGGACACTATGCAGATGTTTGCCCAGAGAGGTTTCAACAAGATCCCAAGCAAGCCAAGAAGTAATCTAGTTGGAAAATTTTAAGGGTGGTAGTACCCTAGTTGCTTTGAGCCAACTTGTAACCACTATCCTTCCCAAATCTCGGGACGAGATTTATTTTAAGGGTGGTAGACTGTCACATCCCAAGATTTTCCAAATCTTGTAATGTGAAAAATAAATAAACAAAATAAATAATTGTTGAAAATTAGGGTGAAAACGAACTTTTGTTTCTAAATGGAAACTTAAAATCCCATCTTGAACAAACTTTGGTTAATATTTGAATCCGACTAAATTCAAATCAAAGTGGAATGCATTCTTCATAAATGCATCTCGAAATTTAAACACTTGAGAAATAAACCAAAACTCTAAAACCCTAATGGAAGAAAAACATTACCAAGTTATCTCTAAGGTCATGGATTTGATCCATATAAAAATTGGTCAACAAACATTTATAAATGATCAAGAATGACAAATAGAAATATTATAAAACCATAGAAATTGGTTTCACTTAATTTAGAGCCATAGATAAAATCTTATGAATTTAATAAGATAAAGAAATTGAATTTCCAAAGCTAACAAAGCACCTATCTAGAAATCCATACCCAATGGTGAGTAAATAATCCTAAGGATATTTAAAAGGATAAATAAATATTAAATAAGATTTTATAAATTGGAATCACCAAGTTTGGGTCTATAAATAAAAAGATATGGATTTTATAGATAAAGAAAGAAATATTAAATGAGGAATATTTAAAGACCAAATTAAATCTTGGCTTAATCCATAAGTAAATGGAATGAATATAATCCAAATCCAAATAAAATAAGAGGATAAAGAAATTCCAAATAAAATGGCATTAACCAAATTCTAGTTCTATTTGAATAAAGATAAAATCCCTATTAGAAATGATTAATTAAATCATGGGAAAATAGAATTTTGAATTTACCCAAGTGGAATAAAACTTGTTTAATTAACTTAAATGGGATCAAAGAAATCAACTAAATAAATTTATGGAATTAAAACGATATTTATTTTCATTGGAATAAAGACAAGTACCCAAATTAAAATGATTAATAAATCATATTAAAAATATTCCAAATAATTCAAGGTGAATTATTTGACACCCTATTAAATAAATAAAACCTATTGAAAAGATTTGGAAAGATTTAGATTTCAAATGGAGTTTGAAAACATTATTAAATCTTATTTGAATAAATGCAAGGGCGAAGTTTAAATAATTAAAAAACCCTAAAAAGAATAAAAGAAATACTATAAATTTGACTTTAAAATGTATTAATAAACAGTATTAGAATATACACAAAGTTTGGTTCAAGTTTGAATTCAAATAGTTTTTTGAAATAATTAAACAAAATCAAAACAGAATATTGGAAACAGAAAAAGAAAAATGAATCTGTATAAAAAAAATATAAAGCAATCAGCCCGACCCAGCAAGTCCACCAGGCCCAGCAGCCCACCTCTCTCCTCTCTCCCCCGAAGCGGTTTTCTCACCGCAGAAGGAACCCGCAGCGTCGCTGACTAGCAGGCCCCACCTCCCCTCTCCCTCTCTCACTGACGCCAGGCCCCACTGCCACCTCATCGCCGTCCTCCCCGCGAAGACCACACCCTCCCCCACCGTTGCTGCCGATTGATTGCCGGTGTAATTCGTAGTAAACGTCGATTAAACAGCCCCGCGATCACGCGTACATAAGCGCCTGACCTCTATCTCTCTTTTCCCTCACTCACCACACCTCCCCCGCCCCAGGGCTGCCCAAATTTCTCTCGACAACATCCAGTGCTCCGGCGAGATTCTCCGTCGATTACGACCACTCCAGCCACCGCCTTGCCTCCCAGACTTTGCGAGCCTGCTCCCCATCCTATGGCGCTTCTCTCTGCACCCTCAGCACACTCGGCCACAACTTCAACCGAACTCCGCCACCGTCTGCCTTGTCTCCGGCGACCTCTCCCCGGAAAACCCGACCGCCCCTCTCCCCCTCATTGACACTCTCATACTCGCCTTCCTCTTGCGAACCTAACTGTGCTTTCTACTTGTTCTAGAGCGACCTCTAGCTTCGCCCCCGACGACAAATAGAGCCGCCAGACGCCGACTACAACTACGGCGAGGAATCGCCAGCAGCTCTATGCGCCCCTTCAGCAACGACAACCACCTTGAGCTTCAGCACGACAAGACGAACCTAGTGAGCATATTCTCCCCCTTCCATGCTTCCTATTCCGTCGGCAACCTCGCTACCAGAGCGCTGCCGCCGCACAGCCGCCGCTAGCGCCGCTCGTTCTAGGTCAAATGCGCAGCAACCGCTGGATCTGGATTGCGTGGATAGGAATAGATGACTTAAACGAAAGGGTATGAGCGATCTGTGCCGTGCGATTTGCATTAGATCCAGCAGCCCACGTTAGCCGATTCGCGCGAAACGTTTTCAACCAATCAGAACATTACACGTGGCCAGGGTCTGATCTAAATTAGAAAATTTGATCTATTAGATGCTAGATTTTGTAAAATTCATAACTTTCAAACCACACGTCCAAATTTTGCAAATTTTATATCAATGGAATCAGCAAGACAAGTACTTTCCAACCATACAATTTCTTTAATGAATTGCTTCTGGAAAAATGGTTGTTTTGCAGAAAATTATGTCGGCATAATTTGAATATAAAATTCATTCTAATATTATTTTTGTGATAAAATCTGTGGCAAATGGATTGTTTTGAACCTACTGACCATAGAAACCAACTTGTGAGTTCAAAAACATATTTTGTGCGGCAAAAGAATAAATCTTTGATTTAGAACTTTTCTAGTCAAAAAAAAATGTTGTTTATTTGTTAAAATACTTTTTAGGGAAAAATCTTTGGGAAATGATTTGGATTAAACTCTCTGACCCCAAACACCAAGTTTTAGAATTAAAAATGTATTTGGTGAACCCTATAAAGATTATTACTTTTCTAAAGGCATTTTCAACCACATAAAATATTGATTTGGTTTAAAAATGATTTTGACACTTATATAAAATGACTAATAGGTGTTTTAGAAATGATTTTGCCACTTATAAATGATTTTTCCACTTAAAAATGATTTTGCCACTTATATAAAATGACTTATATAAAAATGGTTTAAAAAAGATTATAAGTAAAATCTTTTGCAAATGATTTTGCCACTTATATAAAATGACCAATAGGTGTTTTAGAATGTTTATAACCTATTAGAAACCACTTTTCCAAATAAAACAATCTTTAGCATGCTTGCATGCATTGCTTTGGTTTTATTATTTTATGTGATGGTTGCTTGATTGGTATATTGAAATTGTGCCTTGCTTGATTGAATTGTAGTGAAATTTGAAGAGTGTGATCATTGCAAGATCAAGGATTAAACTTATATTATCTACCAAAAAGGCAAGTGGTGCTTCATACTTTTTTCTCATTATTTTCACTATGCATTAGTGATATTTCTAAGTAGGACTTGCATGGAATTTTTGCTAAGTATAAACTATGCCATGGGAAATCCTAGTAGATGAAACCTTAGTAGAATTTTCCTAAGTTAAGATTCCTACTACTATCATGCTTAGATTAGCTAGTAGAAAACAAGGGTGGATTATATTCATGCTATAGAATATTTCTAAGTCAAGGACTTGTGTTTTGTTTAATAAAACAACTAAGTGAATGAAACACCTGGGTGGAATGGAAAGAATGGTTTGTGTTGAGTGGTTATGCAAGTCCAGTATGCTAGGGAAAACTTGGGCATCACCAAGTCCAGTATACTGGGGAAAACTTGGTATCTCACTTGTGGAATGCCACCCAGGAACAAAGAGATTTGAGATGTCAAATGTTGAGAAGCTTCAAGTGCAGCCACTTGGAATTATGGGCTCTGCCTGTATCATATAGGTTGCAATAACTTAGCCAAATGGACAGTTGGTGGTAGGGGATGATAGGTTGGAACGCGTCCATTCTGGTCTAAGGGAATTCTTCTAAAAGATATTGTCTTGGTGAAACTAAGTCTTGTGGGGAAAGTGCACCACCTCTGCAGAGTGTAGAATCTAAGTACTTAGCCATGTCCCTGGTAAAGGACAATTTGAGCATCAAGACATGGAAGCTATCAATAATCTCCTTATCCCAATTTCTAAGTTAAACACTTGTGGTTGAACAAGGGTTAAAGGATCACCAATTTCTATTGGGAGATGCCTTGGGTGATTTTTGACAAACAAAAACTTAGTGTTTTTCAAAAGATAAGGAAAATCTATTTTGAGCCAAGCAATCCTAAGCTCCACTTAGCCAAATGCATATAGATGATAGACTCCACTATAGTACCATAGTATCACTTGCCAATACAATTCAAATGTATTGACCCTTGTGGCTGTAACTTTTTATGTTGCAGGTTTGTTTGATGTTATTGAAGTGTGTTGATTAGGATTACAAGTCTACAACCAACATGTTTGTCTGTGGCACTTTGAAGATGAAGGACCCCATGCTATATAGATTTTCTGCTACATTGTAATGAGATAGCCAAATGAGCTATGTAATATGTAATGAATTATTTTATTCCTGGTTATAAAGTTATAATATGACCTTTGTTTCTTGATATTACATCTTAACTGTGGATGCTAGCTATTGATCCAGGGACTAGCATTGTAAACACAGGGATCTCTACCTTATTTAAGGATGGGACCTCTACACCCTAATCCTCATCAGAGTAACCTGCAACATCACAAGTTACAGCCACAGTGGGTAAATACATTTTAATAGTATTGGCAAGTGATACCTTAGTAGAATAATAGCTTCTAGCTTCTATATGAATTGTCTAAGTGTATCTTAGGCTTGCTTTGCTCAAAATAGGTTTTTCCTATCAGTTGAAATCACAAAGATTTTGTTTGACAAAAACTCCCAAGGAACCACCAATAGACATTGGTGAACCTTTACCCTTGTTCAACCACAAGTTTTTAACTTAGAAATTGGGATGAGGAGATCCTTGATAGCTTCAATGTCTTGATGCTCAAATTGTCCATTGCCGGGGACACGGCTAAGTACTTAGATTTTTCCTTCTCGAGAAGTGGTGCACTTTCCCCACAAGACTCGACATGCAACAAGACGAGATCTTTCAGATGCCATCCCTTAGACCAAAATGGACTCGTTCCAACCTATCACCCTACCACCATCTGTCCATATGGCTAAGTTATTACAACCTACTCCCTCGGTTCCTTGATATAAGGTATATAGTTTTCTTCCACGAATATTAACGCATAGGCTAAAACGAAAAAACTTGATACTTCTAGATGTTAGTACATGTAGATGACCAATGTGAAAATAGAGGAAAATAGGGAAAATCTCGGTATCTCATCTCTCTAAATCAGTTTGACTCCTAAATTACGTAAAAAAAATCCCACGATCCCACCATATACCATATATTCTGGAATTTTTTATAGAAAACTATACACCTTATATCAAGGAACGGAGGGAGTATATGATAAAGGCAGAGCCCATATGCCATGTGGTTGCACTAGAAGCTTCTAAACACTAAGTATCTCAAATCTATTTGTTCCTGGGTGGGTTTCCACAAGTGAGATACATCAGAGAGGCCATAAAAATGGGCCCTGAGTAACCACTCAACATAAACCATTCTTTCCATTCCACCCAAGTGATTCATTCACTTAGTTGTTTTATTAAGCAAAAACATAAGTCAAAGACTTAGCAAAATTTCCATAGCATGTATATATAATCCAACCATGTTTGCTACTATCTAGGCTAAGTCTTTAGGAATAAGGAATGTTGCACGCTCTAGGGCGATCCGCTTTTTTCTCCATCGTGAGCCCATTGCTCATGCGAGACCCGGACAGCCAAACCGGCCACACTAGCACGTACACACCTATAACATCCCAGCATTTAGAAACTAACGAAGGGTAGATTTAGGAATAAGGAATGTTGCATGCATTCATCTATGAAAATGTGGGTAAAATTTTCGCCAAATAAAAACCTAAAGTGATCAATGTTTCTTTCATACTTTGAGATTAGGTTTAGTCTTAAAGGATGATTGTTATAAACTTTGATATGATCTTTAAGGAATTATGTGTTTTAAAATGAATTTGAATTTTAAACTTGAGTGTTTGAATTATAATTCAAATAAATTAGATATAAGGTTTGAATCTTGATTTAATTAGGAGTTAATTATTTTAACTCAAAACATTATTTAAAGAAGACAATTATGAAAATGAAAATTTATTTCATATTATAATTATATAAAGAAGTTACAAAGAAAGAAGTAACTTACTGAAATCATTTCCAAACTTCACAATTACAAAGGAATAAAGAATAAGAATAATCTTTATTAATAATAATATAATCTTTATTACAAAGGAATAAAATGAAAATTACAAAATAATAAGAAAATTACATTGGATTATTCTATAACTATTCTATAACTAAACCTAAACTAAATCTTCATCTTTATATCTGTACCTGCAAAACAAAACAGAAAATTAAATAGAAAAATAAAAGGTTAGTGTTAGTATTTTCTCTTAGACATGTCAGTGAAGTGCACTAGACAAATTCATCATTGAGAAATCTATAAAAAGGGGCAAGTTTCACCAATATGAAAGAATCCATATTTCATAAATTTAAAGCCAGAAGTCAAATGACAGCCAAGAAGGGCAAATTCACCAGCCACGTGAAAGTAACCAGATAATAGTAAGTTTCAAAATTCTGAACATATCCACAAGTGCACAACAAGCACACAGGCAGGACACACACCAACATGCATGTGGTGTGTTGTCAACCTCACAGCACAGCCCCAAACTCACAAAACCACAAGCACAGCCGTGGAGAGGCACTAGTGCATCTCTCCACTGCTTGCACACAAGAACAGCCATCTTAGACAGTAACTTACCAAGCACATCAGCCAAACCAAACCACCAAAGATCAACCAAAAATCACCAGAATGGTGACATAAGGAGGGGGAAGGATTAGGTGGACACCAAGGCCAAGTCCAGGAGCTAGGAGGAGCAGGCTAGCTCAAGGTCAAGCACAGGAGTCCAGCAAAACCAGATCAAGATCATCACCAACTTACTCCACAGTCATCAGATTTTGTGGTGAGCATCATAAAACCCTCACATGATCTAATCATCTTATCTAGAGAGAAGCATGTGTTGTTTTATGAACAAACCCTCAGAAAGCACCCAAGTGGGGTGAATCCATCATAGGGATTTTTTAAACTCTAAAGGCAAACAACAAAGTACCTGGATCTAGCCAGAGCTCAGAGCAACATCATTACTCTGGTTATTAGGCTATATCTTACAATTCAAGCACAAATATGTCTATGATCTATTTCTAGGCACATCCCTAAAGAAAGGGTAGCACCTTAGAAACTAATCCTTTGGATCCAGATCATGATCAAGCTTACTATCATTTTTCCAAGCTTTGATTCAAGAAAGACTAGCTGGTAACACTACCAGGACTATTTATATGAATCAACTAGATAAGATCTGAATCCCTAAGCCTCAGACCAACATCATTGTTCTTAGGGAATTTAGAAAAGAACATTTCCATTTATCTTTCAAAGAAAAGTTTGTCTTAATCATAAAACAACCCAATCAATGGGTTAGAATCAAACTTGTGTGCCATACCATGATGGTGTCACAAGAACAATCCACTATGAATCAGGATAGACATTTAGTCATCACAAATTCAGACAATCAACTTACTAATCATTTTCCTGTTAACACATGAATCATAACTAGGATATTCCTATGTTAAACTTCACATGATGATCTCAAACCACATGTTAATTCCCAAGCCAACAGCACTAAGACAGTGGTTTCATCCTATCATAATCATGACCATAAATCAAATAACATTGGAAAGTTATCAAGTCATTGGTTTTACCAAGCATGTTTTCCAAGCAACTATATCATCTGAATCAGATGCAATCCAAGCATAGAATCATCTAATAAGCCACCAGAAACATTATAGATCATCTTAAGCAAAAAGCCTCAGGCCAATAACCACTTAGCATGTTTACAATTCATCCAAACATGATCCAATTCATCCAGTATATGATCAACCCCAGGATAAGAACCCTAAATGGATATGTCATCCTAATCAAAATCAGACAGTAGCCAGATAGGACACTGCCAGCATCTAGCATTGGATCAACAAGCACAAAGAGCACCAGGGAGAGGAATCGAACTCACCGCAGGTCCTCGCTAAAGACTAGAAGAAGAAGTAGAGGGGCCGACGACCATGGCGGCACGGGGAGCACCCAAAGGGGGCGCTGCAACCCGCATAGCGCCACGGCAGTGACCCTGATCATGCCTGGAGGTGCAGAGCATCACCTCGACACACGAACCCCCAAACCCTAGGGTTCGGAACGGCATCGATCCATTGCAGGAGAGCCCCAGGCTCGAATCCAATTGGATAGAACGAACGGGCGTCATTGACAACCCCTATTGCACCACGGCGGCGACCAGAACGCCGTACGGCAGAGGGAATCGCCGGTGGCGGCATCGCCGGCCACGGGGTTGGGGTCAGAGGAGGAGAGGATAAGCTCGAGGGAGAGAGAGAGGTAGTGAGGACTGGGCTGAGTTGGGCCAAACCCTTCGGGGTGGTTCTTTTGTCTATGACTAATGGGCCACTAGGGCCCAATAAGAATAACCAGCCCAGAAATCTTTCCAAGCCTGTTTGAATAAAAAGGAAAAGACCAAAATACCCCTGGACTTAATTAAATTCTAGAAAATAAAATAAAAGCCAAAAATTATACATAAAATATTTTTGGATTCACAATAATCCACACTACCTAAATAAAATAAGATATAAAATTTTAGACATTTAAATTTTTATAAGAATTTTGTAATATATATATATTATGGAACTTTACAAAATTAATGAAAGATGATAAAAATAAATAAAAATCACTTTCATTATATATTAATATTGTAGTATTTTTGAAAAATACTAAATAAATATTTAATAACAATTTTTAATGTTCAATTGATAATTACTAAAAGAATTATAAAATCAATAAAAGTCAAATAAAAGGGAAATAAAATAAAATAATTCAATATATGTTATAAATATTGAAAAAATAATATTTATAAATGATTTATTATTATTAAAAAGAACCTTATATAATAATAGGGTAACTGCATATCAAATTAAATAATGCATTACATTACATGCCTAATCATTTTGCTTCTTTAAATATTGTCCTTACCAGGCAATAATGATGTTTTTGTAGACATAGAAGCTAAAGGTCCAGTGCAAGCATCAGACTTCACTACCTTGCCATCACAAGGCAAGTTCATCACTTGCTCATGTCCTTTGAAGAGTCTTTATCAAAGTATTTACAAATTGTGTGTTATCATATATGATATAAAAGAAAGAAAATATTATTTTCACAAATAAAGGAATCATAGATACCATCCTAAGTGATGATATATTGGAGCAATGGAACTTAGGTTTCTAATTGCAAAACAATGATGATCAAATAGGGACTTAATAACCCCTGACATCAGTGATTCTAGCGCCGTATATTACGTGTTAGCCATGAGATTTGGAATGGGACAGAGAAGTCAGCTGTATCTTCTTCCTCTCGCATGAAGCCGGATGTGCAGGTCGTGGATGTTATCCTCATAGCGTGCATATTAATTGGTAATTAGTAGAGGATATGCAGCATATGGGTGGGAACCCTCATCATCCCACGATAGTTCTAGCATCTAATGGTTTGTACGAACCATTGCCGTAATTCATTATGTGGGCATGGTGTACACCAAGGAGGCATGCGAGGTCGCGAAGGGGGCAGTGATTGGCTTGGACCAACTACTGGGCCCTACCTCATGGAATTGTGGACGGGAAAGTACGCCCGGTTGTGCAACAAGGAGTTGATCTCTCATGGGTAAAGTAACGCACCTCTGCAGAGTGTAAGAACTTCAACTTGTTACTCCCTGTTCCGGGAAGGAGCTACGAACGCAGCAGGAAAGGAACTCCATGAAAGTACTGGTCAACCTGTGAAGGCTGATTGTCATAGTTTTTCAGAATAAAATCAATCTTTGAAGAAAGATTTACAAAAAATGCATAATGCCAAGGATTTATAATCCAAGGTGGTAGTTAGAGCATCAAACTTCCCACCTTGCATATAATGAACTTGTTGGGTAATGCTGTTACTCATTCTTTCCTTTGATCCCTTGCTTAGACTCTGAGGATCCTGAAGACGTACCAATGTATGCAGCCGAATGCCAAGAAGATGTGTTCTATGAGGAACCCGATCTGTCCGGAGGTGTTGAAGGAGTGGATTACGAGATCCGCTACGGTGTCGATGATGACGAGTCCAACTAAGTATACCTAGATAGTAGTAACCAATGGAGCCGAGCAGCATGAACTCTATAGAATAAGTTGTTGAGCTCAACTCCTAGTCGGAGTTGTTAAATTCAGCTGAAACACTTTATATTTTGGTTTGTAAGTTGAATCTTTGAGAAGTCTGGAACTTCTGGTATTGTAATAATAATAGTGTGTGTATATTTGTAATATGGACCTGCAATGTTTCTGTTGTACCACTCTGAGGGATGTGATATTTACGGAATGGTGTTCTGTGGATGTCATGTCAACGACTATAGTGTACTACACATGCAGTGGTATGCTGGGTCACCGCAGTTGGTATCAGAGCAAATTGCTTTGACCTTAGGTTGGAAACCTAGTAAAGGGTATTACCTGTAGGAAAATTTAGCAACGATAAAGAATTCTCTAAAAGTAATATAATGGGTATTCAAATGAGAATATTCTGTTATATATTTTTGTGCAATAATTCTTTGTTATGATGCAGAATATCATTGGATACTAATGAAAATTATTTTTTTGATATATAGAGATATGGCACCAAAGTTTCCAAAACAGACTTTGGTAAGGAAAGAGGAGACTGTTGATGATTATCAAGGATCATTTACAGACCAACTTCGTCAACTTTTAAAGCTCTTTAGTTGTCCTACTAGAATTCCAGTGAACACTACCACTTACCTTGATGGCCGGATGTTATCCAAGTACCGTGTGAGTATCCAACTTCCAGAGAAGCTTGGATTATATCATGATCTACCTATAGGAGAAGGTAGGAGTCATTTAGTAGCATATCATGTTGCTGTTGTGGAGGCGATAGCTAATATCCGGGAGCAGAAAACCAAGGAGCTAGAAGGTAGCACATTCTCTGTGATACCTCATGATTCTATAGACTCGGAGCCTATATCGGATCATCTTACTTTGGTTAAGAAGCATCCTAAGTTAGCTTCCAAGTTTATGGATAGATACCGAACACTCGTTGCGTCTTTTTATAAGACACATCAAGTGATTGTTGAAGATAAAAATGACATGTTAGAGGATCTAACTGATCCGGAAAGGAGAAAGCAGTTAGCGTTCCAGTTAGAGAAGGAAGCAAGTAGTAGTGCAACACCTATCTTTAAGGATATACCTATAGACCCTGAATCTTTTATACCATATCCTTATTCACCCAGACCTGAACCTTTACATGATCCTACTATGGATATGAGGTATGCAGTACCACAGGTCTTAGAGGATGGTTCGGACTCAGAATTTCCTATTGAGAATTCGGATGGTTGGAGGATGGGATCATATAATGGATCTCATGAACACCAGATGTCCATAGATGGTTCCGACAGGAATGTTGGACAATCTAGTTGGATGGGTGCAAGGATGAACCCTAATAACAGCAGTAGAAATACCATGTCAATAGATAATCAGGATGAAGAAGAAGATCCTGAGGAGAGAGTTTTTGAATCATCAACATCTTCTCAAAACCCAGGGAATATACATTATCCAGTGTTTAACTATCTTGCCCAAGAGAGCACCTGTGAAGCAGCGGGATCTGCGTATCCTGTTGACAACTCAAGAAATGAAGCTCAGGAGATGCAGGATGGAGATAATGTTGAATATGTTTCTAAAGACTTTTCAGCTGAGCTGGAGGGAGTCAATGCGCTCAGGTTGAGTAATGACTCAAGTCCTGACACTTCATATACATAGTATATTCCGTCTGGAAGGCCATATGTTCCACAAACTGTGCGACGAACAACACGTCATCATGGTTGGACATCAGGCATGTACGATGAGCGTAGTTACTACTAGAAGGAGGCAACTAGTTAGTAATATCAAGTACCGTGTATTGTATTCCAAGAAATAAGTTAGTGAGATGACTAAGGTAGTTTTGTGATTATACCTATATGGTATATGTTGTAATGACTTTGTATTATTATGATATTATGTAAAATATGTGGAATGCATATTTGGATTTTCTTTGGATCTTCATTGTGTGACTAGTTCTGTGCGTAAATTTGAGCTCGGAACACATGTGCATGATGTAATTATGAGTATTCGCTTTATGTTGCAGGACTAGAGGGTCATGGATATGGGTGTAGGAATGGAAACTGAGCAGCAGCGAATGGAGCGAGAGGCCAAGGAAAAGGCCGATGCAGATGCATCAAACCAAGAAGCATTACCACCACCACCAATGAGGCCGTTAATGGAGCATAACTTTATGCAATGCATGCAAATGATGCAAGAGACCCAGAACAAGTTTATGGAAGAGTTGCTGGGGCGGAAAATCAGAGGGCACCTGAAGGTGGAGGAGTGAGTCTATCTGATTTCCAGAATGCAAGACCGTTACCTTTTGCATCAGCTCCTGAACCAATGGATGCAGAAGACTGGCTAACAGATACCGAAAGAAAGCTGAAAACTGTAGGTTGCAATGATGAGGAGAAATTGAGGTATGCAACTCATCTGCTGACTAGACTTGCAGCATCATGGTGGGAATATCAATTATCCATGCAACAACCAGGAAGGGAGTTTACCTGGGAAGAGTTCAAGCAGAGATTCCGTGAATATCATGTTCCGGAAAGTGTTATGGAGTTGAAACGGAGAGTATTTGAGGAGCTTCAGCAAGGATATACTAGTGTCATGAAGTACATCCAGGAGTTTAGTCAACTATCTCGCTATGCTGAGGAGGATGTCAACACCGAAGAGAAGCGGAAGAAGCGTTTCCTGTGTGGATTAAATCCATTTGTGAGGATGCAGCTAAGGTTAGCCAATAAGCAAACTTATCATCAGTTGTTGGATGCAGCCATTACTTTTGAAGATGACTACAAGAATGTCCAAGAGGACCGGAGGAAGAGAGAAGAAGGAAACCAAGAGGATTCAGGCAAGCAAACCTAAAACCAACGTGGAGTTCAAACCCCGGAATAGGAATTATGGCAACAATAACAATAACAAGGGCAATGGTGGAAATCAATCCAATCCGATAAATAATGTTATTTGTAACAATTGTGGAATTCCAGGGAATTTCCAGAGGGAATGCAAAAAGCCTGTAGTGATTTTGTTATGGTTGTGGTCAGAAGGGGCATATCAAGCCAGATTGTCTGAGCAAACCACTAGGAGGTTGGCCTACCAAGGGAGGAGGACAAGCCAGTGGAGGAAATGGACAGCCCAATAAAGGAGGAAATAATGGCAAGAACAACAATGGCAAGAGGAACCGACCTACCGGGAAACTGAACTGTGCAACCCTCGAGGAGGTGGATAATTCGGAGCATGCCGTGATAGGTACGCTCAATATCCTTACCAATCCCGACAAAGTTCTATTTGATACTGGTGTAACTACTTCATTCATTTCTGAAGAATTTTGTTATAAGTTCGGGATTAGAAGGGCAACGTTAGAAAGTCCTATGACCGTAGTTACGGCAGGAGGGAATGTGATTGTACGCCATATAAAACAAGATCAGGTTATCTCGATCTGTGGTTGTACATATTTCGCAGACCTTTATGTGATTCCTTGAAGGGAATTGCAGTAGTGCTGGGGATGGATTGGATGATGGAACACGGAGCTCAGATAAATTGTGAGGAGAAAACTGTCTCAAACAAAACTCCAAGTGGAGCAAGGATAGTCTACCAAGCAGATAAGCACAGTCATATCATGGTGGATCTGTAGTTGAACTCAATGAAAGAGGTCAAATTGGAAGAGATTCCTATAGTTAATGAATTCCAAGATGTTTTTCCAGCAGAGCTACCGAGAATGCCACCAGACCGGGAGGTAGAGTTCACTATTGACCTAATTCCTGGTACAGCACCATATAAGATGGGACCCAAAGAGTTGAAAGAACTCAAAGAGCAAATTGATTAGTTAGCTAGAAAAGGATTTATTCAGGAAAGTGTATCCCCATGGGGAACACCAGTAATCTTTGTGGATAAGAGAGATGGTGGAAGAAGAATGTGTGGTGATTATAGAAATCTAAACAACGTTACTATCAAGAATAAGTATACTTTACCAAGAATTCAAGATTTGTTTGATCAAGTAAAAGGAGCTGGAGTATTTTCAAAGATCGATTTAAGATCTGGATATCATCAAATAAAAATCAAACAGGAAGATGTTCCAAAAACAGCATTTGTCTCAAGATATGGACACCATGAGTATCTGGTAGTACCATTTGGTTTGACCAATGCCCCAGCAATATTCATGAATCTGATGAACAAGATCGTCATGCCATATTTGGATAAGTTCGTCATAGTCTTTATTGATGATATTCTGATATATTCCAAGGATAAGGAAGAGCATGCTGATCATTTGAGAATAGCATTGCAGACTTTAAGAGCACACGAACTTTATGCTAAATTCAGTAAGTGTGAATTTTGGATAGATGAGGTAGAATTCTTCGGTCATGTGATCAGTAAGGATGGAATTGCTGTGAATCCATCTAAAGTTTAGTCAGTACTAGAGTGGACTGCACCGACCAATGTGAAGCAAATTCGAGGTTTCTTAGGAATGGCTGGTTATTATCGGAGATTCATTGAAGGTTTCTCCAAAATAGCCGGACCAATGACCAAATTATTAAGGAAGAATACACCGTTCAAGTGGGATGAGAAATGTGAGGCGGGTTTTCAAGAGTTGAAGACTAGATTAACAACAGCTCCAATCTTAGCAGTTCCTGAAACAGGAAAGGATTTCACAGTATACTGTGATGCTTCTAAAGAAGGTTTGGGTTGTGTATTAATGCAAGATCAGAAAGTGATTTCTTATGGTTCAAGACAACTGAAACCCCATGAAGTCAACTATCCAACTCATGATTTAGAGTTAGCATCAGTAGTTTTTTAGTTGAAAGGATGGAGGCATTTTCTTTATGGAGCCCGATGTGAGTTATACACTAACCATAAAAGTCTAACATATTTCTTCACTCAAAAGGAATTGAATATGAGACAGAAGTGTTGGTTGGAACTAATCAAGGATTATGATTTAACAATCAACTACACCCCAGGGAAAGCAAATGTTGTAGCAGATGCTTTAAGCAGAAAGAGTGCAGATATTCAGCCGAGCAATAGGGAGCTACCAAAGGAGTTACAAATGGACTTGGAAAGATTGGAACTTCAATTTATTAGAACAGAGGTTCTTGGAGGATTAGCTACTATGCAGGTAGTTGCAGAGCAGGACAGTGATCTTAACCAAGAAATTTTTAGACATTAACCAGAAGATCCTTTTATTGCTGAGGAAATTCGGAGGATAACTCAAGGGCAAAAATCAGTTTTTCGCCTTGGGGATTATGGGTCTTTATGGTTTCAAGACCGTCTATGTGTTCCATATGTGACGGAGATTAGAGATGTCATACTCATAGAAGCACATTAAACACCATATTCTATACATCCAGGGAGTACTAAGATGTATATGGATTTGAAAGAACTATTCTGGTGGAATAACATGAAAAGAGATATTGCTAAATATGTATCTAAATGCCATACTTGTCAAAGGGTGAAAGCTGAACATCAAAGTCCAGCAGGACCATTACAACCCTTAGAAATTTTTGAATGGAAATGGGAAGAAATAGGTATGAACTTCATTACAGGATTGCCTATGACACCAAAAAGGAAGGATATGATATGGGTAATTATGGACAGAATCACTAAGAGTGCACATTTTATTCCGGTGAATCAAAAGGATAATGCCGAGAAGTTAGTTGAAGTATATGTCAAAGAGATAGTAAGTAAGCATGGAGTACCCAAAAAGATCGTAACTGATAGGGGATCAGTGTCTACTTCAGCATTTTGGAAGCAATTGCATGAAGCACTTGGTTCAAAGTTAGATTTCAGCACGACATACCATCCTGAGACAGGAGGTCAAACTGAAAGAACAAACCAAATAATAGAAGACATGTTAAGGTCTTGTGCATTAGATTTTGGAGGAACATGGGAAGATCATCTACCTTTGGCAGAATTTTCTTATAATAATAGCTATCAGAGTAGTATGAAGGCAGCTCCATATCAGGTTCTGTATGGAAGGAAGTGTAGATCACCAATATCTTGGTATGAACCTAGAAGCAGCAAAGAATTTGCGCCAAATTATATCAAGGAAAGACAAGACATCATTGATAAGATCAGGGATAGACTGAAAATAGCCTAGAGTAGGCAGAAAAGTTATGCGAATCAAAGTCGAAGATCATGGCATCCAGAAGTGGGAGATATGGTCTATTTAAAAGTAAGTCCAATGAAAGGGGTGAAAAGATTCGGAGTTAAAGGGAAATTGAGTCCAAGATATATCGGACCATTCAAGATAATGAGTCAAAACAGAACTATAGCTTATGCTTTAGAGTTACCAACAAGATAGGCTCAAGTGCATAATGTTTTCCATGTGTCACAACTTCGTAAATGTTTAAAAGTTCTAGATGATGCAATCACACACCAAGAGATAGAACTACAAGCAGACCTGACTTATATTGAAAAGCCCTGTAAGATTATGGAAGAAAACTGGAAAAGATTAAGGAACATAGCAATCAAATATTGCAAGGTACAGTGGGAACATAACCCTGAAAGGGAAGCCACATGGGAGAAAGAAGAGGATTTAAGAAAAGCTTATCCAGAACTATTCAGGTACTTATCCGCAAACTTCGGGACGAAGTTTAATTTAAGGGGGCAAGTCTGTAACATCCCAGCATTAGAAACTAACGAAGGGTAGATTTAGGAATAAGGAATGTTGCATGCATTCATCTGTGAAAGTGTGGGTAAATTTTTTGCCAAATAGAAACCTAAAGTGATCAATGTTTCTTTCATACTTTGAGATTAGGTTTAGTCTTAAAGGATGATTGTTATAAACTTTGATATGATCTTTAAGGAATTATGTGTTTTAAAATGAATTTGAATTTTAAACTTGAGTGTTTGAATTATAATTCAAATAAATTAGATATAAGGTTTGAATCTTGATTTAATTAGGAGTTAATTATTTTAACTCAAAACATTATTTAAAGAAGACAATTATGAATATGAAAATTTATTTCATATTATCATTATATAAAGAAGTTACAAAGAAAGAAGTAACTTACTGAAATCATTTCCAAACTTCACAATTACAAAGGAATAAAGAATAAGAATAATCTTTATTAATAATAATATAATCTTTATTACAAAGGAATAAAATGAAAATTACAAAATAATACATTGGATTATTCTATAACTAAACCTAAACTAAATCTTCATCTTTATATCTGTACCTGCAAAACAAAACAGAAAATTAAATAGAAAAATAAAATGTTAGTGTTAGTATTTTCTCTCAGACATGTCAGTGAAGTGCACTAGAAAAATTCATCATTGAGAAATCTATAAAAAGGGGCAAGTTTCACCAATATGAAAGAATCCATATTTCATAAATTTAAAGCCAGAAGTCAAATGACAACCAAGAAGGGCAAATTCACCAGCCACGTGAAAGTAACCAGATAATAGTAAGTTTCAAAATTCTGAACATTTCCACAAGCAGCAAGCACACAGGCAGGACACACACCAACATGCATGTGGTGTGTTGTCAACCTCACAGCACAGCCCCAAACTCACAAAACCACAAGCACAGCCGTGGAGAGGCACTAGTGCATCTCTCCACTGCTTGCACACAAGAACAGCCAGCTTAGACAGTAGCTTACCAAGCACATCAGCCAAACCAAACCACCAAAGATCAACCAAAAATCACCAGAATGGTGACATAAGGAGGGGGAAGGATCAGGTGGATAGCAAGGCCAAGTCCAGGAGCTAGGAGGAGCAGGCTAGCTCAAGGTCAACCACAGGAGTCCAGCAAAACCAGATCAAGATCATCACCAACTTACTCCACAGTCATCAGATTTTGTGGTGAGCATCATAAAACCCTCACATGATCTAATCATCTTATCTAGATAGAAGCATGTGTTGTTTTATGAACAAACCCTCAGAAAGAACCCAAGTGGGGTGAATCCATCATAGGGACTTTTTAAACTCTAAAGGCAAACAACAAAGTACCTGGATCCAGCCAGAGCTTAGAGCAACATCATTTCTCTGGTTATTATGCTATATCTTACAATTCAAGCACAAATATATCTATAATATATTTCTAGGCACATCCCTAAAGAAAGGGTAGCACCTTAGAAACTAATCCTTTGGATCCATATCATGATCAAGATTACTATCATTTTTCCAAGCTTTGATTCAAGAAAGACTAGCTGGTACCACTACCAGGACTAACTATATGAATCAACTAGATAAGATCTGAATCCCTAAGCCTCAGACCAACATCATTGGTCTTAGGGAATTCAGAAAAGAACATTTCCATTTATCTTTCAAAGCAAAGTTTGTCTTAATCATAAAACAACCCAATCAATGGGTTAGAATCAAACTTGTGTGCCATACCATGATGGTGTCACAAGAACAATCCATTATGAATCAGGATAGACATTTAATCATCACAAATTTAGATAATCAACTTACTAATCATTTTCCTATTAACACAGGAATCATAACTAGGATATTCCTATGTTAAACTTCACTGTTTGATGATCTCAAACCACATGTTAATTCCCAAGCCAACAACACTAAGACAGTGGTTTCATCCTATCATAATCATGACCATAAATCAAATAACAGTGGAAAGTTATCAAGTCATTGGCTTTACCAAGCATGTTTTCCAAGCAACTATATCATCTGAATCATATGTAATCCAAGCATAAAATCATCTAATAAGCCACCAGAAACATTATAGATCATCTTAAGCAACAAGCCTCAGGCCAATAACCACTTAGCATGTTTACAATTCATCCAAACATGATCCAATTCATCCAGTATATGATCAACCCCAGGATAAGAACCCTAAATGGATATGTCATCCTAATCAAAATCAGACAATAGCTAGATAGGACACTGCCAGCATCTAGCATCGGATCCACAAGCACAGAGAGCACTAGGGGAGAGGAATAGAACTCACCGTCCGTCCTCGTTGAAGACTAGAAGAGTAAGCAGAGGGGCCGATGACCGTGGCGACACGGGATGAACCCCAGAGGGGGCGCTGCAACCCGCACGGCGCCACGGCAGTGACCCAGATCACGCCTAGATGTGTAGAGCATCACCTCGACACACGACGGCCACGACAGCACCTGGATCCATGCCAACCCCCAAACCCTAGGGTTCGGGATGGCATCGATCCATTGCAGGAGAGCCCCGGGCTCGAATCCAATTGGATAGAATGAACGACATCATCGACAATCCCCTATTGCCCCACGAAGACAACCAGAACGGCCTATGGCGGCCGGGAATCGCCGGTGGCGGCATCGCCGGCCATGGGGTCGGGGTCAGAGGAGGAGAGGATAAGCTCGATGGAGAGAGAGAGGCAGTGAGGAGTGGGCCGAGTTGGGCCAAACCCTTCGGGGTGGTTCTTTTGTCTATGACTAATGGGCCACTAGGGCCCAATAAGAATAACCAGCCCAGAAATCTTTCCAGGCCTGTTTGAATAAAAAGGAAAAGACCAAAATACCCTTGGACTTAATTAAATTCTAGAAAATAAAATAAAAGTCCAAAAATTATAAATAAAATATTTTTGGATTCACAATAATCCACACTACCTAAATAAAATAAGATATAAAACTTTAGACATTTAAATTTTTATAAGAATTTTGTAATATATATATTCTTTATGGAATTTATAAAATTAATGAAAGATGATAAAAATAAATAAAAATCACTTTCATTATATATTAATAGTGTAGTATTTTTGAAAAATACTAAATAAATATTTAATAACAATTTTTAATTTTCAATTGATAATTCCTAAAAGAATTATAAAATCAATAAAAGGGAAATAAAATAAAATAATTCAATATATGTTATAAATATTGAAAAAATAATATTTATAAATGCTTTATTATTATTAAAAATAACCTTATATAATAATAGGGTAACTGCATATCAAATTAAATAATGCATTACATTACATGCATAATCATTTTGCTTCTTTAAATATTGTCCTTACCGGGCAATAATGATGTTTTTGTAGACATAGAAGCTCAAGGTCCAGTGCAAGCATCAGACTTCACTACCTTGCCATCACAAGGCAAGTTCATCACTTGCCCATGTCCTTTGAAGAGTCTTTATCAAAGTATTTACAAATTGTGTGTTATCATATATGATATAAAAGAAAGAAAATATTATTTTCACAAATAAAGGAAGCATAGATACCATCCTAAGTGATGATATATTGGAGCAATGGAACTTAGGGTTCTAATTGCAAAACAATGATGATCAAATAGGGACTTAATAACCCCTGGCATCAGTGTTTCTAGCGCCGTATATTACGCGTTAGCCATAAGATTTGGAATGGGACAAAGAAGTCAGTTGTATCTTCTTCCTCTCGCATGAAGCGAATCTGAAGGTCATGGCTGTTATCCTCGTAGCGTGCATATTAATTGGTAATTCGTAGAGGATATGCAGCATATGGGTGGGAACCCTCATCGTCCAATGATAGTTCTGGCATCTAACGGTTTGTACAAACCATTGCCGTAATTCATTATGTGGGCATGGTGTACACCAAAGAGGCATGCAAGGTCGCGAAGGGGTAGTGATTGGCTTGGACCAACTACTGGGCCCCACATCATGGAATTGTGGACGGGAAAGTACGCCCGGTTGTGCAATAAGGAGTTGATCTCTCATGGGTAAGTAACGCACCTCTGCAGAGTGTAAGAATTGTAACTTGTTACTCCCTGTTCTGGGAAGGAGCTACGAACGCGGCAGGAAAAGAACTCCAGAAAGTTCTGGTCAACCTGTGAAGGCTGATTGTCATAGTTTTTCAAAATAAAATCAATATTTGAAGAAAGATTTACAAAAATTGCATAATGCCAAGGATTTATAATCCAAGGTGGTAGTTAGAGCATCAAACTTCCCACCTTGCATATAATCAACTTGTTGGGTAACGCGGTTACTCATTCTTTCCTTTGATCCCTTGCTTAGACTCTGAGGATCCCAAAGACGTACCAATGTATGCAGCCGAATGCCAAGAAGATGTGTTCTATGAGGAACTCGATCTGTCCGGAGGTGCTGAAGGAGTGGATTACGAGATCCGCTACGGTGTCGATGATAATGAGTCCAACTAAGTATCCCTAGATAGTAGTAACTAATGGAGCCGAGCAGCATGAACTCTATAGAATAAGCTGCTGAGCTCAACTCCTAGTCGGAGTTGTTAAATTCCACTGAAACACTTTATATTTTGGTTTGTAAGTTGAATCTTTGAGAAGTCTGGAACTTCTGGTATAATAATAATAATAATATGTGTATATTTGTAATATGGACCCGCAGTGTTTCTGTTGTACCACTCTGAGGAATGTGTTATTTATGGAACGGTGTTCTGTGGATGTCATGTCAACGACTATAGTATACTACACATGCAGTGGTATGCTGGGTCACCGCAACACCTACGCATGCACTCCACTAATTCAGGCACATGAACTACCTCCTAACCTGGCCAATGAACGCACACAGCTAACAACTCTGAAGGACTAATCTGAAACAAACCATGATCAGAATTATACTAACAAACTCCCTCTAATTCTGAACTCGTGGTCATGGGACAACGCCATACGCCGTTACAGCCCCTATCTTCTTCCTCGGCGACACACGCCGTCTTCTCCGGTTCCGGCGACACACGCCATCTTCTTCCTCGGCAACACACGGCGAGCTCTTCGACGACGCTACGCCCTGCATGTCCCGGCTCGCGCACACGATCACGCACTGACGTGATCAACACGGCCATCCTGCGCTCCGCTGGACGCGTTCTCCTCCGGTGATCCGCACGCCCTTAGCTCACGCACATGCCGCGTCCTGACGCAAACAACGTGGCTGCTCGAGCTGTCTCACCCGCCGCACGAACGGCTTCTCCTCCATGCCGCCGAGCCACGTCGCGCCACCGCAGCCCCTACGCCACCACGCAGGTCCGTCGCGGCCGCCGCGCTCCCACACGCACTATGGCCGTTGTGCTGCGCCGTTGCGGCCTCGGGCGCAACACAGCACCTCCATGCCGCCACGCAGCCGCCGCACGTACGGCGTCACAGCGCGCCGCCTCCGCGTCCACCGCGCTCGTCGCCCGACTCACCGTGAGCCACGGCCCGGAACTTGAGGCTCTGATACCACATGTTGGTGGATCCCAAGGCTGCACCCTCTTTGTCTCTCTCAGTCTCTCGCTCACTCGGACAGAGGTAGACAAAGAAAGAAGACACAGAGGAAATTTTGCCGGCCGGCGCACGCCGCCGCGGACGCTCGAACGTCCGAATCCTCTATTCAGCTGCCTCTCTGATCGTTGTTCAGCTCAGTACACGGGGGAGCTTTTATACCTAAGCTAGACAGGTGCACGCACGCTCTGGGGCGATCCGCTTTTTCCTCCATCGTGAGCCCATTTCTCACGCGAGACCCGGAGAGCCACACCGGCCACACTAGCAGGTACACACCCACCTACGCATACATTCTCACTAATTCAGGCACATGAACTACCTCCTAACCTAGCCAATGAACGCACACAGCTAACAACTCTGAAGGACTAATCTGAAACAAACCATGATCAGAATTATACTAACAAATATCATGCAAGCCCTATACAAAATATCACTAGTGCATAGTAAAAATATTGGGATAAAAACATGAAGCATCACTTTCCTTGGTAGTTGGGGGAGTAGCAACAATCCTCACAATTACAATCACCACTAGCATGAAAATCTACATATAAAATGATAGCACCAAATTTACATTCAAATTAATCAAGCAAAAATATATGAGTGCATGCAAATGCCATGTGATGATTTTTTTCCAAATCAAACAAGACAAGTAAACAGTACTAAACAAAAAACTGAACTTTTATAGACAAGATAAACACAAATTAGTCTTGAAAACATTTTTTAAACATTTTTTATACTCAAAATAAGCCTACAAATGTCTATGCATAAAATTCCAATTTAACAGAATAAAAATACAAAACCAAACCCACAGTAGTGTAGGATTTATTTTTGTGAATCCATTGATATATTATTTGCATTTTTTGGACAAACAGATCAAAAGTTATAAATTTTACAAGTTTAAACATTCAAAAATCTTTTCTGGATTTTTATTTAAACAGCACCCACACGTGGCGTGCTCTGATTGGACGGTACCGCTTCGCACGGATCGGATAACATGAAGCGTTGGATCTAAGTTAGATCCAGTGGCCCAGATCAAAGGATACCGCTTCGTACTCGATCTAATTCTATCCCTGCGATTCAAATCTAACGGCGCAGATTCAATGACCAAAACTTGGTGGTGCTGGTGACGGCGAACGGCGACGACGCTCTGCCAGTGAGGTTCCAGCGGCTACAAAGGGGGTTGGGGGATGTGGTTGGTCTTACCAGCGTTGCAAAGTTGCGAGGAAGCTCGACGAATCGTCGGTGTGGACGGGGGCGTGCTATGGTGGCCTGAAGACCTCGACGGAGTTCGTGCCCGCGTCTGATGCTTACTGCCGGAGACGAAGGAGACATTCTATGGCGAAATAAGATGAACCAGAGGCATTAGGAGACGTACAAAGACATGGCGGACTTAGTGGTATGGCTCAGGGGTCAAGGGGTGGTCTGACTTTACCGTGATTCTTCACCTGAGTTGGGCGGCGCTCTTGTCGTTCGCGAAGCTCGACGAAGACGACGTTCATGGGCGGTTTAGAGCAAATGAAAGGTGTGGGCATATGCGCAAGGGCCTGGCAAGTACGCTCGTATGAATGAGAGGTAGAGGGGCACGCTAGACTCACTGGAATAGTTCGCCAGAGCGCGTCGGGCAGCGGAGGTGCAGAGCGAATTGCCGGCAGCCTGGTGGCGGAGAGAGTGTGATGAGTGGGGGGAAATGCCCGTAGGATGTAGGGGCTTAAATAGGCAGCAGCTCGACAGGAAACGCCTACGAATTCATGGCTAATTACGCTGCGCCATTATCGGCAGCAACGGCAGCGGCGACGCATGCAGTCCACGAGCATGATTTGGGGAAGAAGGGCTGAGGTGGCAGTGGGGTCCACGTGTCAGTGACTGTGGGTAGAGCTGCGCGCGTGAGAGAGAGACGGAGAAAGAAACGACCCAGGTGGGCTAGATGGGCTGGATCTGGTGCTGGGGCAAATAGGCAGCGGTTGGTTTTCTTTTTTTCTTTTTGCTTTTCTTTTTCTGTTTGGATTTTCAGAAATCAAATTCAAACTAAAATAAAATGGGTTTGATTTCTAATCACCTCTGAATTTTTGTAGTGTAATCCTTGTACTTATTTGTGTATAAAACCCTACTGTTTATTCCAAAGCACTTTGACCCATTGAAAAATAAAATAAAACCATTACTTATTTAAATATATATAATAGGCATATCAATGGTTTTATATTGATTTTTTTTTTGAAAATATTTGTGCAAGCTTTGCATTCAACTATAAAACATTTCTGATCAATCCAAAGCATTCTCATACTTTGAAAGTAAAAATAAAACCATTGCCTTATTTGCACAAAATAATAGGCATAATATGGTTTCTTAATTTGAAATCTTGTTTGAAATGACCAAATGTTATGAATGCATGAATGATATGCCAACTTTTCAAATCATGATTTTTGGGATGTTACAATACATAGTTTTAAACAAGCTCTTCCTAGGACATTAACACATAGTCTTACACATAATGTGTTCCAAATTGTTTAGTATACACATAATCAGTTCCAAATATTCATACATAGTTTCCAACACATAGTCTTCCCAGGACATGCCCACATTTCAAGCATCATTGACAGAATCAGATTTTTTCTTCTTGTAGTTTGAATGCTTCCCAACATTAAGGTACCCTGCCATCCTTGCTGTGAGTTTAGTTGGCCTTTTGCCAAGCCTTGTTGGTGCAGAACTGGAACCACCTTCATCAGCACTCCTAGGTGCAAGGAAGGGTCTTGGGGCTATAGATATCTGTGGTGCAATTAGGGGGGCTGATGCAGTTCTTGCTGGAGTTGTAGCAGGTGCCTTGGAGGTGTTGTTGGAGGGGCTGGTGCAGTTGGAGGGGCTGATGCAGTTCTTGCTGGAGATGTAGCAGGCTGCCTTGGAGGTGCTACTGCTGTACTACCAGATGTAGATGCACAATGTGACTGCAAACAATAAACACAGTTAGTAATTAATTAACTTTGTGAAAGCAAACAGGATGAGGAATTAGTAAACTAGATGTAGATGCACATTACCATGTTGATTTGTTTCCTCACTGCTAGGTGAGGTTTCAATGGGACATTGTAGCTGGTGTACCTATGGCATGTGAGCTTGCAATTGCTGCAAGTTATTGTCCCCATTCTATAAGTATCCCTAGGTGCTGGCACCTCAAATGCTCCTTTCCTCCTTACTATTTTCTTTATTCCAGGTTTGTCTCTAAAGACTGGAAGATCAATATCTGGAGTGTCTGTCTTTGTATAGTCATCAGGGCCAGGTACAGAGTAAATTGTGTGCTGGTAGGCAGCTAGGTAAGTTGATTTTTTGAAGAAATAATTGACATAGTCCTCAGGAATTTGCTTAATTTTCATGATTACAGCCACTGCATGATTGCAGGAAATACTGTGACATCCCATTTCCTGCATGAGCATGTTTTTGCCCTCAGGTCCACTGCAAGGATTCTAGGCCCAGATGTGACTTGCCATAAACCAACCTCACAGTTCTTAGCAATGCAATCCCTAGAATACTTCTTGGACTCTACCAGCAATTCAGAATAAGTAGGTGTGATTTCCCAGTAGGTTCCCCAACATCTTTTCCCTGATCCCACTATACATCACCATCAATTTTCCTCTTATCCCTTCAAGCATTATTCTGATTGGCTTGTTTCTAACATTCAAGATCATCTTATTAAAAACCTCACTAATGTTGTTCACTACTAGGTCTGTCTTGCATGTTGTGTCAAACAAATGCCTAGCCCAAGTTTCAGGTGGAATTTGAACTAGCCAATTGTAAGCTTCTTCACAATCATCTTTTAGAGCTTGCATTGCAAGGTCAAAACCTGCTCTAGTGTATGAATATGAAGCTACAAACATGTGTTTCTTAAGTGGTTCTTCTATGAAGCCAGTTGTCTGCAAATTTGCATATATATGCCTAAGACAATATCTCTGTGGTGTGTGTGGGAATAATGTGTATATTGCTTTGAGCAGTCCCTACACATTTCATGGCAATGCAATACTAGAATAATAAATGTAGTGGAAAAAATGTTTAAGGTGGGTTTAGTACCTTCTGCCTATCATAGATGATGGTATAATTACCAAACTTAGAAGCCTTTCCTAAGCAATACTTTTGCTGGGTTAAAAACAACATCCAACTAGCTGTGTCTTTTTTGTCAACTACACCAAAGGCAATGGGAAAAATATTGTTATTACCATCCCTTCCAGTAGCTACAAGAATTTGTTGTCCAGTGGTGAGCTTGATGAAACATCCATCCAAACCTAGATTGCATAGCAAAGAAAAAATTAGCCAAAAGGAAAGCACCATGAAACATCCATGAATTCAAACAAAGAAGTAGTAATAAGGTTACCTATAAAAGGCCTGCATCCATTTAAAAATCCCTCCTTTGAAGCATTTAGGCAAATAAAAAGCCCAAGAAATCTAGAATTTTGGGCTAGGATGCTCAACAAGCTGCTTAGTAGTCACCACACACCTTCTTCCTGGATTTGTATCAAGCACAACCTACAGATAATCCCTAAGACGTGTGCATTGCCTCTTTTGATCACCAATCACAACCTTGAATGCTTTAGTCCTTGCCCTATAAGCCTTGCTTCTTGGAATTTGTACACCATATTTGTGCCTAGCATTGTCCATGAGAGTATCCACACATGTGTTAGGATCAACTCTCATAGCCTGCTCAGATTCATGAGCTACCCAATTAATAGTGACCTTGTTGTTCTCTCCACTAGGTATACATGTATGCAAGGCTCTAAATTTCCTAATTGTGAAGGTCTTCTCATGTGCAATCTTGGAAGAAGATAGAAAGAAAGGATAGTTCTGAGGGGGTCCTCTCTGAGTACAATCAACAATGATCCTGTCACTACTATTTATGTGATAGTGATAATTTCTCAGTTGTGCAATATGGTAGGCCCTAAGAGCAATTCTAAAATCATAGACAGTGTTGAAGCATAGTTTGAGACAAAATTGCTCATGGGGGTTAGCTCTGTTTGGATCATACCACATCCTTTTTGCTGGTTTCTTCAATTTCCTCTTCCTTCCACAACTAGTAGCAAACTTTGTCACAAATCCATCATCATCAGAGCACAACTCATCATGGCTCCATATCTCATCATCACTTGGGATAAAATAGTAAGGTTCTTCAAAACCAGCCTCATGATGAGCCCTGGTAGTAGGACCTAGCCTCTTTGTTGGCTTCTTTGCAAATATGTCTGGTTTAGATAACTTCAGCATCTGATTCCTTATCTCCTTCTTCATCCTGGAATAACTCCTCGACATTAGTGTCTCCTTCACAGTGAAGAAGAGGGTATTCTCTCTGCCTCTTCTATTCAATCAGAAGCTCCAACATTTCAGCCTTATCATTATCCTCCACTGCTCTATGTTGTTGATGCTCCTTTAATTTCCTAACAAGGTCAACCTCAGCGACCACTGCAATATTGTGCTCAGCATCATCCTTTTGTCTCTGTTTCCTCTCCTCCCTCAATTCTAATTAGGGCCATCTCAGCTTCAACTCCTTTATTGTGATCTTTAGGATTAAATTCACATGTGTTGTACTGGAACCAGTCCTCTTCTTCATATTCACTTATGCATTCAACATCAACTGCCTTTCCCTTCTGTAGATTGGAGCTTTGTTGTGTGCCAAAATATAAGTCTTCTGTAGCATCAAGCTACTGGGAAAAAACAATCATCATCAACAAGGATTATTTCTTGTGCTTGTTCTTGGTCATCTGGCTGATAATCTAACAAATAAGTCACACCTTCTTTGTCAACTAAAAACACAACATCATCATGCAAAGGCTGAGCTTCTGTGCCATCAATATTTAACTCAACTGGCCATGGGGCAGTGGAATCAAGTATAGTGATGATGAGCATCTTGTCATCCTCAAATTTCTTCAACATCTTATACACCTTTCCCATACTGTCAATTGTCTCCATTCCACTCTTTCCTTTTCCTTTTTCTTCAACATAATACATCTTATTGTTGGTTCCATATCCATGCCCTTCTACAAGTGCTAACAAATTTAGCACTGTTATGTCTAATTGGCCCAATGTTCTCTCTAAATTATCTAGCCCAGGGAAATGGAACCTTATCTCCCATATGCCATCATCTAAACTGCATAAGTGAAATAAAGAGCAACACTACAGTCAATTACAGCAATGACAGAACATATTAAATTTAAACAGTCTATTAAATACAATCATCATATATAGTCAATTATAGCATAAAAATTACAACATTAAATTCAACATCTAATAGTCAATTAAATATAGTTCACATCAGGATACAACATTACAGTCATCAACCTTCTTTACTGCTAAATGTGCACCACTTATGACATAACATAGGAATGAACCATTACAGAAGCATGATATACTGAAGGATGATCCATTAATGAAGGATGAACCATTACAAAAGCATGATTTCCTAAATACAAGCTCACATATCTAACATTTAGTAAACTAACATTTACTAAATCCATGATACATTGCAAATCTGACACTATTTCCACATCTCTGAGAAAATAATGGAAAAAAATAGGGATGTTTGTCGGAGAGAGAGGGATGCACTTACTCGAGTCCGTCGCCGAAGGGCGTAGCCCACCGGTGGCTACTCTTTGCCGGCGAGGCCAACACCGCCTTGGCCAGCGCGGCGGCAGAGAGATGCAGCGGCAAGGCATTGGTGAAGAGAAAGTGCTCCACACTACCACCACGTGAGCTAGCCTCAAAATCTCCGACGTCGCCGAACTCGTCGCCGCCGCCATCGCCAGTGAGGGGGGAGAGACACAAAAAGGCGCGCGCGTGAGACTAACCGTACCCTAGCCTATCCGAAGCGGCGCCGGTTAACGGCCGCTACCCGGGCGTGTAGGGGCGGCGTCTAACGCGGGCCACGTGGTCTTGACAGGTGAGCCTGCGGGTGTTAGGCAGTGTTAATTCGCTATCAGAGAACGATCAGTGCATTTTGCGACAATCAGGGTCCACTGTGGTATCGTTATGCGATTTCGAGAGCGACTGGTATAATTTGGGAAAATCGACATACAAAGTGGTAGTTTTGTTCTATCAACTCAGCGCATCCAGGAACAGGGACGCATGCGTCACCATGTCACGGCGGCGGCGCTGGAGGGCACATGAAAGCAAGGGAGGTGACAGGGAGAAGCAAGGGCTCACCACGGCGCCGTTGGTTAAGATGGCGAGGCTCGAGGTGGGCGGTGACAACAGCGATGGCGAAGTCTGCTCACTATAACTGCAGTGAGCGCGCTGTACAAGACTTCTCCTCGCTCCTTGTGGTATACGACGATCGGGGACAATGTGGGACTCCTGACGCGAATCATGTGGCCACCGAGCTCCAGTATCTCGCTTCCATGGCCGCTTCTGCATGTCATTTTCGTGGAGAATGATGGGGGTAAAATTAGGTGGCGGCGACGCGATATGAGAGGGAGGCTAGGGTTCCTGGAGGGGTTCCAGGGCACGAGGATAAATGGGGACACCTGACGGAGGCGGGACAGGGATCTCTCTCTGCAGAGCGAGGGGAAAGCGACGAAAAAGAAGAACAGTAGACGGCGATCGCGTCTCCGTCGAAGCGGTACAGGCTGAGGAAGAGGAGGATTGGTTTGGGCCAGCACATGGCAGGAAAAAGAAGCCGGGGATGGTGATGGGCTACTGCGCCAGGAGAAGAAAGGGTAGGTTTTTTTTTCTCTGATGTTTTGTTTCCCATTTTATATGTTTTTTTTTGGTTTGTTTCAAATTTTAAACCAGCTGCTATTTCAAAAATAATTAGCAAAGGTCAAAACCAAAAGAGTTTGAGGCAGGAATATGACAATTGGAAGGTTTTCTTGGAAGATTTAGGCAAGCTTGCACACTCATGTATTAAAATCCACTAAAACCCAAAACAATTCAAAAAGAGGAGTGGCTAGTTGGGAACTCCCATGGGAATGCAAGTATTCAAGCTTGGCCTAGTTTGTGAAAACAATCTAGGCTCAAGTTATCAATAGGTTCATGCATGCCTCGTAAGAAACCAAGCACCCCAACCACGATTCCATCTAAAAATGAGAGCATTTGAATTATGAGGCCTAGTTTGTGTGTGTTCCACTATTGATACATGGCCCCAACAAATCAAATAACCTCACCAATGAGTATAACCATGAGTGGAATAAGATTTAGCATCTACTACTACATAGCATGCAAAGGTGGCCATGTAGGCTTTCATATTCGCTATTGTGAAAACAATAAGAGAACATATGTGGAAGCATGTAGAAAAGAAAGGGAGCCATACTTAATATTTATGTGCTTGAGTTAAAACCAAGAAAAGGCATGGGCTCATAAATGGTTAAGATGGTGGATCTTATGGATAGAGCCAAAGAAAGGTGATGGAGTTAAAAAGATATGCCCTCTAATCAACTTGGGCATCAAGCAATTTATTAAGAACCTAATACAATATATTAAGATACAAATACAATTAATGAGACAAATGCATATGTGATAAGAACCAAATAAAAAAGGATTTTATATGATGATCAAATGCAAAGTGGCATGGTGACATGAGCATGCTATAATGATGATGCAATAATGACATGTATGAAGTAGCATTTTATTAATAACCATGTAGCGTTACAATTGTTAGACAAATGGAATGCTACAATAAAGCACACACAACAACACAACTGTAACTACTTGAATTCAATCTACTAAAGGATCTACTTCCTTCGATTCATATTACTTGTCGTTAAAACGGATATATCTAGAACTAAATATGTCTAGATACATCCATTTCAGCAACAAATAATATGGATCTGAGGAAGTATGTGTTTTTCAGCATTAACAAGTGAAAGTCAAACTCGACTTTACACTCACGAATCTAATAGGCACTCAGAATTTCCTATCGAGGAATGTTGAGTGTGAACCAGATGTAACATATCAAATAAGATAAAGATTTAGAAGTAACGGATCTACTTGGTAAGCTCTGGATGCATAGTTTTCTCCTTTTCATGGGGATGTTTAATTGAAAAAGGAAGGTAAAACTCTCAACATATTCAGAAGCTATAATTTTATTGAAAAGATAACATGCTAGGAATCAGTGCTGGTGGCCACATCGGCTCATACAAAGGAAAGAAATTCTAAGGCCAAATTTTGGACTAGCTTTGCGACATCCATCTTTCTTCGAGTTACACATGCACTTGTTACGAGGGGCATGTATATATAACTCAAGCTTCTTGGTGCCGCTTTATGGGCGAGGCAGATTTTATGGCTTCACCCAGAGGCCATGAGGCATCCATCAAATATTCCCCGTGCTTCACATTCTCTGCTACTATGATCTCCTTAGTTGGCTCCAAACCTGCAACAAGAACCATATCATATCATTAGCTAAACCAAGTATGATTAATCACACTCACCTTACCATGAAACGCCAACAACTGCTAGCACTTGAGTAGTTTGCTTTATTGCATAATTTGAAGTATCCAAATTATTACATCTCAAGGGTCACATAAGGTTGAAACAACATTAATTGAATTTACTCGGCATGTGTTATTAACTTAGATAAGCTGCGTACCGAATCCATCCACGAGCAAGGTGTACTGGTAGATGAGGTCCATGCAGATGTAGGGCGCGTCACTGGCTCGAAACCTTGGGTATGCAACTTTTGCTTCCTCGAAGCTCATCGGGCAAACCTTCTCGGCAGCAGCCTTGAACGCGGCGGGTGTGGTCTTCCCGCTGGTTGCCTTGCTGCTGATCAAGCCAGCCTGTGGTAGGCCAGAATAGACATTAATTCGATCAGGCTCTTGTCGAATCATTAATTTGATCGATCTATATTTTATGTTTTTTAGTACGTCAGATGCCATGAAGTAGAAGCTGGAGGTGAGGTAGAGTTGGCCCTGCCCGGCTCCGCCGTCGCCACTCCAGACGCCGTTGAAGGTGCAGTTCTTTGTTTCACAAGGTGCGCTCAGTTTTAGTGCCTTTGTGATGTCTTCTCTGCACTTGTCGTATGCTGCTCCTTCTGGTGGTGCTATGGCATCATATTGCTCACCATTATAGGTGTATTTACCTGCGAAGGATCACCAAATATATACATAAGTACGTAGAGTAGATGATGTCCTCGATGACTCAACCAAATTAACAAGACTTTAAACTCACGAAACTAAAAATACAAGGACGGCCAGAATTGGCTAATACCCCTTCGGTTTGGAGGGCAAGAAGTGGCATCGGCTAATAGTGGCCGTCCTTATGTTTCCAGTTTCGTGAGTTTAAAGGAAGGGGACACCGAAGCAAAAATGTTAAGGAGAAAGGTGCCTATATACGTAATGTGCACTAACTACCATTGAAACCCGCCATCATGCAGGAGCTGAATGGTCCATTCTTTGCCTTGAAGATCTCTACTCGGGAAGCCTGAGAACCGTAGTTCAAGTAGCTGAAATGGAAAGACCACAAGCAGTGCAACAAAGTAATGTTTAGATTTGCAATTTTGATACATTTCTAATACCGTGAAATCATGTGCAAAATTAAACGGCATATGTGTCTGCCTGCATTACATGTTAGTTCAATACTTTATCATTGATAAAGACATTAATTAGGAAACATGCATGTGGCCTTGTAACAAAAAAGAACATGTGCAGAACGTCCAACCTGTGAACATAGACGTTGTAATATCTTCCTTTCAGATACTCCTTGGTAACATAGGGATCCTTCCCATCAGGCACTACTGGAGCAGCCGCAGCAGCATCTGGCGAAATGGCATATGCCATTTGCACGGAACCACCCCCAAGATCAATTACACCCACCGTCTCCGGAATGTCTCCTCCGAGTTTTCCCAACAGATAATTCAGAGCAACCTAGGGACAAATGTGTGTCATAAAATCGAAAAAACGCAGTAAATCCAGAACGTACAGTTCGTCTATATGTGTACACATATATGGATGAAGTAGTTATAAGGTAGTACCCATAAGTAGGACCCTTCTTGAGATCCCTCCAGAACATGGATCCAACTAGGATTGTACTGAAATTTGCTCTTGGTATGGACAACATCCCTGACCTGTTTTAGGAACCAGTTCAACGAGTCACTTCTGAATCCTATACTACTATCTAGCCAGGTATATAAACGTGGTCCAGTAGAATATACGCCAAGTTTGAGAGCTGAAAAATTACTGCTTCAAGGATTTGCTCTGCTTTATCATCTCCGATAAGTCTGAGTCCAGCCGTCGCCTGCATATATATTCGATTGGTAAATGTGACAAATTAGTGACAAAAGGGTTTTTGTTGCAGCCGATCAAAAGTTCAGATTTTGTGTAAACGAGGTCCAGGCAGAATTTGCATTTATCAACTAGTTTCTTGATGAACATACGGACCCCAAGTTTAACGGGTGTTTTTTTCATGAGCCACCGAGGCACAATGCCCTTGGCCTTCTCAAGAAGAGGTAGCATGGAGTTGGCCGCCTGCTTGGGCCGTACGGCATACGAACTCAGTCCCGGTTCTACCTGCACGCACCAACGAGAGAGAGAAATAAATTAGATTCCGTTTAGGAAAAGAACATGGATACAGGGTACGTACCGTGGCATAGAGCTCAACATCGTCGTCGTCGCCGATCTTGACGAGCTCCATCTTCTTGTCGAACCTGAAGACGTGGACGCGTGTGGCTGTGCTGCCGGCATCGAAGATCACAGCGTACTTCCCTGGCGCCGCCGACTCCAGCAGCTCGGGCTCCTGATCGACAATGGCGCCGCCCTTCCGGCCTAGCACGGCATCGGCGAAGGCCGCGCTGGCGTACCAAGAGACTACTAGGAGGAGGATGGCAAGTGTCTCGATGCCACCAGAGCGAGCCATATCGCGTTCGTCGCTGGAACTGGAAACGGGAGCCTGACCTGACAAGTTACTGTACTACTTGTAACGGTAGGGTTTTAAAGGGTCTCGGGCAGAGCCGTAATTTTCATGCATGAGGACCCCAGGGCTTGTTGGGTTAGCTCAGATTTGAAGTGGACTGAAGGGGATTAAATCCCATACAAGTCAAAATCCCTCCAAATCCACTCCAATACTCTTTAATCCCTTTGGGGTAGGGATTAACCGAACAAAGCCTAAATAACTGAATTCTCCAAAATCAGTTGCCCTCATATTAAAAATTAGATGAGTCGTGATAAGATCAAGATGAGGATATTCGAGCTGCACTTGCTATTTGGTTGCGCTGCACTTGCTATTTGAGAGTATATATGAGTTTTATAGAAAGATGTATCTATACGTGGAAGAAGGGGTATCATAGCACAGCTTGATTCGTGCATATATATGCATTAATATTGGCGTACGGGCCCGGCCAGAGCGCCAATCGCGCTCCACGCTAATCGCTCTCGATCGGCTCTCCGTGTGGCCGTGTGTAAGTCGTTCCATGGCTAAATATTCTAGCGGACCCAATCGCTCTACCGTCCCGTCCTGGATGTTCACACACATACACGCTCGCTAGTAACGAACTGAGCATACACAGCCGGTCGTACAGAAAGCATGCACAGTCGGTTTTACCATTCGACTTGAAGCCAGTTATCAAATGAAGCCATTATTAGTCGGTTTTAAATTGAAGGTTTCATGGGCTCAACTGGAGCCCCTCCAAACCGTAGGCGTCGCCGGCAGCCCTCCCCCCTCTCTCCTCTCCGCCTCCGTTGGAGGACACGGCCGGGCAATATGCTTATCACCATTTGAATAGTTCAATTGCTATATGCTTTCTGATACATAGTAACCTAATTCTTTCGATCATGAGATCATGCTTATCACCATCACCGGAAGGATGCTTTGATGACATCAAACACCACACCGTAACTGGATGGCTATAAAGGTGACATTGAGTATTCGGAAAGTATAGGTTGAGACACATGAATCAAGAGTGGGATTTGTCCATCCATATGACAGATAGATATACTCTGGGCCCTCTCGGTGAAATGTCATCCAATTAGCTTGCAAGCATATGACTGGCTCACAAGGGATCACATACCATGGGAACGAGAAAAGAGTACTTATCGGTAACGAGGTTGAACTAGGTATGCAGAGATACCGACGATCAAAACCTCGGATAAGTAAACTATCGTGAGACAAAGGGAAATTGGTATCGTATGTAAGTGGTTCATTCGATCGCGAAGTAATCATAGAAATATGTGGGAGCCATATGAATTTCCAGATTCCTCTATTGGTTATTGTTCGGAGAAGTGTCTCGATCATGTCCGCATAATTCACGAACCGTAGGGAGACACACTTAAGGATTCGATGTTGTTGAGTAGTTATGGAATGATGAGTAAGAGACCGAATGTTGTTCGGAGTCTCGGATGGGATCCGGGATATCACGAGGAGATCCGGAATGGTCCGGAGAATAAGATTCATATAAGGAAAGTCCTGTTTCGGAGTTGGAGAATGATTCCGGTGTTTTCATCGGGAATGTTCTAGAAGGGTCCGGAAGGTCCGGCACTCCGGAGGGGAAGGGTACATGAATGTGTCATAACAAGTTGGAATGGTTGCATCATGTACTAGGTATTATGGCTGGGCAAAATAAAGGGATAAATCAAATCCTAGTTTGAAAAAGTCAAACGCCAATTTGAAAAGTCAAACGGCAGTTTTGCTTGGTGGAGGGAGAGTAGGAAACCTACTTGGGGAGGAGTTCCTCTCCCTCCACACGCTGGCCAAGGAGGCCGACTTGGGGGAGGACTCTCCTCCCCTGGCCGGCGCCCTCCCACCTATAAAATAAGGGGCAGGGGTGCCCCCTCTAGCCTACACCTCTCTCCTCTAAACCCTAGCCCTAGCCGCCGGCCTCCACCAAGTCGCCGCCGCCCCTAGGGTTTGCCTAGCCGCCGAGTTGGGGCCATTCCCTTGCCCTATCCGCCGGCCTAGCCCTCTCTCCTTGGTTCTTCTAAACCCTAGATCGCCAAGGCCTCTCTCATAGTCCACCATACTCGCTCCGGCTTAAGGCGAAGCCTCATGAGATCTCCCTCTACTTCGCAGACTATGCCTTCGTGCTACCGGAATCGCGAGGAGAGTGCTACTACCTCCGCTGCCTGCTGGAACAAGGGAGAGGAAGGTCTTCATCGAGTACCGAACGTGTGACCGACTGCGGGAGCGCTGCCGGAACGCGGCGCCGGAAGGATCGTCTACACGATCTTGAGATCGGAAAGAGTACGACTACATCACCCACGAGAATCCGCTCTCGTTAACCGCTTTGGAATCTTCGAGGGTGAGTTCCTCTATCGACTCGTCGCTACAATCTAGTAGATAGATCTTGGCTTGTTTGTTTGCATGCGGTAGAAATGTTTTGTTTTCCATGCTACGAACCCCTACAGTGGTATCAGAGCCGTGTCTATATGTAGATCTGTTGCACGAGTAGAACACAGTGGTCATTATGGGCGGTGGTGCTTTTATTATCAATTGCTTCTTGTGTACTTTGCATCTTGCGGTATGATGGGATGAAGCGGCTCGGGCTAACCTTACATGACATCATTCATGAGACTTGCTCCACGCTGAACATGCAACTTGTATTGCATAAGTGGCTTTGCGGGTGTCTGTCTCTCCCATTGTAGTATAGATCCAATTTACAACGGGCACTTGATAGTTCAAGCATCAACGTTGTGGTTCTTGTTCGTAAGTTAGAGCGACACTTATTGAAAGCCCAAACCACGTAAAATATGCAAAGAAAATTAGAGGCGTCTAACTTTGTTTTGCAGGGGTGTGTTGTGATGTGATATGGCCATGATTGTGATTATATTTGATGTATGCAATGTTCCTTATTGTAAGTTGGCAACCGGCAGGAGCCATATGGTTGTCTTTAAATTCTGTTAAGACCCGCGTGTCTATTCAAAGTAGTTGTAATAGTTAAAGCTGGTGGACGACAACCATGGAACGGCGTCATTGACCTTGATGCAATGCCGGTGATGATAGAGATCATGTTCGTGCTTGAAGATGGAGATCGGAAGCACAAAGAAGAAAGGCCATATCATATCACATATTATGAATTGCATGTGATGTTAATCCTTTATGAATCTTGTATTGCTTAGTTAACGACGGTAGCAATATAAGATGATCCCTCAAGCACACAAATTTCAAGTTTTAAAGTGTTCATCCTTAGTTAGCACCGTTGCTAAAGCTTGTTGTTTCGAAGCACCACGTGATGATAGGGTGTGTTAGATTCTGCAAGTGTATACAACGTGAGCAAGCCAGATTTGCTCATGCAGAAACTAAGGTTTGATCTTGACGAGCCTAGCACGTACATACATGGTCTCGGAACACGGATCACCGAAAGGTAAAGCATGAGTCATATAGTAGATATGATGAACATGTTGATTGTTCACCATTAAAGCTACATCAACTCTCGTGATGATCGGTTTTGATGTGGTGGATTTGGTTCGTGTGATCACTAAAACAATGTGAGGGATATTGTTTTGAGTGGGAGTTCACCTAGATTAATTTAATTATTAATTAGAACTCAATTTGTCATAAACTTAGTCTAAACTATTGCAAATATGTTGTAGATCAATGGCGGCCCCTACCATCAATTTTAATGCGTTCCTAGAGAAAGAAAAGTTGAAAAACAATGGAAGCAACTTCGCGGATTGGTTCCGCAATTTGAGGATTGTCCTCAATGCTGGTAATTTGACCTATGTGCTGGATGCACCGCTGGGTGACCCACCTGCAGCTGATGCTACCGATGAGGTAAAGAATGTTTTCCTCGCTCGGAAGAATCAGTACTCCATAGTTCAGTGTGCTATCTTGTATGGTTTGGAATCGGAGCTTCAGAAAAGGTTTGAGAACCATGACCCACATGATATTGTCCGTGAACTCAAAATGATATTTGAGGCTCACGCGGCAGTTGAGAGTTATGAGGCGTCTAAAAAGTTCTTTAACTGCAAGATGGAAGAGGGCAGCTCCGTTAGTGAGCATGTGCTTAAGATGTCTGGGCACGCAAACAAACTCCAAAGTTTGGGTATAGTGATTCCTAATTCTTTGGGGATACATCGTGTCCTCCAATCACTACCACCAAGTTCAAGAACTTTGTGATGAACTACAATATGCAAAACATGGACAAGACGTTGCCAGAACTCTTCTCCATGTTGAAATCTGCAGAAGTGGAGATCAAGAAAGAGCACCAAGTGTTGTTGGTCGATAAGACCACCAAATTCAAGAAAGGCAAGTCTAAGAAAAAAGGAAACTTCAAGAAGGGCGGTAAGAAAGTTGCCGCACCGGCGAAGAAGACCAGGGCTGGACCTAAACCCGATACTGAGTGCTTTTACTGCAAGCAAGAGGGTCACTGGAAGCGGAATTGCCCAAAGTACTTGGCGGATTTGAAGAACGGCAACATCAAGAAGAAAGTTATATCCGATATACATGTTATTGATGTGTATCTCACTAGTACTCGTAGTAGTGCCTGGGTATTTGATACTGGTTCGGTTTCTCATATTTGTAACTCGAAACAGGTGCTGCAGAATAAACAAAAGCTAGCGAAGAACGAAGTGACGATGCACGTTGGAAATGGATCAAAGGTTGATGTGATCACGGTCGGCACGCTACCTCTTCATCTACCATCGGGATTAGTTTTATACTTAAATAATTGTTATTTGGTGCCTGCGTTGAGCATGAACATTATATCGGGATCTTGTTTATTACGAGATGGTTACTTGTTTAAGTCCGAGAATAATGGTTATTCGATTTATATGAGTAATATGTTTTATGCACATGCACCTTTGATAGATGGTCTATTCTTATTGAATCCCGATTGTAGTAATACACACATAAATAACATTGAGGCTAAACATTTGAAATTGAGCGATAACTCGACCTATATGTGGCACTGTCGTCTTGGTCACATCGGAGTGAAGCATATGAAGAAACTTCATTACGATGGACTTCTTGAATCACTTGAAAGATGCGAAGCATGTCTGATGGGAAAAATGACTAAGACTCCATTTTCTGGTATGATGGAGCGAGCTACAGACTTATTGGAAATCATACATACCGATGTGTGTGGACCAATGAGTGTAGCATCGCGCGGTGGTTATCGTTATGTTCTTAGCTTCACGGATGACTTGAGTATATATGTGTATATCTATTTCATGAAACATAAATTCGAAACTTTCGAGAAGTTTAAGGAATTTCAAAGTGAGGTAGAGAATCAACGTAACAAGAAGATTAAATTTCTACGTTCTGATCGTGGAGGTGAATATCTAAGTTACGAGTTTGGCGAGCATTTGAAGAAATGCGGAATACTTTTACAATTGACACCGCCGGGAACACCACAGCGTAATGGTGTGTCCGAACGTCGTAATTGAACTCTCTTAGATATGGTTCGTTCTATGATGTCACTTACAGATTTACCGCTATCGTTTTGGGGTTATGCATTAGAAACAACCGCATTCACTTTAAATAGGGCACCATCTAAATCCGTTGAAACGACACCATATGAACTATGGTTTGGGAAGAAACCTAAATTGTCGTTCCTTAAAGTTTGGGGTTGCGAAGCCTATGTAAAGAAGTTATAGCCGGACAAGCTTGAACCCAAAGCGGAAAAATGCGTCTTCATAGGATACCCGAAGGAAACTATCGGGTATACCTTCTATCAAAGATCCGAGGGAAAAATCTTCGTTGCCAAGAATGGATCCTTTCTAGAGAAAGAATTTCTCTCGAAAGAAGTGACTGGAAGGAAAGTAGAACTCGACGAGGTTACTGAACCTTCTCTCGAATTTGCGAGTAGCGCAGCACCGGAAGTAGTTCCTATGGCGCCTACACCAATAAGGGAGGAAGCTAATGATGATGATCATGAAACTTTGGTTGAAGTTACTATAGAGCCTCGCAGGTCAACGAGAAATCGTACCACTCCTGATAGGTATGATCCCGTTACGAGTGTCATGTTGGTGGACAACACCGATGACCCTGAGACATATGAGGAAGCAATGATGAGCCCAGATTCCAATAAATGGCAAGAAGCCATGAAATCCGAAATTGGATCCATGTACGAAAACCAAGTATGGACTTTGGTGGACTTACCGGATGGCCGAAGGTCATCGAGAACAAATGGATTTTCAAGAAGAAAACAGATGCTGATGGTAATGTTACTGTCTATAAAGCTCGACTTGTCGCAAAAGGGTTTCGAAAAATTCAATGAGTTGACTACGATGAGACTTTCTCACCAGTAGCGAAGCTAAAATCTGTGAGGATTATGTTAGCAATCGCTGCATATTACGATTATGAAATATGGCAGATGGATGTCAAAACAGCGTTCCTCAATGGAGACATTGATGAAGAGTTGTATATGATGCAACCCAAAGGTTTTGTCGATCCTAAAGATGCTAACAAGGTATGCAAACTTCAAAGGTCCATATATGGATTGAAGCAAGCATCCCGAAGTTGGAATCAACGTTTTGATAAGGTAATCAAAAGCTTTGGTTTTATACAAACTTATGGAGAATCTTGTATTTACAAGAAAGTGAGTGGGAGCTCTGTAGCATTCTTAATACTATATGTAGATGACATATTGTCGATTAGCAATGATGTAGACCTTCTTAATAGTGTCAAGGAATATTTGAATATTAGTTTTTCAATGAAAGATCTTGGCCAAGCAGCTTACATATTAGGCATAAAGATTTATAGAGAGAGATCGAGACGCCTAATATCATTGTCAGAAAGTACATATTTGGACAAAGTTCTAAAGGGCTTTGGAATGGAATATAGCAAGAAAGGGTTCTTGCCCATGTTGCCCAATACGACCTTGAGTAAAACTCAAAGTCCAGCAACGGCAGAACATAGAGAAAGGATGAGTAAGACTCCCTATGCCTCAGCCATAGGATCTCTAATGTATGCCATGCTATGTACTAGACCCGACATTGCATATGTTGTTAGTTTAACTAGCAGATATCAAAGTGATCCAGGAGTGGATCATTGGACAGCGGTCAAAAACATCCTTAAGTACTTGAGAAGAACTAAGGATATGGTTCTTTCTTATGGAGGTTATGAACAACTCGTTGTTAATCGTTACACCGATGCTAGTTGGAACACCGATCCAGACGATTCTAAATCTCAATCTGGATACGTATTTATTTTGAATGGTGCAGCAGTTAGCTGGAGGAGTGCAAAGCAAAGTGTTGTGGCGAGATCTTCAACTGAATCGGAATACATAGCTGCTTCGGAGACTTCACAAGAAGCGATATGGATGAAGGAGTTCATTACAGAGCTCGGTGTGGTTCCAAGTGCGCTGGACCCAATGTCTATCTACTGTGATAACAGGAATTTTTTCACATTTGCCACACTTTTTATCTGAAATTTGCATATTTGCCACATGACCACCACATGTCAGTGACACAGAAAATGGCAAATATGCAAAGTGCAAAGAAAACTGTGGCAAATGTGCAAATCCCCCGTGATAACATGGGTGCCATAGCCAATGCGCAAGAAGCAAGGTCACACAAGAAGCTGAAGCAAGGACATACTCCTATAGATAAGCGTAGCATAAAGATCAAGTCATTTTAATAGTTCAATTGCTATATGCTTTCTGATACATAGTAACCTAATTCCTTCGACCATGAGATCATGCTTATCACCATCACCGGAAGGATGCTTTGATGACATCAAACACCACACCGTAACTGGGTGGCTATAAAGGTGACATTGAGTGTTCGGAAAGTATGGGTTGAGACACATGAATTAAGAGTGGGATTTGTCCATCCATATGACAGATAGATATACTCTAGGCCCTCTTGGTGGAATGTCATCCAATTAGCTTGCAAGCATGTGACTGGCTCACAAGGGATCACATACCATGGGAACAAGAAAAGAGTACTTATCGATAACGAGGTTGAACTAGGTATGCAGAGATACCGACGATCAAAACCACGGATAAGTAAACTATCGTGAGACAAAGGGAAATTGGTATCGTATGTAAGTGGTTCATTCGATCGCGAAGTAATCGTAGAAATATGTGGGAGCCATATGAATTTCCAGATTCCTCTATTGGTTATTGTTCGGAGAAGTGTCTCGATCATGTCCGCATAATTCACGAACCGTAGGGAGACACACTTAAGGATTCGATGTTGTTGAGTAGTTATGGAATGATGAGTAAGAGACCGAATGTTGTTCGGAGTCTCGGATGGGATCCGGGATATCACGAGGAGATCCAGAATGGTCCGGAGAATAAGATTCATATAAGGAAAGTCCTGTTTCGGAGTTGAAGAATGATTCCGGTGTTCTCATCAGGAATGTTCTAGAAGGGTCCGGAAGGTCCGGCACTCCGGAGGGGAAGGGTACATGAATGTGTCATAACAAGTTGGAATGGTTGCATCATGTACTAGGTATTATGGCTGGGCAAAATAAAGGGATAAATCAAATCCTAGTTTGAAAAAGCCAAACGCCAATTTGAAAAGTCAAACGACAGTTTTGCTTGGTGGAGGGAGAGTAGGAAACCTACTTGGGGAGGAGTTCCTCTCCCTCCACCCGCTGGCCAAGGAGGCCTACTTGGGGGAGGACTCTCCTCCCCTGGCCGGCGCCCTCCCACCTATAAAATAAGGGGCAGGGGTGCCCCCTCTAGCCTACACCTCTCTCCTCTAAACCCTAGCCCTAGCCGCCGGCCTCCACCAAGTCGCCGCCGCCCCTAGGGTTTGCCTAGCCGCCGAGTTGGGGCCCTTCCCTTGCCCTAGCCGCCGGCCTAGCCCTCTCTCCTTGGTGCTTCTAAACCCTAGATCGCCAAGGCCTCTCTCATAGTCCACCATACTCGCTCCGACTTAAGGCGAAGCCCTGCGAGATCTCCCCTCTACTTCCGGTACTACGCCTTCGTGCTGCCGGAATCGCGAGGAGAGTGCTACTACCTCCGCTGCCTGCTGGAACAAGGGAGAGGAAGGTCTTCATCGAGTACCGAACGTGTGACCGACTGCGGGAGCGCTGCCGGAACGCGGCGCCGGAAGGATCGTCTACACGATCTTGAGATCGGAAAGAGTACGACTACATCACCCACGAGAATCCGCTCTCGTTAACCGCTTTGGAATCTTCGAGGGTGAGTTCCTCTATTGACTCGTTGCTACAATCTAGTAGATAGATCTTGGTTTGTTTGTTTGCATGCGGTAGAATTTTTTTGTTTTCCATGCTACGAACCCCTACAATTTGGGGATACGATCAATGGCCCGGTGAAAGTCCTACCCATCTTGACCAGTTGCTAGGCGCGGCGATGCCTGCGGGTGCCGCTTACTCCTTGGTGGCATGGTCATGGCCGGTTTCGTATGCTCCTCTTCTCGGGTGCCGGGAGAAACCCTAGGTTCGGGTCACCGGACCAGGCGGCGGCGACGCCACGGTGTTGTGATTTTCTTGAAGATGTCATCAAGGCTGCCCGGGAAGTGCCCAATGTTTTGGAGTTTGGGGTGGCGAGGTGCTGTCGGTGTTGGATTCTGGTCTAAGCGCACGCTTTAGGAGCACAATGTACGTCATGGTGGGCGCTTCCTAGTCGGCGTCTTCCTCAAGTCCGGGTGGATCCTGCCGACTTCTCGCCCATCTCTTCTAGGCGTATGAGGGGGAGGTGGGTTGATCCGTGCGGCCTTGGAGTCTTGGTCGTTCTTCCGCGAAGTCTCGCTTTGCTCGTGATGCGGTCCGGTTGCTTGGTGCCTCATCTGCTCACCTTGGTAGGGGACTTGGCAAGGCGAGGTCTCATCGCCGAGTTGTGGTAGAGGGCATGGGGTGTGCATCTTGGCGTTGTATCGTATGAGTTGTATCGTGTTTTGTGTGTGTGTGTGTGTGTGATGTTGTTGCCTTTTGGCGTTGTGCATCAGCCGTCGGCATCTTCTTCTATGTGTTTGGTACGTCTTTCAGGACGTATCCTAGAAAAAAATGAGTGAATTCCACTTTTTACCCTCTATTTGTCCATTTGTGACACTAATTACCCTATGTAGTGAAAATTCATCTAAATTACCATGTTCGGAAACTTTAAGCCATCATTTTCTGATGCATATCTATTGGGCAAGGTGTAAGGTGACGATTGAACCTCAAAATTATCGAGATGTCAACAAAGAATAAAACATTTGGTGCAAAGAAGGGTAGATATGATCGACGACGACGTCCTGCGATCTTGACATATTTTGTGGCGGCACATCGTCCTAACATGTCAGCCTTATCCAAGAACACGTGCTGAATGATAAAACGGAACAAAATCATGCTTCAAATTTTCTTAAATAGAATATTTAGGTATAACTTATACTAAATGGGGTAATTAGTGTCTCAAATGCATAAATAGAGAGGAAAAAGTGGAATTCACTCTAGAAAATTAAAGGTTCAACCGACTAGAATGTGCTCCTTAGTCGGTTTCATGGCAAAACCGTCTACACACTAGTGGAAAAAGAGCTATCCGTTCGCGACCCCTCAGAGCATTTGTCCCGGTTGCGCCACCAACCGGGACTAATGCTGCACGTCCGGTTGGGCGAACGCAGGGGCCGAGGGCATGCGTCCCGGTTGGTAAGGGGGAATACGTCCCGGTTGGAGCCACCAACCGGGACTAAAGATTTGGCCACAGCCACGTGGCGTGGCACGCACCTTTAGTCCCGGTTGCTGGCTCCAACCGGGACTAAAGACCCCCTGCCCTCTATAAATGCAACGCCCTAGCCCCCTCTGCCTCCACTCTGTTTTTTCGAATGGTGGAAGGTGTGAGGGGGTGTGATAGTTTTTTCTCATGCATGCATTGAAGGTGTTTGTTGAAATGTTTGAGTGAATAATCCCGTTGAATTTCTCATAGAACAAAAATATAGAAGGTGTCCGAGACGCACTTGAGCTTTCTCCTCTTTATTTCCCTCGATCGAGGTTAGCAATCTTATCTTTTCTAGGTCATTGATACAATTCATGTGTCGGTGTGAATTGGTTATTTCACTATTTATGATGTCCTGTTTTTTGATAAACTTACTTATATGATGCAGATGAACGGTCGGGAATGGATGTACGGTGACCGGCGCGTAGCCGGGTATATCAAAGGCGTGGATAAATTTATCGATGTGGCTACGGCAAACAAAGAGAATGGATTTATACATTGTCCATGTGTTCAATGTCGGAACAACAAGGAGTACTCTTCCTCGAAAATCATTCGCAACCACCTGATTATGAAAGGTTTCATGCCCAACTATAATTGCTGGACCAAGCACGGGGAAAGAGGGGTTGTGATGGAAGATGGTGAAGAAGAAGATGATGATAACAACTATCATCATATGTTTCCTGAATCTGATGATACCGCAATGGAAGACAATGGAGAGGAAAGAGGTGAAGAACGGGCATCGGATGAGCCGGTGATGAACTTGGTAGGGTCATTTCGATGCAAAGCGAGACTGTAAAGAAAATGAGAAGTTGAAGTTAGAGGGCATGTTAGAAGATCACAAGAAATTGTTGTACCCAAATTGTGAAGATGGCAGCACAAAGCTTGGTACCACACTGGAATTGTTGTGATGGAAGGCAGAGTGTGGTCTAACTGACTCCTCATTTGAAAAGATGCTGAAAATAATGAAGCCGAAGTTTCCAAAACATAACGAACTTCCCGAGAGTACCTACGAAGCAAAGAAGACTCTCTGTCCTCTGGGATTAGATGTGCAAAAGATACATGCATGCATTAATGACTGCATCCTCTACCGCGGTAAGGAGTATGAGAATTTAGATAAATGCCCGGTATGCAACGTGTTGCGGTATAAGATCAGACGAGATGACCCTGGTGATGTTGAGGGAGAGCCCCTCCGGAAGAGGGTTCCTGCTAAGGTTATGTGGTATTCTCCTATAATACCAAGGTTGAAACGCATGTTCAGAAACAAAGAGCATGCCAGGTTGTTGCGATGGCACAAAGTTAGAAATTCAGATAATTCAAAACGGGCATAATAAATTCAAAAAAAACTGAACAATGAAAATCCTTCGCGTGGTGTCATATTTTGTTACATAGTTGAAAGGAAAAATACCAGACTTGGTATATTGATCATGTTTCGAAAAAACCTTCACAAAATGACCTATCATGTTCGAGGTTTCATGGATTTCGGTCCAAATGACCGATGTTATGTGCTGAATCACGGCATAGTTTGTGATGTTGTGCCCATATTATGCATGTGTGTGGATATTGGTATGGAGAACAATGTTGCAGGAGGAAGTTTTCCTTTTTGTCGCACGGAAAAGTCCTTTTCCATTTTCCGAGCGCAAAAAACGGGTCGTTTTGTGAAGTAACCACCAAAATGCTGTTTCAGAATGCTACCGTCCCATTTTCCTAAAATACTAGACCACCTTACATGGACTATCTCCCAACCGGTACATCTCAAACCTTTTCGTCCATCCCGGGTAAAAAGGACAAATGTCTGCCGAATCGGTAGGAAGTGGGTCCGGTTTGTACTACAGGTACATGATCTATCGCCCGTGATTTTTTGAAAAAATCATTTTTAGACTCGCAATATGTGGTTTCTTCAGAGATCCAATGCAAGTTCTAACGATGCTCGTCCCCTATCTTCATGCACACCGGTTCGACCATAGTTAGAAATTCAGATAATTCAAAACGGGCATAATAAATTCAAAAAAAACCGAACAATGAAAATCCTTCGCGTGGTTTCATATTTTGTTACATAGTTGAAAGGAAAAATACCAGACTTGGTATATTGATCATGTTTTGAAAAAACCTTCACAAAATGCCCTATCATGTTCGAGGTTTCATGGCTTTCGGTCCAAATGACCGATGTTATGTGCTGAATCACGGCATAGTTTGTGATGTTGTGCCCATAATATGCATGTGTGTGGACATTGGTATGGAGAACAATGTTGCAGGAGGAAGTTTTCCTTTTTATGCATACGGAAAAGCCCTTTTCCATTTTCCGGCATAAAAACGGGTCGTTTTGTGAAGTAACCACCAAAATTCCGTTTCAGAATGCTACCGTCCCATTTTCCTAAAATACTAGACCACCTTACATGGACTATCTCCCAACCGGTACATCTCAAACCTTTTCGTCCATCCCGGATAAAAAGGACAAATGTCTGCCGAATCGGCAGGAAGTGGGTCCGGTTTGTACTACAGGTACATGATCTATCGCCCGTGATTTTTTTTAAAAATCATTTTTAGACTCGCAATATGTGGTTTCTTCAGAGATCCAATGCAAGTTCTAACGATGCTCGTCCCCTATCTTCATGCACACCGGTTCGACCATAGTTAGAAATTCAGATAATTCAAAACGGGCATAATAAATTCAAAAAAAAAAACGAACAATGAAAATCCTTCGCGTGGTGTCATATTTTGTTACATAGTTGAAAGGAAAAATGGTTTTGAATTATTTATTCAAATCCAAACACTTTTTATGTTTAAAGTTTTTCTAAATTCCAAATTAATATTCAAAAATATAAGTTAATTCATTTTAAAAGGTTACATTAATTATTTTTTAAAAATAGAAAATGGTTTTGGATTATTTATTCAAATAAATTCACTTCTTATGTTTAAATTTTTTCTAAATTCCAAATTGTTATTTAAAATTATAAGTTAATTCATTTTAATTGTAAATGGTTCATATTTTAAATGGTTACATTAATTATTTTTTAAAAGAAAATGGTTTTGAATTATTTATTCAAATCCAAACACTTTTATGTTTAAAGTTTTCTAAATTCCAAATTAATATTCAAAAATATAAGTTAATTCATTTTAAAAGGTTACATTAATTATTTTTTAAAAATAGAAAATGGTTTTGGATTATTTATTCAAATCCATACACTTCTTATGTTTAAAGTTTTTCTAAATTCCAAATTGATATTAAAAAAATATAACTTAATTCATTTTTAATTGTAAATGGTTCATATTTTAAATGGTTACATTAATTATTTTTTAAAACAGAAAATGGTTTTGAATTATTTATTCAAATCCAAACACTTTTTATGTTTAAAGTTTTTCTAAATTCCAAATTAATTATCATTTAAAAAACAATACAAATTTAAACCCCAAAATAAAAAATAAGGCGGGAACAGAGAGAAAATACCTGAAATTTTTTGAAAACAGGGGAATATGTCCCGTTGGAGCCACCAACCGGGACTAAAGACCCCCTGCGCGCCAACCTTTGGTCTGCTGAAAATATTGGAGTATACGTCCCAGTTGGTGGCTCCAACCGGGATGTATAACCCTTTAGTCCCGGTTGGAGCCACCAACCGGGACTAAAGGTCCCCTACTAGTTAACCATGCCCCTTCTCCTTCTTCCCCGTTCCTCTTTCTCACTCACCCGCAACAGAGATCGCCGCCGCCGCGAGGACAACCGCTCGGACGCCGTCAGGCTGCCCAACCATCGTCTCGCCGTCGGCCTCCATGCGCTGCTTCGCTGTTCTTATCCTCCTCGCCGAAGGAATCGAAGCCACGCGACTGGAATCGACCGCGTCTTCCCTGTCACCGACGATCTCCGCCATTGCCATCACCGTTGCTGCGATCTCCTCCGTCCCCGCCAAGGCTACACACGCGTCGAGGGTGAGCTTGTAACTCTCTGGGACCCCTTCTTTCCTCCCCTCGCGCTCTGTCCTTCTCCCGCGCCGTCCGCCGCCATTCGCCGCCGCTGTATGTCGTCGCGTGCCCTATTCCGGTGACCATATCCGGGCGGTGTCCTACTAGTTAGGTTCGCCTCGACGCCCTCTTTCGAACAAACCCGCGCACGCCCCCTCCCGAGCCCTCTAGCAACGTCGCCGGCCACCGCACAGTGCTCACCGGCGAGCCGAGCGGGCGCCGAGGTGGCCATGGCCCTGGCCCACCGGCCAGCCCCAGTGGGTAGACTGTGAACTGGTGAAAAATAACCAGGGTTCGGTGGGGCCTGCTTGCTTGCGTGGAGGCTGAGTTGGCACTAGGGCCCATCTGGATCTCAGCGGCTAGGGCCCGGTGTAAAAACTATTTTCCTTTTTGTTTTTAATTCCAGAAAATGATTTAATATTGTAAAATCAATAACTTATTGTTTATAAGTCAGAAAAATACAAATAATATATCAAATTGTTCAGAAAAATGAAACCTATCTATTTAACCTATAATCATGCATTGTTCAACAACTTAAATGACAAGTATAATTAGAAGAACAAATGCACCCCTCTCATATGTTCCGGAGTTTCCCCGAGTTAGGGTTTTCACCCCTCGGAACCCCGATTAAATCGTCGAGCATGTCTTAGGGTTACATTCCAATGCAAATTAACTTGTCATATCATCACACTTGCTTGAGCATTGCATCGATGCCATGTGTTGATTGTTTCCCTTTCTTTTCGGTGTTTCGATTATTAGGTTTATTATTAGTTAGGTATTATTAGGTTTATTAATTAGTTTGGTATTATTGGTCTTCAGCCCACTGTGGGTAGCCCTGCACCCGATTCACATTGTCAAGCAACTTAAAAGCCCTATCTTAGATAAGGAATCAATAATACCCCTTAGGTGCATGTGGGTTCGACGATGTGCCTATCTACTACACGGTTTCCTTTTTGTAGCTAGGTTTAGGGTTTCTCTTCATTTTTATTATTGTGTATGTATATATTAGGGTTTCTCTGAATTAGGGTTTATATCTCTCAACATCGTACTTAACTTTATCCTTTAGCCGCTTTGACTTATTCGTTTTTCCACCTATGCAGAAAATATGGACCCACACGTCAGAGACGAAGAAAAGGAAGAGTTGATCCAAGGTGTGATCCGTGGGGAAGATAATTTAGACGTATCAACGTTTCTGAACAACTCCGGTGAGGGTGATCCTCTTTTTACCGGAATAGACAACTTGTTTGAGGTTGAAGGTGTTGCCTTCCGCGAGGGAGAAGGCGATGCCTTGTGTAATCGAGAAGACGACCGCTCCGGCGAGGTGCATGTAATATAAGTCAATTCATTAATTAATCATCTGCTATCTATATAGAAATAGTAACGACAATCTTTCTTATTTTAGCCCTCCGGATCGAAGGAATCTACTGAAAAGAGCGGACGAGGCCCAACCAAAAGTTGCAAGACCATGAGAGGTTCAGGATCGAAGATGTCGCTGAAGACGGCAAACCGACGGCTCCCGAAGTTGTCGCAACCAAATTTGTGGCACAATGCGGAGTAATCGTTAGGGACTTAATCCCGATCACCATTAGAAATTGGAATAGGCCTGCTAATGCGGATGAAGAGGGAACATGTTTATTTTTCCCTAACCACGCCAAAGATTTACTGTGGAAGAGGCTCATGGTTAATTTCAAACTACCGAAGATAGAGCTGGATCCAAATGCGGAGGATCCAGTTGAGGACGCCTTACAACATGGGAGAGCCATGGAGGCTAAGGTCAGGGAGTGGGCTTTGAAGAAGATGGCCCAGTGTTTCACCAACTGGAAGAAAAGATTGCACCTTGACTATGTCGTGAAAAAGAAGACTCCCGATTTCAAGAATATTCAGTTTGAGAAGATAAAACCATTCTGGGCTGAGTTTGTGGAATACAAGAAATTAGAAAAAGCTAAGAAAATGTCTGAAACGAATAAGCTGAATGCTGCTAACAAGAAGTATCACCATACTATGGGCAAGGTGGCTACAGGGCTGGCATTCCTAAGTGGGAGAAACTTGAGAATGAACTGCGTGATAAAAAGATCACCCTAGAGACAGACGATTGGGTAGAACATGCAAGGAATTGGTTTTACGGGCATGGGGGCACGTTGGACTCGGAAGGGAGGTGTATATATAACATACGACATAAAGAAGACCCCTTGCCAATCGAGAGGATCAGAAAAGCAGTAAAGGCTGTTAAAGATGGGGACTTCATTCCCGATAGAGAGAATGATGAGCTCACACTCGCCCTTGGAAATAAGGAACATGATGGACGAACACGAGGCACAAGAGGCTCCCAATCATGGAGGACTGGGTTTCCCGAAGAGAGGAAGAAATATCCTGATAGAAGCTGTCAGAGGAGAAAGGACAGGGCGGAAGTTGAAGCAGATAGTCAGAAAGAGCGAATGCGTTTAATTGAAGAACGATTAAAGCAACAACAAGATGAAATTAACGTACTTAAAGAGCAAAGTACTACTGGCCCATCTCAGCAGCACACTGCATTCGATGCTACCGGCCTATCGAATAATCGAAAAAGCAGTGTGGCTTCCACCGAGGTCCCGGGTGATGACAATGGCGATGACGATGATGCACCGACGATGGCTCCTGTTGGCTACCCAGTGGATGATATCACATAGATGACACATTGCGAGCTACATGTCAAAGTTGTGAACATATCAATGAAGGTGGCGGTCGACTATGCCTTACCAATTGGACTCACACCAACTTACCACTGTCGTCCGGTTCCGGAGGGCTACGCTGTTGTCGGCGTGGATGAAATCATGCCCACCTTTGAGGTTTTGGATCTTCACTACCCTGCAGGTGAAGGGGATGTGACTGTGCTGGGAGACACAAAAAACGTCACCATTCTATGGCCGAAGGAATGTATCGTGCTTCGAAATCACACGCCAAGGCCATCTTCACCGCCACCTCACCCGTCTCCAGCGAGGTCGTAAATGCCGCAGCGCCTCACCCGGCTCCGTCGCCTCACCAATCTCCGGTGCAGCCATCACCGTGGGAGCCATCGCCGGCGCCTCAGGATAAAAAGCGTAAGCGTACCGCTACTGTGCGTCATAAGAGATCACCGAAACGTAAACAAGAGCCTCTTCCAAAAGTACCAAAGGTTCCTCCCAAGAGAGCTTATGACTGTACTGAAGAGGAGACTGCGGCGATCGTTGATGCGGAAACGACAGCGTTTTTCGCTAAGTTGAGGCGGCCGAAAGAGCCAGAGTTCCCCAGCACCAAAGAAGAAAAAGCCAAAGTGTTGAAAATGCTAAAGAATCTTCATCAACCCGAGCCAAAGCTGTCATCAGACTATGAGCGTTCTATTCTCAAGTCACATGCGGCACAAAAAGCCTCGAAGAGCAGTACTGATGCAAGCGGGAAATCTGTTGCCCAGCTCGGAGAACAAGCAAAACAGACTTGCGCCCCTCTCAAGGTGATTTCTCAAACCAATGTGGGGTCGAGCAAATATGGGGCCGAAGAGCAGTATGATCCAGAGGTAGTTGCACAATACGGAGAAGTTGCCGCTGCTCAAGGTATGAGTATTGCCCAGTACTTATCCCAGTTAGAGTTCTTCCCCGTGAGTGAAGTAGCATACAAATACCAGTACGGCAAACCTCTCGTCAAACCTGAGGAGGTAAACAATCTTTCAACAAAAATGCGAAGATTGCATAACTGGTACATGCATGCCACAAGGTCCGGGGTTAACTGGATAGTGCTGAGGGTTACAAAAAAGCATCATGGGAAAGAAAAGGATGACATGATATCCATTGAATTTGATGAACTATTTCAATTATTCAATCAAGACGCCTTGGACAAATCGATCATCAGTGCCTATTGTCTGTAAGTACTAATTCTGTAATTAATTTAGTCTCCAGCTATATTATTTTGTTTATTGCATGTATATAATCATACTGTAATATGCAGAATGAAGATTCTCGAATGCAGCAGAGGACAAATCTATGACATTGTCTTCATTGACCCATATTGGGTTCATGAAGCTAATCTCAAAATAAGCCCCCAGGATACGGAGGATAATATAGTACACGCGTTAAGGTTTCAAGAAACCAAAAGGGAAATACTATTTCCTTACAACTTCGAGTGTGTTATTGTCTTGTATACACTTTCTATTTCGCTTACTCGATGTTAAGTATATAATTGATTAGTTATGCATTCGCAGGTACCACTATATTCTGTTAATCATTCAACTTGACAAAGGGCGTGTACTAGTCATGGACTCGAAACATAAACCCCTTGAGACGTGGAAGGACATGCAGATACTTCTCCAACGCTAATTCTAATCATTACGATATTATATCGGCAACGTTCGTGAATTTTATGATATCAAGTACTTAATAACTTATTTTATTCGTTTTCTACGCCGGGCAGCGCTTGGAAACGGTTCACCAACAAGGCTAGGGGTGTTTAGAAAGAGGAGCTTACATTTCAACCACTAAATGTAAGCACCATTAGCTATATCCGCGCATCTCTTTGATTCTAGTTTTGATACAGTTATTATCATGCTTGATTATTATTTTGATTGAACTCTATTCTCGTAAAGTGCCTGACGCAGGGACCAGGTAACAATCTATGTGGATACTATGTTTGCGAGTTCATCCGGCAGACGTGCAATGGGAAGGGCAGAAATTTAGAGCAACTCCACGTACGTAAACAATTTCTATAGTTTTTAATTTCAAACAAATTGTGTTTAGTTTCATTCATATAGGCTGACTCCTTTTTTAAATCAGATCGAACGTCTACGGGACGGTCTTCTGCCAAAGGATCGCGTACGAGCAATTCAGGAGGAATTGGCGGGATTCTTGAATGCAAAAATCCTAGACCCGAAAGCGGAATACTATTCTGCTGTGTATAGACAATAGGGATTGTAAAAATAGCAACTTTGAAGGAATTGGCCGATAGCATCGAATAACAACTTTTGTATGTAGTGCATGAACTCGATCCGTGTATTGAATGTAATATTGTCATGATGATCTTGTATAATATAAGGTTCCTTCATTGATAAGTGCAAAACACTAAATAAACAATAAAACAACCTAAATGAATTCTCTGCCGCGGCACAAAAAGTGGCGAAAATGCTGCCGCGGCAACAAAATGTGCCAAAATGAATTCTCTACCGCGGCAGAGAAATGAGCCAAATCTCTGCCGCGGCAGAAGGTTATCTCCACCCCCCCTCGCCCTCTGCCGCTGCCACGTGTGCACCCTTTAGTCCCGGTTGGTGGGGCAACCGGGACTAAAGGTTAGAGCTTTAGTCCTGATTGTCCCGTCCTGGTTGGGCAACCGGGACTAAAGCCCTGTACCAACCGGGACCTATAGGGCTGTTTCCACCAGTGACACTACCTTAATCTGTTCATTTTGACAAACCACTAGGAAAAATCTAGGCCCTCAGGAATGGGACAAAACCATCGTCGCTAGCTAGGCGATGGGAATGATACTAACGCAAGCATAGTGACAATATGTAGATGGGGATGTTCGATCTAATTGGTCCAGGGTGAGGATGTTTTCTGATCTACCGGATGTGTCTAAATGTGTCTCGCTTGCTATTTTGAGAGCATTGGCGTACAAGCCTGGCCAACGCCAATTGCAGTCCACAACCGCTGCCCCCATGCGTAGCACGTTTGTATTTTGGTGGAAACCTTGCGCTCTACCTCACGAAAGTGAGGGCGAATGAGAGAGCTTCTTTTAAAGCAACCACATGTTTCATTAATGGAAAACAAAGTTACATGAATAAACATAGGTCGAAACTAAAATACAGACCAGGACGAAACATTTGTCTCGAAAACTATGTAGATAGAACACTAAAGGGTTGAGAAATACAAAAAGATGCCTAGGATTTCCGCCATCCCACTCCGGTGCCCCTAAGGTGCACTTTGGAAGCAACGCTGAGCCTCCACCATTTTCAGACCCCAAGAAACAACATCGCCAAAGCGGCTTTGTGAGACGATGTACCGGCCCGCTGCAAATTAATGAACACCAATAGGGGATATCCCGTTTTGCCTTCGACCTAGGCCCTTATGGCCCGTGTACCAAATATATAGTACAAGTAAGATAGTATAAATGCATGTCATCAAATTTTCCAAGTAAATTAATTCTTGAAATATAGAAAAAGGGCTAGCAACAAATGTGAATATTTACATAAGCTCAAAAATCTAGGAAATTGGGTTTATATAACAGAAAATCATAATAGGGTGCAAATTATGGAGATAACTTTTGAACTATTTTCACCTCCTTACTATTAGGTTTTAGGCTAGAACAACACAATAGCCTCTGTGTTGGTTTCATGTTAATATAGTCGGGGCACAAAACCACCGATCAGGTTTACAGGTGTTGTACAAGAAAACCGGATAAAAAACCGTATAAGGTAAGGAGAATGGGTGAAGTACTACTTCATGCTAGGTGTACATATGTCTAATATTGTTAATAATCTCCCTTAATAACAACCTTCGGACAGGTTAAGATTACGTTTAAACTCATAAATATTCTTTGTGAATCCATCTGCCACTTGATCTTTACTGGAAATAATTCTGATGTCTAACATTTTTCTTGCAACTCTTTCTCTAGAAATATGAAAATCAATCTCAATATGTTTTGTCCTTGCATGAAAAACAGAATTAGTAGATAGATATGTTGCTCCAAGATTACAACACCATAATTATGGTTTTCCCTTAGTGTAACACCAAAATCACCAAGAAATGTTTTGACCCATATTAACTCAGCTGTAGCATTTTCTAAGGATTTATATCCAGCTTCAGTATTTGACCTTCAGACTGTAGCTTGTTTTCTAGCACTCCAAGAGATCAATTTTGGTCCAAAAAATAAAGCAAAACCTCCTATGGACCGCCTATCATCGAGACAACCTACCCAATATACATCAAAAAAGCATTAAGCAAAGTAGATGAGGACCTCTGAAAAGTGAGTCTAGTCTTTAGAGTATCCTGAACATAGCTCAATATTTTATTGGCAACTGTCTAGTGAGAGGTTATTGGAGCATGTAAAAACTGACAAACCTTGTTCACATACAAAAAAATATCAGGTCATGTCAATGTTAAGTACTATAGCGAACCAAGAATACTTCTGTACTTAGTCATATCATCAGGACCAAGAGGTGTTCCCTCACTGACATGGATATACCCTACGGGTGTCCCACATTGGTATACCCGGTCTAGCCTAGGGAAGGCCCACATGAAGACTTGCTGTCCAAGGAAGCTCCGGGTAGCCCAAGCCCAGTAGAAGGTCGACTCCTTGGAGAACACGGCCAAGTTGTAGATAGAATATTCAAGGGTGAAACCCAAACTTGTAACCGACTCGACCTACCCCCGGGACCTGGCCTATCTATATAAAGGCCAGGAGGGCACGACAAGGAGGATCTCTCGAACTCATACACACACCTCACGCCAGATCGCATCTGCGCACCCCCTGTAACCTTCGGTTCCGTCGTAATCAAGAACAGACAAGCATGAGTAAGGTTTTCCCTCCAGGGGCCTGAACCTGGGTAAACCTCGTGTCCCCTTTCTGTGTGTCTATTAACTTTCTCGCGATCTTCATCATCCCCATATTCTCTAAAACCCAAGTCCATAACAATGGTCATTGACGAGTCGAACCCTCATCAATTAACGCCGTCTGTGGGAACTAGGGACACTAATCGTGCGGTCATAACGGTTCCATCCGGAGCGATCTACGATTCCTCGGCGATGGAGAATCACCTCCTCTTCGGTGGTTTTGGCTTCACCACCCACTCGCCAGCCACCCGAAAACATTCTAAGGCCGTAGATGATGGATTCGAGATGTTGTTCGGGAGCTTCTGTTTTCAGGTGGGGAAGACCGGCACCCTCCGCCTCTGAGAGTGGGTGCCACTTCCATCGATTAGGCCCGCCTCATGGGTCCCACCAATCGACGCCCCGCGCACGTCGTCATTAACGGACGATTCGGATGACAGCAGCTGCTGCAACTCCAATCCCCGTGACCCTCCTACAGAGGAAGTGACCTACGATTCTGGATCCGAGAGCTGCAGGAGCAACAATCCCTCCCCGCGCTACATGTGCGCAGCCATCCATAACGCCGACGTCGACAACAAAAACGAGCCGCCATTAAATCCTCCTCCCAACCCCGAGGCCAAAAACGGAGGAAACAGGGCACCCCGCCAGATCCCAACGGGAATAGGGCACGTCGAAGCAACATGGATCCAAACTGTGTCAAGATCAACCTCGCCAACGAGGAGTGGGAAAAGGTGCGCGCCGCGGTGCGCGACACTTACCCCCTACCTATCGACGCCCCTCATGATATACTGATGGGCTATTACTGCCTCCTCGTCGAGGAGCACAATCGCCAAATCAAGTAGCAAAACAAGCTCGATTAATGCAAGCAAGCAGCTGATGAATCGAGCATGCGGCGAGTTGTGCTCTCCGCTCGTGGCTCCACCTCGAAGGGAAACGACGGTGGCAAGTACCGCTCTCGCCTGGAGAGCATGGACCCTGCGGCTCAATGTGTAACACCCTCCGAATTGACCCTATGCAAGTTTAAGCGATTCCCGCCAAAACCCTCATAGAAACGATTCAAAGGTGCCCACCAGGCACTTTCGTGCGGGTGGAAAACGAAGTAATACCATTACACAATAGTCCACGATGGAACCCACAGAACAGATATATACAACAATGACTCAAAGAGTCAAGAATACAGATATACAATACAAAGATCCAAATCACCTTTAAAACAATACAACGTCCGAGTACGGACAAGATGCAAATTGAGCTAAGAGCCCTGAAGAATAACCAATGGCGTCCATAACCCTGCCCAGGCCAAGCCGGAAGGGTAACCCTGCTAACAACGTCGATCTCAAAACCTTCTTAAACAAAAGGGGTGCCGACAAAGTGCAAAGGAAAAAGAGAGCGGTCAGTACTGAAGCCAGTACACGGCGAGACTAGAATTTGGTGGTCCTCGCCTACATACGTATGATGGACAGAAGCGGCAGCGCAACATGCACTAAACAACCTATAGAGACTCAATACAACTGGCGGCTATCAGATAGAGATAAGAAAGACCTATTCGGATCTAACCTGAAACTATCACCAAGCATACCCATCCTGGTATTTCCCCCTCGAGACCAAACGAGGAAGTCAACCGAGGAACTCACACAGTTGGTAGTTTTATTCATTCCGTTATAGTTGCGGCAATTACTAGTTAGATATAGATAGCATGAGTCATCCTGATATAATAAGCCGTGGGAAGTTTTAGTTAACCATTCCGGTGTAGTTGCGATACTTACTAGTCAGATACAATTGTAACATGTGACAACCCAAAACCAGCAATTTTTGGCACTTTTATTTAGCCATTCCATTATAGTGAAGCTGATTACTAGTCATTATAAAGTCAAATTTATAGCACTACTTTAGTTATAGTTGTCTATGATCGAGATACTGTGCTCCAAGTCGTCTATAACCGCGGATACGGCTTTCAGAAAGTTTTACCCAGCAGGGGGCACAAATAGCAACACACGCACGATCAACCTCGGGAAAAACCAAATGAAAACCCAACGAGGCATCACGACAGAGCAATTGAAAGATTCATATAATTCAGGGAGCCACCCCACTAAGCTACACGCGACGAAGTTGGACGGCTCTGAGACGGACCCAGAGGTTTGTGTCGACGGCTGTAAACGACTGGGAACCCGAAAGTGTGACTGGGCTTGTCGATACCGCATAAACCTATCACAATTCCTAAACAGTACAGGCGCTCCACACGCAATCATAAATAAAGGAGTAAAGCATGGCATAAGTACAGGATAGTAATAAAGCCCCAAACTAGTTTGTAGCCCCAAGAAATAATATATGACTCAAGCTCTGGCTAGGGGGATTCATGGTCCCACATGCAGATAGTGCGAATATTCAAAGAACATGTATCAAGTACTCGGGGTCGTACGGGACACAAGTGGACGGTTAAAAACCAAATAACATCTATTGCCACCTGTGCCTCTGCATTATTTACCTACTTTCCATTTTAGTTATTAAACGATAATTAAAGCCATGATCATCTCTAACATAAAGCATATGGCAGTCTTCCAACAACTGTGGTACTTGACGACACACAACATCACTTGAGCAAGCGACTACGACAGGCAAGTCCAACTATCTACCAAACAACAGGTAATAGGATGTGTCCAAGGCAATATAAGGCTGCAAGGGATATCACGGGTACGAAAACTAGAGCATCGCAACACAGATAGCAATAGATCAACAGGAGAAAATAAAGACTATAAAGTAAAATAGGTAGAAAGGGGGAGAATGCTCGCCTGAAAACATTGCCGAAGGTTCATCCGAAGATCGGGTCGACACTCGCATCAACTCATCTAATCCGTGAAGAAGCAAAGCACTAGAAGAAACAACGGATGTATATTTAATACTACGGCAAAAGGTCGAGCATGATGCATGTATGATGTATGGCAATGATGCGATGCAATTAGACAATGTTAAGCGGAACCGGGGCCCCGACAATTAATTATTAAATTCATGTTGTTTAGATACCTCGCAATTTAAATGTTGTCTTAACAAGGCAAAATATAGCACCGGTTCGCTAAACAAATTTAAATGGAGACAATATTAGTCTAGATTCGCCCGCATATGGTCTCCATATTGAATTATGGGTGAATCAGCATAATGCCCCCAAAGCACACAGATGTATGCAAGCATGAGCGATTTATTATGCAACAAGTATATATGTCATATATTATAAAAATATGGGTATCGAGAAAAAGGTTCACACATATTGGTTCGGTGATCTTGGATACAAATGTTCTTCGGGATCCGGGAACAGGGCTTTGGATCCGGGTCTAGGGGTTCGGTCTTCGGATCCATGTCGGCGCACCAGGGGTCTTAGCGTCTTCGGTTCCCGGGAAGAAGAGCTTGTCAGCCTTCGGGGTCCGGGTAGGAGACATTGGTGTCCGTGTAGGGGCACTTGTCCAAGACGGAGAACTTCTTCCATGTCCCATGGACAAACTTAGGTTCTCGAAGATGGTTTTCGACTAGAACGTAGTGGATCTTCGGAAGATCATGCCATTGGTCCTTGCCGGATCAGCTATCTTCGGGAGACTAGACGATGATTCACTAGAGCGACGGCCACGACATGCTAGCACACAGCTGCTGGCCAGAACCCTGCACCACACACACAAGAGCACCTACGCATGAGCCCCCAAACCAAACACATGCATGAATGATGGACGGCAGCGGAAGCAGAGCAGGGGGCAGGCATGACCTTGCAGTGGAGGAGAGGTCACAGGTGGGACCACTGGTGTTGCAGGAGCCTGGAGCAGCGGTCACACAGAGGGCACCATGGCCAGGGCCGGAAGTGGCTAGCAGCGCCTGGGACACACCCAGCAGGAGACAGGAACCATGTGAGGTGGCGCGAGGTGCAGCGGCCATCTGCGGGCCAGCAAGGAGCGAATCCCGCGGCGGCGGTGGCGCTCGCACTTGGGGAGGAAGGGGACGGCCAGGGACTGGTGGCGGCTCACGCGAGGGAGGAGGGAGTTTCGGGGTGCGGGACTGGGATTGCGGGAGGAGTGGTGGGCCAAGGTGGGGCCAAGGGTAGCACTATGGGTGGATGCGGGCAGTGTGGTGGTGGCAGAGGTGCGGGGTGTTGTGTGCGTGCGTGCGTGTGTGTGCGTGCGTCCGGCCGTGTGGCGGCTGGCAGCGGCAGGTGGAGGGGTGAGTGGCTAGGTGGTCTAGGGTTTGGGGTAGATCAGGTATTAGGGTTAGGGTTTTGTTTTTGGGTAGTAGGCTGCAGCTGGTTGGGCCTCTAGGCCTAGCCAGTTTAGGTCTAGGTGTTTTATTTATTTTCATAAAACATCTTTTTGTTTTATTTTAAATCCTTTTAGCAAATAGTTTTAGGGAAAATAATTTGAGCAAGATAATTAAGGTTAATTTGAACTCAAGGACAAAGGAAGGGTAGAAAACAAAAATAGGGTTTTAGTTAAAATATTCTTAAAGACAAGACATGCATGGTGATGTTATGACGATGCATAGAACAAAAACACCAAGCGATTTTATAGTAGTGGTTTTCCCGGGGTGCTACAATTTGACACCACTAACAATGGATCTCGTCCTCGAGATCCGCCTCATGATACGGGGAAGAAGGCTGACGATATGAATCTTCTCACTTTGTGTAGATCCTCGCGACACCACTAACAAGGATTCTTTCTTAATCTTGAAATTAGAGACACCACCAACAAGGGATCGTTGTTCATGTTCTTCGAGAGAACACTCCGGCAAAACACGGACGAAGTCAGAGGTCTCAAAAGGTAAGGCCACCTCTAACTTATGTGGAAGGAGTAAAATTGCATCGATCCACCGATTCAATGTACAAGAGCGAATGATAAGAGTAGTCGGATGGTGTTCAGTCCATCGCGCACCCAAAGCATTACTCTGCACATGAATAGGGGACTTATGCAACCAACTCTCGAAATCAGACTGAAGATCTCGACAATCGAGTTTCGGAAACAAAAGAATGATGTAGGATCTTCATCGGTTCTGACGTAGATGATATTGTCGCGTTGGAAAATACTAGAGGATATAAAGAAATTTTTTAGTGGATTTTTGGTCCACTGAAAGATACAGAAGAGGGGAATTTTCTTAGATAGCAAGAAGCCCGGATGTTGAAGCACCGTTACAAGAGGATGGAAGCGAAAACCCTGAAGGTACGACGAAAACCCAACCACGAGATTACCTGGACTCGAAGAAAAGATAAGAGAGCATATTCAAAACACGTCGAGATAAGAGGAGAATAGGAGAGGGGTAAGAAGTAAAAGCAGACCTAATCAAATCTATCCAACCGATTTTACAAAATAATTTTGACACTCTATAACGTCCGTTATCTAGGTTATCCTATAGGCTGGATCAGTGGGGTATCGTAACTGCTGAGCTCTGATACCACTCTGTAACACCCTCAGAATTGACCCTATGCAAGTTTCAGCGATTCCCGCCAAAACCCGCATAGAAACGATTCAAAGGTGCCCACCAGGCACTTTCGTGCGGGTGGAAAATGAAGTAATACCATTACACAATAGTCCACGATGGAACCCATAGAACAAATATATACAACAATGACTCAAAGTGTCAAGAATACAGATATACAATACAAAGATCCAAATCACCTTTAAAACAATACAACGTCCGAGTACAGACAAGATGCAAATTGAGCTAAGAGCCCTGAAGAATAACCAATGGCGTCCATAACCCTGCCCAGGCCAAGCCGGAAGGGTAACCCTACTAACGACGTCAATCTCAAAACCTGCTTAAACAAAAGGGGTGCCGACAAAGGGCAAAGGAAAAAGAGAGCGGTCAAGATTACTGGCGAGACTAGAATTCGGCGGTCCTCGCCTACATAGGTATGGTGGACTGAAGCGGCATCACAGCATGCAGTAAACAACCTATAGATACTCAATACAACTGGCGGCTATCAGATAGGGATAAGAAAGACCTATTCGGATCCAACCTGAAATTATCACCAAGCATACCCATCCTGGTATTTCCCCCTTGAGACCAAACATCGAAATCAACCGAGGAACCCACACAGTTGGTAGTTTTATTCATTCCGTTATAGTTGCGGCAATTACTAGTCAGATATAGATAGCATGAGTCATCCTGATATAATAAGCAGTGGGCAGTTTTAGTTAACCATTCAGTTGTAGTTGCGATACTTACTAGTCAGATACAATTGTAACATGTGACAACCCAAAACCAGCAATTGTTGGCACTTTTATTTAGCCATTCCATTATAGTGAAGCTGATTACTAGTCATTGTAAAGTCAAATTTATAGCACTACTTTAGTTATAGTTGTCTATGATCGAGATACTGTGATCCAAGTCGTCCATAACCGCGGACATGTCTTCCAGAAAGTTTTACCCTGCAGGGGGGCACAAATAGCAACACACGCACGATCAACCTCGGGAAAAACCAAATGAAAACCCAACGAGGCATCACGACAGAGCAATTTCAAGATTCATATAATATTTCCGGGGGCCATCCTACTAAGCTACCCGCGACGAAGTTGGCCGGCTCCGAGACGGACCTAGAGGTTTGTGTCGACGGTTGTAAACGACTGGGAACCCAAAAGTGTGATTGGGCTTGTCGATACCGCATAAACGTATCACAATTCCTAAACAATACAGGCGCTCCACGCGCAATCGTAAATAAAGCAGTAAAGCATGGCATAAGTATAGGATAGTAATAAAGCCCCAAACTAGTTTGTGTCCCCAAGAAATAATATGACTCAAGCTCTGGCTAGGGGGATTCATGGTCCCACGTGCGGATAGTGCGAATATTCAAAGAACAGGTATCAAGTACTTGGGGTCCTACGGGACACAAGTGGACGGTTAAAAACCAAATAACATCTATTGCCACCTGTGCCTCTGCATTATTTACCTACTTTCAATTTTAGTTATTAAACGATAATTAAAGCCATGATCATCTCTAACATAAAGCATATGGAAGTCTTCCAACAACTGTGGTACTTGACGACACACAACATCACTTGAGCAAGCGACTATGACACACAAGTCCAACTATCTACCAAACAATAGGTAATAGGATGTGTACAAGGCAATATAAGGCTGCAAGGGATATCACGAGTATGAAAACTAGAGCATCGCAACACAGATAGCAATAGATCAACAGGAGAAAATAAAGACTATAAAGTAAAATAGGTAGAAAGGGGGAGAATGCTTGCCTGGAAAACATTGCCGAAGGTTCATCCGAAGATCGAGTCGACACTCGCATCAACTCATCTAATCCGAGGAGAAGCAAAGCACTAGAAGAAACGTCGGATGCATATTTAATACTACAGCAAAATATCAAGCATGATGCATGGCAATGATGCGATGAAATTAGACAATGTTAAGAGGAACCGGGGTCCCGACAATTAATTATTAAGTTCATGTTGTTTAGATACCTCACAATTTAAATGTTGTCTTAACAAGGAAAAATATAGCACCGGTTCGCTAAACAAATTTAAATGGAGACAATATTATACTAGATTCGCCCGCATATGGTCTCCATATTGAATTATGGGTGAATCAGCATAATGCCCCCAAACCACACAGATGTATGTAAGCATGAGCGATTTATTATGCAACAAGTATATATGTCATATATTACAAAATTATGGGTATCGACAAAAAGGTTCACACATATTGGTTCGGTGATCTTGGATATAAAGGTCCTTCGGGCTCCGGGAACAGGGCTTTGGATCCGGGTCTAGGGGTTCGGTCTTCGGATCCATGTCGGCGCACCCGGGGTCTTGGCATCTTTGGTTCCCAGGAAGAAGAGCTTGTCAGCCTTCAGGTCCGGGTACGAGACCTTGGTGTCCGTGCAGGGGCACTTGTCCAAGACGGAGAACTTCTTCCATGTCCCATGGACAAACTTATGTTCTCGGAGATGGTTTTCGAGTGGAACGTAGTGGTCTTCGGAAGATCTTGCCATTGGTCCTTGCCGGATCAGCTAGCTTTGGGAGACCACACGATGATTCACTAGAGCGGCGGCCACGACATGCTAGCACGCAGCTGTTGGCCAGAACTGGAGTCCTACACCACACACACACAAGAGCTCCTACGCATGAGCCTCCAAACTAAACACACGCACATATGATGGACGGCAGCGGAAGCAGAGCAGGGAGGCAGGCATGACCTTGCAGTGGAGGAGAGGTCACAGGTGGGACCACTGGTGCTGCAGGAGCCTGGAGGCAGTGGTCACACAGAGGGCACCATGGCCAGGGTCAGCAGTGGCTAGCAGCGCCTGGGACACGTGCAGCAGAAGACAGGAACCGTGTAGGGTGGCGCGAGGTGCGGCGGCCATCTGCGATCCAGCAAGGAGCGAATCCCGCGGCGGCGGGGGCGCTCGATCTTGGGGAGGAAGGGGACGGCCAGGCACTGGTGGCGGCTCACGCGAGGGAGGAGGGAGTCTCGGGGTGCGGGACTGGGATTGCGGGAGGAGTGGTGGGCCAAGGTTAGCACTGTGGGTGGACGCGGGCAATGTGGTGGTGGCAGAGGTGCGGGGTGTTGTGTTTGTGCGTGTGGCGTGTGTGTGCGTGCGTCCGGCCGTGTGGCAGCTGGCGGCGGCAGGTGGAGGGGTGAGTGGCTAGGTGGTCTAGGGTTTCGGGTAGATCAGGTATTAGGGTTAGGGTTTTGTTTTTGGGTAGTAGGCTGCTGCTGGTTGGGCCTCTAGGCCTGGCCAGTTTAGGTCTAGGTGTTTTATTTATTTTCATAAAACATCTTTTTATTTTATTTTAAATCCTTTTAGCAAATAGTTTTGGGGCAAATAATTTGAGCAAGATAATTAAGGTTAATTTGAATTCAAGGACAAAGGAAGGGTAGAAAACAAAAATAGGGTTTTAGTTAAAAGATTCTTAGAGACAAGACATGCATGATGATGTTATGACGATGCACAGAACAAAAACACCAAACGATTTTATAGTAGTGGTTTTCCTGGGGTGCTACACAATGCGAGGCCACCAAGGCACTGTACATGTCCTTCATGATGATGGACTCCTAGGGAAACATCATTCCCAAAACGCCACAAGCCGCGGTCATGGCGGCGACCACCTACCTCGCATCCAACCCGCCATCAGTCGGGGACCCAAGGAACGCGATCCACAAATCTGCACTTGCAGGACTCGGACTCGTCGGAGATGCGCTCCACTACGAGACTCCCATAGAGCTGAAGAAAAAGGCAGCGGTAAAGTTCACTCGGAGCCACACACCCTCATCTGAGGAGGAAGAACAGACCTGCCCCCGATGCCATCGGTGTTGGATATATGCCTAAGAGGCAATAATAAAGTGGTTATTATCATATCTTCATGCTTATGATAAATGTTTACATACCATGCTATAATTGTATTAACAGGAAACATTAATACTTGTGTGATTTGTAAACATAAAAGAGTCCCTAGTAAAGCCTCTTGTTAAGCTAGCTTGTTGGTTAATATATGAACATGGATTCCTGATCATGAACATTGAGATGTTATTAACAACAGGGTCATAACATTAGGATGATGCGATGGACATACTCCTATAGTTAAGCGTAGCATAAAGATCAAGTCATTTAATATAGTTCACTTGCTATAAGCTTTCTAATACATAGTAACCTAATTCGTTCGACCATGAGATCATGCTAATCACCATCACCGGATGGATGCTTTGATGACATCAAACACCACTTTGTAACTGGGTGGTTATAAAGGTGGCATTGAGTGTTCGGAAAGTATGTGTTGAGGCACATGGATCAAGAGTGGGATTTTTCCATCCATATGTCGGATAGATATACTCTGGGCCCTCTCGGTGGAATTTCATCCAATTAGCTTGCAAGAATGTGAATGGATCACAAGGGATCACATATCACGGGAACAAGAAAAGAGTACTTATCGGCAACGAGGTTGAACTAGGTATGCAGAGATACCGATGATCAAACCTCAGATAAGTAAAGTATCACAAGACAAAGGGAAATTGGTATCATATGTAAATGGTTCAATCGAGCACAAAGTAATCGTAGAAATATGTGGGATCCATATGAATTTCTAGATTCCTCTATTGGTTATTGATCGAAGAAGAGTCTCGGTCATGTCTGCATAATTCACGAACCGTAGGGAGACACACTTAAGGATTTGATGTTGTTTAGTAGATATGGAATGTAAGTAGGGAGACCGAATGTTGTTCGGAGTCTCGGATGGGATCCAGGATATCACGAGGAGATCAATAATGGTTTGGAGAATAAGATTCATATAAGGAAAGTCCAATTCCGGAGTTCGGGATTAATTCCGGTGTTTTCACCGGAATGATCTAGAAGGGTCTAGAAGGTTCACCAGACCGGAAGGGGAAGGGTACATGAATGTTCCATGACTAAGTGGAATGATTGCATCATGTCCTAGGTCACTTGGTTGGGCGTTTGAAATAAAGAAATTAAACTCCAAAATTGAAAGTCAAAAGGCAAGTTTGAAAAGTCAAACCGGGACAATGCTTCCTGGTGGAGGGAGGAGAGAATCATTCTCTCCCTCCACCACACGCCTAGTAGGAGAGGGAGTTCTGGAAGGTTTCAAACTCCCCTCTCCCAAGCTGCCCCTCCCTCTCATAAATAGAAGGGAGGGGGTGCCCCCCAAGAGCACAACACAACCAGCCCTTCCCCACACCGCCGCCGTGCCGCCGCCGCACGCCGCTGTCGGCTCGCCATCGCCGCCCTACTCTCCACTGGCTCTGCCTCATCCTCTCTGGCTTCTAAACCCTAGATCGCTGGGGAAACCCTATTAGTCCACTATAACCCACTCCGTCTTAGGCGAAGCCCTGCAGGATCTTCCCTCTACTTCCGACACCACGTCGTCGTGCTGTCGGAATCATGAGGAGAGAACTACAACCTCTGCTGCTTGCTAGAACAAGGGAGAGGAAGGTCTCCATCGAGTACCGAACGTGTGACCGACTGCGGATGCTCTGCCGGAACGTAGACCTGGAAGGATTGTCTACACGATCTTGAGATCAGAAAGTGAACGACTACATCACCCACGAGAATCTGCTCTCGTTAACCGCTTTGGATCTTCGAGGGTTAGTACTCTATCGACTCGTTGCTACAATCTAGTAGATATATCTTGGCTTGTGTGTGTTCATGCGATAGAAATTTTTTGTTTTCCATGCTACGAACACCTACAGTCGGAGCCCACGGTGCAGGAGCAGTAACTACGACGCTCATAGTAAGCTCAGACAGCACAAGGTCGACAAGTCACGTTCCAAGCGCGCGTGCTCAACTGAGTCCGAGGACGATGGCCGGGAACTATGCGGTGCCAGATGCTTCAGCAGGGCCATACGGCAATCACGGATGCCGAAAAACTTTAAGCTCCCTTTGGACAACCCGAAGTTCGACGGCGCATAGGAGCCAAAGACTTGGCTCGACGATCACCTATCGCCAGTCAAGCTCCATGGCAGGACCAAAAACACAGCCATCCAGTACCTCCAACTAGAGCTGACAGGTGCGACTAGGGTCTGGCTCAGCAGTCTCCCCTCCGGCTCCATACGTAGATGGGGAGAGCTGGCATACATCTTCATACGCTACTTCAAGGGAACCAGCAAGAGACCAGCCTGAATCAAAGAGCTATGGGCCTGCTGCTGTAGGGTTCGCAGCATAGAAAACAAAAATTTTCCTACGATGGGAACTACATACCAAGATCTATCTACTAGATACAAACAACGGGAGGATGTATATCTGTAGAGAACATACCCTTGAAGACCGACAAAGCTTAACAAGTTCAACTCGTGGTTGATGTAGACGATCTCTTGCCGATCTCAAGATCGAGAGGAAGTCGTAGCGCCGCAAATCAGCAGCGCATCCGTGCTCGCACACACGTTCGAGGCACCTAGCAACCTCCGCCTCCTCGCTCCAGCGATGCAGCGGAAGCACAACTCTTTCTTGCCGAATAGCCACCAGGAACATGTATCTCGATAGTCCGAGACCATGGGGGATAAATTCTAGAGGGGGAGAGAGATCCGTCACGAGGAGGTGTGAGAGACAAGTGAGGAGGGGGGCTCCTTTTATAGGAGGAGGGGGGCACCCAAGGGGGTGGACGCCGGCCATGGGGCTGCCCCCTCCCCTCCTTCATTCATGTGGGTGGACACTCCACTCAAAAAATGCCCTTTAAATTCCCTCCACTCAAAAGTCCACTCAAATTCCCATTAAATTTCCACCAAATTTAATGCAAACTCTCATTAAATAAAACTCTTTTATTTTATTCAGAATTTTGTCAATTACTTTAATGACAAACATTCACAAATAACCCCTTGCTAGAATTCCATTTCACATGCATAACCACTTTATGCAATTTCACCCGAAAACCTGTTTCGGTATCTAGTGAAATAAATTCCTGCGCTTGTTTATTCTTTCGGCATGAAACTTTTGCTCCAGTTGGATGTCGGTGTCTCTTAAGTGTGTCACCCTACGGTTCGTGAATAATGCGGACATGATCGAGACCCTTCTCGGATCAATAATCAGAAGCGGGATCTGGAGACCCATACTGACTCCCACACATTCAACGATGACTTTCTTGTGATCGTCGGAACCTTTTACACTAGTATCTTAATCCCTTTGTTTCACGATATATTACATGTCCGAGATTCGATCATCGGTATCTCCATACCTAGTTTGATCTCGTTACCGACATGCACTCTTTTCTCGTTCCCGTGATATAACATTCTAGTGATCAAATCACTTGCTTGCAAGCTAATCAATGTGATATCACCGAGAGGGCCCAGAGTATATCTATCCGTCATCGGGATGAACAAATTCCACTCTCGATCCATGAGCCTCAACATAACATTTTATTAGTTCTGAATCCATCTTTATAATCACCCTGTTACGGTGTGACGTTTGATGTTATCAAGAAACTCTTCTGGTGTTAGTGATTGACATGATCTCATGGTCTAAGGATTAGGATCACTTCGTAAGTTGTTATAGCAATATAAAATCAATGACTTTGATCGTAATGCTATACTTCGGATGAATGTTCATCACACCATTACACTAATGTTGTGATCCCGTTATTAACAACATCCAATGTCCATGATCAGGAAACCTTGATCATCTTATTAATCAACGAGCTAGTTTATGAGAGAGGCATAACTAGGAACTTTCTGTTTGTTTATCAAACACACATGTATTAACGTTTCCGTATTAATACAATTATAACATGCAAAATAAACATCTATCATATACTTGGAATACACATAATAAACACTTTATTATTGCCTCGCAGGGCATATTCCCTTCAGTCTCCCACTTGCACTAGAGACAATAATCTAGTTACATAGTGATAAATCTAACACCCATTGAGTTCTGGTGTTGATCATGTTTTGCTCAAGAGTTTGAGTCAACGGATCTGCTACATTGAGATCCGTATGTATTTTACAAATATTTATATCTCCATCCTTGACATGCTCGCAGATGGAGTGAAACCGGCGCTTAATATGCTTGGAATGCTTGTGAGACCTTGGCTCTTTGGCATTAGCAATGGCACCATTGTTGTCACAATAGATCACCATTGGGTCCAACGCGTTTGCCACCACTCCTAGTTCGGATATGAACTCCTTCATCAAATCGCTTCTGAGCCGCTTCTGAAGCAGCAACATATTCGGCCTCCGTTGTTGATCCCGCTACCACAGGTTGTTTGGAGCTCCTCCAACTAACCGCTCCGCCATTCATGAGAAATACGTATCCGGATTGAGACTTAGAGTCATCTGGATCGGTGTCAAAGCTAGCGTCAACATAACACTTAGCGACGAGCTCTTCTTCACCTCCGTATACAAGAAACATATCCTTAGTTCTTCGTAAGTACTTAAGGATATTCTTGACCGCTATCGATGTTCGAACACGGATCCGATTGGTACCTACTAGTCAAACTAATAGCATGTGCCACATCCGGTCTTGTACATAGCATGGCGTACATTATAGAGCCTATGGCTGAAGCATAGGGACTTTGTCCATTATCTCTCTTTCTTCCGAAGCGGACTTTGAGTCTTACTCAATGTCTTGCCTTGCAACATAGGTAAGAACCCCTTCTTACTTCCGTCCATTTTAAACTTCTTTAAAATCTTATCAAGGTATGTACTTTGCGATAGCCCTATTAGGCGCCTAGATCTATCTCTATAGATCTTTATGCCTAATATGTATGCCGCTTCACCTAGGTCCTTCATTGAAAATTTGCTGTTTAGATAACTTTTAACCTTTGTTTAAAAGATCTATATCATTTCCGATCAATAATATGTCATCCACATATAATATCAGAAATGCCACATTGCTCCCACTCACTTTCTTGTAAATACAAGCTTCTCCATAAGTTTGGACAAATCTAAACTCTTTGATCACCTCATCAAAGCGGAGATTCCAACTTCGTGATGCTTGCTTCAATCCATAGATGGATCGCTGAAGCTTGCACACCTTGTTAGCATCCTTAGGATCGACAAAACCCTTTGGTTGTATCATATACAACTCTTCCTCAATATTACCATTGAGAAACGCGGTTTTTACATCCATCTGCCATATCTCATAATCGAAATATGCAGCAATTGCTAACATAATCCTAACTGACTTTAGCATCGCTACGGGAGAGAATGTCTCATCGTAGTAAACTCCTTGAATTTGTCGAAACCCCTTTGCGACAAGTCGAGCTTTATAGACGGTCACATTACCATCAACATCAGTTTTCCTTTTGAAAATCCATTTGTTCTCCACGACCTTTCGGTCGTGAGGTAATTCTACCAAGTTCCAAACTTGATTTTCATACATGGATTCCATCTCGGATTTCATGGCTTCTAACCATTTGTTGGAATCCGGGCTCATCATCGCTTCTCCATATGTCGCAGGGTCATCATTTTCATCAACCATGAAATTCATGACAGGATTTCCGTACAGCTCGGGAGCTACACACGTCCTGCTTGACCTGCGAGGTTTGGTAGTACTCTCTTTCGGAGTTTCATGATCATTATCATTAGTTCCCTCTTCAACAGGTGGAGCCAACTCTGGAACAACTTCCGGCGCTGCGCTACTCGCCATACTTTGAAGAGAAGGTTCAATAACCTCTTCGAGTTCTACCTTCCGACTACTCACACCTTTCGCGAGAAACTCTTTCTCTAGAAAGGATCCATTCTTGGCAACAAAAACCTTGCCCTCGGATCTGTGATAGAAGGAATACCCAATAGTTTCCTTAGGGTATCCTATGAAGACGCATTTTTCCGCTTTGGGTTCGAGTTTATCCGGTTGAAGTTTCTTCACATAAACATCGCATCCCCAAACTTTAAGAAAAGACAGCTTAGGTTTGTTTCCAAACCACAATTCATACGGTGTCTTTTCAATGGATTTAGATGGTGCCCGATTTAAAGTGAATGTAGCAGTTTCTAGTGCATAACCCCAAAATGACAACGGCAAGCCTGTCAGAGACGAATACGACGTTCCGACACACCATTTCTCTGTGGTGTTCCGACAGGTGTGAGTTGTGAAACAATTCCACACTCTTTCATGTGAGTGCTAAACTCGTAACTTAGATACTCACCTCCATGGTCGGACCGTAGAAATTTGATCTTTCTATTATGATGATTTTCCACTTCATTCTGAAATTCCTTGAACTTTTCAAAGGTTTCAGACTTGTGTTTCATCAAGTAGATATAACCGTATCTACTCAAATCATCCGTGAAAGTAACAAAATAACGATATCCACCTTGCGGAAACACACTCATTGGACCACATACATCGAATGTATGATTTCCAATAAATCACGCCGTTCCATTGAACCAGAAAACGGCGTTCTAGTCATCTTGCCCATAAGGCATGGCTCACATGTATCAAATGATTCATAATCAAGTGATTCCAAAAGTCCATCCGAATGGAGCTTCTTCATGCGTTTAACGCCAATATGACCTAGACGGCAGTGCCACATATATGCGGATATATCATCATTTAGTTTAATCCTTTTAGCATCAACATTATGAATATGTGTAACATTATCATCAAGATCTAATAGAAATAAACCATTCATCATCGGTGCATGACCATAAAAGATTTCATTCATATAAATGGAACAACCATTATTCTCGGATTTAAATGAATAACCACTTCGCATCAAACACGATCCAGATACAATGTTCATGCTCAGTGTAGGCACCAGATAACATTTATTCAAGTTTATAACTAATCCCGACGGGAAGTGGAGAGGCAGCATTCCGATGGCGATCACATCAACGCTTGATCCCTTGCCGACATGCATCTTGACCTCACCCCTTGCTAGCGGTCGCTTGTTCCGCAGCCCCTGATTCGAGTTACAAATATTAGCAACTGAACCGGTATCAAATACCCAGGTGCTACTTCGAGCACTAGTCAAGTACACATCAATAACATGTATATCATATATACCTTTGTTTGCCTTGCCGGCCTTCTTGTCTGCCAAATACTTGGGGCAGTTGCGCTTCCAGTGGCCAGTCCCTTTACAATAGTAGCACTCGGAATCAGACTTAGGTCCAACTCGGGGTTTCTTTTCAGGCACGGCAACAGGCTTGCCGCCCTTACTTCCCTTCCATTTTCCCTTCTTGTCTTTCTTGAAACCAGTGTTCCTATTGATCATCAACACTTGATGTTCCTTTTTGATCTCCACTTCTGCAGTTTTAAGCATTGACAGAAGCTCGGGGAGAGACTTCTTCATGCCTTGCATATTATAGTTCATCACAAAGCTCTTATAGCTAGGTGGCAGAGACTGCAGAACACGATGGATGCCTAAGTCAATGGGAATCGATATTCCCAAGGACACAAGCTTATCGGCGTAACCCGACATCTTGAGTACATGCTCACTAACGGAGCTGTGCTCTTCCATCATCACTAAAGAACTTTTACGAGCATTGTAGCTCTCTACTGACATGTGTGTCGAAAATCATTTTCAACTCACCCATTGTATCAAATGCATTGCCATTTTCGAAACGCTTTCGAAGTTCTGGCTCTAGCCCATACAATATGCCGCAATGAACTAAGTTGTGGTCCTCCTGACGAGTCTGATAGACATTCTTCTCCTCGTCAGGGGCATCATCTAAAGGTGGGGGGCCTAACGGCGCTTCTAGCACATATTGCTTTTTTGCAGCAGAGAGGAGAATCCTCAAATTCATGGCCCATTCGGTAAAGTTGCTACCGTTCGTTGCTAGTTTCTCTTTCTCCATGAACACATTGAAATTAAAAAGCAGGTGGTGCCATCTACAACAGAATTTGTAAAGTTTAGAATAAGTGTATGGTAGATTGAGTTCAACTAATCCATATTACGAATGAACTCCCACTCAAAAACGACATCCCTCGTGCCTTTTTGGTGATTACATGAACCAAATCCACTATACCAAGTCCGATCATCACGTGAGTCGGTATAGCTTCAAAGGCGAGCATCAAATGGGCATCATATCAACTATATGACTCATGCTTAACCTTTCGGTTCGTGTTCCGAGGCCATGTCTGTACATGCTAGGCTCGCCAAGTTAGAACCTTAGTATTCGCGTGTGTAACTGTTTTACACCCGAAATATGGTCGTGGATCCAAGAACACCCGATCATCACGTGATGTCTTGGAGCGACGAAAACATAATCGGTGCATACTAAAGGAAGAACACATTCTTATCTTGATATTTAAATGAGGGATCATCTTATTATGCTAACAAAGCGCTAAAAAAGCAATATAAGATGCTATCAAACATCATATGTTTATTAGTGAAATAATATGGTTCCCGCATATGATCTCTATCATGTGCACCGTGGTATGATCACTATCATACCTATATGTGTAAATCCAAGGTCTATGGAGTTTACACGCTATGTGTGTTAAGAGTATCATCTCATACTTCTACTTACAACACTACCATATCATAACACTAGCCAAAGAACAATCTAAACTAGACGCCTCTAATTTATCCATTGCAAGTTTTACGTGGCTTAGGGCTTCGAGATAGAACCGTTCTTACCTCGAACATGAACCACAGCGTGGATAATCAAATTGTTGACAACTCGCTTGCAAAATAGATATTGACTATAGTAGGAGAGCAGGACACCGCTAGCCACTTATGCAAACTAGTTGCATGTCAAGCGTGGAACAGGTCTCATGTGCGAGGACATGTAAAGTTTGTCCGGGCCGCTTCATCCCATTATGCCACCAATATCCAAAATTACAACAAAGGAGCAACAACATGATCATCATCGCCCACATACTCATATGTGTACTACCCGTGTAAAGTATCTACGCATAGATCCGGCTCTGATACCACTGTAGGGTTCGCAGCATAGAAAACAAAATTTTTCCTACGATGGGAACTACATACCAAGATCTATCTACTAGATACAAACAACGGGCGGATGTATATCCATAGAGAACATACCCTTGAAGGCCGACAAAGCTTAACGAGTTCAACTCGTGGTTGATGTAGACGATCTCTTGTCGATCTCAAGATCGAGAGGAAGTCCTAGCGCCGCAAATCAGCAGCGCATCCATGCTCGCACACACGTTCGAGGGACCGAGCAACCTCCGCCTCCTCGCTCCAGTGATGCAGCGGAAGCACAACTCTTTCTTGCCGAATAGCCACCGGGAACATGTATCTCGCTAGTCCGAGACCATGGGGGATAAATTCAAGAGGGGAAGAGAGATCCTTCACGAGAAGGTGTGAGAGACAAGTGAGGAGGGGGGCTCCTTTTATAGGAGGAGGGGGCACCCAAGGGGGTGGCCGCCGGCCATGGGGCTGCCCCCTCCCCTCCTTCATTCATGTGGGTGGACACTCCACTCACAAAATGCCCTTTAAATTCCCTCCACTCAAAAGTCCACTCAAATTCCCATTAAATTTCCACCAAATTTAATGCAAACTCTCATTAAATAAAACTCTTTTATTTTATTCAGAATTTTGTCAATTACTTTAATGACAAACATTCACAAATAACCCCTTGCTAGAATTCCATTTCACATGCATAACCACTTTATGCAATTTCACCCGAAAACCTGTTTCGGTATCTAGTGAAATAAATTCCTGCGCTTGTTTATTCTTTCGGCATGAAACTTTTGCTCCAGTTGGATGTCGGTGTCTCTTAAGTGTGTCACCCTATGGTTCGTGAATAATGTGGACATGATCGAGACCCTTCTCGGATCAATAATCAGAAGCGGGATCTGGAGACCCATACTGACTCCCACACATTCAACGATGACTTTCCTGTGATCGTCGGAACCTTTGACACTAGTATCTTAATCCCTTTGTTTCACGATATATTACATGTCCGAGATTCGATCATCGGTATCTCCATACCTAGTTTGATCTCGTTACCGACATGCACTCTTTTCTTGTTCCCGTGATATAACATTCTAGTGATCAAATCACTTGCTTGCAAGCTAATCAATGTGATATCACCGAGAGGGCCCAGAGTATATCTATCCGTCATCGGGATGAACAAATTCCACTCTCGATCCATGAGCCTCAACATAACACTTTATTAGTTCTAAATCCATCTTTATAATCACCCTGTTACGGTGTGACGTTTGATGTTATCAAGAAACTCTTCTGGTGTTAGTGATTGACATGATCTCATGGTCTAAGGATTAGGATCACTTCGTAAGTTGTTATAGCAATATAAACTCAATGACTTTGATCGTAATGCTATACTTCGGATGAATGTTCATCACACCATTACACTAATGTTGTGATCCTGTTATTAACAACATCCAATGTCCATGATCAGGAAACCTTGATCATCTTGTTAATCAACGAGCTAGTTTATGAGAGAGGCATAACTAGGAACTTTATGTTTGTTTATTAAACACACATGTATTAACGTTTACGTATTAATACAATTATAGCATGCAAAATAAACATCTATCATATACTTGGAATACACATAATAAACACTTTATTATTGCCTCTCAGGGCATATTCCCTTCAGCTGCCAGCGGTCCAATGAGTCCATATGCTCATACATACTATGCTGGTCCATCATCAAAAACTCCGCCGCAAACATCTCCGAGGAGAGAGCAATCGACGCCTTCAACGACAGTGTCAGGCGTCGAGAATTCAAGGAGGAGCTCGGGCGCGTCAAGCCCAAGACCATGGATCACCCGATGGACATCGCCAATCGCGGGGCTGATGGCGAGGATGTTGTCAACCGAGCTTGTTCGGATGATGAGGATGACTTTGGCCGCAGGCGCGACCGCCGCAGAAAGAGAAGACCACCCGTCTACGATGACCGCGAGGAAGTCGACATGGTCATGTCTGGCTAGGATGATCGCCGCGATGATGGCAACCGCAACAGAGGATAACGCGGTGGTAACTACCGCGACGGCGGGCGGCCTACCCAAAAAGGGCAGCGTCGCAACCGCAACGATGAGCCGTCCGCATTCAACAAGCCGTCGTGTCCCTGCACCATCCACTTCTACATCGACAAGCAAGATGGTAAGAAAAAGGCCATCCACATGCTTAAGTAATGTAGAGAGTTCCAGAAACTCCACGAGGGCTTCGCCCAGATGCGTCGCCAAGCGGTGAACCCAGGATTCGCCCCCGCCCCAGGAGCAATCGCACATGGCGCCCCACCTCCACCACCTGGAGCACTCGCGCAGACTGCGGCTGCGCCGATGCCGAATAACGGAGAAGATGCATACCCACCGCCACTGGGGGCCCTCACGATACAAAAGGGGTGTCCAACCAACAAGGTGCAGAAGAAGATCACCCGCCAAGTTAACATGGCCGTCACCTCTCCGCCAGCCATACCTGAGTACCTCAGTGGCTCGGAGTCATGCATCACATTCAACAGCTCGGATCACCCGCGTCAGATACCTCGCCCAGGTCACTCTGCCCTGGTGCTCGAGGCACAGATTGGAGGATTTGAGATGAGACGCATCTTCATGGACGACGGAGCGACATCAACCTGATGTTCGCCAGCACACTCGCAGCTATGTGGATCCCGCTATGCCGCTTAGAGGCGTTGGACACGATGTTCCACGGCATCGTCCCAGGGAAGGGCATATACCCCTTGGGCAATATATGGCTCGACATCATCTTCGGCAAACCTGACAACTTCTGGCGCGAGCGGCTAGAGTTCGAAATGTTGGACTAGCCATCACAGTACCACACCATCCTTGGGCGTGTGGCATTCACAAGATTCGTGGTAGTACTGCACTACGCGTACCTACTACTGAAGATTCCAGGACCCAACGGCGTAATCACCATCCTAGGAAGCTTCACCAGGTCGGACAGCTGCGACAGGGACTTCATCCGAATCTTACAATCGTTCGGCATGCAGGAGGAGCTCTCAAGGCTAAAGGAGGTCACAAACAATGGGGCGCCCCCAGTCACCAGGCAAAACGCACCCGATATGTCGTTCGACTCCATAGTCAACACTAAGAAGGTGCAGGTCCACCCGACGGACGCCTCCAAGACGATGTTGATCGCCTAAGACCTGAGTCCCGCATAGGAAAGAGCGCTCGTCGAATTCCTCCGTGAGCGCTCGGAAATTTTCGCCTGGTGTCCTGCGGACATGCCAGGAGTTCCCAGGGAATTCGCCGAGCATGCACTCAATGTGTTTCCAGATGCGAAGCCCGTCAAGCAGTCGATTCATGGACTGTCCGAGCCGATAGCCGAAGCTGTTGGTATCGAAGTCAACAAACTCCTAGATGCCAACTTCATCAGGGAGATAAAGAAAAGCGAGTGGTTGTCCAACCCCGTGCTAGTCCCTAAGAACGACACGGATATCCTGCGGATGTGTGTGGACTTCACATCGCTTAACAAGCATTGTCCCAAAGACCACTTTCCTCTGCCATGGATCGATCAAATCATCGACTCCACTGTAGGATGCGAGAGACTCTCCTTCCTTGACGCCTACTCAGGCTACAATCAAATTCGGCTGAAGGCCGAAGGTCACGATAAAACGGCGTTCATCATGCTGTTCGGGGTGTTTTGCTACAACACAATGCCCTTCGGGATGAAGAACACATGCTCTACTTACCAGAGATGCATGCAGGCATGTCTGAAGAACTAGATAGGTCGCAATGTTCAAGTCTATGTCGATGACATAGTAATCAAGACCAAGGAGGCAAGGACACTCATCGAAGACCTCCGCCAGACATTTGACAACCTTGATCGCTACAAGATCAAGATGAAGCTGGACAAGTGCGCCTTCGGCGTCCCGTCCGGCCAATTACTCGGGTACTTCATCTCTCAGCGTGGAATCGAGGAAAACCCGAAGAAAATCTAGGCTATACTAGCCATGGAGAAGCCCAAGAACCTCAAAGGGGTCCAGCAACTAGCTAGGCGAGTCGTGGTGCTCAGCAGGTTCATCAGCCGCATGGGCGAGAAGGCCCTTCCTTTCTATCAACTGCTACGTAAAGATGACAAATTCGAATGGACGGCCGAGGCGGACGCGGCATTCGAAGACCTCAAGCGCCTGCTCTCCACATATCCCGTGCTGGTAACACCAAAGGAGAGGGAGCCCTTGCTGCTATACATCACAGTCATGCACCAGGTGGTCATCATGGCCCTCATGGTCAAGCGACCCGAAGACGGCAAGACCCACGGGGTGCAGCGCCTAATCTACTACCTTAGCGAGGTACTAACCTCAACAAAGCAAATGTATCCCCACTACCAGAAGCTTTCCTACGGCGTATTCATGACGATGCGTCGGGTGAGCCACTACTTCTAGGAGCACCAGATCGTGGTCATAAATGATGCCCCACTGTCGAACATCCTGAACAACCCCGAAGCTATGGGGTGAGTAGCCTTGTCGGGCATCGAGCTGTCTCCTCGAGACATCGTCTACGAGCGGCGCACCACCATCAAGTCTCAGGTGCTCCCTGACTTCCTCTTCCACTGGATGGAACTCCAGCTGCCGGACACTCCGGATATGTCCCAGTCCTGGACAATGCATTTTGACGGCTCTAAGTGCGAGGCTGGAGCAGGAGCCGGCTTAATACTGGCGTCCCCTCAAGGGGGCAAGATGAAATACGTCCTTCGGATGAAGTTCCGCGCATCCAACAACGAGGCCGAATACGAGGCACTCATACATGGCATGAGGATGGCCAAGGTGTGTGGCCGAATACGCCTCGTCATCTACGGTGACTCCAACCTCATCGTCCAACAGATGGTGAACGAGTGCGACGCCCATAGCGCCAACATGATTGCATACCAGGCGCTCTACAACTCACTCGAAGGGGACTTTGGCGGCTGTGAACTTCGGCATGTTGGCAGGGAAAGCAATGAAGAGGCTGACAAGCTCGCCAACATCGGCTCAACCTGCGCCCCAGTGCTGCCAGGTGTGTTCCTCGAACAAATTTGTGTGCCCTCCATCAAGCGGAAATTCCGAAGGATACAACTAAAGCCGCAGGAAACTCGGGGGCTGCGCCACCCGAGAAAGCCGAGGAACACGAAGATCTCGACACGGAGGTCAAACTGGTGAGCCTCATATAGGTCATGGCGGTCAAACAGACATGGACCCAGCCATACCTCCGCTACCTGATAAGCAAGCAGCTGCCCGAGGACCCGACGGATGCCTGGCGCATAGCTCGCCGATCAAAGGCCTTCACCATCATAAACGGCGAGCTGTATAAGCGTAGCACCTCGGGTGTGCTCCAGCGGTGCATCACCAACAATGATGGAAAGATCATCCTCCTCGACATCCATGAGGGTATCTGCAGCCACCATGTAGGCAGTCGCTCCCTCGTCGCCAAAGCTCTGCGAGTTGGCTTTTACTGGCCATCAGCAATACGAGACGCCAAGGACATCATACAAATATGCAACGCTTGCCAAAGATACACCAACAGGTTGCATGCACGAGGCTCAGAGCTGCGGCCCATACCATTGGCCTGGCCCTTCGCCCAGTGAGGGCTCGACATGATTGGCAAGCTGCCAAAGTCCTCGCCAGGAGGGGACGTCTTCCTCCTGGTGGCAGTCGACAACTTCTCAAAGTGGATCGAGGCCAAACCCATCACTAACCAGTCTAGTGCCGCCGCCGTCAAGTTTTTCGAGTCCATTGTCTACAGGTTCGGAGTGCCCCGCAACATCATCACCGACAACGTCTCTAACTTCACCTCAAAGGAATTCTGAATCTTCTGCGAGAAACTCGGGATCAACCTCACATACGCCTCCATGGCGCATCCGCAGACCAATGCGCAGGTCTAAAAGGCCAACGGTCTCATCGGCAACGACATCAAGAAGCGGCTGCTACGCCCACTCGAAAGGCTTGCGGGAGCCTGGGCAGACGAGCTACCCTCTGTTACCTGGAGCCTGCGCACAATGCCAAACATCTCAACTGGCTACACGCCCTTCTTCATGGTGTACGGAGCTGAAGCCATGCTACCCGCCGTGGTACACTACAAGCCCTCGCAGGTGGTCACATACAGCTAGGCCGAATCATCTGCCGCACTCGAAGACACCGTCAACACACTGGATGAAGCTCGCGACATCGCCGTGACCCGTTCGGCGGTGTATCAACAAATTCTCTGCAACTACCATAGCTACCGGTTACGCCCAAGGTCCTTTGTCGAAGGAGACCTCGTTCTGCGACTCAAGCAGGAAGGGCACCTCAAGCTCGAATCACCTTGGGAAGGAGCATACGTAGTCACTGAAGTAATCCCAGGTGGCGCCTACCGCCTAAAGGAAGTCGAGTCGGGAGTCGAATACTCCAACCCTTGGAACGTCGCAAAACCACGACACTTCTACCTTTAATTGTCTTTTACTTTCAATAAGGCTATTCAGCCAGGCTACTCAGCCGAACACTATACCTCTACATTACGATGAATAAAAGCAAAGTCTCTTGGCCCGAAAATTTCTCTCTTACATTTACAGCACTAAAAAATACACCCGGGGGCTGCGCTTCACCATACGAATTCGTCGATTGACAACAACGCATATAACCTGAGTAGCTGACCACGTCAGTCTAACAAAAAAGACATGCACATTCAATAATCAAACAGCGTACTGCGTGCCAATACATACAACTTCACAAGGGCGTTAAACAGCCCACTCGAAAATATACAAACTTTACATTGTTTTATTTTCTACTTACAGGACTCGACAATCTTGAAGCAGGACGTTCGTCCACTCCTCGAAAAAATCTAAAATTTCTTCTGCATATTGCGCCACCGCTGCATAGTGTGGACGCATAGCCCATGCCATACCATCTGGAGGAGGAGGTTGCCTAGATGCTATCTCCCCAAGGTTGACATCACGACGGTGCAGCCGAACGAGCGACAGGGCTGCCTTCACACCCACCACCAGCTGATGGTGCACGAGCTTCTTCACGTGGCATGTATCGTGAAATTTTCCAAGCAATCCAAGGAAGATAGAAGGAGCCAAATCTAGAGGAAACATCGTGGTCCAAATTTCCGCAAGTGACGACCTTGCTCGCTTTAGCACCTGAAGTACTTGATGGACACGGTCCTGCACTGTCGCAAGAACAATCGCTCGATTGCGATCCATCCATAAGATGCCGTCGGCCTCCAACTCATGTTGTGTCAAGCAATTCATCCAAATTGAAACATGCACTTTCTCTTCCTTCGGAAGAATATTCACAAATGCACAAAGGTAGCAGGTGCCATGACATAAACATATGGCATAGTCAAAAGACAACGGCTAAGGGTGACTTACACTGGAGTTGCTCGCCAACCTGTCGAAATTCCTCAAGGAGAAATTCTTCCCTGGCAGTGGCCCGTTCGGCCTTAGACTTCCAAACATCTGCGTGACAACGGATACTAAGAACGTCTTTCTCTAGTCTTCGGATGCAATAACGCAGAAAAGGCAATTGCGATGCCTCACTCGGCGGGGGACGAGCACCAAGCAAAAGAGGAGGCATAGCCTTCGGTTCAGCACTCGAAGGACCCTAAGGTTGTACAAGCAATAGAGCATAAAAATCAAGGAATTTGGCAGCAGCCAAAAGAGGCAATTATAATTACATAACTTAACCACTACGTGGTATAGTGAAACTTGTCCAGCACAAAACATTACAGGTGCAAGGGGCAAAAACAAAATACTACTAAACTACTAGGAAGACAACCTAAGCAGCGGCATCCGGAGCAACTTTGGACTTAGAATGCCTAGCCCTGCCCGCCCGCTGCTGCTCCAGCGCGAAGGTGGCCAGGAGATCGATCAGCTTTGGACCAAAGTGCTTCAGCGGGAGGCGAAGGAAGCAAATGCTACCTGGGTGCCATCTGTCGTCGTCGGCATCCTGGGCGTGACCTGCTAAATATCCAACTGAGCGCCGGACGCCATCGCCATTGCCAGTCCCATAGCGACACACACCCCTTTCTGCGTCTGCTTATACTTCGCCGGAGCATCACCCGCTAGAGCTTCCGTGAGGGAATTGACGTCATCCATGGCGACACCCTTCGGGTTGACGTCCTTGTAGAAGCGGGCGAGGACCTCCTTGGCCTTGTCTAGTGACCCCACAACAGAAGTGCAGCGATCTACGATCGCTGCAACAACGTCTGCCAAAAGATTGCCATGCTCCAGGATGCTGCAGTCAAACGCAACACCCGTAGCATCTGCAAAATAAACAATGGAATATTCGGATGAGACAAAAGAGCGGCACATTAAGAATAGCACACTCCAAAAAGGAACATGGTGGCTTACCGGATATCATTTTGGCAGCAGCAATTAGCTTCTCCAACATGGCCTTCTCTCACGATACCATGGCAGCCGCAAGCTGCTGCTCATGGTCTTGGGCATCTTATCGCTGGCGCTGGAGGGCCTCCGCATCATCCTTTTCCTTGGTCTCCGCTTGGCCAAGACTCTTTTCGAGTGCGTTCATCTTGCGGAGAGCTTCATTGTTTTCATCTGCAACATTCAACAAGGAAAGGTCAGAACACATAAATAGAGATACCAATGAAGACAAATGGAATCTATGAACCTTGAAGCTGCTTGAGGTTGTGTTCCAAAGCAAGGTGCTGTTGAACCAGTCGATTGGCATCACGGACAAAGGGCTGCAAGGGAAGGAATACATATGATGAATAAAGGGCTCGGGGGCTCCCCCACGAGAAAAAATAACATTAGTTACGTGGGCACCCGAAGAATCCGAATATTTTATTTGCTTCTTCTGAGAAACAATCGAGCGATCCCTTGGTAATAGGGAGCCCGAATTGTCATCCTCGGAGTTGGCCACCATCTCCGGGGACGTCAAAATAGCTTTCGACTCCCCATGCATCTCTTCGTGGTCATCCTCGAAGGATTCCTCCGAGGAGTACCTCCTAATGCATACGACGAATGAAGTCAGCACAGAAGCTAACACTTAGGGTGCCAAACAACAACAAGTGGGGAGCGGAAACTTACGAGGGAATGTCGAACAAGTTGAAGACTGGCTCCTCCTTCTTCTCTTTCTTCTTCTTCTTGGCCGGCGGCTGAGGAGCCATGGCTCGAATGGGCATGGCAGGGATGGGGGAGTCCACACCCTCATACCCACCATGACGCTCGAGGGACGCAGGACCCCTCGGTGTTGGCGGCGTCGCCCGATCCAAACTCTCGCTACGAGACCTCTTTCGAGTTAACCCTTCGCTAGGCTCGGGGCTTCCGTGGAAGGAGACTGGGCAGGGGGAGCTCGGATTCAGACTCTGCGTCCACACCATCTAGCGCATCCTCAAATTGTTCAGGCATAGGAGGCTATCATGCCTGCTACCTTGAAGTTCTGCGAATCAGCAACACAAGTAAAGTTCAGTTAAAAAAGAATAGCAAGCAACGAGCACACAAAATAAAAGCATTACATGCAACTACAGGTTTCACCTGAGGGACCTCCTTCTTCGTGATGAAGGGGGAAGTCAGAGACTTCCCCGAAAGATCCTCATCGGCCTTGTGCTTCAATAGGGGTCGAAGCGCCCTGTCAAGGTCAGCCGAATACATCTCCTCCGACATAACTCTCGTACGGTCATTGGCGCAAGAGTACAAAAACATCAGATGCGCCCTCGCTTGGAGTGGCTCCACCCGACGCTTGAGGAAAGTGCGAATAATATCGAAACCATTGACCTCTTTGCCCGGAATAATCTAGAGATCCTACACTCGCTGATATAGCTTCTCTACCTCTTCGGATTCACACTCCAAAATGTCGTTCGACCATGAACGCTTTTGGGTGATCTTCTGGGTGCCCATAATGTTGGTCGTCCAGCTTGATGTCACGGATATAGAACCATTTGCACCGACACTGTTGTATGGACTCGGAGAGACAGAAGGAGAAGAACTAGACATTGGGGCGCATGGAAATCCCGCACCCACCCAGTGGGTATACACCACCGGTGCTAGATTGCCTCTTCATAGAGTAAAGTCTCTGAAAGAGGCCGAAGTGAGGTTCGATATCGATCCAGCACTCGCAAAGAGTGATAAAGCAGGTGATGTAGAGAATATAATTAGGCGACAAATGATGAACTTAAAGCCTATTGAGGAAAATAAGCCCATGAAAAAATTCGTGGGCGGGCAACGAAGGACCACGAACAACAAAAGCATAGAACATAACCCGAAACCCTTTGGGTGGGCGCGGGATTACCTCCTGATCAGGAAGAATGGCATCACCCTTGTTTTTGGAGATCAGGCCGGGCTCGTGAAGCTTGCGCAAATCTTCCTCCCTCATCTCAGTACGCCGCCATCCGCCGTCGGTGGTGCGGCGATCTTTTTGGCGGCGCCGGCAACGCATCAGCCCGCTGCAGCGGAGGAGCTCTTCTTTGACTTGCCCATCTTATTGGTGCGGTGAGCGTGACGACGCGGGCGAAGAAAGGATGCCGGAAAAATGCGGAGGATGTCCAGTGTGCAGTACAAGCACAAGCTCTGGAAGTGGCAGCAATGGATAGATGAATGCAAATGGCGAAGGGGTAAAAGCACTCCGTTTCCCCCCCACAGTATAAAAGGAGCGAGGAAGACGACGAGGAGTCATTGATGGAGAAGCCCTAGTGTGTTCCCTTCATCTAACCATACACATGTCATCACATGACCGAACCATCACGAACACGCCGCCCACTACGCACGGGAATCAAGGAGACGCCATAATTTTCACCCATGTTGCGCGTTACTAGTCAAATTCACGTCAGAAGGTGGGACCCACGATCGTCCCGTCGCATCGTCTCTGCTGCCACAGATGTTTGAGCTCGCCAAGCGTCAGAAATGACGTCATCAAAAGAAATGCCAACAACGGTTAGAAATTTTCGATTGAACAAAAAGTACTTAATCGATTCTACAACTCAACCAACTACACGGGGGATACTCCTATCAGGAGCGCTGGCCGCGCACCTGAGAAATTACAATTGTGAAAATGCCTCGAAGAAATCTTCGAGTCCTACGTTGAGTCTGCGACTCTACTACGGACTTGGGGTCTACTCCCATAGGGAGCACTGGTTGTGCAGTCGAAAAAACATTAACATGGATGACGTCCGCATAAATAAAGTCTCCGATCGAGTCTAAGACTCGAACAGACACTCGGGGGCCACTCCCATAGGGAGCGTTGGTCGCGCACCCTATGAGTTATCGAATAATATCCTTCGGATCATGTATGACAAAAATATTTTCGGCAACTTTGCCCAAAGTAACGCTAAGTGAGAAGCAATCTTCTTTGTCACCCCGAAACACTTCCGTGGTGATAAACCTTCAGATGATGTGTCTATGACGCAAAGATAAGTCCTACAGACATCATCTGATGGGCTGGTAATGCACCTGACTGCGCTCTGCCAGTAACATACCGTGTCAGCAGGTACGATGAAAAATCCCGACGGACGCGCTGGGTGCATAACTTAAAAACACTGGAATTCGACTCCTGTAAGACCTTGACGGCCTGAGTCGAATTACGCCACCATTGTTCCGGATTCGAGTCCGGGAACTCGAGTCTAAAGAAGTGATACGTCGGAAACGTATCTATAATTTTTGATGCTCCACGCTTGTTTACTATCTACTTTGCTTTACTTTGTCCACACTTTGAAGTCTTTTTATATGTTTTTTGGTACTAACCTATTAACAAGTTGCCATAGTGTCAGTTGCCTGTTTTCTTCTGTTTTTGGTTCAAGAAAAGCAGAAAATCAATATTCTCGGAATTGGACGGGATAAAAGCCAAAGTCAATATTTTACCGTGGGCAACACGAAGCCAGAATAGGAGACAGAGGAGGCTCACCAGGGGCCACACCCCCTGGCCGCGCGGGTGGGCCCACCCCGCGCCTGGGGGGTGCAGTCGCCCTGGTGGCCCCCTGCCTCGCATCTTCGCCTATAAAGCCCCCCCGATGCCAAAACCCTAAACACCCGATAAATATTCCACAAAACCGTCTATAGCCGCCGCCACCATCGTCCCTAGATCGGGGGGGTCTGAAGCTCTTTCCGGCACCCTGCCTGAGGGGAGATCATCCCGGAGGCCTTCTTCTTCATCATGCCAGCCTTTGGTATGAAGAGTGAGTAGTTCCACCTTGGACTACAGGTCCATGCAGTAGCTAGATGGTTGTATCTCCTCCTTGTGCTTTCATGTATAGATCTTGTGAGCTCTGTTCATGATCAAGATCTAATCTATTTGTAATCATGCATGTTGTGTTTGCGGGGATCCGATGGATATTGAGATTACTATGTGAGATTGATTAATGGTTTTGTCTTATTGATTCTATCATGTATGTGTTGTTTGTGATCTTGCATGCTCTCCATTGTTAGTAGCTATCTTGGCCAAGTAGTTGCTAGTGACTCCAAGAGGGGGTATTTATGCTCGATAGTGGGTTCATGCCTCTAGTTTCCAAGGGAAGTGACAGAAATCTCTTCGGTTGTAGATGTGCTGTTGCCACTAGGGAGAAAACAACGGTCTCTTGTTCATGGAACAAGTGGATTGTTTACCTTACACACTTTTCTTAAAGCAGTTGTCTGTTGCTTGCAACTTAATACTGGAGGGGGTTCAGATGATAACCTGAAGGTGGACTTCTAGTCATAGATGCAGTTGGATGGCGGTCTATGTATATTGTTGTATTGCCCAATCGAATCGCATATAGGATCTTTGTGTCTAGTATTGCATTGTTATGCCTTGCTCGGTCCTATCAATTGCCCTGCTGTAATTTGTTTACCCAGCATGTCATGTTTGTTTATCTAAGGAGAACACCTCTAGTGAACTATGGACCCCGGTCCAATCTTTACCATTGATACATCTTCCATTGTTACTGTTTACTTGCTGCAAACCATCATGACCTTCCACACCATACAGTTAATCCTTTGTTACAGCAATCAGTGAGATTGACAACCTCACTGTTCGTTGGGGCAAAGTCTTGAGTTTATGTTGTGCAGGTTTCCATGTTGCTTGCAACACCTTTGAGACGTTTCCTTCCTCCTACTGGTTCGATAACCTTGGTTTCTTACTGAGGGAAAACTTGCTGCTATGCTGCTTCACACCTTGCTCTTGGGGTTTCCCGACGAAGTGCTTCCCGGCACCATCAAGCTTTTCTGGCGCCGTTGTCAGGGAGGCTAAGGACGTCTTCACAAGGGGGGTCCTCCTCAACCTTTCTCTTTACTTTGTTTTTAGTTTGCTTAGTTTCTTTTGCTTGGTTTTGTTTGCCTCTTTTTATCAAAAAAGTAAAATAAATTAGTCTCGTTTGGTTTGCTTTCTCTTATCAAAAACACCAAAAAATTAGTTCCTGCCCTAGTTGCTACCATGTCTGGTTTTGGTCCTATCTCTTTGACACCTATGGAATATATCTTTGCTTTCAAGCAAAAAGGTGAAGACAGTTTTAAAGAAGCTTGGTCTAGAATCTCTGCTTTACAAAGGGAAACTGATCCTAAGATGAGTCTTAGCTTGGTTATTAATAGTTTCTACCACGGTATTGCTCTTTGTTATAGATATGCCTTGGATGCTGTGGTTGAGAAGGATATTTTTCTATGTACTGAGGATGAAGCTTTTAATGCAATAAAGAAATTGATTATGATTTATAATACTCCTGGCAAGTCTGATTCCTCTTTCATAGATATTTTTGCTAGGTTGAACACTCTTGAGTCCAGTACTGCTGCTTTGAACAGTTGGTATCACACACTTAGGGAGTACCATAATTATGATCCATTGAATTCTGAGCCTTCAAAGTGGTTTCCCACAATCAAAGTCACTATAAATAGTGCAACTTTTGATGCTCGCTGTGATATCATGTCTGAATTTTGCCTTATGCCTAAAGATATTTGAGTCTTTGGGGAATTTCTAAAGGAGGAGAAGAAATTTCTCTTACCAATAATGCCACTTTATTACCCATTGGAATAGTTTAAGGTGTGTTTACAAAAATCTCAGGAAAAATGGTGTCTACTGATTATCTTATTATTGAATGTGTAGGCAAAGGACATATTACACTTGGAAGATCCCTACTGAAACACCTTGGAGCAATAATAGATGTGGGAAAAGGCATTATGCATTTTTCTCCTCCAGTAAGCAATCATATTTTCCCTAAAGAAAAGAAGAAAGGTAAGAAAGGTAGGAGCAAGAGGGGTAATGCTTCCTCATTTGAAAATACTTGATTTCTTGTTTCTTGTGCCTAACTTAAAGGCGTTAAAGAAAAGTACTTTTTGGAAGATAACCCAAGAGTTTCCTTGAGTCTTGAAAGTTATTACTTCAGTAATGACCTATCCTTATCCTTTTTGTTTGCTTTCTGTGCCAAGAAAGACCTCTAATGAGAGGGAAGTAAGATTTGGGGAGTTGCTGTTCCGAAATAGATTTCGGTCCTCCACCATAAAATTTCGTGAGGAGCCTCTGTAAGTCGGATTAAGCTGAAAATTTACGAATAAATCACCCAGTATGTTAGCTAACTTTCTTTAGTTCAACAATTTTTGATTTGAGCAACACAAGATTTTCGAAATAATCGGTTTCTACCTGCTGGTCTGTTTTGACAGATTTCTGCCATTATTGGCATTTGCTTCGTATTAATTCCTTTTTGAGTTCTCTCTTGGGGAATTGAGTTTTTTGAAGGAGTTGCTACAGTATCTTGTGTTTTTAGTGAAAAGTTTTGCTGTTCTAAAGCTAAACCCAAAGGTCTATTATCTTTTGAATACACTAATATTGCTAATAAAGATTGTGTGAAGTTTTGTATGAAGGAAAATTTTCAGGTGTAGAGAGAGAATGATGTAATGAGATGAAGAATGGACAAAAGCTCAAGCTTGGGGATGTCACCCCGGTGTCACCCCAAGAAATATCCAAGAGGTACAAGCATCAAAGCTTGGGGCGGCCCAAGGCATCCCCTTCTTCATCAATAAAAAGCTCAGGTCTTTCTAGACACTTCATTTTTATTGTTTCATGCACTGTTGTGTTGTTCTTGGAGCGTCTTAGTTTTCATTTGGTTTGCTTAGTTTGTTTAGTTTGCTTGAATAAAGTAGTTTGGACCCCCGTTCTCGCTGTGTTGTTTCAAATAAGTCAATTGGTGTTGGAAAGGAGTAGAGAGTTCTTGCTTGAAAGTGCAAGAGGAGCTTGCATTCACTTTGACTTAGACTTTAGCATGACATGCTAGGTGTTGTTTTGACCTTATGCTTAGTGATTATTGCTGTAGCATTCCTTGTTCCAAACAATTAGGATTGCTTAGTGTGCCTTGAAAGAATCATGCGTTGTTTTAGCATACAAAAGCATAGTATTGTGGTATTCTCCTTTGATGCTTTGTTTGGGTTGACTTGGCACATGCTCACGCCATGTTATGACTATGAACTAGTCACCATAGCCTCTATGATCATTTAGTCCTTGAATTGTAGTACCACTCTATGCTTTGATTAGTAATGTTTTGTCGCTCTGCATGATTATGGACATTATTGCTCTCTTAGTTGGTTGCTCACAGTCTTTTGCTAGCCTCCACTTGTATGAGTAAGATCTACTCATGTTTCTAACTCCCAAGAAACCAAGTTATAACAAAGTGTCCACTATAAATTCTTATGCATGGTGTGTTACACGATTCCAAGTATATTCTTGTTTTCAGCTATCTTCCAATTAAAAAACATTTTGTTATGTGAAAAATTAGTGATTAAAGCTCTCACAAACTTGATGGCACACTTTATATTCCTTGCCCCTAATAAAATTGAACCATTGTGTCATCTATGTTGTATATGCCTGCACTTATACGTTGGAATTAGCAGAACCGTGCTGTCACGGGGAACATTTTCAACATTGCACTTGTACTTTGTACACAGTTGATATCATGCTCTTTTGTCTATGGATGTCGCCAGTGTGAAATAAAGAGGGAGCTTGTAAGTCCATGGAGTTATGTATTTTGTGTTAGATAAACACCTAGGCCGCTAGCCTAAGCCATGCCTAATCATGGTGGAAACTTGCAGCATCACCATAATGAGCATTTTGTGAAGCATCCTCAATAAAAATCTATGAACATAGCAAATAAAAAGATCGCTGATATGCTCATTGTCTGCTTGCCTTGTCATTTTGGTTATGGGATGGATCATGTACCATGTGCAAGGGGTACCCCATTGGCGGTTGTCTATGATACACATGTACTTACTATGACAAGAACTTACAGGTGACCAAAGTTGAGTAGCATGTGGTGCGGCCCTCGTATTCAAGGGACATGAGATTGCCAACTTATACTTTGTCAAGCATATACTCCATCTTTGTTCACTCTAACCTTAATCACTTCAAGATGCTTATGATAGGTCCAATGAGGGCTGAGAGCTAACAAGTACCATAATTGTTGGAAGCTCTTTGTAGAGGGAGTACAACCAACCATTATTAACATAAGGTGGTGTCCCCTGTGTTTACAATGCTAGTCCCTGGATCAATAGCTAGCATCCACAGTTTAGATGTAATATCAAGAAACAAGGGTCATAATATAACTTTATAACCAGGAATAACATAATTTTATTACATCTTTTCATAGCTCATTTGGCTATTAAAATACATTGCAGCAGAATAACTATAAGCATGGGGTCCTTCATCTTCAAAGTGCCACAGGCAGATGTTGGTTGTAGACTTTGTAATCCTAATCAATCAATCTTCACTAAAAATCAATCAAACCTGCAACATTACAAGTTACAGCCACAAGGGTCAATACATTTGATTTGTATTGGCAAGTTCACTATTATGTTGAATATAAGTGGATCCTATCATTACATGCATATTTGGCTAAGTAGAGTTTTAGGCTTATTTGCATAAAGCAATATTTTATCCTGTATTTTCAAAATGGTTTTGGTCCTTTGTCAAATCTTTGAAATCTTCTTGGTAATGCCCAAGTGTTTAAGTTATTATCAAAATCTCCTTGAACTCCTTGGTAACCCCAAGTGTTCAAGTCTTCAACAAAATCTCTTGAGTTCCTTGGTAACCCCAAGTACATCAAGTTTTAACCAAATCTCTTGAGCTCCTTGGTAACCCCAAGTGCATCAAGTTTTATCAAATCTCTTGAGCTCCTTGGTACCCCCAAGTGCATCAAGTTTTTGTTTTTAGAAATTGGAATGTCGAGATCTCCCATAGTTCAAACTTTAGTTGCTCAGTATTGTCCATAACCGGGGACACGGCTAAGTACTTAGATTTTATTATCTTCTGCAGAAGTTGCACACTTTATCCACATGTCACAATCCCATCTTGTTGCCACCAGTGGCCACTGGATAAGTGCTCACCAAAATGGAGCACTGGAAGATTGAGAATGTGACGAAGTCTTTCCAAGAGGTCCTCCCATACACCATTGCTAGCTTGTCTTCAGCACCCATGTAGGATTCCAGGTCCTCATGTCCAGTTAACTGAAGACAATGTATGGGTCTTCCTAATGTAGTTGACTAAGCCAGAGCCATAATAGCATGTGGTTGCACACGAAAGCCACAATTGGAGAAACATGTTCAATCTCTAAGTTTCCTGGGTGGTTTCCTTTGGAGCACAACACAAAGAGATTGCCATAGACATGGTTCCTTTTGTTGCCACCTTCTCCAAAACTCAAAGTATCCTTGGCCACCCAGGTGGTTCATTGAGTCCTTGTTTTATTATATGAAAACACAAGTCCTTTTCTAAACTTCATAAAATCTCAACATGTATCTCTTTTCAAACTATAGCATGGCTAAGCATGTAAATACTACATGGTTTTCACTAAGTAATGTATAGGGTATCCTATTAGGATTTAGCATAGCATAAGTATAAAATTATTTTCATGCATGTTTCAAAATCCACTAAGTATAATGAAAATAGTAGGACTTTTGATGATAGTGTAACTTGCCTTTTGGTAGGGAATGTTGGTTCACTCCTTGATCTTGCTAGTCTCACAATTTCTAACTTCACTACAATCAATCAAGCAAATACAACATCAACTTAGCATTCCAAACCAAAGTCAACAAACATAACACACACCTAAATTCAATGGATTCTATGTCATGCATGGGAGCATGCACAAGATAGTTTTATTTGCAAAGATGGTCTCCACTAGGCTTCTAAACTTGGTAAGGCTCAAGGTGGTCATTTTCCAAAGTGGCAAAGTCATTTGCAAAAGGGTTTTGCCCAAAAACTATTTTTAAATCCATTCATCATTTTATGTGGTGAGAAAATATTTTTATCAAGCAACAACTTTGAGTGGATCACCAAATAAGTTGTTGTTTCTCAAAACTTGGTGTTTAGGGTTAGTAGATTTGGTCCAAAACATTTTCCCAAAGTTTTTACTCAAAATCATTTTCATGGCAAAAACCATTATTTTCATTTGGCTAGAAATGGGCTAAGTCAAATAATCCATCCTAAATTTTACCAATTTCATTTTCAAAACCATGGGTTGGTTCCTAGGGTCAGTAAGTTCACAACAAACCATTTTGCAAAGGTTTTAACCCTAAAAACATTTTTGAACAATTTTTCTAATCTAAACAAGCATACAAATGTTTCTGCAAAAACAAACAATCTAACAGTTACTATTTACTAAACCAATGGCATGGTTGTCTAGGGCTTGTTCCACTGATTCCAATGATATCAAATTTGCAATTTTTGGACGTGTGGATTAAAAGTTACAAAGGTTTGAAATTCACATCCTATTCTGATTTCAATTCTGTTTTTAAACAAAACTGGTGACACGCGTCACTGTCTAATTGGACGGTACCGGTTCGGGTGGATCGCGTGCTGTAGACCGTAGGATCTAATTTAGATCGAGCGACGCAGAGGCATACGATACCTGTTCGCTTATATTCTATCACAGCCATACGACCTAGATCTAACGGACCTAAACAACAGGCCATTAACTAGCGGCGCTGCGCGGCGGTGGACGGCGGCGATGGTCAGGCAGCGGGCTAGCGGCTGTTCTAGGTAGCAATGAAGACAGAGGGGGTGCTCACCGTGTTCGCGAGGACGAGGTGGTGCTCGACGTGTGGTCGACGTGGCAAGGGGCGCACGGGGTCAGGTGGAATCGTTCACCGGAGTTGGGAACGGCGTCGGGTGGCTCTGGTCCTGGTCGGAGTCGACGTTGCAGATCGCCCTAAGGCAAGACAGGAGCATGGTTAGGTGCGCAAGACCAAGGCGAAGATGCTCGTATGATCGAGAAGCAGAGGGGCGGTTGGATTTCACCTGGAAAACTCGTCGGAGTAGGAGGCAGACGCGGCGGCGCTCAGAGCTTGTCGAAAACGGCTTTCTGGGGCGCCCGCGGTTGAACGGAGGGTACTGGGAGATGCGCCAGGGAGTGGTGAGTGTGCTCGTGTGCTTGTGGAGGCAGGAGGTGGCGAGTACTGGCCGGAATTGGTCGGAGACGGTGGTCGGACCGAAGGTGGTGTGGCGAGAAATGGGGCAACCTGGGGGCGCATCGAGGTGGGGCGTCAGAGGGGAAGGGAGGAGAAGACGCTGGTGTTTTAACGTGCATGGTCAAGGCGAGTAATGGTGGCCGCGTTAAGACGAATTAGTGCCGCGGAATCACTGTAGGAAACGGCGACGGGGGAGGGAGAAGAAGTCGCGCGGGTGAGGAGGATGAACAGGAAGGTGGGGTCGGCTGCTCAGTGAGAAAAGAAATGAGGGGAAGGGTCCACCAGTCAGTCTCTTTGTGGGTCTGGGAGTGAGTGGAAAATGTTTCGTCGCGGGAGAGGGAAGCAGGGCTAGTACTGGGCTGCTGGGTTGGGCTGAGTCCAATTCCATTTTTTTTCTGAATCCTTTTTCTTTTTCTATTTCCTATTTCTGTTTTGAAATTTCAAACATCCAAACAATGTTCAAATCAATTCAAACAATCACCAAACTTTGCAACTATGAATTTGGTTCTGTTCAGTAACATAAACCAAAATTCCAAAAACCAAAATAATAATTTTTAATTTGGGGTCCATTATTAATTAAATAAACAGACCTTGTTTAATGAATCAATTAGGATTTGTTTTGTTTAAATACTCCTTTTGAAATCTAATTATTTTCAAAACCAAATCAGTAGGTTTTGTTTGAGAATATAAAATACTTGGAAAACTTATTTTAAATAAATAAGTTTTGATGTTTTGGAATAGTAAAACCTTTATTAATAAATCTTGGATATTAAATCCTTATTAATTTTATTTAATAAACCTTTACTATTTTTATCAAAACAAAGCATTTTATTTCATAAGATTTGGCCATGGTTTAATTTGGCTTTATAAAATAATCTTTATTTATAAAACTTCTATTTCATTTGAAAACCAAATTCTTTTATTTAAAAGATCCAAAAATAGTAATTTTAAATATTTTTTATTTTCCTTTAATAAATGTTATATCTTTTTAAATCCCTTTAGGATTTTATTTGATCCAACTTGGTTTGAAGTTCCAATTGGATTCAAAAAGTTTCTTCTGGCCCTGAAAATCAAACAAAGTTTTTATTTTATTCATTTATTTTTCACATTACAAGATTTGGAAAATCTTGGGATGTGACACTCTTTTTGAAACTTGAAATCCCTGCTTCCCTTTATGAAGGGACTTTCGTCCACTATTATATTCAGTCTCCACCTTCTACCTTTAGGCACCATTAACAGAGCATAGTTGACATTCTTAGTTCTATGTGCAGTGTCCCAAAACTTATTGATTGATGCATATTGATAATATTTCTTGTTCTTGTGCTACTTATATCTAGTCACTCTTATGAACTTTGAAGGTGTCCTATGTATCTATTTGCTACTCCATCAGGGACAAGCTGAATGCCACTATGCCATGTTTTCTGTATGTGAAACAAACGAACGTTTTTCAATGCATGTTATTCATGATCTTTATTTGTAGCCTTTCATGTTGCATGCATAGTTACTATGTCCTATTGTTAGAACTCCATCTTTCATGCACATGTTTAGATTTCTTTGATACCAGCTTTCAATGCTTGCAAATGGTTTGATCTTGGTTTTGATGGTGCATGTCACCTAAAAAATTATTCTTTTATCACTCACCTACTCGAGGACGAGCAGGAGTTAAGCTTGGGGATGCTTGATACGTCAGAAACGTATCTATAATTTTTGATGCTCCATGCTTGTTTACTATCTACTTGCTTTTTTTTGTCCACACTTTTAGGTGTTTTTATATGTTTTCTGGTACTAACCTATTAACAAGTTGCCATAGTGCTAGTTGCCTATTTTCTTCTATTTTTGGTTCCAGAAAGGCAGAAAATCAATATTCTCGGAATTGTACGGGACAAAAGCCAAAGGCAATATTTTACCGTGGGTAACATGAAGCCAGAATACGAGACGGAGGAGGCTCACCAGGGGGCCACACACCCTGGCCGCGCGGGTGGGCCCACCCCGCGCCTGGGGGGTGCAGTCGCCCTCGCGGGCCCCCTGCCTCGCCTCTTCGCCTATAAAGTCCCCCTGATACCAAAACCCTAAACACCCGATAAATATTCCATGAAACCATCTGTAGCCGCCGCCACCATCATCCCTAGATCGGCGGGGATCTGAAGCTCTTTCCGGCACCCTGCCAGAGGGGAGATCATCCCGGAGGCCATCTTCTTCATCATGCCAGCCTCCGGTATGAAGCGTGAGTAGTTCCACCTTGGACTACGGGTCCATGTAGTAGCTAGATGGTTGTATCTCCTTGTGCTTTCATGTATAGATCTTGTGAGCTCCGTTCATGATCAAGATCTAATCTATTTGTAATCATGCATGTTGTGTTTGCGGGGATCCGATGGATATTGAGATTAATATGTCAGATTGATTAATGGTTTTGTCTTATTGATTCTACCATGTCTATGTTGTTTGTGATCTTGCATGTTCTCCGTTGTTAGTAGCTATCTTGGCCAAGTAGTTTCTAGTGACTCCAAGAGGGGGTATTTATGCTCGATAGTGGGTTCATGCCTCTAGTTTCCAAGGGAAGTGACAAAAATCTATTCAGTTCTAGATGTGCTGTTTCCACTAGGGATAAAACAATGGTCTCTTGTTCATGGAACAAGTGGATTGTTTACCTTACACACTTTGCTTAAAGCAGTTGTCTGTTGCTTGCAACTTAATACTGGAGGGGGTTCGGATGATAACCTGAAGGTGGACTTCTAGTCATAGATGCAGTTGGATGGCGGTCTATGTATATTGTTGTATTGCCCAATCGAATCGCATATAGGATATTTGTGTCTAGTATTGCATTGTTATGCCTTGCTCAGTCCTGTCAATTGCCCTGTTGTAATTTGTTTACCCAGCATGTCATGTTTGTTTATCTAAGGAGAACACCTCAAGTGAACTATGGACCCCGGTCCAATCTTTACCATTGATACATATTCCACTATTACTGTTTACTTGCTGCAAACCATCATTACCTTCCACACCATATAGTTAATCCTTTGTTATAGCAACCGGTGAGATTTACAACCTCACTGTTCGTTGGGGCAAAGTCTTGAGTTTGTGTTGTGCAGGTTTCCATGTTGCTTGCAACACCTTTGAGACGTTTCCTTCCTCCTACTGGTTCGATAACCTTTGGTCCAATCTTTACCATTGATACATCTTCCACTGTTACTATTTACTTGCTGCAAACCATCATCACCTTCCACACCATACAGTTAATCCTTGGTTACAGCAACCGGTGAGATTGACAACCTCACTGTTTATTGGGGCAAAGTCTTGAGTTTGTGTTGTGCAGGTTTCCATGTTGCTTGCAACACCTTTGTGACGTTTCCTTCCTCCTACTGGTTCGATAACCTTGGTTTCTTACTGAGGGAAAACTTGTTAATGTGCTGATTCAGACCTTTCGCTTGGGGTTTCCCGACGAAGTGTTTCCCAGCACCATCAAGAAGATCATGTTGTTTTGTCATATGACATTTAACTGACCCTGATTTTTCGGGTGATTCAGACACACGTATCAACAATCACTATGAACTAACATACTTATTCGAAAGACATGTTCGAATGAGAAGCACCTGAAATAAAGTCTCTAGTCAAATCTGCTACTCGACTAAACACTCGGGGGCTACTAACATGGATATACCCTACGGGTGTCCCACATTGGTATACCCGGTCAAGCCCAGGGAAGGCCCACATGAATACTTGATATCCAAGGAAGCTCCAGGTAGCCCAAGCCCAATAGAAGCTCGACTCCTTGGAGAACATGGTCAAGTTGTAGATAGAATATTTAAGGGTGAAACCCTAACTTGTAACTGACTCGACCTACCCCCAGGACAGGCCTATCTATATAAAGGCCAACAGGGAACGGCGAGGAGGATCTCTCCAACTCATACACACACCTCACGCCACATCGCATCTACGCACCCCCTGTATCCTTCGGTTCCGCCGTAATCAAGAACAGACAAGCATGAGTAGGGTTTTCCATCCGGGGGCTTAAACCTGGGTAAACCTCGTGTCCCCTTTCTACGTGTCTATTAACCGTCTCGCGATCTCCAGCATCCCCATATTCTCCAAAACCCAAGTCCATAACAATGGGCATTGACGACTCGAACCCTCGTCACTCACAAAGAGACAACTTCTCAGTAGAGGATAAAGGAGTAAGGCATGGTGTGCACTGTCTCATACCAACTTTCGTAAGAAAATTAGTAGCATATTTTTCCCGTGTAAGAATTAATCCATCATTCACCTTTTTCACCTAAATACCCAATAAGAAGTGTAGGTACCCCAAATCCGTGAGAGCAAACTCATCCTTGAGATCACGTAGTAGAAAAGAGATGGCATGATCAGATGAGCTAGTGACTATAATATCATCAACATTGATTAATACAAACATCATGATACCTGACTTTTTGTAAAGAAAAAGTGAGGTGTCAGCTATAGAGGGAACAAAACCAAGTGCTTGTAACTTTGTAATTAGCTTGGAATACCATGCCCGAGGGGCTTGTTTGAGACCATAAAGAGATTTATCAAGTTTGCATATAAAGTGTGGAGTTTTGGAGTCTTCAAAACCCGATGGTTGTTTCATATAGACCTCCTCTTTCAGAACACCATGAAGAAACACGTTCTTGACATATAGCTGCCTCAAATTCCAGCCTCTAAAAATAGCTACAGACAGAACAAGTCTGATGGTAGATGCCTTGGCAACAAGGCTGGACTTATCCTCATAACCAATGCCATATCTTTGTTTGAAGCCTTTTGCAACCAGACGGGCCTTGTACCTATCAACTGTACCATCTTCATTTCTCTTGACATAATACACCCATTTGTAGTCAATGATATTCTTGGTAGAGTTTGGAGGAACAAGCCTCCAAGTTTTGTTCTGTATAAGAGCCTGATACTCTTCTCTCACAGCCTTGTGCTAGCGATCATCTGAAAGAGCTTCTGATAGTGTGCATGGTTCCTGTGGACATAAACACGCCATAGCGAATAGTACCATCAGTGTACTGTTTAGGATTTCTAATACATTTTTGAAGCCATGTACAAGGTTCCATCACGGGTGCTTGCACAACAGACGGTGGTGGAGAGGCAATCATAGAAAATCCTGGACTACCAGATTCATCGCTATCAACAGTAGTATCAACACTGGTTTTAGCAGTATTGTGATCTGAATGTACCTCGCTGTCATCAATGCTGTCAGAGTCGCTGTCGGCTTCTGTATGAGCATGTTGCGTTGGCTGCATGTCACCGCATGTGGTGTTGCTTGCTCCAGCTGGGGACCACTGCAGAATCGTGCGGTCGGGTGGCGCTAGGGTGTTGTCGGGTGGCACTAGGACCACAACAGAGTAGGGACAGGAGATAGCGCGGGGCGGGAGTGCACACGACTGGCTGTACGCACTCCAGGTGCAGAATCTCCCTCGGGATCTGGTTGCACACGATCCGACGGGGATACCGGATCAACATTTTCTCTAGACCAGTGTTGTCAGTTTATGGCACTATTTCTTCACTATTTAGGTTCATTTCTTCACCATTTGGATTCAAATCTCTTCATGTGTGTCAGTATTATCTACAACCACAACACGATCTACAGTAACCTAGTCATGATTGGTGACATTTGGTATAGCATGCAAATTTATATGGTCATCAATGCGTGTCTCCCCATTGTTTGTAGATAGTAAGAGAATGTATTTTTAAGATGATACCCAGCTTTTGGATATAGATTAGCAAAAGGAAAAACATTCTCATCAAACACCACATCTCTAAGATATAAACACAACCAATTTTGATGTCAAGGAATTTAACACCTTTGTGACGAGGGCTGTAGTGGAGAAATACACACTTGGTGGAACGAAAGGCAAGTTTCCTCAGTTGTAGGGACGAAGATTAGGCCACCAAGCATAACCAAAGACTCAAAGAGACTCATAGTTAGGATTTATATGAAGGATACGCTCAACATGAGTATCAAAATTAATCACCTTGCTATGAAGTAAGTTGATGAGAAAAGTGGCAGTAAGAAAGGCTTCATCCCAAAACTCGAGTGGGATAGATGCATTTGCAAGGAGAGAAAGACCTACTTCAACAATGTGACAATGTTTGCGTTCTACTGAACCATTCTGTTGATGTGCATGTGGAAAAAAAACATGGTGAGTGATGCCCACTTTTTGAAAGAATCTATGGAGTATTTCATATTCACCACCCAATCAGTTTGCATAGTAATGATTTTTGTATCAAACTTTTGCTCAACAAGTTGCTAGAAGTTAAGAAAAACTTGATAAACCTTAGAACGGTTCTTAAGCAAATATATCCATGTAAATTTACTATAATTATCAATAAATCCTACATAATATGAATGTTTGCAAACAGAGAAAGGTGCTAGCCCCCATACATTAGAAAAAACTTGCTCCAAAGGAATAATAGATACACTAGTAGAGACAGGGTATGGAAACTGATGACTCTTAGCTAGTTGAGAAGAATCATAGATGTATGGGTTTATTTTAGGTGAATGAGGGATGTGATGTTTCCTATGAATTTGTTGCACCAAAAACAGCGGCGAGGCTCTCGGTAGGGCGAGGTATGACGCCCGTCCTACCTTGAGTCCCAATGAAAAAAAGTTATATGTAGGAAGAAGCGAGTGTACGTATCCTAATCCTACATCAATCGATCTAATCTCCCATATTTGTTTTCTTGGGAATCATAATGATCGATTGAGACTAAGGAATCTGGCCTATTACACCATGTAGTTTTCGGCCTACCATGTATGGTTGAGACAGGACTGCTCTAAACTCTTAACCACTTGCGCTCGCCTCCCCTCGTGATCATGCGACCGAGCGAGTGGATAACCCGGAGTCCTGGTTCTTGGATGATCTCTCGTTCAACTCAAGAGGCTAGAGGCGGTGCTCAAGGCGCCCAATCACCGATCATCTAGGTGCCCAATCTCTGCAGGAAGGAACGGCTTAGCCTCTGTAGGTATGCCACTCGCCTATTGTGGAATGGGGGACTTTTCAATCTCAAGTTCTCTAGAATCTAGCAAGTCAACAACAATCGGCAGCAACACAACAGGCAGAGCCGCTAGATCGAGCATGAACAGAATGGGGAAGGGGCCAGCAAAGGGGGGAAAGGTGCTAGAAAACTTTGCATTTGGTGGATTTTGTAAATTTTGCATGCAGTACAGTTGTGCCATTGCTTGGTACTTTTAGACGACATTAAAGCTTCACTATTGTAAGTTATAGGTTATACTTTTATTTAAATAAGTTTCAATTACCATTATACCAAGTGACTGTGCTTAAGATCATATAAAGGATTCATGTATCTATAAAATTTCATTTTTTGCCTTGATGTTTTTCTGCTTTAGAGTTCGCCCGACCTCCAATTTGTTTTGTCCTTCACCATTGACCACAAAATAGGATTGATGTCCTAAATGGTGATGCCATGTAGAGGATGACGGCTTTATTGTGGCGAAGGATTGATTTGGAAGACCCGGTAGACAGTGGCACTAGCGGGTAGAGACCATCATGACATGGACCCTTAAAAAGAATTATCCTTGTGGCCTGATCCTTAATCAAGAAAAAGTATGGGTGAAATTCAAGGAAGACATCATTATCTAGTGTATGTTTATGTAATGAGAGAAGATTTTTGGAAGCATCTAGCACATGAAGAATATTTTTAAGATGTAAAGAACCATGAGGAGTGTGCAACGTTGAATGACCAATATGAGAAATTTGCATACCTTTACCATTTTCCATGTGAACTTGGTCATGTCCTATGTATTTTTCCTGGATAGAGAGCTTGCTCATCTCATTTGCAACATGATTTGTATAACTAGTATCAAAGTACCAGTTTGTGTCAACCCCATAAGAAATCATGTTGGCACCTTTCTCACCATGATCACTGTCATCATGGCGATCACGTTATCATGACGATAGTCACGGTTACCCTGGAACCTCCACCAACATCATTGGCAGGGTGACCATGAATCTTGCATATCTGACAAGCGACATTAACATACGGAGTGGGGGCACATCCACGACGATGCCCATCATCTCGGCTCCCACCATCATCATGACCTCGGCCACCATCATCATCATGATGACGAGGGTGATCATCATAGCCACCACGACGGACACAGTCATCCTAGAGAACACGATCATGATAACCATGGTAGTCATCCTCCTGATAGCCATGGGGATCCTCTTGATAGCCACGACCCTCATGGCGCACTCGTGCGGGTGGAGCACCACCACATTGTGCCATGTTGGCGGAGGAAACACAACACTTCTCCACCGCCATCCATCTTGTGAAGTTGATCAAACGATTGCACCTGGCTAAATAGATCATTGAGAGTATTATTGGGGTTGGCATTACTAGCAGCTTTCATGAGTATTGTAAGGATCACCAAGACCATTCAATATGGACCAAATCAGATCATCATCATCAAGCGGCTTGCCAGCAGTAGAAAGCTTAGAGGATATGTCTTTAATCTTGGCAAAATCATTTTCAGCTGAGATATCACCTTTCTTCATGTCATTTAGGGCAGATCTAAACTATTTGGTCAAGAGCGTTATGGGGTCGTGGTGAGAGACCAATGACAAGAGACAGGATATCTGGGGGAACACAGTTGAGAATATACCGTAGAACTTGTTGATCACGAGGAATCCAGGAGGCATATTTGGAGTTTTCAATTTTTTGTTTCTTCCCATTGGTGTCTTCAACTTCAATCTCCTCAACCGGTGCATCCTCTAGTCCCTTCACCAGATTAAACACATGAGCTCCACAAAGGGCTAGAATAATGAGAGCCTTCCAGATTAATCCATTGTCACGAGTGAGCAGCTGAGAGGGCGGCGCACCAAGGGCAGTGATGTCTACGCAAGATTCTATTCTTGTAGACAGTGTTGGGCCTCCAAGTGCAGAGGTTTGTAGAACATCAGCAAGTTTCCCTTAAGTGGATTACCCAAGGTTTATCGAAATCAGGGAAGAAGTGGTCAAAGGTATCCCTCTCAAGCAACCCTGCAATCAAGATACAAGAAGTTTCTTGTGTCCCCAACACACCCAATACACTTGTCAGGTGTATAGGTGTACTAGTTCGGCAAGAGATAGTGAAATATGAGTAATGTGGATGATTATAAGTGGTAATTGCAATCTGAAATAAAGATGGCAACAAGAAAACATGTAGCAGGACTGATTGTAAACGGTGTTTCAATGCTTAGAAACAAGGCCTAGGGATCATACTTTCATTAGTGGACACTCTCATATAAATATCTTCTCTTCATTATGCTACTCTGAACTACTCTCCGGTTGGACGATGTAGGGCTATAATAGCACACCTTAAAGTTCACATTCCCCATCTAGATAACCCAATTGTCACCTCGAGCACTAGATGGTTCCAAAAAACACCACAAACTCATAGAGACATCCAACTCAAATTCTAAATCATGGTAAGTATTTCTGTATACTTTAGCCTAAGTGCCACACGATGTGCACACTATCAACTTCACACACGTGGGGATAAGAAGAGATTAATTAAAGCACTTGAGTAGCAGAGTAGATCTACTTGATTACAAAGCTCATGATGACAATATGATCACGCATAGAGAGAGAGAGAGAGAGAGAGAGAGAGATGAACACATACCTACCGGTAGAGCCCTTAGCCTCGAGGGAGAACTACTCGCTCCTCATCATGGGATTCAGAAACGGTGATGGAAATGGTGGTGGAGTCGATGGAGATGACTCCGGGGGAAATTCCCCATCCCGGTTGGGTGCCAGAATAGAGACTTCTGTCCCCTGAATCTCGTATTCGATGGCGGCGGTGCTGCGGAACTTTTCGTGGACGTAAGCTAGATGATCTAGGGTTTCTGCGTCGAGGGCTTTATATAGGAGGAAGGGAAAGGTCGGGGGGCGCCCGAGGGGCCCACACCACCTGGTGGCGCCACCCCCTAGCCGCGCCACCACATGGTGTTGCCGTACCGTGGCCCCACTTCGTCTCCCCTCCGGACTCCATGTTCCTTCTAGTAAAGTATTGACTTTGGATTTTGTCCCGTCCAATTCCGAGAATATTTCTTTATTAGCTTTTCTGAAACCAAAAACAGTAGAAAATAGGCAACTGGCACTGCGACATCTTGTCAATAGGTTAGTTCCATAAAATGTATAAAAATACCTCAAAGTGTGGACAAAACATAAGAAAGTCGATACAAAACATGCATGGAGCATAAAAAATTATAGATACGTTTACGACATATCAAGCATCCCCAAGCTTAACTCCTGCTCGTCCTCGAGTAGGTAAGTGATAAAAATAATAATTTTTGAGGTGACATGCTATCACAATTGATCAAGGTATTTGTAAAGCATTGATAGCTTAGATCAAAGTACTCTAAACATGAGCATGAACGATGTAGTTCTAAAAATAAGACATAGCAACTATGTTGTAACATGAAAAAGGTACAAACAAAGATCATGAATAACAATGATTGAAAGACGTTTGTTTGTTTCACATATAGAAAACATAGCATGTGTGGTATTCAGCTTGTCCCTCATGGTGTAGCAAAACATAAATGCATAGGAAAACTTCAAAGTTCATAAGAGTGACTAGATACAAATAATTTAAGAACAAGCAATATCAACATTATGAATCAATCAATAAGTTTTGGGACAATGCACATTGAACTAAGAATGACAACTATGCTCTCTTAACTGGTGCGTAAAGATAGAAGATGGAGACTCAACATAAAAGTAAAAAGAAAGGCCATTCATAGAGGGAAGCAGGGATTTCAAGTTTCATAAAGAGCTTCCAAAAATTATGGTACTTATTAGCTTTGACCTCTCATTGTCCCTATCATAAGCATCTTGAGGTGATTAAGATTAAAGTGACACAAATATGAAGTATATGCTTGACAGATCATAAGTAGAAAATCTCATGTCCCTTGAGTACGAGGGCCGTTCCTCATGCTACTCAATTTTAGTCATAAGCAAGTTCTTGTCATTGTAAGTATATGTGTATCATAGAGAACCGCCAATGGGGTACCCCTTTCGCCTTCACACAGGAGCTATCGCATATCAAAATGATAAGGCAACAGACAATGAGAATCTCAGCGATCTTTTTGTTTACCATGAGCATGGTGCCTTTTTTCCCTTTTTCTCTTCTCTTTTTTTTTCTAAAGATGCTTCATATATTGCTCATTATGGTTATGCTGCAAGTTTCCACCATGATTAGGCATGGCTTAGGCTAGCCGCCCAGACGTTTCTCTAACACATATACAATAATCCATGGAATTACAAGCTCCCCTTTTATTTCACACCGCCGACATCCATAAGCAAAAGATCATGATATCAACTGAATATATATGTACAAGTGTTGAAAGCATTCCCCATGATAGCATAGTTCTGCTAACTCCCAACTTATAATTTGCAAGCATATAAGCAACATAGATGGGCACAATTGTTCAAGTTTATTAAGTGCAAGAAAGTAAAGTGTGTCATCAAGTTTGTGAGATCTTTAATAACTAATTTTCACATAACAAGTTTGATTTGGAAGATAAATAAACACATGAATATACTTGGAATGGTGTAACACACCATGCATAGGAATTTATAGTGGACTCTTTGGAATAACTTGGTTTCTTGGGAGTTAGATGCATGAGTAGATCTTACTTAGTACAGGTGGAGGCTAGCAAAAGACTGGGAGCGAGCAACTAAGAGAGCAATAATGGCCATAATCATGCAAAGCGACAAAACATTATCAATTAAAGCATAAAGTGGTATAACAAGTCAAAAACTAAATGATCATAGAGGCTAGGGTGACTGGTTCATAGTCTTAACATGGTGTAAGAATGTGCCAAGTCAACCCAAACAAAGCATCAAAGGAGAATACCACAATAGTATGCTTTTGTATGCTAAAACAAAGCATGATTCTTTCAAGGCACATTAAGCAATCTCAATTGTTGGGAACAAGTCATGCTACAGCAATAATCACTAAGCATAAGGTCAAAGCAACATCTATCATGACATGATAAAGTCTAAGCCAAAGTCAAAACAAGCTTCCTTTTATACCACTATAAGCATGAAACTTTCTACTCTTTTCCAACACCAATCGACTTATTTGAAAAAACTCACAAGGATAATAATAAATAAAGCCCAGTGAGTTTGTCTCACCAATATAAAAAGAAGAACTAAAAACTTCTAAGCACAAAGCAGAAGAAAACTAAAGGTAAATGCAATGCTAGCAAAAGTGAACACTCACAAAATAATAAGAGTGAAAACTAGAGTGTTCTAGGAAATGAAAACGGAGTGTGTCACTCTCCAAAAGAAGTGTGCTGGGATCCAGCCAACTTATTGGAGCAAACCAAACAAAAGAAAACTAAAAACAAAAACAAAGATGCTCCAAGAACAACACAAAAGTGCATGAAGTAATAAAAATAAAGTGTCTTGAAAGAAGACCTGAGATTTTTGTTGATGAAGATGGGGATGCCTTGGGCATCTCCAAGCTTTGACGCTTGTACCTCTTGAATATTTCTTGGGGTGACACGGGTGGCATCCCCAAGCTTGAGATTTTGTCCATACTTCATCTCATCATGTTATTCTTCCTCTACACTTAAAAATTTCCTTCATACAGAACTTCATACAATTTTCATTAGCAACATTAGTGTATTCAAGATAATAAGTCTTTGGGTTCAGTTTCAACTCAAGTAAAACTTCCATTAAAACACAAGCTTACTGTAGCAATTACTTTTAGAAGCTCAAGTGATCAAAGAGAACTCAAAGAGAAACCGATAAGAGGCAAATGCAAATAATGGCAGAAATATGTCAAAACAGACCAGCAGGTAAGAACCAATTTTTTTCGAAGCCTTCTGTTGCTAAAATCGAATAGTGTTGAACTAACAAAAGTTGTATAATAACCTGGGGAATATGCTAAGAAAATTATAGCTCAATCCGATGTACTGGGATTGTTCACAAATTTTTACAGTGGAGCACAAAAATCTGTTTTGGGGTAGCACCTTCCCCAAATCTTAATTCTCTCTCATTAGAGGTTATTCTTGGCACAAAAACCACACAAAAAGGATAAGGAGAGGTTATTACAGAGGCAATAACTTCCAAGGCTCAACAAAATAAAAACTTACTGAAAGCAAAAATATAATGGGTTGTCTCCCAAAAGCTCTTTCTTTATAGACATTAAGATATGCATGATAATTTTGATGATGCTCACATAAGAAATATGAATTGAAGTAAAAGAGAGCATCAAGAAGAAAATGCAAAACACATTAAGTCTAACCCACGTCCTATGCATAGGAATCTTGTATGCAAATAAATTCACAAAGAACAAAGTGACAAGCATAGGAAGATAAAACAAGAGTAACTTCAAAATTTTCAACATAAAGAGGGGAAACTTAATATTGTTGAAATACTTAAAAGCATGTTTACCTCTCTCATAATAACTTTCGGTAGCACTATGAATAAAATTAACAATATAACTATCACATAAAACATTCTTATCATGAGCTACATGCATAAAATAATTATTACTCTCCACATAAGCATAGTCATTCTTATTAATTGTAGTGGGATCAAATTCAACAAAATAGCTATCACTATTATTCTCATCACTATAATTACCAAATATAGGAGACATATTGTAATCATGATTAATTTTCTCCTCAATAGTAGTTGGACTGAAAATATCATATTTATCATTGTAATGATCATAAGCAATAGAATAGCTATCTTCCAAAGTGTGTTCATTTGTAAACATATCTTTATTGGAAAGAACATGGGCAGTACTAATAGTACAACAATTATTAATATCATCATTTGTAGAATTGGTACCAAAGATATTTTCAATATCAAAAGTAGTGTGCTTTTCCCAATCATGATGACTACTATAGGTAACAGGCATAGGAACATCATCTAGTTCAGACTCATCAGCAAAAACTATAATAGGAGCAACATTCTTAGGGGAAAATACCATTTCCTCTCTCCTTTTACTCCTCATTTTCTTCTTATTCTTCCTCTCTTTAGGAGGGAGAGGCTTGAAAGGAAGCTTCTCCACATACCCTGGTTTATTGTTAGAGACAATAGAAGAAACTTTGGAGGATTCCTCCTTTTCATTAATAAGAACAAACACATATTAGTCCTGTCATATTTTGGTAAAATATCATATTTTATAATATTTTGTATGTAAGTATTTGCGTGGCAATTATCAACATAGTAAAGATGGCAACCATGCATGATGCTATTCATATCAAAAGCACTCATATCTACCAAACATGTTTTTCTTGATAGCTCTTCACAACCCAAAAATAATGTAAGTTCATCATGTTGATTAAAAGTGATCATATTATCACAATTAAAACTTGCAATACTCATTGGATTAGAAAGGTCATTAATATGGCCTGAGCATTGAAAATTGAAATGACCCACTTCAAAGCAAAGTTCACAAATAAAAGGATAGAGGGCACAAACTTTTTACCAAGATCATTTAGAGCCTTATACCACGTTCTAGTTTTTTCATTCTTGTGGGTGATACAATATTCTTATTTAATTTTATTTTTTTCACAAGGTCTATGTACTCCACAAAAATTAACATACTTATAAGAAATAGTACTTTTCATAGGTTTGAGCATGTTTATTGCTATCATTAATAACAATTTCATTTTTCATGCAAGTGTCTTTAAAAGGTTCATGATACATGTCCCATTTTTATTTAGGAGCATTAATATGAGAAGCAAAGGCTCTACAACAATCAACAAGAATTTGAGGATCAAGACCATATTTAGCACTAAGCTCTTGAAAATCAGCAGTTTCAGCAAAAGACTTAATGCAATCATACTCATAGTTTATACCTGGTTCTTTACCTTTGTCATTATACCCATCTTCGGTATTGCTTTGAATTGTTTCAAGAAGAACCCACTTAGCTTTGACCTCCTTACTTGTGAAGGATCCCTCTAAACAGGTATCTAGATAGTCCTTGTAATGTCCTGAAAGCCTTGGATAAAAATTATTAATAATAATATTACTGGGGAGCTTATGAATGGGACAATTGAGCATTAGTGACTTCAATCTCCCCCATGCTTGGGCAATACTTTCTCCGTCATGAGGATGAAAATTATAAATATAATTCCTATCTTTATAAATTTCATGAGGAGGATAAAATTTAGAGTAAAAGAGAGATTCAAGTTCCTTCCATTCCAAATCATGAGGATCATCTAGTAGCTTATACTACTCCCTTGATTTGTCCTTAAGTGATAAAGAGAATAGCTTCCTCTTAATTTGGTCCATTGAAATACCTGCACACTTGAACAACTCACATAATTCATGTATAAAGAGTAAATGATCACCCGGATGGACAGTTCCATCTCCAAAATAGTAGTTATTCATAACACGTTCAACAATTTCCATAGGTATTCTAAAAGGGACACTTTCAGTATGTGGATTCAAATTATCACATATGGGAGATAAAGTATCATCAGAGCAAATTTTCTTCTCTAAAGCTGCGAAACTAAGAAAATCATTTTTATTAAAACCAACTTCCCCAAGCTTAGACATTTCCATATCATTAGTAACAAAGGTGTTCAAAAGATTCATACTAATAACATTGCTCTTAGCATGAAAAGAAAGTTCCATAGGTTTTTTAATTTTCTTTTCAAAACATTCAAGTTCTAGCTCAGGAAAAATACTAAAAAGCTCTCTAATTTTGTTGTTGTTTTCCATTAAGCCTAACTAGTTAAAATAAAAAAAAGAAACACAAAGATATAATTGCAGAATCTAAAGGAAATAACTTCGAGCACTCACACACCAGCAACAATACTAGAAGATATCTTAGTAGCCAGAGGATGTGAGTACCTTTTACATTACCTCCCCGGCAACGGCGCTAGAAAAGAGCTTGATGTCTACGCACGCTTCTATTCTTGTTGACAGTGTTGGGCCTCCAAGTGTAGAGGTTTGTAGAACATCAGCAAGTTTCCCTTAAGTGGATTACCCAAGGTTTAAGGAACTTAGGGAGGAAGTGGTCAAAGGTATCCCTCTCAAGCAACCCTGCAATCAAGATACAAGAAGTATCTTGTGTCCCCAACACACCCAATACACTTGTCAGGTGTATAGGTGCACTAGTTCAGCGAAGATATAGTGAAATAAAAGTAATGTGGATGATTATAAGTGGCAATTGCAATCTCAAATAAAGATGGCAGCAAGCAAACATGTAACATGACTGATTGTAAACGGTGTTTCAATGCTTAGAAACAAGGCCTAGGGATCATTCTTTCACTAGTGGATACTCTCATATAAATATCTTCTCTTTATTATGCTACTCTGAACTACTCTCCGGTTGGACGATGTAGGGCTATAACAGCACACCTCAAAGTTCGCATTCCCCATCTTGATAACCCCATTTTCACCTAGAGCACTAGATGGTTCCAACAAACACCACAAAATCATAGAGACATCCAACTCAAATTATAACTCATGATAAGTATTTCTATAACCTTTAGACTAAGTGCCACACGGTGTGCACACTGTCAACTTCACACACGTGGGGATAAGAAGAGATTAATTAAAGCACTTGAGTAGCAGAGTAGATCTACTTGATTACAAAGCTCATGATCACACTAAGATCACGCATAGAGAGAGAGAGAGATGAACACATAGTTATTGGTAGAGCCCTTAGCCTAGAGGGAGAACTACTCCCTCCTTATCATGGGATTCAGCAACGACGATGGAGATGGCGGTGGAGTCGATGGAGATGACTCCGGGGGCAATTCCCCATCCCGGCTGGGTGCCGGAACAGAGACTTCTGTCCCCCGAATCTTGTATTCGATGGCGGCGGTGCTATGTAACTTTTCATTGACGGAGGCTAGATGATCTAGGGTTTCTACGTCGAGGGCTTTATATAGGCGGAAGGGCAAGGTCGGTGGGCGCCTGAGGTGCCCACACCACCTGGTGGAGCCACCCCCTGGCTGCGCCGCCACATGGTGTTTCCACCTCGTGGCCCCACTTCGTCTCCCCTCCGGACTCCGTGTTCCTTCTAGTAAATATTGAATTTGGCTTTTGTCCCGTCCAATTCCGAGAATATTTCTTTACTAGATTTTCTGAAACCAAAACAACAGAAAATAGGCAACTGGCACTGCGGCATCTGGTCAATAGGTTAGTTCCAGAAAATGTATAAAAATACCACAAAGTGTAGACAAAACATAAGAAAGTCGATACAAAACATGCATGGATCATAGAAAATTATAGATACGTTTACGACGTATCAGGCAGCAGCCAACGCGTTCATGGAGGATGAGGAAGACATCATCAGGGTGTTTGTAACACAGCCGAAGGGAGCAGATGTGGCTACGGTAGGGTTTTTCAATGCCGTGATGGAAGATCACAGAGGATTGAGGCTTATAGTTTTGGTGTATATGGGGTTTGGATCTTGAGGCGGCGGCAGTAGTAGTTTGCAACGGAGGCAAGGATGTTTAGTATTTTGTGTGAGTTTTCGGTGGTGGTGGCAGTAGGAAACTACAGCAACACGGATGGGATGTAGGAGTGGCGGCGACATCAAGATGCGGCGGTGGTAGCAAGATACGGTGGCAGCAGTGATATTTCCGTTGGGACAACTAGGTCAGGAAGAGGATTGGCTCTGATACCACATTCGGTTTTAAGCTAGAACAACACATTGGCCTCTGTGTTGGTTTCATATTAATATAGTCGGGGCACAAAACCACTAATCGGGTTTACAAGTGTTGTACAAGGAAACCGTATAAGAAACTATATAAGAGAAGGAGACCGAGTGGAGTACTACTTCATGGCGGGTGTACATATGTCTAATATTGTTAACACTTACATGAATATTTCTAGCTTGGACCACTCAGGTAGGGCGTTCTTCTTCGAGACAAGTGTATTTCTTGAATATAAATCTCTCTAAGATTCCAACATTGTAGAAGTCAATCCCACATGAAGAATCCAAGTCCAGTATGACTACCATCAAGATTCAAGAAATTGACCCATGGGCACTCTTTTGGAAATACTTGTAATATTCACCAAGTCCACCGATTGAAGCCTAAATGCATCCAAGTGTACAAAATAAAATACATGTCAAAAGCATAAAGCAGTGGTACTGGTCAAAATGTCAAAGAATGACAAAATAAATGGTCAAAGATTCCAAATCAATGAGCATGGTTAAATAAGTTAAATAAGAAGAGTAGAAATAAAGAAAACATCATCAAAGATAAAGGTCATGAAAGAAACCCATTAGGTGGAGAGAAGTGGTTAGTCCACCATGAACAACATTGTCTCTCATAAGAACAATTTTTCAATAACACACACGCCGTGTGTCTTTTATATTAAGATAGAAAGAGTTCAATTACAAGACACTGGGCAGCTCAGATAAAGAATAATGGTAGGCTTGGTCTTATCAAGGACCCTGTGGTGACCTAGCATACAACTACATGATGTAGTACACTACAGTCGTTGACATAATACCAATGAAACACTGTTCACTAGTATTACATCCCTCAGAGTGGTACAACAGAAATACAGCATGTCAAAGACATGACTATAGGTTCCAACTCAACTCTTTACAATAGATCCAGAGAACACTCTAGGTTAAAGAGATAGAAAGAAACTTCTTACAAAGAAGAATCAGGAATAATCAACTCATAACTAATATACTAATAGACTAGTATCTGAACTATTGGGGCTTGTACTGCTGCTATTGTAATACTCTACAGAAGTAGGTGCTATGGCTATAGATTATATTCCTATCTAATCAGCAACTTCGTCTTCACTTGAGTTGATGTATATGTTGACTTTCTTGACTTCATTGAAGAGCTTTAGCTTTTGATGGTAATTCCTGGAGCATAAGTTGATGTAAAAGTCGTCTATATTGGCTTCAGAATCTAGCAAGGGTTAAGAAGATACGTTGAGGTCGAGCGTACTCAGCAAGTTCACTAGAAAGAAGTGTTTGATGCACTATATCTACAGCCACAGACCATAGGTCGTAGGCAATGCAGGTTTTCGTAAACATTTCTTCAAAGGTTGCTTTTATTCTAAAAAGCTATGTCCATCAGCCTTCACGGGTTTACCAGAACTTTCATGGAGTTCCTTTCCTGCCGCGTTCGTAGCTCCTTACCAGAACAGGGAGTAACAAGTTACAGTTCTTACACTCTGCAGAGGTGCGTTACTTTACCCATGAGAGATCTTATCTTTGTTGCACATCCGAGTTGCAGGCTCGTTCACACTTCCTTGGTGTGAGGCCCAGACTAAGATCCAAGCCAATCACTGCCTTCTCCGTGGCCCGCATGTCTCCTTGGTGTACGCCAGCCCACATATTGAATTACGACAATTGGTAGTACAGATCGTTCAAATGCCCGAACTATCGTGGGACGTTGAGGGTTCCCACCCATATGTTTCATATCTCCTATGAATTACCAATTAATGCACGCTACGGAGATAACAGCCACGACCCGCACATCTGGCTCCATGCGAGAGGGAAAAGATACAGTTGACTTCTCCATCCCATTCCAAATCTCATGGTCAACGCATAATATACGGTGCAAGAATCACTGGCGACATTGGTTGTTATGTCCTAGGTAATATGTTCCTTTACCACCGGAACTTCATAGTAGGTTATTACCTCATGGTAAATAACCTATAATCATATTATTATGAAAATAGTGTTTACTGACCTTTTTGAAATGCAGGTGATGACAACACTGGATTCCGGATAAAATTTAGTATTAGAGTTGTGCAACGAAAGCATGGTGGGTCCATAACCCACATGTCCCAGGATCAAAACCTGGCTCTGATACCAGCTGCGGTGACCCAGCATACCACTGCATGATGTAGTACACTATAGTCGTTGACATAACACCAATGAAACACCATTCACTAGTATTACATCCCTAAGAGTGGTACAATAGAAACACATCAGGTCCAAGACATGACTATAGGTTACAACTCGACTCTTTACATAAGATCCAGAGAACACTCTAGGTTAAAGAGAGAGGGAGAAATTTCTTACAAAGAAGAATCAGGAATAAACAACTCATAAATATTATAATCCTTTGATCATTTATGGCTTAGGTTTCTAGTTGGCTAATCAAGGATTTCATCAATACAACATTACAGTTGTATTACACTTATCTTCTTAGTGTCTCTATCTGACTAAGAGTTATTATTCAATGACTATGCCTACTTGATCCAATAGGATTACTCCTTGGTAACTATCTTCAATGTTCATCTTTATAATCTTCTTTGCTACCATAAAATTATATCATCTAGATAACTCTTCTATTCATTCAGGAGTGAGTTAACTCCATCAATTATCATATTGATTTGATTCCCTTCAATAACTCCCATTCTATAGATGATATCTAAAACTAGCATTACTATTAACCTATTCTTGCTTCTTTCTTTATAGGCCTTAGGTGAATGCTATGATAAGGACAAGAGTTGATAGATCAAAGAATTCATAGGTTAAGAATTGGTGAATCAATAGTTGATTACTCAACATTGATGAACAAAAGATATTAAGATAAGATTCATTAGAGATGATAAGGATTGATATGGGAAGAAAGATATGTGGTGAATGATCTTGAATTGGTTTCCTTCCTACTCCATATAACTAAAGAGTTAAGGTTAAGTATACTCAAGGTAGAGATATATAAGATTAAGATAGGTCAATATTTAGTTATTAAATTCTTGTTACTTGAGTTTTATTCTAAACTTGGTATTCATGAGTTATTGTAATGAATACTATGATATGATCACTTAAGGTTATGATATTGATCATTAAACATTGTGTTGTGGTTTATTTTTATTACATTTGATCTACCCTTAGATCAAATCATCTTTAACCAAATTAAGGTTTTAGAAAAGGTGATATTGAAACTTATCGCAGTCAACTTGATGATCTACTTCAATTCCATCAAGTTAAGAGAAGCTTCAATCACTTTGACATGTTTTGTTCAAAAGCGCAAAAAATATTCGGATTTTCTATGCATGAATGCAATACACATATCTGTGTTCAGCTTATTTCTAAGCTCTAATGCTGGGATATTACAGACCCCTAGCCTATATATATATAAACAACTCAAGAAGTGGAAACTCATTCACATACAACTAAATACAAAGAAAGGGAGCCTAGAGCTCTGGAGGAGTTCCATTCTTGATATTCAACAAGTCTTGTATAGTTTGGAGTCATCATAGTATAGGGGAGGGGTCGTACTGGTTGCTCATTTGCCAACAAATGAAGTGTTTTTGGATTCATTTTTTAAGACACCCCATTGAGCTGCATTAATTCTCAAGTGTTGGGTACATTTTACACAAAGGACCCTGGAAACTGAGACTAAAAAGCAGTCCTGGAAAATAACCAAAAAGATCTTGGAGATATAAGCAATCTAGTCCAGGTTCTTATCCATCGAGGGTGATACGCCGATGTCAGCCACCTACAACCAGCTGCCGGGGACGAACCACTTGGCAGCAGGGAAGTGTGAAGCGCCAGCAAGGATATCCTTTGAGGGCCTCCGTCATGGAGATTGAAAAGGCGTTGTGAAGCAGCGGTAGAAGTGACCATCTTCTTGGCTACAGATCATGGAGACAAACTTTCTTACCACGTGATAGGCTCTAGATTGCAACAGAGGGGTGCGCATCATCTAGGATGCTGAAACACCTTCCCCGATGCCAGCATAACGCATCGGCTCCCATGCCTGTTCGCCACCATGGCAGCCAGAACAAAGAGAGACCACCGAATCTTGCCACGTCCCAATAGCCCCTAGCAAAGGAGGGTACCACCACCAACCCGATGCAGAGGAAGAAACACTGCACCTCCACTCCCCCTCACCTCCACGACCGTCTAGGAGTATAAGAACCGCACTACACGCTGCCTAGCTCCGCCTTTCCACCTTGCCGCCACGGCCGGCCAGGAGTACAAGAACCACACTACATGCTGCCTAGCTCCGCCTTTCCACCTTGTCTCCACGGCCGGAAAGGAAAAGCTTCACCGCAACCTTGCTCTGCAACTTGAGGTAGTCAGTAACCCAAGATTTATTCAATAGAACTGTGGCCTTTCTCGCCACGACCTTCTCTATTCATAAGAGCAACAACGCGAGGAAGAAACACCCTAGAGCTCCATGGATCAAGGCTTCTAGATCTAGAGGTCCGCTCCAACTACTGGGCTAATAGCCCACTACAAGCAAACTACCGGTACTCCTAGCCCTAATACTAACTTCGACGCCTCCCCTTCTCCATCTCCGGTCGATAGAACTGCCAGAGGCTTTGGGGAATATCCCACTACAAAAATACCTCTCGTGCCCGACACTTTTTTGGGGAAGCACAATCAAAAATTACTTGAAAAAGTTGGCTACGTGGCGTGTATGAGCATTGTCGGCACCAACATGCTACGGCGTTGCTTTTATCGCTGATATAGTGTGATTTGTGGCGCCTATATGCATCACAATGCATATTTACTGGGCCCACAACTAATTTCCCATTTCCATCCACTATTTTTGCTTGTCCTGCTTAGATTTCTATGGCCCTGCCTAAAATTAGACTGTTGCGCCCCTCATTATGCAAATATTTCCCTCCCTCCTTTCCAAAATCCCCATTCCCCTCTGCACACTAAACCCTCGATGCTAGAGACCACTCACAGATTATGTTGTTGAGGTCGGTCGACGTCGTCTTGAAGTGACTCCCTTATGCCGCCCCCTGTCGTTGCCCATGCTTCCGGACAACACCTCTCCTTCGTGGATCACGATGTCGCCTACGTTAGTGTGGTAAGTCTTTCGCGCGCACTCTACTTTGTTTCCATCGTCCCCCTTGTGTTTACTACATCCATATGTGCTTGTACATGAATTTGTTCCCATCATTTTCCAATTTGTTAGATGGCACGATGAGGGGAGATAAGGCCTTTGTAGCAGCAAGAAGTCTCGGCTGTAATATCAGATTACAAAAATCAAATATTGGAAACCATAGAAGCGAACAATACAAAAATCAGGGAAAATAATTTTGCACAGATGCTCCTTATATGGCCATCCTATCATGAAGAACCAGTTGTTCTTGGAGAGAACAATGTTAGATATGATGTGTCCATACTTGCCTGGTTGTAGTTCCACCATTACTAATTTATCCATAAATTCTACTTCTGCCATTACTAGTTTACCCTTCAATTTCACTTGCAGCTTGTCGGACCATATGAGTCCGATGATGAACGGGAAGATCCTTTGTTTGAAGAAGGTTAGAGAGTTGAAATGATGAAGAGGTAGAGGAAGAAGAATAAGAGGATAGGAATGAGGATGACAATATGGGGGATGAAAGTGACACTAATAATAAGAAAGAGGTATGGGCATACATGGACGAATAGGAGAACGAAGGTACATTATGCAATCTGAATTTTAGTCCACAATACCGACTGAATTTTAGTGCTTAGTGCTACTGAATTTTACGGCATAGTGTGAATTTTAGTGCACATAACATAGCTTTCTACCATGAGTTACATGCATGCATCCTTGATACATATAGTGGGAGGGATGAATGAGAGGAACATGTGGGGTCCTACTAAGATGAGGTCAATAACAAAGAGTAATGCAAGTTTCAAAATTTTCTTCAAATTCAACAAATTAGACTAGCCTTGTGGGCATTGTACGGCCAACTTTGCTCACTATATTTCCTACCTGGCAAAAAACGTGACATATCCTTCAGGTTACAGACTGGAGAAAAGCTTACCAGAAGAAGAAAAGAAGTTGTGAGACGTACTGAACATAATCAAATATTTTCTATGTTAACCCTTTTTGCTATTTTATATCAGTCTTATTATCATGACACATATTTCTCAAAATGCAGAAATATTTCGATATTGATCCTTTCTGTAAAAATTGGGTGATAAGGTCAGCTGGAAAGAAATGGAGGGATTTCAAAAGAACGCTGAAGAAGTCGTATTACAAACCTGACTTCACTATTGAGGAGAACACTGCAAATGGTTGTGATATAGAATGTCATATGCTGATTGTAAAGCGTTGTGTGAGTAACATCCCAAAAATCATGATTTCAAAGTTTTCATATCATCCATGCATTCATAATCATTTTAGGATCATTTTTCAATATTATATAAAAACAGAAGCATTTTAAGGTTTATTATTTTATGCAAGCAGGGCATTAGCCTTATTGCTACCTTGTAAGAAGGAAAACCTTGTTTTGATCAGTAGTGAATTGATCCTATGGTTGATTGATGTTTTCCAAAGCTTGGACAAAGTTTTCAAAACAAAGTATGAATTTAAAACCATTTTTATGTCTTTACTAAGAAATTGATAAAGGCATTGTTTATTTTAAAATTCCAATGTGCCAATGCATTTTCAAGTGTACAACATTGTTCTGTAGCCAATTGTGTACTTGTTTCACTTTACAAAAATCCAGAAGTGGTTTGAATTCAAACTCATTTGGAATTTATATGAATTTGGTTCCTGAAAAATCAAAATAGAAATAGAAAAGGAGAAAAGAAAGTGGAAAAGGCCAGCGCTGCCATTTTGGCCCAGCACAGGATCCAGCCCACTAAGCCCACCCGCGCGAAACGTACCCCGCAGCCGCTGACGTTGGGCCCTCTCCACTTCATCATCGTCTCCCCCAAATCCTCGCGCGCAGACGCCGCTCTGCCGTTACCTCTCTGCAGTGACGCCGCGAATAAACCCGACGTAAATCCCATTGATTGGCCACATGATTGTCGCCCCTGCTCCAGCTACTTAACCGCCTCCCCACCCCGGTCAATTCACCTCACTCAGCACCACCAGAGCGCCGCCAGGCTCCCCAAATTTCAACCAACACCGCCGCGGCACCAAGGAACTCCTGTGAGCCATCACGGTGAGTCCCGAGCGCGCCTTGCCTTCTGGTTCACGCGAGCTGCTTCGCCATCATCCTGCGCACCTTCTCATGCTCTCCTTTTGTTCTGAATCGCCCTAGGTCGTCGCCCTCGTCAACCTCTGGAAATGGCCGAAGCTTGACTCAACTCCGACGAGCCATTCCGGTGAGCCCCGTGTTCCCCTTTGTCTCTGGTTCAAGAAATCATGTTCGCCAGTGTCTCGCGCATCTGTTAACGTTTTCCCTTTGAACCCTTGCGCCCCAGAACGTCGTCTTTGACTCCGACAGTGAGCACCCGATGCTCAGACGAACTCCGACGAGGTCCTGCTGCTGTGTCCGTGCGCCCCGACCCTGCCCGTCTACACGTTGAGCATCTCCACTTTCTCACGATCTCGGTAAGCACTAGCCCGACCCCCTGCCCCTCTGGCCTCGCCGGCGTGTACCATCAGAACCATCGCCGCCACGGCCACCATTTGCGCCGCTGGTTCTTGGTCAGATGGATTTGATCCATCAGATTTAAATCCTAAGGCCATAGTTAGATCTTGATCGAAGTAGTACGATTAGATCTGGGCCGTGCGTAGCTAGTTAGATCCAACGGCCCGCGAGCGTGATCCAGTGTGAAGCGGTATCGTCCAATCAGGAAGCGCCGCAAGGCTAGGGTTTAAATTTAAAATCTGGAATTAGATCTATTAGTTGTTCAAACTTGCAAAATTCAAAACTTTTGATCCACACGTTCAAATTTTGCAAATTTTATATCAGTGGAATCAGGAGAAATAATTCTATCCAACCATGAACTTTGTTTAATAAAATGCTTCTTTAAAATTGGTTATTTTTATAGAGACATTTGTAGGCTTATTTTGAGTATAGAAATTATTTGAAAAATGTTTTAAAGACTAAATAAAGTTTATTTAGTGTATATTTGTTTTGTTTGAGATTAATTACTGTTACACTTGTCTTGCTTGACTTAGAAAAGTCATCACATGGCATTTGCATGCATTCATATATTTTTGATTGTTTATTTTGATATGTGAATTTGGTGCTATCATTTTATGTGTAGATTTTGGTGCTAGTGGTGATTGTGATTGTGAGGATTGTTGCTACTCCCCCAACTACCAAGGCAAGTGGTGCTTCATATTTTTATCCCAATATTTTGACTATGCATTAGAAATATTTTGCATAGGGCTTGCATGAATAATTTTGCTAAGTATTTGTATGCTATGCTTGGGAAATCCTAGTAGTGGTAGAATTGTTAGAATTTCCTCTAAGTTAAGATACTTGCTATTGCCATGCTTAGCCTAGCTAGTAGTAAACAAGGGTGGATTATATATACATGCTATGAGAAATATTTCTAAGTCTTTGACTTATGTTTTGCTTAATAAAACAACTAAGTGAAGGAAACACCTGGGTGGAATGGAAAGAATGGTTTGTGTTGAGTGGATACACAAGGCCCATTTATATGGTTTACCTTGTGTATCTCACTTGTGGATTGCCACCCAAGAACAAAGGGATTTGAGATGCCAAGTGTTAAGAAGCTTCTAGTGCAGCCACATGGCATTATGGGCTCTGCCTGGACCATATAGGTTGAAATAACTTAGCCAAATGGACAGTTGGTGGTAGGGGATTTATAGGTTTGGAGCGCGTCCATTTTGGTCTAAGGGAAGGCTTCTGAAAGGTCCTGTCTTGGTGAAAATCAAGTCTTGTGGGGAAAGTGCACCACCTCTGCAGATGGAAGAAATTAAGTACTTAGCCATGTCCCTGGTATTGGACAATTTTAGCATCAATACATGGAAGCTATCAAGAATCTCCCCATCCCAATTTTCTAAGTAAAAACTTGTGGTTGAACAAGGGAGAAGGTTCACCAATTTCTATTGGTGGTTCCTTGGGAAAGTTTTTACCAAACAAAAACTTAGTGTTTTTCAACTGATAGGTAAAACCTATTTTGAGCAAAGCAAGCCTAAGATACACTTAGCCAAATTCATGTAGTAACTAGATGCTAATATGCTACTAGGGTATCACTTGCCAATACTATTCCAATGTATTGACCCACTATGGCTGTAACTTGTGATGTTGCAGGTTACTCTGATGATGATTAGGGGTTATGATTCTACACTCAACATGCTTGCCTGTGGCACATGAAGATAAAGACTTTTATTTATATTGTAAAGTTAAACTCTTGTACTAGCCTATGGCAATGGATTTGTAAAAGACTATGTTATCTCTGGAATGATGATGTAATAATGACCTTTGTTTCTGTGTACTTCATCTTAAACTGTGGATGCTAGCAATTGATCCAGGGACTAGCATTGCAATCACAGGTATCTTTACCTTTATAAAGGTGGTATCTTATAGATGGTATCAGAGCACTGTGTTTCCTGTAGGATTATGACCCTAGGATTGGATTAGAAACCACTAAGGAAAAATTTCAACACTTTGAAAATTTTCTACACTTGTCTTTTTCTTCTCGTAAACTTTTCTAATCTTCTTTCACATCTCTATTTGTAGATGAACTCCATCAACGAAGCCGTGAGGAAGGGACCACTCATGACCATGACCTTGGAGTGTGAGACAGAATTCCCCAAGGCCCTCAAGAACCTCATGGTTACCATGGGGATACATGTGGAGCTGTGTACAAAGGATTCCCTCTGATGGATGAAGGAGAGTAGTATTGGTGGGTGCAACTTCACTTGTACAAAAAAAGGAAGACAACCACAAGGAGTCAGGATTCTGCATGGTCACCAACTCAGAAATGCACACCACATTCTTTGACTCTGCAAGAAATGCAGCATGGAATGCTATCAAGGAACTTGGTGATAGACTCAAGTGCAGAATGCTCAACACTCAAAATGACCTTAGAGAAGAAAAGAAGCATACCCAAGAATTAGAAACTACCAACCAACAACTAAGGGGAGACATCCTAGACTTAATTTGGGAGTCTTGTGAACAAGATAGACATATGGCTACTAAAGATGCCCTGATAGCTATTTTGTCTAGTGAGTGAGAGTTGTAACGTACTTCGTTAGTTGGACCACCACACTTATCATTTTTATTTCCAAAAAATTTTCTAAGTTATGTTGAACCTTTGATGCTTGTAAGGGACTTGTTTATGCCATGACTTGTGTGATTGTTGCAAAATGAATGCTTGTGATATTTTGTCTTGTGATTTTTCTCTATTTATGTTGATTCTAACTTCTCTCTATCTTATAAAAATAGATGCCTAATGTTATTATCAACACGGCTGAGGAGTTCAAGGGAACTCGTTTTGGCACTCGTCTCATTGAGCTCATCTAACACCCTCAGAATCGACCCTATGCAAGTTTCAACGATTCCCGCCAAACCCGCAGAGAAACGATTCAAAGGTGCCCACGAGGCACTTTCGTGCGGGTGGAAAACGAAGTAATACCATTACACAATAGTCCACGATGGAACCCACAGAAGAGATATATACAACAATGACTCAAAGAGTCAAGAATACGGATATATAATACGAAGATCCAAATCACCTTTAAAACGATACAGCGTCCGAGTACGGACAAGATGCAAATTGAGCTAAGAGCCCTGAAGAATAACCAATGGCGTCCATAACCCTGCCCAGGCCAAGCCGGAAGGGTAACCCTGCTAACAACGTCGATCTCAAAACCTGCTTAAACAAAAGGGGTGCCGACAAAGGGCAAAGGAAAAAGAGAGAGCGGTCAGTACTGAGGCCAGTACACGGCGAGGCTAGAATTCGGCGGTCCTCGCCTACATAGGTATGGTGGACTGAAGCGGCAGCGCGGCATGCACTAAACAACCTATAGAGACTCGATATAACTGTCGGCTATCAGAGAGGGATAAGAAAGACCTATTCGGAACCAACCTGATGCTACCACCAAACATACCCATCCTGGTATTTCCCCCTCGAGACCAAACGAGGAAGTCAACCGAGGAACTCACACAGTTGGCAGTTTTATTTATTCAGTTATCGTTGCAGCAATTACTAGTCAGGTATAGATAGTCATCCTGATATAATAAGCAGTGGGCAGTTTTAGTTAACCATTCCGTTGTAGTTGCAACACTTACTAGTCAGATACAATAAGCATGAGATATCCCAAACCCAGCAGTTGTTGGTACTTTTATTTAGCCATTCCGTTGTAGTGAAGCTGATTACTAGTCATATCGGATACAAGTCAAATTATAACAGTAAACTTTAGTTATAGTTGTCTATGATCGAGAACTGTGCTCCAAGTCGTCCATAACCGCGGACACGGCTTCTCGAAAAGATTTAACCCTGCAGGGGTGCACCAAAGTTTCCACACGCACCTACACCCTTGTTGTCAGATCAGGTAGGTACAAGATCACAAAACATACACCCAACGGTATGTCGACGGGGTTTCGGACACGACGTTTCCCAGACCCAAAGCAAGCACATGGGGGCCACCCCACTAAGCTACCCGTAACGAAGTCGGCCGGTCTCCGAGACGGACCCAGGGTTTGCGAGAACGGCTGTAAACGACTGGGAACCCGAAAGTGTGACTGGGCTTGTCGATACCGCGAAATCGTGCCGCGATCCAAAACAGTACAGGCGCTCCACGCGCAATCATAAATTAAGCAATAAAACATGGTATAAGTACAGGATAGTAATAAAGCCCCAAACTACTTTGTGGCCCCCGGTATAGTACTTTGAAATCAGGTACTAATCGATGGGGGTGCCCACACACCCCACCTGTGGTTAGCGCGCTCGATCTCGGAACAGGTGTCAAGAACTCGGGGTCCTACGGGACACCAAAGGAGCGTTAAAACCAAATATTGTCTATTACCCACCGGTGCCTCTGCATTTACCTACTTCAATTTTAGTTATTAAACGATAATTAAAGCCATAATCATCTCCAACATAAAGCATATGGCAGCCTTCCAACAACCGTGGTACTCGACGACACGCAACAGCACTTGAGCAGACGACTACGATGCGCAAGTACAACTATCTACCAAACAACAGGTAATAGGATGTGTCCAAGGCAATATGAGGCTGCAAGGGAGATCACGGGTACGAAAACTAGAGCATCGCAACACAGATAGCAATAGATCAACAGGAGGAAATAAAGACTATAAAAGTAAGATAGGTAGAAAGGGGGAGAATGCTCGCCTGAAAACATTGTCGAAGGTTCATCCAAAGATCGGGTCGACACTCGCATCAACTCATCAGCCTAATCCGTGAAGAAGCGAAGCACTAGAAAAAACACCGGATGCACTATTTAATACTACGACGAAAGATCGGGCATGATGCATGTATGATGTATGACATGGCAATGATGCAAGGCAATTAGGCAATATTAAGTGGTACCGGGGTCCCGACAATTACTAGGAAGGTTCATGTTGTTTAGATACCCCGCAATTTAAATGTTGTATTATCAAGGCATAATATATCAATAGTTCGCTACAAAAATTTAAATGGAGCCGATATTAGACTAGAAAATCCCGCATATGGACACCATATTTAATTATAAGGTGAATCGGCATAAGGCCCCCAAACCACACCAATATGCATGCGAGTATGACAATTAAATATGCAACAGTTTATATAGTTGGCAATTTATAAAATAGGGGCTCGGAAAAGGTCACACATCTCGGATCGAAGATCTTGGGGCTCGGAGGGGTTCGGGTCTTCGGACGCCGGGATTGGTCTTCGGAACTTTGGATCCGGAGCTTCAGGATTCGGCCATCGGATTCCATGGAAGTCATGGCGTCCAGGAAGACGACCTTGTCCACTTGGTGTCGATCTTGTTTGTCATCAAGAAACTTTAGTGTCGTCCCACCAACTATGAACAGCCACGGCCCTGGTATCGGAGATCTTGACATTGTTCGGTTCCTCGGGTCATCTTCAGTCTTGTTAGCATCGGAGCGAAGTTAGTCGGTGTGGCTCCAAAATCACCACACCGAAAACACCGCGAGCACATGGGCTCTAAGTTGGGAAGCCAAAAGTCACGTGAACAGCACCAACATGACATGTTCCACTCAAAATGGCAATAGGCAGAGCAAACTTGGGAAGACAGAGGCCATCCCGGCGGCGGTGGTGACCAAAGGGCAGAGGAGACGAGGACAGGGATCAGGGCGCGAACTCGCAGGGAAGAGGAGGGGACCGGCCTGCGGAGCAGCGGGCATGCAGAGAAGGTCGCGCGTAGGAGGATGTGGCATCACGGAGCTCGAGCTCGAGCTTTTGCAGAGGAGGGCCGTGCTCGGGGAGGTGCCCTTGGGACGGCCATGGAGGCAGGCGGCCAGAGAGGCAGGGCACCAGACGGAGAGGCTGTGGCGGAAGGCGTAGGGGCACAGGGAAGGTGGCGCGGGAGCTCGCACCAGAGGAGGCGGCGGCGACGAGGAGGCGCGGGGTCAGGCGCTCGCCCGCGGCGGCGATTGCCGATGGAGAGGAAGGAGGCGAATTGGGGAAGGAGTGCGTCGGGGGAGAGAGATGCGGGAGGCAGGGTCAGGCTCGCGTGGAATCGGGGGATCGCGATGGGGATTCTCGTGCGTGGAACGGGTCAAGGGAGAGGGCGGTCGCGAGGTGGGAGTGGGACAGGGGAGGCGACGCGGGGTTGGTGGCGTGAAGCGAGGTGGGCCAGGGTCGCGTGGGATCGTGAGCGAGGGAGCGGGGCACTGTTGGTGGCGATCGAAGGGAGTGGTAGGCCAGGGGTGTTCAACGTGTTTTGAACACAGGAGGCATGCGTGTGGAGCTAGGGGGTGGCGGCGGCAGGGTGGGTTGAGAGGAAGGATTAGGGTTAGGTTTCAGGGGTAGGGTAGTCTAGGTTTTGGTTTGGGTAGTAGGTGGTCTGGCAGGTTGGGCCTTTGGGCCGGCCGGCTGGACTGCCTCCCCCAAAAAATAGTTTTGTTATTTCTTTTGTTTTAAAATAAAATTTTGTAAATAGTTTTAGATAAATAAAAGATCCGGCTGGACCGACGGTTTTGGTTTGAACAAAGAGGGGCGGATATTAATATAGAAAACAAAGTAGGTCTTTTAACAAAATAGTTTTAGTCAATTAGATGCATGTTGATGTCATGATGTTGCAAAAGTATTATTTAACATACAATTTTCTAGTAGTGGATTTATCCGGGGTGCTACAATTCGACACCACTAACAATGGATCTCGCCCTCAAGATCCGCCTCATGGTACGGGGAAGAACGCCGACGGTCTGGACATTCTCGCTTCGTGTAGATATTCGCGACACCGCTAACAAAGATTCCTTCTCCATCTTGAAATCAGCGACACCACCAACAAGGGTCGATGCTCCCATTCGTCAAGAGAACACTCCAGAGAAACCAAGATGAAGTTCGAGGTCTCAAAAGATAAGGCCACCTCTAACTTCCATGGAATGAGTATAATTGCATCGATCCACCGATTCAATATACAAGAGCGAATGATAAGAGTAGTCGGATGGTGATCAGTCCATCGCGCACCCAAAGCATTACTTTGTACATGAATAGGAAAATCATGCAACTAACTCTCGGAATTAGATTGAAGATCTCGACAAGCGAGGTTTGGAAACAAAGGAGGGATGGGGATTCTCATTAGATCTAATGTAGATGACTTCATCGTATCGGAAAACATCGGAGGATAGAAAGAAAAAAAATTTAGTGAATTTGCGGTCCACTAAAAGGTACAACAGATGAAAGATTCATCAGATAGCATGAATGCCGGATGTTGAAGCACCGTTACGAGAGGATGGAAGCAAAACCCTGAAGGTACAACGGCAACCCAACCACGAGAATTCTTGGACCCAAAGAAAAGATAAGGGAGCAGATTCAAAACACGTCGAGGTAAGAGGAGAATAGCAGAGGGGTAAGGAGTAAAAGCAGACCTAATCAGATCTATCCAACCATTTTTCCAAAATAGTTTTGACACTCTACAACGTCCGTTAGCTAGGTTATCCTACAGGCTGGACCAGTGGGGTATCGTAACTACTAAGCCCTGATACCACTCTGTAACACCCTCAGAATCGACCCTATGCAAGTTTCAACGATTCCCGCCAAACCAACATAGAAACGATTCAAAGGTGCCCACCAGGCACTTTCGTGCGGGTGGAAAACGAAGTAATACCATTACACAATAGTCCACGATGGAACCCACAGAAGAGATATATACAACAATGACTCAAAGAGTCAAGAATACGGATATACAATACGAAGATCCAAATCACCTTTAAAACGATACAGCATCCGAGTACGGACAAGATGCAAATTGAGCTAAGAGCCCTGAAGAATAACCAATGGCGTCCATAACCCTGCCCAGGCCAAGCCGGAAGGGTAACCCTGCTAACGACGTCAATCTCAAAACCTGCTTAAACAAAAGGGGTGCCGACAAAGGGCAAAGGAAAAAGAGAGAGCGGTCAGTACTGAGGCCAGTACACGGCGAGGCTAGAATTCGGCGGTCCTCGCCTACATAGGTATGGTGGACTGAAGCGGCAGCACAGCATGCACTAAACAACCTATAGAGACTCGATATAACTGTCGGCTATCAGAGAGGGATAAGAAAGACCTATTCAGAACCAACCTGATGCTACCACCAAACATACCCATCCTGGTATTTCCCCCTCGAGACCAAACGAGGAAGTCAACTGAGGAACTCACACAGTTGGCAGTTTTATTTATTCAGTTATCGTTGCAGCAATTACTAGTCAGGTATAGATAGTCATCCTGATATAATAAGCAGTGGGCAGTTTTAGTTAACCATTCCGTTGTAGTTGCAACACTTACTAGTCAGATACAATAAGCATGAGATATCCCAAACCCAGCAGTTGTTGGTACTTTTATTTAGCCATTCCGTTGTAGTGAAGCTGATTACTAGTCATATCGGATACAAGTCAAATTATAACAGTAAACTTTAGTTATAGTTGTCTATGATCGAGAACTGTGCTCCAAGTCGTCCATAACCGCGGACACGGCTTCTCGAAAAGATTTAACCCTGCAGGGGTGCACCAAAGTTTCCACACGCACCTACACCCTTGTTGTCAGATCAGGTAGGTACAAGATCACAAAATATACACCCAACGGTATGTCGACGGGGTTTCGGACACGACGTTTCTCAGACCCAAAGCAAGCACATGGGGGGCCACCCCACTAAGCTACCCGTAACGAAGTCGGCCGATCTCCGAGACGGACCCAGGGTTTGTGAGAACGGCTGTAAACGATTGGGAACCCGAAATTGTGACTGGGCTTGTCGATACCGCGAAATCGTGCCGCGATCCAAAACAGTACAGGCGCTCCACGCGCAATCATAAATTAAGCAATAAAATATGGGCATAAGTACAGGATAGTAATAAAGCCCCAAACTACTTTGTGGCCCCCGGTACAGTACTTTGAAATCAGGTACTAATCGATGGGGGTACCCACACACGCCACCTGTGGTTAGCGCGCTCGATCTCGGAACAGGTGTCAAGAACTCGGGGTCCTACGGGACACCAGTGAGCGGTTAAAAACCAAATATTGTCTATTACCCACCGGTGCCTCTGCATTTACCTACTTCAATTTTAGTTATTAAACGATAATTAAAGCCATAATCATCTCCAACATAAAGCATATGGAAGCCTTCCAACAATCGTGGTACTGGACGACACGCAACAGCACTTGAGCAGGCGACTACGACGCGCAAGTCCAACTATCTACCAAACAACATGTAATAGGATGTGTCCAAGGCAATATGAGGCTGCAAGGGAGATCACGGGTACGAAGACTAGAGCATCGCAACACAGATAGCAATAGATCAACAAGAGGAAATAAAGACTATAAAAGTAAGATAGGTAGAAAGGGGGAGAATGCTCGCCTGAAAACATTGTCGAAGGTTCATCCAAAGATCGGGTCGACACTCGCATCAACTCATCGGCCTAATCCGTGAAGAAGCATAGCACTAGAAAAAAACACCGGATGCATTATTTAATACTACGACGAAAGATCGGGCATGATGCATGTATGATGTATGACATGGCAATGATGCAAGGCAATTAGGCAATATTAAGCGGTACCGGGTCCCGACAATTACTAGGAAGGTTCATGTTGTTTAGATACCCCGCAATTTAAATGTTGTCTTATCAAGGCATAATATATCAATAGTTCGCTACACAAATGTAAATGGAGCCGATATTAGACTAGAAAAGCCCGCATATGGACACCATATTTAATTATAAGGTGAATCGGCATAAGGCCCCCAAACCACACCAATATGCATGCGAGTATGACAATTAAATATGCAACAGTTTATATAGTTGGCAATTTATAAAATAGGGGCTCGGAAAAGGTCACACATCTCGGATCGAAGATCTTGGGGCTCGGAGGGGTTCGGGTCTTCGGACGCCGGGATTGGTCTTCGGAACTTTGGATCCGGAGCTTCAGGATTCGGCCATCGGATTCCATGGAAGTCATGGCGTCCAGGAAGACGACCTTGTCCACTTGGTGTCGATCTTGTTTGTCATCGAGAAACTTTAGTGTCGTCCCACCAACTACGAACAGCCACGGCCCTGGTATCGGAGATCTTGACATTGTTCGGTTCCTCGGGTCATCTTCAGTCTTGTTAGCATCGGAGCGAAGTTAGTCGGTGTGGCTCCAAAATCACCACACCGAAAACACCGCGAGCACATGGGCTCTAAGTTGGGAAGCCAAAAGTCACGTGAACAGCACCAACATGACATGTTCCACTCAAAATGGCAAAAGGCAGAGCAAACTTGGGAAGACAGAGGCCATCCAGGCGGCGGTGGTGACCAAAGGGCAGAGGAGACGAGGACAGGGATCGGGGCACAAACTCGCAGGAAAGAGGAGGGGACCGGCCGGCGGAGCAGCGGGCGTGCAGAGGAGGTCGCACGTAGGAGGATGTGGCATCGGGGAGCTCGAGCTCGAGCTTTTGCAGAGGAGGGCCGTGCTCGGGGAGGTGCCCTTGGGACAGCCATGGAGGCAGGCGGCCAGAGAGGCAGGGCACCCGACGGAGAGGCTGTGGCGGAAGGGCGTAGGGGCACAGGGAAGGTGGCGCGGGAGCTCGCACTAGAGGAGGCGGCGGCGATGAGGCGAGGTCGGCGCTGCCAGGCGTGATTGCCGATGGAGAGGAAGGAGGCGAATTGGGGAAGGAGTGCGTTGGGGGAGAGAGATGCGGGAGGCAGGGTCAGGCTCGCGTGGAATCGGGGGATCGCGATGGGGATTCTCGTGCGTGGAACGGGTCAAGGGAGCAGGCGGTCGCGAGGTGGGAGTGGGACAGGGGAGGCGACGCGGGGTTGGTGGCGTGAAGCGAGGTGGGCCAGGGTCGCGTGGGATCGTGAGCGAGGGAGCGGGGCACTGTTGGTGGCGATCGAAGGGAGTGGTAGGCTAGGGGTGTTCAACGTGTTTTGAACACAGGAGGCGTGCGTGTGGAGCTAGGGGGTGGCGGCGGCAGGGTGGGTTGAGAGAAAGGATTAGGGTTAGGTTTCAGGGGTAGGGTAGTCTAGGTTTTGGTTTAGGTAGTAGGTGGTCTGGCAGGTTGGGCCTTTGGGCCGGCCGGCTGGACTACCTCCCCAAAAAAATAGTTTTGTTATTTCTTTTGTTTTAAAATAAACTTTTGTAAATAGTTTTAGATAAATAAAAGATCCGGCTGGACCGACGGTTTTGGTTTGAACAAAGAGGGGCGGATATTAATATAGAAAACAAAGTAGGTCTTTTAACAAAATAGTTTTAGTCAATTAGATGCATGTTGATGTCATGATGATGCAAAAGTATTATTTAACATACAATTTTCTAGTAGTGGATTTATCCGGGGTGCTACAGCTCACTAGAGTGCTCAACCTTCCACTTCCTAGCATCATGACGCTTCCACTCACCAAGTTTGAGAGGAAGGACCTTTGGGGCTTCAGAGTCACTCAGCCCGGACGCCAGGCAGTTCCAACCACGGAGACCATCACTTTCAAGCTGATGCATGACGACAAGGAGAAAGGCCTAGATGTAGTCATGCAGGAGTTACTTGGGCGCCTGGTAGGGAGACACTCCAGGGAGCTTACAGGTCTTTACTTTCACCCCTTTAGGAGACGCGACGAGGAGGGTGAGGCTATTGAGTTTGAGGATGCTGCTAGAGAGACGGTGGAACCGATTCGTCTGTACCTTCAGGACCTAGAGGTTCTTATTAGGCACCTAGATATTGATAGGACCAACGTCATGCTTAGCAATGACGAGCTCCAGGTGCATCTTCGTGAGAGGGACAAGCTCTTCACGGAGCAAGACGAGATAGTCAAGGAAATGGAGGCCAAGTTTGAGAGCCAGGACAGGAAGTTCAAAAGCCAAGAGAAAAGAGTCCAAGACAGGAACAAGAGGATTTGGGAGATGAATGAAGAGCTAGAGGCCAAGGACTTCGAGCTCGAGCATCAACAGGGAGTGATTGAGAGGCTTCGCTCACAAAAGAGGGCTCTTAGGGCCAAGATAGAGGCCTTGACTACTAGTGTTGATGAGTACAAGACCGCCATGGAGAATGCAGGTCTTACACTTGTTGACGAGGAGATTGATGCGGAGGAGTAGGGTAAACTACTCGATTTACTTTCATCTACCGTGCTTTTGATTATTTGAGTCGCAATGACCATCCAACATGTGGATGGCTTGCTATGGTGTGTTTGCATTTTCAAACTTTTTGTTTTTGTCGTTCAAACTCTATGTCATTTTGATGCTTCATTATTGTGGTTGACTATGTGATGTATTGTGCATGTTAAGCATCTATGGGTATCTCATTCTTATCCTTATGAAAACCACAGATACCTCCTAGACGTGCCAACCCCAACCCAAACAACAACAATGTCACTCCCGAGATGCAGCAGTTGATGACAACACAAACTCAACTGATGCAGATGATGACCACCTTTATTCAGAACCAGAATCAGAACAACAACAACAATAACAACAACAACCAGAATAATCCGTCAGGATTTGACATGCTCACCAGATTCCTAAGACTGAGGCTGCAAAGTTCTCAGGAACCACTGATCCAATGGTGGCCAATGATTGGCTACGTTCGGTGAACAAGGATTTGGTAACTGTAGGCTGCACCGATGAGGAGAAGGTCAGGTTTGCAGCACATCTGTTGGAAGGACCAGCAGCTACTTGGTGGGATAACTTCCAGATCACCACACCCATTGAGGATGTAACTTGGGCTATCTTTGAGGATGGTTTCTTCACAGCTCACATCTCATCCGGGGTGATGAATTTGAAGAAGAAAGAGTTCCATAACCTGAAACAGCGTCACCGCAGCGTGGCTGAATATATTGAGGAGTTCAACAATGTGGCGTGATATGCACCGGATGAAGTTGATACTGACGCCAAGAGGAAGGAGAAATTCCTCGAAGGACTGAATGATGAACTGAATCTGCAGTTATCTGTGGCCTATGTCCCCACCTACCAATCACTTTGTGACAAGGCTACCATCTTGGAGAACAAGATGAAACAGGTTGAAAGCAGAAAGAGGAAGCACAACTTTGACAAGCACAGCTCGGGATCGTCTCACAAGCGTTCCCATCATGATGATAGTTGGGGTTCTGGATCCCACAAACATGGAAAGTACAACAACCACCACAACCACAACCGCCATCATGACAACAAGCATCACCGTAGTCATGATAATGACAAGTATAAGAACCACAAGAGTGGATACAATAGCCACCACAATGGAAGTGGAAGTGGTAGTGGAAGTCAGCCTGTCAAGAAAGATCTCAGTCAGGTTGAATGCTTCAAGTGTAAGAAGATGGGGCACTATGCTAATGAGTGTCCAGAAAAGAAAGTTGAAGGTGCCAGCAAGCCCAACCCTTTCCAGAAGGGACAGGTGAACCACATCAATGTGGAAGAGATTTATGAGGAACCTGATGCTGTGGCTGGTAAGTTCAAACTCAATTCTATTCCAGCACTTGTTCTTTTTGATACTGGTGCATCACATTCATTCATATCAAAAGCATTTGTTGATAGAAATGGGTTCCCAACTGAAAATATTGGGTGTCCAATAAAAGTAAGTTCTCCCGGTGGAGATATGATAGTAAGTCTTGGATGTCGAGATCTAGTGATAGAATTTGGAAAGAATAAGTTTCCAATGAGTCTGATAATCTTAGATTCCCAACCCCGAAAAAGTATGAAAGGAGTACTAGATTGTGCCAATCGTACTATCGCACTCACAACCCCGGAAAAGAAACGGATAAGATTCAAGTCGAACTTTGAATCAAAAGGGAGTAAACTAAATTCTCTTAAGGGGGTTAGCATGGACAGTGTGCCAATTGTGAGAGAATATCCGGATGTGTTTCTGGAAGAATTACCAGGAATGCCACCAGATAGAGATGTGGAATTTTTGATTGACTTGCTGCCAGGATCAGGACCAATAGCAAAGAGACCTTACAAGATGTCAGTTGATGAGTTGAAAGAACTCAAGAAACAACTTGGAAAACAGTTGCAGCAAGGATTTATTCAACCAAGTTCTTCATCTTGGGGAGCACCAGTCTTGTTTGTGGAAAAGAAAGATAGAAGTCAAAGGTTATGCATCGATTATCGTTCACTCAATGAGGTGACTATCAAGAACAAATATCCTTTGCCCAGAATCAATGACTTGTTTGATCGGTTAGAAGGAGCCTGTGTGTTCTCAAAGATTGATCTCCGGTCAGGTTATTTTCAGCTTAAGATAAGGGAACAAGACATACCTAAGACAACTTTCACCACTAGGTATGGATTGTATGAGTACACTGTAATGTCATTTGGTTTTACCAATGCACCAGCTTACTTCATGAATATGATGAACAAGGTGTTCATGGAGTTCCTTGACAAGTTTGTTGTCGTTTTCATCGATGACATTTTGATCTACTCCAAGAGCAAAGAAGAGCATGAAGGAAATTTGCGTTTGATACTTGAGAATCTTAGAGAGCATAAGTTGTATGCCAAATTCAGCAAGTGTGAATTCTGGTTGAATGAAGTCAGATTTCTTGGACACATTGTGTCAGGAGATGGTGTAGTAGTTGATCCCACAAAAGTGTCAGCTGTAACTGAATGGGAATCTCCTAAGTCAGTGAAAGAGGTTCATAGTTTTCTTGGCTTGGCAGGATACTATAGAAGATTCATCAAGAATTTCTCTAAGGTAGCTAAGCCTATGACGGAGTTACTAAGGAAAGACAAGAAGTTTGCTTGGACTGAAGGATGTGAACTCAGTTTCCAAGAACTGAAGAAGAGACTAGTGACAGCACCAGTCCTATGTCTACCAGATTTGGAGAAGGATTTCCAAGTATATTGTGATGCATCCCATCATGGATTAGGAGCAGTTCTGATGCAAGAAGGGAAAGTTGTGGATGATGCCTCGAGACAACTCAAAACTCATGAGGTGAATTATCCTACTCATGATTTAGAGTTAGCCTCTGTCGTCCATGCACTCAAAAAATGGAGACATTACCTTTTGGGAAAGCGATGTGAAGTGTTCACAGATCACAAAAGTTTGAAGTATATCTTCACTCAGAAAGAAATCAACATGAGACAAAGAAGATGGCTAGAACTCATTAAGGACTATGACTTGAGTTTGCAATACCACCCAGGTAAAGCAAATGTTGTAGCTGATGCACTAAGCCGTAAGGTATTTGTAAATGGCCTTACTAAGGGAGAGTTGCCAGATGATTTGTTTGCCCAATTTAGAGACCTTAGATTGGAGATTATGCCTGAGGGACATCTCATGTCATTGGATGTTCAACCCACCTTTTTGGACAAAATCAAGGAAGCCCAAAAGATGGACAAGGAAATTGAAGAGGTTAAAGAAAAGATTGGCAAAGGAAAAGCCAAAGGATTCCATGAAGATGAATAGGGTACTTTATGGTATGGAAAACGTATCTGCGTTCCGCAAGATCCGGAGCTTCGGAAACTGATTTTTCAAGAAGCACACAACTCACCATATTCCATTCATCCGGGTAACACCAAAATGTACATGGATATGAAGGAAAGATTTTGGTGGAATAATCTCAAGAAAGACATCGCCGAACATATTGCTTTGTGTGATGTATGTAGTAAACTGAAACAGAACATCAGAAACCAGCAGGATTGCTACAACCACTGCCTATTCCTGATTGGAAGTGGGACAAGATTGGCATGGACTTCATCACCAGATTGCCAAGGACCAGGTCAGGATATGATTCTATTTGGGTAGTAGTGGATCGCCTAACTAAAGTGGCTCATTTCATACCCGTGAAGACAACCTATACAAGTGCTAAGTTGGCCAAGATCTATATGAATAGGATTGTGTGTCTGCATGGAGTACCCAAGAGTATTGTGTTTAATAGGGGAACTCAATTCCCTTCTCATTTTTGGAGGCAACTGCATGAGTCATTGGGAACGAGATTGGAATTCAGTACTTCTTTTCATCCCCAGACCGATGGACAGACAGAAAGGACCAACCAGATTCTAGAGGATATGTTGAGGGCATGTGCCCTAGACTATGGAGGTAGTTGGGATGAAAGTCTTCCTTACGCAGAATTCTCTTACAATAACAGCTATCAAGCCAGTATTGAGATGGCACCGTTTGAGTTTCTCTATGGGATAAAGTGTACTACCCCATTACTATGGAATGGTGTTGGAGAAAGAAACTTGTTCAGGCCAGAATTAATCAAGGATGCTGAAGAGAAAGTCAAGTTAGTAAAGGACAGATTGAAGATAGCACAGTCCCGACAGAAGAGCTACGCAGATCCTAAGCGTAGAGAAGTCACCTATGAGGTGGGTGATAGAGCTTATCTTAGAGTGTCACCACTTCGTGGAGTGAAGAGATTTGGAGTCAAAGGAAAATTGGCCCCAAGATATGTTGGACCATTCAAGATTCTGAGTCGTAAAGGAGAAGTAGCTTATGAAATTGAACTGCCGGAATCATTGTCTGCCGTTCACAATGTGTTTCATGTGAGTCAGCTAAAGAAATGCCATCCAGAGATGGAAGAGACTTCTTTGAAGGATACCATACCTTTGGAGGAGGTCCAATTGGAATGTGATCTCACTTATGAGGAAAAACCTATCAAGATTCTTGAGACTATAGAAAGAGTTACACGGACAAAGACTATCAAATTCTGCAAAGTTTAGTGGAACCATCATTCCGAAGAATAAGCAACATGGGAAAGAGAAGATGACATTCGGAAAGACCACCCTCACCTATTTGCTAGCCAATCCGAATCTCGAGGGCGAGATTCATCTTAAGGGGGTTAGATTTGTAACATCCCAAAAATCATGATTTCAAAGTTTGCATATCATCCATGCATTCATAATCATTTTAGGATCATTTTTCAATATTATATCAAAAATAGAAGCATTTTAAGGTTTATTATTTAATGCAAGCAGGGCATTAGCCTTATTGCTACCTTGTAAGAAGGAAAACCTTGTTTTGATCAGTAGTGAATTGATCCTATGGTTGATTGATGTTTTCCAAAGCTTGGACAAAGTTTTCAAAACAAAGTATGAATTTAAAACCATTTTTATGTCTTTACTAAGCAATTGATAAAGGCATTGTTTATTTTAAAATTCCAATGTGCCAATGCATTTTCAAGTGTACAACATTGTTTTGTAGCCAATTGTGTACTTGTTTCACTTTACAAAAATCCAGAAGTGGTTTGAATTCAAACTCATTTGGAATTTATTTGAATTTGGTTCCTGAAAAATCAAAATAGAAATAGAAAAGGATAAAAGAAAGTGGAAAAGGCCAGCGCTACCATTTTGGCCCAGCACAGGATCCAGCCCACTAAGCCCACTCGGGCCAGTTCCCCCTCTACCCTCTCTCACCCGCGCGAAACGTACCCCGTAGCCGCTGACGCTGGGCCCTCTCCACGTCATCATCGTCTCCCCCAAGTCCTCGCGCGCAGACGCCGCTCTGCCGTTACCTCTCTGGAGTGACGTCGCGAATAAACCCGGCGTAAATCCCATTGATTGGCCGCATGATTGTCGCCCCTGCTCTAGCTACTGAACCGCCTCCCCACCCTTCTCCTTTCCCCTCACTCAGCACCACCAGAGCACCGCCATGATCCCCAAATTTCAACCAACACCGCCGCGGCACTGAGGAACTCCGGTGAGCCATCACGGTGAGTCCCGAGCACGCCCTGCCTTCTGGTTCACGCGAGCTGCTTCGACATCATCTTGCGCACCTTCTCATGCTCCCTAGGTCGTCGCCCTCGTCAACCTCTGGAAATGGCCGAAGCTTGACTCAACTCCGACGAACCATTCCGGTGAGCCCCTGTTCCCCTCTGTCTCTGGTTCAAGCAATCATGTTCGCCAGTGTCTCGTGCATCTGTTAACATTTTCCGTTTGAATCCTTGCGCCCCAGAACGTCGTCTTCGACTTTGACAGTGAGCACCCGATGCTCAAACGAACTCCAACGAGGTCCTGCTACTGTGTCCGTGCGCCCCGACCCTGCCCATCTACACGTTGAGCATCTCCATGTTCTTGCGATCTCGGTAAGCACTAGACCGACCCCCTGCCCCTCTAGCCTCGCTGGTGTGTCACCGTCAGAACCATCGCCGTCGCGGCCACCATTTGCGCCGCTGGTTCTTGGTCAGATGGATCTGATCCATCGGATTTAAATCCTAAGGCCACAGTTAGATCTTGATCGAAGCGGTAAGATTAGATCTGGGCCGTGCGTAGCTAGTTAGATCCAACGGCCCGCGAGCGTGATCCAGTACGAAGCGGTATCGTCCAATCAGGAAGCGCCGCATGGCTAGGGTTTAAATTTAAAATCTGGAATTAGATATATTAGTTGTTCAAACTTGCAAAATTCATAACTTTTGATCCACACGTTCAAATTTTGCAAATTTTATATCATTAGAATCAGGAGAAATAATTATATCCAACCATGCACTTTGTTTAATAAAATGCTTTTGTAAAATTGGTTATTTGTACAGAGACATTTGTAGGCTTATTTTGAGTATAGAAATTATTTGAAAAATGTTTTAATGACTAAATAAAGTTTATTTAGTGTATATTTGTTTTGTTTGAGATTAATTACTGTTACACTTGTCTTGCTTGACTCACAAAAATCATCACATGGCATTTGCATGCATTCATATATTTTTGATTATTTATTTTGATATGTGAATTTGGTGCTATCATTTTATGTGTAGATTTTGGTGCTAGTGGTGATTGTGATTGTGAGGATTGTTGCTACTCCCCCAACTACCAAGGCAAGTGGTGCTTCATATTTTTATCCCAATATTTGACTATGCATTAGAAATATTTTGCATAGGGCTTGCATGAATAATTTTGCTAAGTATCTATATGCTATGCTTGGGAAATCCTAGTAGTGGTAGAATTGTTAGAATTTCCTCTAAGTTAAGATACTTGCTATTGCCATGCTTAGCCTAGCGAGTAGTAAACAAGGGTGGATTATATATACATGCTATGAGAAATATTTCTAAGTCTTTGACTGATGTTTTGCTTAATAAAACAACTAAGTGAATGAAACACCTGAGTGGAATGGAAAGAATGGTTTGTGTTGAGTGGTTACACAAGGCCCATTTATATGGTTTACCTTGTGTATCTCACTTGTGGATTGCCACCCAGGAACAAAGGGATTTGAGATGCCAAGTGTTAAGAAGCTTCTAGTGCAGCCACATGGCATTATGGGCTCTGCCTGGCCCATTTAGGTTGCAATAACTTAGCCAAATGGACAGTTGGTGGTAGGGCATTGATAGGTTTGGAGCGCGTCCATTTTGGTCTAAGGGAAGGCTTCTGAAAGGTCCTGTCTTGGTAAAAATCAAGTCTTGTGGGGAAAGTGCACCACCTCTGCAGATGGAAGAAACTAAGTACTTAGCCATGTCCCTGGTATTGGACAATTTGAGCATCAAGACATGGAAGCTATCAAGAATCTCCCCATCCCAATTTTCTAAGTAAAAACTTGTGGTTGAACAAATGAGAAGGTTCACCAATTTCTATTGGTGGTTCCTTGGGAAAGTGTTTACCAAACAAAAACTTAGAGTTTTTCAACTGATAGGTAAAACCTATTTTGAGCAAAGAAAGCCTAAGCTACACTTAGCCAAATTCATGTAGTAACTAGATGCTAATATTCTACTAGGGTATCACTTGCCAATACTATTCCAATGTATTGACCCACTATGGCTGTAACTTGTGATGTTGCAGGTTACTCTGATGATGATTAGGGGTTTTGAGTCTACACTCAACATGATTGCCTGTGGCACATGAAGATGAAGACTTTTATTTATATTGTTAAGTTAAACTCTTGTACTAGCCTATGGCTATGGAGTTGTAAATGACTATGTTATCTCTGGAATGACGATGTAATAATGACCTTTGTTTCTGTGTACTTCATCTTAAACTATGGATGCTAGCAATTGATCCAGGGACTAGCATTGCAATCAAAGGGATCTTTACCTTTATAAAGGTGGGATCTTATAGTGTGACTATTGGAGGTTGGATTCCACCAATGAAAAAGATCGAAAGAATGTACAAAACTGTTTTAATCAAACAAATGCCTACACACATGACCAAAGACAATGGACCTATTTATGAAGTAACTAAGAGAAATATTGTAATTTATTATTCACTATCTTACATACGATGTATATATGTGATGCTTAATGGTATTGCTAATTCTAGTACAAACAATATTCTATATCAATATACAAAGAGAAGTTCTACTTTATCCAGACCTTGGAGTATAGAGATATTAAATAAGGTGATCTTTATGCCTGTACCTTTTCAAAAGATACAAGACACATATTTCATATATTGAGGTTGTTACCACATGCCTGCAAGGCTGTTGAGATTGCAAGAACATCTGCGAGGTCTATAGTAATAACGGAGGAGAACTATGAGCTTAGGGCGTCGAATGCTGTTCTTATCGGCATGTTGGACGCCCTATAGGAAAGAATGAATGCAATATAGAAGAAGTTGGATAGTCAAGATATTTCTTATAACCAATATTGCATAGAAGCATAGAGCACTAGTCAACCAGAAGCTAGTGTGCAATAACCTCTTCGAAGAATGTCTCAATATCTATAGCCTATCCTAGATATGGAACTTTTTGATGCCATAGCTCTTAGAATTCATGTGGTGGCATCTCGCTCTGCGCTACCTCCTCATGGTGCTATAATTACTCTCCCAAGTGCAAGATGCTAAATTTGTTCCTCCTTTTATGTTATCTCTTCATGTGGAAGCTACTAGAAGAATTCAAACTCATCCTCCTACTCCTGTATTATCGACTCATGTTGATTCTATGCTTACTCCAATAGAAGCTGGCCATGACCTGCCAGTTGATGATGTGCTAACTGGAGAAGTTTGCTGATATTGAAGTGCTAACTCTAGATGGTGGTGGTGGCGGTGCCAGTACAACTCCAAATGCTGTAGGTGCTGCTATAACCACTCAAAATGTTGCTGATGCTACCTTCCACATTGATGTTGTTGCTTCAAAGGGAGTTGCAGTTTCATCTGTTGGTGGAAATAGTTCCAAGAAGAAGAAATCAGTGATGGAAATATGACCTAGAGGCAGTTATAAATGTATTATTATTCATATTTATGTTTCATAATTAAATTTATTGTTCTGTTCTATAATTGTATTGGTTCCGAATAAAGTGTATTTGGAGGAAAACCCTAATACACGTGTAGAATAATAAACACCAACAAGATATCTCTGGTATTGCCTCTAATACTAGTTAGTGTATCAATGATATTCTTGGTTTCCTGACTATGGGCAAGATAACAAAGTGTTGTGGAGTTTCCAATGATATATTATATTGGAGTTGTTAGGAGAACAACAATGCTGGATAGACCTAACATGATATACCATGAAATGCATCAGCAATATTCGTTATCTAAAGTTTCTCATAAATAATGTATTGCCTTTAATAAAGTTCATTTGACCATGAGACACATGCGAGATTGGGTACAATATGGATGTGGCAGGATTCTTCAAACGTTCCTCCGAACATGAGTAATCATAAAGTCGATCATTGGTCTTATCGGATGGTATTCCAATTATTTACATGGTGTTCTTGCAGGAATTTCTACTCCTGATGATGGAGAGATACAGTCTAGGCCCACTCATGTACTATGATGTCCGTCATCGTTTAGCCAGACACATGAACAAGTTGTTGATCACATGGACATCGATAGTACAACATGAGTAAAGAGTACATGCTAAGTAATAAGGATAACCTAGTGTTTCATCTCAGACAATGTAAAGTATCGATGAAGCAATATGGTATGAATTGGATATAATACTATGATTCACGCAACTAAGATCTTCGTGTTATTTGTGGGGATTACTACATGCATCAAGATGCTAATAGTAATCATTGTCACAAAAGGAGTTCCAGACATGTCCGTGAAAATCCGAACCCACAGGGTCACACACTTAAGATGTTATCGATATTAAGATCGTGAGTATGATTATGATAGTTTAATAAAGTAATCCGAAAGGAAGTTTCGGAGAGTGTCGGAATATTCCTGTGGTGTCCGAGATATCACCAGGAATGAATAGAATCGTACTAGGCATTTTATGGAAGACATCGGCAATATTTTAGGAAGGTCTCGGAAGTAATTTGAATGAGTTCAAAATTTTTCAGAAAGCTTCAGGATAAGCATTAATAATTAAAATTAATTATCCCGATGGAGCATCATGAGCCACAGGGGATGCATGGGCCCCACCAGGCCATGTGCGCATGGGAAGGGGGAACCCTGGCCAAGTTGTCCAAGGCCTCCTCCAGGCCGGCGAGTGGAGGAGAGGCGATGGGGAGGGAGGAATCCCTCTGGGACTCGTACTCCCTCCCCTAGTCGAGTTGGAGAATGTAACATTCCAGGATTAGCACCTAGAATTAGAGAGGACACATGTGTGTGCATTGCATTCATGCATAAGAAAATCTGGGGAATTTTCGTGCAAAACTAAATAGGGCTATAGAGTGAATGAGGTCTCTCTTGTTCTGAGGGAAACGTTAGTGAAAGTGCTACGGATTCTGACATGACCTTTGTATAGTTATTTACATATAAGGGAAATAATTTCAATTTGAATAACCAAATGATATATATAGATAGAAATATGAAAATGAAAATGAACGATAAAGTAATTCCCTAATTGAATGTTATTTCAAATAAAGAATTGAACTAGTATTCATAAATAAGATACAGATAATTATGTCCAAGATTCAATAATGGTGAAAACATTTACTATCTTATCATATAAATAATATTACAATGTTTACATTTAAGAATGAACTTACAGAAATAGTTAAATAAAAGAATATGATAATAGAAAGAAAGGTAATCTTATTTACATCATACCATAGTACAATGTCTTCACACTTTTGAGTAAAAAGGAAATTAAAAATAAGTAATTGTATTGTATGAGTACAAATAAGTAACAAGTCTTGTAAAAGAAAAATTGAAACTACAAAAAGAGATTTACTTTTTTACAACATATATGGAACAATACAATTAATAAATGAAATAGAAAATAATAACTTTATTATAGAAATACTACACTGTTTTTACAAATGTTTAATTACAAATGAAAGATTACAATAATTAAGTAAAACCTAAATTACATTTCCTAAACTAAGCTGAATCTTGTATCTTCTTTTCTTATTATTCCTCTATACCTGCAAAACAACTCAAAAGAAAGACAAACAAAATAAAAGGGATAAGAGGGGGTTAATTGTGCTCTTAGAATTACAGTGTAGTGCACTGTTTGTCTCATCATTGAGCTTAAACCAGAAGAGGCAAATTTCACCAAATTAATAATATCTGTTCTCTTCAAATGTGTAGCCTCAGACTAGTGCATCACAGGTTGATTTAGGGGCAAGTTTCACCAAGGGAAGGTAAAAGGAAAAGAGGTAAAAACCCACATTTTCACTTGATCATATCCACCAGAAAATATCTACACCATTGAAACTTGGACCCTAGGTCCCACTTGCAAGAAGCATACACATCAGATGCAGTCTGCTGTGTTGTCAACATATTAGAGAGAGGGAAATTGCCATTTGAGGCAACACAGCCATAGCACAGCTACAAGGAAAAACCATAGACACCACCATTTCTGCTCATAGGGATTTCATCCACACACATCACTGTTCTTCATTAGAACAACAAATCACCATTTCTACATTACTAAGAATCTCAGATCTTTCCACCAAGCCATCACCCAACTTATGGTTGCTTCAAGAAACAATCCACTAGCTAGGACAAGGAGGAGTAGATCAAGATCACTAGCATCACAAGGAGGAGCAGATCAGCATCACAAGAAGAAGAGCAGGAGAGGATTAAGGAGGAGATGCAAGCAGAACCAAAAGGGAAAGTAGTAGTAGATCAAGATCCCCAATAGGTCACCAACAACAGGTACAAGTCCATGAGAAATATAAATTAGATCATGCAGCACCTTTTCTTATTAGCTTACACCATCAGATTCAAGTGAAAGAATGGCTATGTTACAAATCATCCAAATCCAGCTACCCTTGATGGAGAGATTCTCTCGAACTGCATGGAGGTGCCATGCAAAGTTCATCATAGAGATTTAAAGCCAACAGGAATATATATCCTTATCCAAAATAGGTCTCAGATTTTGCATCATAGGATAGGTTAAGAAGTCAAGTAAAAAAATATGTTCTTATACAGTGAATGGCCTCAGTCTTTTGCATCATTGGCAGGGCAAAATTAACAGATCATGCCATCATGGGATCACCCCTGTGCACACTCTAATGAGGCACCACAGTGGCATATCCAAATAGTAGAGGCCATTAATTTTAAATGGCACAAGTAAAAGCTTATTAAGCAAAGCTACAATAGATCAGATGTATAAAAGGCCAAGCACCACACTAAGTATCTTCAAGCCTTAGGAAATTATCCAAATCATCTTTCTAGCTAATCAGCTAGAAATCATTAAATATACTATTATAATTACTGGATGCAAGTGCATCCACTTCCACTCACATATAAATATCCAAAGATCTGACAGGCTCACTTTCATGTCTATAGTTAACCATCCAACTCTTAACCATAACCAGAAGGTATGCCTTAGAATAGTATAGAAATCTATGCTCACTTTCACATCCACATACACATGGAGATGTTTATTATCTACACAGTATATCACACCTACACATTATTTGAAATTTAATATGTTGATTGTATAAAGCCAAAGTAGATTAGAAGTCATATCTTGTACATGCATGAGCATATGGGATATGTAGTGTCAGATTGCTCACTTAAGAAAAACATCATCTCTACTCAAAAGAATGCTCACAAGAGTACATATTTATTATCAAGAACTAGTAGAACATGCAACACAGTACAAGATTCCATTTAGAGCAGGAAATCATCACTAGATCGTGTAATTCCAGACATATGATCAAATATTTAGTCTAGAAAGCCTATTTACACTACACCACATGTTAGCTCTGTACACTCAAGAATTGCACATATATATTTATTGGATGAAAGTAGATTGTGTAGGATCTAGTTACACCTGATACACAACACTAAGTCGATGAGATCATTTTCTCACAAATGCAATGGAAACTAAAGCTAATCTGAGCATAATCACTTAACCTTATTTATTTCCACAAGTCAAATTCATTGCATAGCAAGCAAAACCAACTAGTAGAAGTACACACAGATAGCTCATCTCATAAGCAGGAGATAACTAGCACGACGAAAATCATCAAGTCATCCTATCACCAAAAAATCATCACTGAACCATAGGTCTAGTTCAGAAAATTTCTATTGCATTCCAATTATCAAATCAATTATAATCAAAGTAAGATGACCTAGTGGTGATTCAATTCCACGATTCCCTGAACCTTGATCAGTCACCACTAGGTGCTATCATCAGCCCAAAAGATGGTGACAGAAAAGATAAAACTCACTGTGGGTGTCGAGCATCTAGAGCGAAGGTGTGACGTAGTCATAGTTGTCGTAGCCAATGTCGGGGTTGTGCCACGGCGCCGTCCCTACGGCATCAGGAATTGGGGTAAACCACAACAACTACTGCAACACCACACCTTAGTGAAAAGAACAGGAACAACATGTTAGGGTCGAGGAAGGGAATGTCCTGGCCTTCCTCGGGCAGCAGCCAGATGCATCGGGGGCCAGCGGAGTCGCACCAGCGACCTAGCCGAACCGCACGGCTAGGTTTTCGCAGGGGCACGAATGGATAAGTAGAACAACGCTGAGGCAGAGGTAATCACCGGAGAAGCCTGGGTCGGGGTCTCGTCGGTATCTGGCAACACCGGGTATGGCCGGCGATGGACGGGATGGCGTCCGTGGCGGCGGGTCATGCATGTGTGTGAGGAGCAGAGGAACGAGACGAGGGATCGTGCGGGCGTGTGTCGCGTGAAGGATAGATGGGTCAGGGTAGGGTTATCCACCGAACCTGGCCTAGCTGGGCCGGGCCGTCCGAGGTGGCCAGCCAAACAGATTATAGCTAAATCCTTTAGGCATGGTTTTAAAAGAGAAAATGAAAAATCAATTGAAGAATAAAATAAAAATTACCAAAATGCCCTTGTGACAGTTAAAACTCTAGGAAATTATAAAAAATCATAAAAATATATATAATATATCTAAATAATCACAAAAATGAGATCTATCTAAGACAAATATATAATCACTTGTTTGATTTAAACAAAATACAACTAAATATCCTAAAAATTATAACAATATAAGAAAATATCCTAAAAATTAATAAAAATGATTTTTATACATAAAAATAAAACTACTATTTTATAAAAATACTAACTTTATCAATAAAATTGTAAGTAAGTATTCAAAGACATTTAATTCTTTATGGAATTTTATAAACATAAGAATAATACTTAAAAATAAATAAAACTAGAAAAATATTAGATATACTATTAGAAAAGTTTTTTATGTTTTAAAATAATAAATCCTTCTCTATTAACTATTTTGGTAAATTCTTTAAAAAATAATTCTTAAGTAAGAAATAATCACAATTTTATATAAACCCTTAAATATTTAATATCTAAGTACTAATTCCAAAAACCAACACTTGGATTCATAATCAAGCTTAAAGTATAACTATTAACTTTAAAATATTCTTTTAAAAATCTTAAAATTCAAATTAAAAACCCTTTTATATAAACATTGTGTATCACTTATATATAATATGGTGAATAATCATTATATCTTAATCATTCTTAACATAACTTTAAATCCTAACAAATTACTAAGATCATGTAATTATGCTTCCATTAAATAGATACAAATTATTTTCATAATAGCAAAAAAAATTAAGCTTATCATTCACTTAAATATAAAGTGAATAACTCCACACCTTAGTGATACTTCTCATAAATCCAAAACTTGAGAATAATTAAAAAAAATTACATCTTAAGTTTATTTACCCTTTTAAAGTTAACTTTAATCTCAAAAGATTATAAACATCATGTCTAATAAACTACTTATGTTTTTATAGTTAACTTTGGTCTATTTTAATTAAGACTTAAAGCCTCGCAAGTCCAAACTATTCGAGCAAGCGCAAACAACATCAATCACATTCTATCAACCATAAATATTGTTTAAACCTTATCAAAGAAACCTTTTCTTCGAAGGTTATTCTTTTTTCCACTTTAAACAATAACTCTATAACAATTTCCTTCAACCCTTAAACAACCCAATACATAGACTTTCATCATAATCACCAAATAGCAACTAATCGCTATCTTAGATTACTATTGCACTCTACTTTTATATCTTGTATATCAAGACTTAAGTTCCTTATAAATGCATTTCCTGTGAAGTAAAATTTAAAGATGAACCAACTCTTAAATAAATCACCTAGGTTCACTTCACTTAAAAAATATTGGGGATACACTTTGGAATTTTTACATAAAATGCATAACATTACTTATGCATAACTGCATATTGCTTCTTTAAACATTAGTCCTTACCGGACCAATGATGCTAATTTCAGATATTGGATCTTATATCGTCTCGAAGACCGTGATTGCATAATCTTACAATCACAAAGGCAAGTTCAAACTTGCTCATGTCCTTTGATTATTTTCTGTAAAGTATTTTCCAAATCCAGTGTTGTCCTCACCTGCTTTTCAAAAAGGTTAGAAAACACTATTTTCATAATATATGATTATAGGTTATTTACCATGAGGTAATAACCTACTATGAAAGTTCCAATGGTAAAGGAACATAATATCTAGGACTTAACAACCAATGTCGCAAGTGATTCTCGCACCGTATATTACGTGTTAACCATGAGATCTATATGGCTCTGGGGAAGTCAGCTGGATCGACTCTCTCTCGCATGCATCGGACACTGTTCTGGGCATTTGTAAGTTGCAGATCATGGGTATAGCCATTTTATATGGGGAAAGGTCTACCGTGGATCTGGGCTTACAAAAGACAGATTTCTAGTGTTAATGGTTGTTGTGTGTATCCAACTAAGGTATAACCGTTTTATACGGGGAAAAGTCTACCTTGAGTGTGGACATACAACAATTGCGCTGTATGCAGGGTCATGGAGAAGGGCAGTGATTGGCTTGGATCTTAGACTGGGCCACATACCAAGGAAGTATGGACAAGGTCATGACTTGTTTGTGCAACAAGGCTAAGGTCTCTCATGGGTAAAGTAATGCACCTCTGCAGAGTATAAGAACTGTAACTTGTTACTCCCTGTCCCGGGAAGGAGCTGCGAACGCTACATGAAACGAACTCCATGAAAGTTCTGGTAAACTGATACGTCCAATTTGCATCAGCATTTTATATCATAATTTGCCTCTATTCATTGATATATGTCTTATTATGAGGTATTACTTATGTCTTTTCCTCTGTTTTTGTATGTTGGATGATTCTTGGAGGATGGACTGCCGGAGTCAGGATTCTGATGGAAAAAGAGGTGTTTTGATGCAATTTCATGAAGATCCGAAAAATACCATAAAAATATTGGAAAATTATATTTTCCCAGAATATGGAGGAAGCCAGAAGGGGAGGCGTAGCTTGGCCACAGGGGGCCCACACCCCCTAGGCGCGGGTCCCCCCTAGGTCGCGCCTAGGGCAGGTGCGGCCCACCTGGCCAGCTCCCGACTCCGCCCTCTCGCCTATATCCTCCTCACGGAACCCTAATACCAGGGGGAAACCACAGAAAGATTTCCGTGGCTTCTGCGGGGCGGAAAACACCGAGAGAGAAAGATCTCTACGGTAGACAAAATTTTGCCGGGGAAATTCCTTCCTGGAGAGGGGAGATCGTCAACATCAATACCATCATCAAGCTAGGCTTCATCAGGATCATCATCATCATCATCATCCACACCATCATCTCCACCAGCACCATCATCACCACTGCATCCTGTTGTAACAATTGTGTTGAATCTTGCATTAGTTCATAGGGGAAACTTTCCTAGTGTTAATTACTATTGTAGTTGATGCTTGTGAGTGGAACCATTAGATTATTGTTTACGTTCAGATTGTTATCCATCACCATATCATCTTTGATCTTGATCCATATGATGTCTTGTGAGTAGTTCGTCTAGTTCTTGAGGACGTGGAAGAAGTCATGTTGTTAGTAGTGGATTTGTGTTGAGTTATTATTCAATGGTTTAGTATTTAAGTGGTGGTGCTATTCTTCTAGTGGTGTCATGTGAACATCGACTACATGATACTTCACCATTTATGGGCCTAGGAGAATGCATTGTGTATTTGGCTACTAATTGTGGGGTTACCGAAGTGACAGAAACCTGACCCCCCATTAGGACACCTTTGCACAAGGGAGTGTAGGATCTCAGAGTTTAATGTTGTGGTTAGGTTTATATCTTAATTACTTTCCTATAGTTGCGGATGCTTGCAGGGGGTTTAATCACAAGTATGTATTAGTCCAAGTAAGGTCGGTACATTAGCACAGGTTCACCCACACAACACTTACAACACCAATGAAGATTACTCAGCTATTTGAAGCGAAAGCACTTGACAGAATTCCCATGTGTCCTCGAGAACGTTTGGTCCTTATAAGTTTTTCCACCGGCTTGTCCTTTGCTAAGAAAGGATTGGGCCACTTGTTGCGTTTGTTCTTTTTCTTTATTACTTGCACTTTGTTTTGTTGCTTTATCATAAAACCCCTAAAAATCCGTTTGCTAAGTATTTACAGAGATTTCCTGCTTCATACCACTAGTCAACACCTTCTGCTCCTCGTATGGATCGACACTCCTATTTATCGGAAGTACTACGATACACCCCCTATACTTGTGGGTCATCAAGACTATTTTCTGGCGCCGTCGCCGGGGAGTGAAGCGCTATTGAAGAGTGGAACTAGTAAAGGAAACTTCTACTCTGAGTATTCCTTATGTACTGCTTGTTCCTCTGTTTCCAATATGGATAACCCACTTGGTTTTCTGTTTGGGAAAACTACTACCACTGTTAGGGTAGTAGATGAACCACCATCTATTTAGATAGATCCTTTTAAGATACCTACAAGTATTATTGATCGTGTTATGGATAATTATTATTTTGGGGATGGAACTGTCCATCCTAGTGATCATTTGCTTTTTATCCATGAATTATGTGGGTTGTTTAAGTGTGCAGGTATGACAACTAAACAGGTGAAGAAGAAGTTACTCTCTATATCCTTGAAAGGGAGAGCTGAAGAATGGTATAAGCTGTTGAAGAATGGACAATCCATGGAATGGGAGGAAATGGCATCTCTCTTTATTTCTAAATTCTATCCTCCCAGTGAGATTCATAAGGATAGAAATATGATATATAACTTTTGGCCTCGTGATGGAGAGAGTACATCTCAAGCTTGGGGAGATTGAAGTTGCTAATGCTTAAATGTCCTATTCATGAACTCCCTAACAATATTATTATCAATAACTTTTATTCTAGGCTTTCTCTTCATGATAAAGATTTACTGGATGCTTCTTGTGTTGGATCATTCACACGTATGAAGGAAGAAGCTAAATGGGATCTACTAGACCATATTCAAGAGAACACTGAAGCTTGGGAGAATGACAAAGGAAGAAAGTCTGGTATAAACTATGATTATGAATGCATAAAATCTTTTATGGGAACTGATGATTTCCATGATATTAGTAATGAGTGTGGTATTGATTTCCAAAGTATTTCCAATTGTTTTAAGGACTTTTCCTCTTACATTGAAATTCCCAAAAATAAGTGGAATAAATACCATGCTCCTTATAAAGACGTTGTTAGGTATGTTCCTTTTAGAAGCACTGAAGTTTGTACTACTAATCATATTGTGCCTGAACCTTATGTTGAGAAAATACCTTTCCCAGCTATGCTAAAGGAGTACTATATGATAATTAGTGCGAATAACAAAGGTACTAAGAAAACTGTGGAGCCTGATGAGCAATTGAATATTGAACCTCTGGTAGCTATTGTAAAAGACCCTGTCACTAGAAATATAGAGGATGAGCATATTGTCTTCTATGAAGACGCTTCTAATATTATATTTCATCCTAGTAAAGCTAGAAAAGCTAGTGTTCCAGTGCTTTCTGTTAAAATTGGTGATCATTGCTACTATGGTTTATGTGATATTGGTGCTATTTCTAGTGCTATTCCTTATGATCTTTACAGGTAAACTATGCATGAAATTGGTCCTTGTGAGCTTGAGGATATTGATGTGGTTATTCACCTTGCTAATAAGGAAACCATCTGCCCTATTGGTATTGTAAGAGATGTGGAGGTCCTTTGTGGTAAGATTAAGTATCCTGCTGATTTTATAGTACTTAATTCAGCAGCTAGTAAAACTTGTCCTATCATTTTTGGTAGACCCTTTTTGAATACTTGTGGAGCTATTATAGATTATAAGAAGGAAAAAGTTTTGACTAAGTTTGATGGAGTGTCTTATGAGTTTAATTTTTCCAAATTTGCCAAAGCTCCTTGTGAAAATAGCTTGCCTAATGAAGATTTCAGGATGAAACAACTTGCTTCTATTGATTCGGTTTATGACCTTGGACCTCTTTTTGGTGACTGTTCAAGATGATAGAGTTGTTTCCACTGACAGTTATATTGTCAACTTTATTCAAAGTGCTACTGAAAGTTATTATGAGAGAGGGAAACATGGTTTTATGCATCTCAATAATGTTAAGTTTCCTCGTTTTATGTTGAAAGTTTTGAAGTTGCATTTGTTATGTCTTCCTATGCTAGTGGATTTTTGTTTCAACAATTTGTTTTATCATGACATTTCCATGCATAGGAAGTGGGTTCGACTCAAATGTGTTGGTTATTTGCTTCTTGATGCTCTCTTTCACTTCAAATATATATCTCCTTTGTGAGCATCCTTGAAACTTTCAAGCCCAACTTAAAGACATCAAGGAAAAGTACTTGTTGGGAGATAACCCAAGAGTTTGGTTGAGTCTTGGAAGTTATTACCTCTGTAATAACCGCTCCTTATCCTTTTTTTTCGTTTTTGTGTCAAGTTCAACTACTTTTGAGAAGTAGAGGTGTTGTGAAAAGTGGCTGTCCTGGGACAGATTTTTGTGCTGCATTGTAAAAATTCGTGAGGGAGCTCAGTGCTTCGGATGGAACTTTATTTTTCTGAACTTGTTCTCCAAGTTGTTACCCAACTTTAATTAGTTCTGCACTTTTTGATTTGAGCAACAGAAGGTTTTCGAAAAAATCAATCTTTACCTGCTAGTCTGTTTTGATAGATTTCTGCTATCATTTGCATTTGCCTCTTACAGAAGCCTTTGTTTTGATGGATTTCAGTTGAAGTGTGCACCTAAAGGTTAATTGTTTTTGCTTACACTAATGTTGCCATTAAGGTTTGTGTGAGACCTTGTAGGAAAGGAAATTCCAGGAGAAGGAGAAAAGGAGTCTGCAGAGTTCGTCTTTGAATAGGTAAAAGTGGTGAAAACAGAAGGTTCGTGAAACCCCAATCTTTTTATATTTTTCATGTTTTTAATACATAAGGGAAGTTACAAGACGGAACAGAGGAGGAATCGGAGGCCGGGTTAGCCACACCCACTCCAGGCGCGGGCCCTAGCTGGCCGCGCCTGGAGGGGGTGTGAGCACCCCGAGCTTCGTCTCCACCTCGTTTTCGTATCAAAACCTTCCTTATGCTTTGTGACTTCGTAATATATAACCCCTGGATCCCCCGAGGTTCGTGCATCGTGTTCTCATCGTGTTTTCGTTTCGATCTGTTTCTGTCAGGAAAACTTCTCAAGTTTAGAGCACCATTGTCTCCGCCAACGACAAAGGCAAGAAGCCCGAGGAAGATGATCCTCAAAATCCCAAGGAGGAGGAGATTTTGGTAGGGGATGAATAAGACATGGAGGAGGAAAAGCAACCGGACACCCGCACTACCGTCGCAAGCATTGGAGCGGTGGCAAAACCTACCAAGCTTAGGAGGACAGCACGGATGTCTACAGGAGGGAAACCTCCGTGTCTTATCTACAATCCACGGTCATCTCCTCCATGCACCAAGAGACCTTTCCATACTCTTATACATGAGCGTCAATATCAACATGTGCCCAAAGGGAACTTGGCCTCTATGTGGGATATGCCTCATTCTAACCATGCAGGGAAGGAGCATACTAAGAAGGAAGAGTGGGGAAAGAATAGCAAGGACTGGAATTCTCGGCCCGATATGATCATGAACCGTATTGAGCAGAATTCAGAGTTGATTCGTACTCTGAACTTTGAGATTGAGGATTTGAAGAAACTTATTGAAGATCTTATCAAGAGAACACCACCACCACCGAAGTAGTAATTCGTCATCAGGTTTGGCATCCCCTTGGCTTGTTCCAAGCTTGGGGGGAGTGCCGCAGTATCACCATTATTATCTTTTCATATTTTACCTTTTTAGTGGATTCATGTCTTTTTTGGTAGAGAATTTATCTTATAGGTTGGTTTTCATGTGGAAGTTTCTCTCCTTTAGTTGATTATCTATGTATCCCTTGGTGTGAGTGCCTTTATGGAATATTAATGATAAGTTTCATCTTTTACTTTTTGCACTTCTTATTTTAGTTTGCAATCTCTATTATATGATGGTTCTTGTTGATCAGTATTGGCATCACTTTGGGATCATCAAGTGGATCTAAATTGGTTTTGGCAAACCGAGCTCTAGTTAGTGGCAATACTTTTTGAGGTTTGAAAGAAAAAGAGAAAAGCTTACAGGTATTTTGTATCATTTATTTTCTTTCTTGTTGGCTCATAAGCTTAGTATACTTTATTTAAGATCTTTTGTGTGTTCAAGGAAGATTGCATGTTTCTCTTTATCACTTGTAGGTTTGATTGTTTCTTTCAACTCTTTTGCTTGCTACTCAACCTTGCTAGCCAAAAACCTATTTTGAGAAGGCATACTTCTCATTCTTCCAAATCCTTTGAACCAAAGCCTTTGCCATTTGTGTCCACCATATCTACCTATTAACATTATTGCTATTCCAAGAAAATTCTCAAGCTTCATCTATCTTTCGAATTAAAAAGTATTTTGTTATGTGAAAACTAGTTAGTAAAGCTCTCACGAACTTGATGGCACACCTTATTTTCTTGCCCCTAATAGACTTGAACCATTGTGTCATAGAAGTTGTATATTCTTGCATCTATATGTTGGAATTAGTGGAACCGTGCTATCACGGGGATCACTTTCAACATTGCACCTGTATGTGTACATAGTTGATATCATGCTCTTTTGTTTGCAGATGTCGTCTGTGTGAAATAAAGAGGGATCTTTTAAGTCCATGGAGTGATATATGTGTGTTAGAGAAACGCCTGGGCCGCTAGCCTAAGCCATGCCTAATCATGGTGGAAACTTGTAGCATCACCATAATGAGTATTCTATGAAGCATCCTCAATAAAAAGCTATGCACATAGTAAATAAAAAGATTGCTGAGATGCTCATTGTCTGCTTGCCTTGTCACTTTGGTTATGGGATAGCTCCTGTACCATGTGCAAGGGGTACCCCGTTGGCGGTTCTTTATGATACACATGTACTTACAATGACAAGAACTTACCGGTGACCAAAGTTGAGTAGCAAGAAGAGCGGCCCTCTGTAACATCCCAGCATTAAAGCTTAGAAATAAGCTGAACCCAGATGTGTGCATTGCATCCATGCATAGAAAATCCGAATAATTTTCGCGCTTTTGAACAAAACTTGTCCAAAGTGATTGAGGCTTCTCTCAACTTGATGGAATTGAAGTAGATCATCAAGTTGACTGTGGTAAGTTTCAATATGACCTTTGTTAAAACCTTTTTTTGGTTAAAGGATATTTGATCTAAGGGTAGATCAAATGTAATGAAAGTTAAACCCTAATACATTATTTAATGATTTATATTTGATCCTTAAGTAGTCATATCCCAGTATTCAATACACAACCCATGAATACCAAGTTATAGATATAACTTAAGTAATAAGAATGTAAAAAATAAATATTGATCTATCTTAATCTCATCTAGTTATACCATGAGTATCATGGTAATACCTGCCTTAACCCTTTAGTGAGATTGAGTAGGAAATAGATCAAGTCAAGATCATTCAACATGTATATTTCTATCCATATCAATCTTTACCATTCCTATTGAATCATATTCTAATATCTGTTGTTCATCAATGTTGAGTAATCAACTATTGATTCACCAATTCTTAACCTATCAATTCTTGATCTATCAACTCTTGTTCTCATCATAGCATTCACTCAAATCCTATAAAGAAAGAAGTAAGAAGAGGTAGGTGGAAATGATAGAATTAAATATCCTCTATAGGATGGGAGTGTTAGAATAGAATCAGATCAAAGTGTTAGTTGATGGAGTTAACTCACTCATGAAATGATATGAGAGTTATTTGGAATATATAATTATATGGTGATAAAGAAGATTACAAGGATGAATCCTGAAGAAAATTACCAGGAGTAATCCCATTGGATCAAGTAGGTATAGCCAATGAATAATATCTCTTAGTCCAATATAGATAAACAGAAGATAATTATACTACAATTGTAATGTTGTATGGATGAAAGCCTTGATTAGCCAACTGGAAACCTAAACCATAAAGGATCAAAGGATTATAATGATCATGCTTTAGTCACCAAGATTGAATGCTTATATCATGTATAAGTGACATTGGTGGATAGAACATGATTGAACCCTAGTATAGATATGTTATTATAGGTTAGCCATGACAAGTCACCATGATATAATGTGAAGATTTAATATAAGATATGGGAGATAAGTAGGTATAAGATGGTATGATTAAGTTGACGCTAGAGCATCAAGGAGTTAGAGGAGTAGAATAGTCCTCGTAGGAAATACTAAACACTTGAGGAGAAGTATGATTTGATATATACATCTACTGGAGTAATATTAGTGATGGATGACAAGGGAAGGGTGAATGGAGTTAACAGTAACCATTTGTTGGATTGAAGGTTACCATTATTAATTTGATATAACCAAGAAAAGTTATGTGAAGATTATGAAGAGCTTTAGTGTCAAGCTCATTGGATTCACAAAAAGGATTTAGGAGGAGAAATTATTGATAAGATAATTCTTGTGAATTAAAGCTCATCATGTTAATACATGATGATGGATAGGAAGGAGTGGTATATCTAGGAAAGGAATTCCTCAAGTAGGAAACAATAATTATAAAGTATGGAAGATAAGAATTCTTGATAAACAGTCAACTTTAAATCTTAAACCAAACATAATATCCATTTCATATTATTGATCCATCATCTTATCTCCATAAAACTTTATAGGAAGACTTTCCTATAGCAAATCACTTAAGCACATCCTTGTCATTTCAAAACATTAAAATCATATGTCCCTGGAAACTATAATTATCAATTCCATCTCTTTAGCCATCCTAGAAAACAACCTCACTATTTTATCTTGGATAGTGATACCATTCATAAACATAAGCATGAAGACAATATGTCTTAATCATAAATCTTTATCCATGCCTATCCCAAGGATATAGGTATATTAAGTTTCCTAAAACCTAAGACCCTAACTTCAATGCAAGTTATAACAAAGCATACACCTTGTTATTCCCTAGAATTATGTGATTAATATTAATCATAGCAATTCATAGGAAATTATGTAACAAGTAGTAATATAGGATCACCATTAGAAACTTTCCTTAAAATATATTAATGAGAATTTAGTTTCATGGAATAGGGGTATAACCTATAATAAGTTCATAGTATGTTATGTAAGTAAAATTTATAACAAAAGTTCCTATGAAATATTAAAAGGAAAAATAGATACATAAAGGAAATAAAGAAATAATAACATTATACAATAAAAGTTCACAAAATGATACTAAATACATTTTAGTATAGCTGCAATTATCTAGCAGATAAATTTCTATAAGAAAATGGAAACCAAATGTGAAAACATAAATCTGGAAAACAAAATAGAAAAAAAAAAGAAATAAAGAAGGAAAAAACAGAAGTAAACCTCCTGGCCCGTGGCCCATTCTCTCTCTCTCTCTCTCTCTCTCTGCTACCCACAAGCAGCCATAGCAACCATCTAGCAAACTTTGCTGCAGTCCGAGTTGGCCCATGTGGGGCCCAGCGTCAGCCTGTACCGGTTCATCGTCGTCTTCCTCGACGTCACAAGAAGCTCTCTAGAAGCCTCGCCATCGCTCGATGCCAATCAACATCGTCAGCGAAATTGGACCGCCGTGATGCTCGCCGCCGCCCTGGACCTCGCTGATAAGATCGGCCACACTCTCCTCTATCCATCCATACCGATCTTATCCTCTCTCTCGCTCTCTAGAGAAAATCCCCTTCTTCCCACCAAGAACCCTAGCTCGGAGGTGAGCGGGTGCCGTCGATTCTGTGCTTGACTCGGCCAGATGAGATCACGGTAGAGACCGCCATGCTCCTCTTGTTTTTTTTCCCCAACTCACACCAGCCGGGGAGGCGTTGTTTAGTCCAATTGCACCCTCGGTTCCGGACGTTGTTCGTCGACCTCACCGTCGTCTCCGACCTCGCCTCGCTTCACCGGCCACACCATCGCATTCCTGGTGAGTTGCTGAACACGCCAGTGCTGTTCTTTTTCTCAATTGCTTCCAGAATCATCACCACCATGATGATCTGTAACCGCCGCCATGGTACCTCGTCGCCGGTCATCCTTCGGTGACCATTTCTTAGCGGCGCCACCACAGCTATGCTCCTCGAGTTGTCCTCGTTCCAACCAACACAACCACAGCCACGCGCGCATACGGGATCACTCGATCGATCATCGATCTGAGAGGATCCGGCGGGATGACGTCAGGCTCACGTCATCCTTGACTCATTCAACTTGTTTGACTAGTCCTTGCCGATGTGGCATGTGTCATGGCCCCTAGCCCATTGACTGTGAGTAAGAAGTAGTCCAGTAATAAACAATTTAACTAAGCTATGCATGCCGTATGGCATGTGGCCTACTAGTCAGTGACTAGGGTAGGTTAAGTCTGGGTAAGAAAAGTAATTGTTTGTTTGCAATATTATTTAGAAAATAATTTAGGGAATAATTAAATCTTGTTAAATTAATAACTTTTGTTTTATAATTCAGAAAAATATGTTTAATATATGAAAATTTTCAGAAAAATAAAATCTAAAACATAAAACTATTAACAAATATTATTATGTTAATTATTTAAATAAATATTATTTAATAAAGTTTCATAAGTAATAATACTTTGATAATTCATATGTTAATATTAGTAAAAGTTAAAAATATAAATAAAATACTAAAAATCTTAGAAAAATAAAAACTATAATTTAAAACTATAATCATGCATTATTATTTCACTTAATTAAATATTTGTTATTTATTAAGTTGTTATAAAGTAATAAACCTTATAAAAATCATATTTTATTATTTATAAATCATAAAAATAAATGTAATATACTAAAATAATCACAAAAATAATACATACATGTTAAAAATATAATATTCCACTTATGAGGTAAATAAAAATTTAAACACTTTAATAACTTGAATTTAAACCCATTTCCTTAGTTAATAAGTCATATAATGGTAAATAAAAATTGCTAATATTTCTAAAATTAGCCAATTGAGTCTAATAAATAGTATTAGTCTTAAATATTGATAATACGAATACAAAATGGTTCAACACAATTTAAATACAATCTTATTGAGTTATCATTCAACCACAAGTTTATCAACATACTAAAGCACTATAGTGAATTCACAAGTAGTTAAGTAATATTATTACCTTGATTACACATCATAACCAAACCTTTATAAAAAGATAAATGATTCTATTCCATTATAAAATTAAGAAACCACTACTCAAATAGAAATAATACTAATCTTAAGTAATCTTAAGGAAATTTTATGAAATGAACAAAGTACAAATACCATAAGTTTTGTACCTTAAGTCCATCTATGTCTTTAAAGTTAACTTTAGTCTACAATACTTCAAATACTATGCTTAAGACTTTGTTGTGTATTTTATAGTTAACTTTGGTCTGTTATAATTAAGTTATAAGCATCTCAACTCCAGACTATTCAAGCAAGCATAAACAACAACAATCACATTCTATCAACCATATTATAAAAACTATAAGAATTGTTTAAACCTTAATAAAGATATCTTTTCTTCAAAAGTTATTCGTTTTGCCACTTCAGTCAACAAATGACAATTAATCGTAATCACATTACTTTATACTTTACTTGTATACTTAGGATTGATAACACTTAAGTTCTTTATAAGTGGCATTACTTGTAAAGTAAAATTTGAAGATAAACACTTATAATCTAAGCAATCTTGAGTAGCATTTCACATTTGTTTGTATCTCATTGTTTTATGATATTATAATTGCATGTTGGTTCACACACACTTACAAGACATAATAAGAAGCACAAATAAGAAACTAATCTAAAAGGAAAACACATTCTAAAGAAACCAATTCCAATATCCAAACCCTAGAACAACGTTATCCCCGGGATTCGAGTTTATCAAATTGCATTACATTACTTATGCATAAAAGCATCTTGATTCTTTAAACATTAGTCCTTACCAGACCAATGATGCTGATTTCAGATGTTGGATCTTATATTGTCTCGAAGACCGTGAGTGCATAATCTTGCAATCACGAAAGGCAAGTGCACACTTGCTCATGTCCTTTGATTATTTTCTGTAAATTATTTTGCAAATCCAGTACTGTCATCACCTGCATTTGAAAAAAATTCAGAAAACACTATTTTCATAATAAATGATTATATGTTATATACCATGAGGTAATAACCTACTATAAAAGTTCTGGTGGTAAAGGAACATATTATCTAGGACTTAACAACCAATGTCGCCAGTAATTCTTGCACCATATATCACGCGTTAACCATGAGATTTGGAATGGGATGGAGAAGTTAGCTGTATCCTTTTCCTCTCATATGGAGGCAAGACGACCTTAACATGGCGTTGTGATTCCTGTGCGGATCCAACATATGGGTGGGCACCATTCCGCCCCACACTTTCGGTGTCTAGATTATCTATGAATGGTGTTTAGTGGTATAGTCCATTTAATATGGTACTTTACAGGGCATCACCAGGTCATAGAGTCTTCGGGAACTCATCAGGGTTTTAGCCTGCCCGAAAGTGGGCTTAACGGAGGTGAGCCGGCCCCAAAGGATCATGCAGACATATGGGATTGCGGAGAGGGCAGTGATTGGATTGGGTCATCTACTGGGCCCCACACCATAGGAAGTGTGGACGGGAAAGATCGCCCGGTTGTGCAACAAGGATTTGATCTCTCATGGGTAAAGTAAAGCACCTCTGCAGAGTGTAAGAACTGTAACTTGTTACTCCCTGTTCCGGGAAGGAGCTACGAACGCAGCGGGAAAGGAACTCCATGAAAGTTCTGGTAAACCTGTGAAGGCTGACGGACATAGCTTTTCAGAATAAAAGCAACCTTTGAAGAAATGTTTATGAAAACCTGCATTGCCTACGACCTATGGTCTGTGGCTGTAGATATAGTGCATCAAACACTCCTTTTCTAGTGAACTTGCTGAGTACGCTCATACTCAACGTATCTTCTTAACACTTGCTAGATTCTAAAGCCATTAAGACGACGTCTATATCAAGTTATGCTCCAGGAATCATCATCAGAAGCTAAAGCTCTGCAATGAAGTCAAGAAAGTCAACATATACATCAACTCAAGTGAAGACGAAGTTACTAATTAGTTAGGAATATAATTTCTAGCCATAGAACCTATTTCTGTAGTGTATTGCAACAGCAGCAATGCCAGACCAATAGTTCAGATACTAGTCTTATTAGTATGATAGTTTTTGAGTTGTTTATTTCTGATTCTTCTTTGTAAGAAGTTTCTTTCTCTCTCTTTAACCTAGAGTGCTCTCTGGATCTTGTGTAAAGAGTTGAGTTGTAACCTATAGTCATGTCTTGGACCTACTGTGTTTCTGTTTTACCACTCTGAGGGATGTAATACTAGTGAACGGTGTTTCATTAGTGATTTGTCAATGACTATAGTGTACTACATCATGCAGTGGTATGCTGGGTCACCGCACCCTCATACTCAAGGGGCATGAGATTGCCAACTTATATTTCTTCAAGCATATACACCATGCTTGTTCACTTTAACCTTAATCATCTCAAGATGCTTATGATAGGGAATGATGGCTCAAAGCTAGTAAGTACCATAATCTTTTGGAAGCTCTTTATGACTTGAAATCCCTGCTTTCCTCTATGAAGGGACCTTTCTCCTATTTCCAAGTTGAGTCACAAACCTACTTCCTCTCTGTCTCCAGCAAGCATTTGAGTTATTGTGTTGCAAGCATTCATATGATGATTTATTCAATCATGTATTTATCTTCCTTGATTGCACAAAACTCTTATCTATTGAGTATTACTTTGAAAGCCTTCATTGAAAAACCTTTTTGAGGAAAGAGTGCTCCTGTTGTAAAACTTCTACAAAAAGCTTTTTGTGAAACTGCTTGCCTGTTGTTCTCTGACCAGGAACAAAGTTTGCCAATTCAAATTATGATGTATCTTTATGCATCTCTATTGTGACTCCTGTACTTGTTGCAAGCTAAGTTATATAATGGTAAGTTGCTTTCTTCTATGCGTTGTGTAATGGTAAGTGTGATGCTTCTTGTCCATATTATTTTATCGACACTTTACTACATAAACCAGTGGACATGTTTACTGAGCTCAGTTTTCGCTTGGGGACAAGCGAAGGTCTAAGCTTGGGGGGAGTTGATACGTCCAATTTGCATCACCATTCTATATCATAATTTGCCTCTATTCATTGATATATGCCTTATTATGAGGTATTACTTATGTCTTTTCCTATGTTTTTGCATGTTGGATGATTCTTGGAGGATGGACTGCCGGAGTCAGGATTCTGATGGAAAAAGAGGTGTTTTGATGCAATTTCATGAAGATCAGAAAAATACCAGAAAAATATTGGAAAATTATATTTTCCTAGAATACGGAGGAAGCCAGAAGTGGAGGTGTAGCTGGGCCACAGGGGGGCCATACCCCCTAGGCGCGGGTCCCCCTGGGCCACGCCTTGGGCAGGTGTGGCCCACATGGACGGCTCCTGACTCAGCCCTCTCGCCTATATCTTCCTCACGGAAGCCTAATACCAGGGGGCAACCACAGAAAGAATTCCGCCGCCTCTGCGGGGCAGAAAACACCAAGAGAGACCGATCTCTCCGGTAGACAGATTTCTAACAGGAAAATTCCTTCTCGACGAGGGGATATCATCGCCATCAACACCATTATCAAGCTAGGCTTCATCGGGATCATCATCATCCACACCATCATCTCCACCAACACCATCATCACCACTCCATCCCGCTATAACAATTGTGTTGGATCTTGCATTAGTTCATAGGGGAAACTTTCCTAGTGTTAATTACTATTGTAGTTTATGCTTGTGAGTGGAACCATTGGATTATTTTTTATGTTCAGATTGTTATTCATCACCATATCATCTTTGATCTTGATCCATATGATGTCTTGTGAGTAGTTCGTCTAGTTCTTGAGGACATGGGAGAAGTCATGTTGTTAGTAGTGGATTTGTGTTGAGTTATTATTCAATGGTTTAGTATTTAAGTTGTGGTTCTATTCTTCTAGTGGTGTCATGTGAACATCGACTACATGATACTTCACCATTTATGGGCCTAGTGGAATGCATTGTGTATTTGGCTACTAATTGTGGGGTTGCCGGAGTGACAAAAACCTGAACCCCCGTTTGGACACCTTTGCATAAGGGAGTGTAGGATCTCAGAGATTAAGGCTATGGTTAGGTTTATATCTTAATTACTTTCCTGTAGTTGAGGATGCTTGCAGGGGTTTAATCACAAGTATGTATTAGTCCAAGTAAGGTCGGTACATTAGCACAGGTTCACCCACACAACACTTACAACACCAAAGAAGAGTACTCTGCTATTTGAAGCGAAAGCACTTGACAGAATTCCCATGTGTCCTCGAGAACGTTTGGTCCTTATAAGTATTTCCACCGGCTTGTCCTTTGCTAAGAAAGGATTGGGCCATTTGCTGCGTTTGTTCTTTGTCTTTATTACTTTCACTTTGTTTTGTTGCTTTATTAGAAAACCCCTAAAAATTTGTTTGTTAAGTATTTACAGAGATTTCCTGCTCCATACCACTAGTCAACACCTTTTGCTCCTCGTTGGGATCGACCCTCCTATTTATCAAAAGTACTACAATACACCCCCTATACTTGTGGGTCATCATAAACCTGTGAAGGCTGACAGACATAGCTTTTCAGAATAAAAGCAACCTTTGAAGAAATGTTTATGAAAACCTGCATTGCCTATGACCTATGGTCTGTGGCTATAGATATAGTGCATCGAACACTCCTTTCTAGTTAACTTGTTGAGTACGCTTGTACTCAACGTATCTTCTTAACCCTTGCTAGATTCTGAAGCCAATACAGACAACGTCTACATCTACTTCTGCTCAAGGGAATCTTCATCAACAGCTCAAGCTCTTCAACGAAGTCCAGGAAATCAACATATACATCAACTAAAATGAAGACGAAGTTGCTAATTATATAGGAATATAATCTCTATCCATAGAACCTATTTCTATAGAATATTGTAATAGCAGCAATACAAGCCAAATAGTTAGATGTTAATCTTATTAGCATAATAGATATGAGTTGATTATTTCTGGTTCTTCTTTGTAAGAATTTTATTTGTGTAGAGGTCCCAACCTGACATGGTACAAATCCCTCCGTTTACAATGCTAGTCCTTGGATCAATAGCTAGCATCCACAGTTTAAGATGTAATATCAAGAAACAAAGGTCATAATACAACTTCATAACCAGGAATAAAATAATCCATTACATCTTGCATAGCTCATTTGGCTATCTCATTACAATGCAACAGAAATATCTATATAGCATGGAGTCCTTAATATTCAAAGTGCCACAGGCAATCATGTTGGTTGTAGACTTGTAATCCTATTTAACACACTTCACTAACATCAAACAAACCTGCAACATAATAAGTTACAGCCACAAGTGACATGGTTATACCCCACGGGTACATGACATTAGCATACCTGGTCCAGTCCAAGGAAGGCCCATGAGAATATACACGGCCCATGAAGACTTTCGGGTGGCCCAATGTAAGATCCCTCCTTTATAAAGGAAAAGGATCCCTGTGATTGCAATGCTAGTCCCTGGATCATTGCTAGCATCCACAGTTTAAGATGAAGTACACAGATACAAAGGTCATTTATTACATCCATTCCAGAGATAAAACATAGTCTTTTACAACTCAAGACCACAGGCCTAATACAAGAGTTTGGAATAAGTAAATAAACATAAGTCTTCATCTTCATGTGCCACAGGCAAGCATGTTGAGTGTAGAGTCATGACACCTAATCATCATCGGAGTAACCTGCAACATCACAAGTTACAACCACAGTGGGTCAATACTTTGCAATAGTATTGGCAAGTGATACCTTAGTAAATTTTCAGTGGAATATATTACTATATGCATTTTGGCTAAGTGTAGTTTGGCTTGCTTTGCTCAAAAATAGGTTTTTCCTATTAGTTGAAATCACTAAGTTTTTCTTTGTTAAAACATTTCCCAAGAAACCATCAATAGACATTGAGGTCCTTCACCCTTGTTCACCCACAAGTTTTACTTAGAAGTTGGAGTGATGAGATTCTTGATAGCTTCCATGTCTTTATGCTCAAGTTGTCCATTGCCATGGACTTGGCTAAGTACTTAGATTTTCCATCTGCAGAGGTTGTGCACTTTCCCCACCAGACTTGGTTTCCCAAGACAGGACCTTTCAGAAGCCTTCCCTTAACCAAATGGACGCGTTCCAACCTATCATTCCCTCTACCACCAACTGTCCAAATGGCTAAGTTCAAGCAACCTATGTGATCAAGGCAGAGCCCATATTGCCAAGTGGCTGCACTATAAGCTTCTCAACACTTGGCCTCTAAAATCCCTTTGTGCCTGGGTGGCATACCACAAGTGAGCTACACAAGGTAAACCATATCCATGGGCCTTGTGTAACCACTCAACCAAAGACCACCATTCAAGTCCCATTCCACCCAGGAGATTCATTGACTTAGTTGTTTTATTAAGAAAACATAAGTCCAAAGACTTAGCAATATTTTCATCATAGCATGTATATACTTTACCAACCCTTGTTTGCTACTAGCTAGGCTAAGCATGGCATAGTAACTTAACTTAGGAAATTTCCTAGCAATTCTACATCTACTTAGGATTTCCCAACATAGCATTTAGCAAAATAGTAACATGCAAGACTTAGCAAAATTTCTAATGCCTGTATAAAAATATAGGGATGGAAATACTCATGAAGTACCACTTGCCTTGGTAATGGGGAGAGTAGCACTCTTCACAATCACAGTCACTAGCAAAGTCTACACAAAAATGGTAGCACAAAATTACACACAATTCATATACAAACATAAACATATATGCATGCAATGCAAAAATGCTAAGTGATGATTTTTAAAACTCCACCAAGCAAGTGCATGATACTGAAACATAACTAAGTCAAAAACTTGCTAACTAAACTTATTTAGCACTAAAACAAATTACTATTCAAATTCTATACTCAAAATAGTCCTAAACAAGTTTCTGCATAAAAAGTCATTTTAACAGAACTTTTCACTAAACAAATTGCATAAACAGAAAGGGCTTGTCTCCCTGATTCCAATGGTATAAAATTTGCAAAAATCTAACGTGGGCATCAAAAGTTATAGCCATTTCAATATTGGATCTAAATCTGATTTCAAAGCTGTTTTTGAATCAAACCCTAAACACGCGTCATATTCTTACTGGCGCGTACCGCTTCGCTCCGGATCGCGCTTGCTAGATGTAGGATCTAACTAACGATGCACGGTTCAGATCCAATCATACCGCTTCGCTAAGTGGACTAATCCTACGCGCTGGATCTGGATCTGACGGCTACAATTCATCTAACCAAAATCGAGCGGCGCTAGCGATGGCGACTGGCGGCGGCGAGCTCTGTCTGTGGCGGCACGGTGCTACAGGTCGTCCGGAGGGGCAGGAGGATGCTCACCAGGTTCGCAGCATCGAGGAGAAGCTCAACTTGGCAGCGGCTTGACGAGGGGCACACGGGCACGGTCTCTGGGGCTCGTCGGAGTTGCGGCGGCGTCTGTCACTTGCAGTCAAGGTCGCTGGCGAGGCTCCGCGTCGTCCTAGTACAAGGCAGAGGGTTCAGAAGATGCGTAAGTGACTGGCGAACCAGTTGGTATCAAAGGGAAGGCAAGGGCGCTCGGGACTTACCGCTATTGCTCGCCGGAGTCGAGCGACGGCGCAGGTGGTTGCGGACGTGAATGGAAACGACCACATGGGTCACGAGCAAGCAAACCAGAGGCGTCAGCAGATGCACAAGATCATGTCGGTCGTGATGGTTTGAACCAGAGGGAGGGGGGCGGTCGAGGCTCACCGGAATTAGTCGCCGAAGTCGTCGGTACTGCGGGGTTTCGAGGTCAAATGCGCGCAGCCTGGTGGCGGAGTGAGCGAGGAGAGTGGGGGAAAATGACCGCGGTGCAGAGGGGGTTTTGTAGGCGAGAGTGGAGCGGCGATTAAGCGTGGAATCAAGGAAATTAAACGAAGAATCAATCGCGGCAGTGATGGGCGGAGGAAACGGCCGGCGACGGGGTCGGGCGCGATTTGGGGAAGACGAGGGTGAGTTGGCGAGGTCCACCAGTCAGCGAGTGAGGCGGAGAGGGGGTGGGGTCCGAGTGTCAGCAACAGCAAGTGCGTCTGCAGCGTCTTGACGGCGAGAGAGTGGTCGGGTGGGCTAGTTGGGCGGTTACTGCTTTGGGCTAGAATAGGAGCGCCTGACCCTTTTCTTTTGTTTATTCCTTTTCTTTTTCTGTTTTGATTTTCAGGAATGGTTTTTAAATGAATTCAAACTCCTTTTGAATTCAAAACTTTCTGGGGTTTTTGTAGTGTGCAACAGTCTCAAATCTAGGCATAACACCATGTGGTTACTTTGTAAAGGCTTGGTCATTTTTGGAGAAACAAAATAACAGGGACTTTGCACTTGATTTGCAAATGTTTGCAAAATGATTTTTGAAACCATTTCCATTTGTAAGGCTTGGTTCAAATTCCACACTCAATCCATTCAACAAGGGAGACAAACAATCTAGGTTTAAAACATTCAACTCTCAAATGGGGATGGCCATTTGATTTAAGTTTGATCACATAAAATGATAGCACTAAGTGCTACTGTTTTTCTGAAATGAGTTTGAAATTGATCTCAATTCTATATGCATGCATGAATGATGTGCAATCTTTGAAATCATGATTTTAGGGATGTTACAAATCTAACCCCTTAAGGTGAATCTCGCCCTCGAGATTCGGATTGGCTAGCAAATAGGTGAGGGTGGTCTTTCCGAAGATCATCTTCTCTTTCCCACGTTGCTTCCTCTTCGGAATGATGATTCCACTGCACTTTGCAAAACTTGATAGTCTTTGTCCTTGTGACTCTTTCTGCAGTCTCAAGAATCTTGATATGTTTCTCTTAATAAGTGAGATCACTTTCTAGTTGAACTTCCTCCAAAGGTATAGTATCCTTCAAAGAAGTTTCTTCCATTTCTGGGTGACATTTCTTAAGCTGACTCACATGAAAAACATTATGGACAGCTGATAGAGATTCTGGTAGTTCTATTTCATAGGCAACTTCTCCTTTGCGACTCAAAATTTTGAATGGCCCAACATATCTTGGTGCCAACTTTCCTTTGACTCCGAATCTTTTCACTCCACGAAGTGGTGATACTCTAAGATAGGCTCTATCACCCTCTTCGTAGGTGACCTCTCTACGCTTAGGATCTGCGTAGCTTTTCTGTCGGGACTGTGCTATCTTTAACCTGTCCTTAACCAATTTGACCTTCTCTTCGGCTTCTTTGATAAGATCTGGCCCGAATAAACTTCTTTCTCCCACACCATTCCATAACAATGGGGTGGTACACTTTCTTCCGTAGAGAAACTCAAACGGTGCCATCTCAATGCTGGCTTGATAGCTGTTGTTATAAGAAAATTCTGCGTATGCGGACTTTCATCCCAACTGGCTCCATAGTCTAGGGCACATGCCCTCAACATGTCTTCCAGAATTTGATTAGTCCTTTCTGTTTGTCCATCGGTTTGAGGATGAAAAGCAGTGCTGAATTCCAACCTCGTTCCCAATGACTCATGTAGCTGTCTCCAAAAATGGGAAGTGAATTGAGTTCCCCTATCAGATATAATACTCTTGGGCACTCCATGTAGACATACAATTCTACTCATGTAGATTTTTGCTAACTTAGCACTTGTATAAGTTGTCTTCACGGGTATGAAATGAGCCACTTTAGTTAGGCGATCCACTACTACCCATATGGAATCATATCCTGATCTAGTCCTTGGTAATCCGGTAATGAAATCCATACCAATTTTGTCCCACTTCCAATCAGGAATAGGTAGTGGTTGAAGCAAACCTGCTGGTTTCTGATGCTCCGCTTTTACTCTACTACACACATCACACAAGGCAATATGTTCGGCGATGTCCCTCTTGAGATTGTTCCACCAAAACCTTTCTTTCATGTCCATGTACATTTTGGTGTTACCCGGGTGGATAGAATACGGAGAGTTGTGTGCTTCCTGCAAAATCAGTTTCCGCAACTCCGGATCTTGTGGAACACAGATACGTTTCCCATGCCATAAAGTACCCTGTTCGTCTTCATGGAAATTTTTAGCTTTCCCTTGGCCAATCTTTTCCTTAATCTCTTCAATTTCCTTATCAGTCTTCTGGGCTTCCCGGATCTTGTCCAACAAGGTGGGTTGAACATCCAAAGACATGATATGTCCTTCGGGCACAATCTCCAATCTGAGTTTTCTGAATTGGGTACACAAATCATATGGCAGTTCTCCTTTGCTAAGGCCATTCACAAATACCTTACGACTTAGAGCATCTGCTACCACATTTGCTTTACCGGGGTGGTATTGCAAACTTAAGTCATAGTCTTTGATAAGTTCTAGCCATCTTCTTTGTCTCATATTAATTTCCTTTTGGGTGAAAATATACTTCAAACTTTTGTGATCCGTGAACACTTCACAACGCTTTCCCAAAAGGTAATGTCTCCATGTTTTAGTGCATGGACGACATAGGCTAACTCTAAATCATGAGTAGGATAGTTCACCTCATGGGTTTTGAGTTGTCTTGAGGCATAGGCCACAACTTTACCGTCTTGCATAAGTACGGCACCCAAACCTTGATGAGATGCATCACAATATACTTGGAAATCCTTTTCCAAGTCTGGCAGACATAAAACTGGTGCTGTCACAAGTCTCTTCTTCAACTCCTGGAAGCTGAGTTCACAACCTTCAGACCAAGCAAACTTCTTGTCTTTCTTTAACAATTCAGTCATTGGCTTAGCAACCTTTGAGAAATTTTCAATGAACCTTCTGTAGTAACCTGCTAAGCCAAGGAAACTACGAACTTCTTTCACGGACTTGGGAGATTGCCATTCCGTCACAGCTGAAACTTTAGCAGGATCAACTGCTACACCATCCTTTGTCATAACATGACCAAGAAAACCAACTTCTTCTAACCAGAACTCACACTTGCTGAATTTGGCATAAAGTTTATGCTCTCTTAACTTCTCAAGTATCAAGCGCAAATGTCCTTCATGTTCTTCTTTGCTCTTGGAGTAGATTAAGATGTCATCGACGAAAACGACAACAAACTTGTCGAGGAATTCCATGAACACCTTGTTCATCATATTCATGAAGTATGCTGGAGCATTTGTCAAGCCAAAAGGCATTACGGTATACTCATACAATCCATACCTTGTGGTGAATGTTGTTTTAGGTATGTCTTGCTCTCTTATCTTGAGTTAAAAATAGCCTGACCGGAGATCAATCTTTGAAAATACACATGCTCCTTCTAGCTGATCGAACAAGTCATTGATTCTAGGCAAAGGATATTTGTTCTTGATAGTTACTTCATTGAGTGAACGGTAATCTATGCATAACCTCTGGCTTCTATCCTTCTTCTCTACGAACAAAACTGGGGCTCCCCAAGATGAAGAACTTGGTTGAATAAATCCTTTCTGCAACTGTTCTCCTAGTTGCTTCTTGAGCTCTTTCAGTTCATCAACTGACATTTTATATGGTCTCTTTGCTATTGGTCTAGACCCTGGTACCAAATCTATCAGAAATTCCACATCTCTATCCGGTGGCATTCCTGGCAATTCTTCTGGAAATACATCCGGATATTCACACACAATTGGCACACTGTCCATGCTAACCCCCTTAAGAGAATTAAGCATACTCCTTTTTGCTTCAAAACTGGTCTTGAATCTGATCCTTTTGTTTTCTGGAGTTGTGAGTGAGACAGTATGGTTGGCACAATCTATCACTCCTTTGTACTTAGTCATCCAGTCCATTCCCAGAATGACATCCAACCCTTGGGAGTTTAGTATTATCAAGTTAACGGGAAACTTATACTTCCCAAATTCTATGACTAGATCATGGCATCCTGAATTCACTATCATTTCTCCACCAGGAGAACTTACTTTTATAGGACACCTAATAGTTTCTACCGGTAGTTCATTTCTTTCAACAAATGCTCTTGATATGAATGAATGAGATGCACCAGTATCAAAGAGTACAAATGCTGGAATAGAATTGAGTCTGAACTTACCCGACAATGATGTCGGGATCTTCATAGACCTCCTCCACACCGATGTGGTTCACCTGTCCTTCTGAAAAGGATTGGGCTTGAGTCCTTCAACTTTCTTTTGGGGCACTCATTTGCATAGTGTCCCATCTTCTTGCATTTGAAGCATTCAACTTTGTTGATGTCTCTCTTAGCAGGCTGACTTCCACTTCCATTTCCACTACCCTTTGTGGTGGCTCTTATATCCACTCTTGTGGTTCTTGTACTTGTCATTGTCATGGCTGCGGTGATGCTTGTTGTCATGGCCAGTTGCGGTTGTGGTGCTTGTTGAATTTCCCATGCTTGTGGGATCCTGAGCTTCCATCATCATAGTGAGATCGTTTGTGAGGCGATCCCAGTGCTTGTCGAGTGCTTTCTCTTTCTCTTGACTTGCTTCATTTTGTTCTCCAATATAGCATCCTTGTCACAGGCGGCCCGATAAGTGGGGACATATGCCATGACCAGCTGCAGATTCAGCTCATCATTCAAGCCTTCGAAATTTTTCCTTTCTCTTGGCATCTGTGTCAACCTCATCGGTGCATAACGCGCGATTGTTAAACTCTTCAATGTACTCATACTTATGCGGTGCTTGCTTTAGATTATGGAACTCTTTCTTTTTCAGGCTCATTATTCCTGATGAGATATGAGCAGTGCGAAAGCCATCCTCAAAGATAGCCCAAGTCACCTCATCTATAGGATTGGTGATTTGGAAGTTGTCCCACCAAGTGGCGGCTGGCCCTTCCAGCAGATGTGCTGCAAATCTGACCTTTTCAGCGTCAAAATGCGGTCACTAAGTCCTTGTTTACAGAACGTAGCCAATCGTTGGCCACCATGGGATCAGTCGTCCCTGAGAACTTAGCTGGCCTCAATCTCAGAAATCTGGTAAGCATATCAAAGCCCGGAGGGTTGTTGTTGTTGTTGTTATTGTTGTTGTTATTGGGGTTGTTGTTGTTGTTATTATTCTGGTTCTGGATGAATGTTGTCATCATCTGCATTAGCTGTGTTTGAGCAGTCATCATTTGTTGCATTTCTGGTGTGATGTTGTTGTTGTTGTTGGGGTTGGGGTTTGCGCGACTGGGAGGCATCTGTGGTTTGTTCAAATAGAGATAAGAATGAGATACCCATAGATGATTTTATGCACATTACATCACATAAGAAAACACGAGCATGCAACAGAAGATAAAAGTTCAACAACAAGATAACAAGTTCACAAAGTAAAACACACAAGTAGCAAGCCATCCACATGTCAGATGGTCCAATAACAAGTTCACAAATAACAAGTATGATAATAAAAGATAAACGAGTAGTCAAGTCTACTCATCAGCATCAATCTCCTCCTCGACAAAGGTAAGACCTGCGTTCTCCATCGCGGTCTTGTTCTCCTCAATGGTAGTGGTCAAGGACTCAATCTTGGCCTTGAGAGCCCTCTTCTGGGAACGAAGCCTCTCTATCACCGTCTGCTGCTGCTCTAGCTCGAAGTCCTTGGACTAGTTCTTGATCATATCCGGATCTTCTTGTTCCTATCCTGGACACGCTTCTCCTGACTCTTGAACTTCCTGTCCTGGGTCTCGAACTTCGCCTCCATTTCCTTGACTATCTCGTCCTGCTGCGCGAAGAGCTTGTCCTTCTCGCGAAGCTGCACCTGGAGCTCGTCATTACTGAGCATGACATTGGTCATGTCCGTGTCCACGTGCCTAATGAGAGACTCTAAGTCCTGGAGGTACAGACATATCAGATCTGCTGCGTCCCTCTAGTCGTCCTCGAAGTCAATGGACTCTCCATCCTCATCACATCTTCCGAAGACGTGGAAGTGGGTGCCTCTCACCTGTCGGGAGTGTCGTCCTAGCAGACGTCCTATCAGGTCATGCATAACTACCTCCATGCCTCTCTCCCTGTCATCGTGCATAAGCTTGAAGACGATGGCCTCCGTAGTAGGCTACATGCAGGCGTCCGGGCTGGTTCACCTTGAATCCCCAGAGGTCCTTCCTCTCGAACTTGGTGAGTGGATGCACCATGATGGTGGGAAGAGGGAGATTGAGCAAAGTGGTAAGCTCAATGATACGAGGACCAAAGCGGGTAACCTGGAACTCCTCAACAGTGCTGATGGTAATAGGCATCTATTTATAAGATAGAAAAGTTAGAACAACACAATTTAAGATAAACAAAAGTCATAACACACATACACATCCTTGGAAAGAAAAATCACACAAGTCATGCATACATGAATCAATTACATCAATCCAAGGTCCAATCTTATTTTAAGATAACAATTTGGAAAATAAGGTGATAGGTGGTGGTCCAACTAACGAAGTACGTTTACAATCCTATCTCACTGGATCTGTTGGCTAACACAATGTTCCTAGAAGCAATCAGCCTATCTTGCTCACATAATTCCATCACTAAGTCTATAATATCTCCTCTTAAGGTTTGGTTGGTAGCTTCTAACTCTTGGGTATGTTCCTTCTCTTTCTCTAAGTCTTTTTGGAGGTTGAGCATTCTGCACTTGACTCTTGCACTAAGTTCCTTGATAGTCCTCCAAGCTGCTTCTCTTGCCGACTCAAAGAATGTGGTGTGCACTACAGTGTTGGTGTACATGCAGAATCCTTTTTCTTCGTGGTTGTCTTCCTTGTTTTTATACAAGTGAAGTTGCACCCACCAGTACTCAACTCCTTCATCCTTCACTGGAAAGCCTTTGTACACAGCTGCACCATGTATTTCCATTGCCACCATGAGGTCCTTGAGAATTTTTGGAAACTCAGTCTCACACTCCAAGGTCATGGTCATGAGTGGTCATTTCCTTACGGCTTCGTTGATGGAGTTCATCTACAAATAGATATGAGAATGGGAAGATTAGAAAAGTTTACGTGAAGAATAGACAAGTGTAGAAGTAGTTGAATTTTTTTTCCTTAGTGGTTTCCAATCCTAGGGTCATAATCCTACAGGCAACGCAGTGCTCTGATACCATCTGTAAGATCCCTCCTTTATAAAGGAAAAGGATCCCTATGATTGCAATGCTAGTCCTTGGATCATTGCTAGCATCCACAGTTTAAGATGAAGTACACAGATACAAAGGTCATTTATTACATCCATTCCAGAGATAAAACATAGTCTTTTACAACTCAAGGCCACAGGCCTAATACAAGAGTTTGGAATAAGTAAATAAACATAAGTCTTCATCTTCATGTTCCACAGGCAAGCATGTTGAGTGTAGAGTCATGACACCTAATCATCATCGGAGTAACCTGCAACATCACAAGTTACAACCACAGTGGGTCAATACTTTGGAATAGTATTGGAAAGTGATACCTTAGTAAATTTTATGTGGAATATATTACTATATGCATTTTGGCTAAGTGTAGTTTGGCTTGCTTTGCTCAAAAATAGGTTTTTCCTATTAGTTGAAATCACTAAGTTTTTCTTTGTTAAAACATTTCCCAAGAAACCATCAATAGACATTGAGGTCCTTCACCCTTGTTCACCCACAAGTTTTACTTAGAAGTTGGAGTGATGAGATTCTTGATAGCTTCCATGTCTTTATGCTCAAGTTGTCCATTGCCATGGACTTGGCTAAGTACTTAGATTTTCCATCTGCAGAGGTTGTGCACTTTCCCCACCAGACTTGGTTTCCCAAGACAGGACCTTTCAGAAGCCTTCCCTTAACCAAATGGACGCGTTCCAACCTATCATTCCTACTACCACCAACTGTCCAAATGGCTAAGTTCAAGCAACCTATGTGATCAAGGCAGAGCCCATATTGCCAAGTGGCTGCACTATAAGCTTCTCAACACTTGGCCTCTAAAATCCCTTTGTGCCTGGGTGGCATACCACAAGTGAGATACACAAGGTAAACTATATGCATGGGCCTTGTGTAACCACTCAACCAAAGACCACCATTCAAGTCCCATTCCACCCAGGAGGTTCATTGACTTAGTTGTTTTATTAAGAAAACATAAGTCCAAAGACTTAGCAATATTTTCATCATAGCATGTATATACTTTACCAACCCTTGTTTGCTACTAGCTAGGCTAAGCATGGCATAGTAACTTAACTTAGGAAATTTCCTAGCAATTCTACATCTACTTAGGATTTCCCAACATAGCATTTGGCAAAAGAGTAACATGCAAGACTTAGCAAAATTTCTAATGCCTGTACAAAAATATAGGGATGGAAATACTCATGAAGTACCACTTGCCTTGGTAATGGGGAGAGTTTGCTAGCCAACTAACGATGCACGGTTCAGATCCAATCATACCGCTTCGCTAAGTGGACTAATCCTACGCGCTGGATCTGGATCTGACGGCTACAATTCATCTAACCAAAATCGGCTAGCGCCTTGTGGCGGCGGCGAGCTGCTACAAGGGCGCGCGGTGCTATATGTCGTCCGGAGGGGCAGGAGGATGCTCACCAGGTTCACAGCATCAAGGAGAAGCTCAACTTGGCAGCGGCTTGACCAGGGGCGCACGGGCACGGTCTCTGGGGCTCGTCGGAGTTGCGGCGACGTCTGTCACTTGCAGTCAAGGTCGCTGGCGAGGCTCCGCGTCGTCCTAGTACAAGGCAGAGGGTTCAGAAGATGTGCAAGTGACTGGCGAACCAGTTGGTATCAAAGGGAAGGCAAGGGCGCTCGAGACTTACCACTATTGCTCGCCGAAGTCGAGCGACGGCGCAGGTGGTTGCGGGCGTGAATGGAAACGACGACCTGGGTCACAAGCAAGCAAACCAGAGGCGTCAGCAGATGCACAAGATCATGCCGGTCGTGATGGTTTGAACCAGAGGGAGGGGGGCGGTCGAGCTCACCGGAATTAGTCGCCGGAGTCGTCGGTACTGCGGGGTTTCGAGGTCAAATGCGCGCAGCCTGGTGGCGGAGTGAGCGAGGAGAGTGGGGGAAAATGACCGCGGTGCAGAGGGGGTTTTGTAGGCGAGAGGGGAGCGGCGATTAATGGCGGAATCAAGGCAATTAAACAAAGAATCAATCGCGGTAGTGATGGGCGGAGGAAACGGCCGGCGACGGGGTCGGGCGCGATTTGGGGAAGACGAGAGTGAGCTGGCGAGGTCCACCAGTCAGCGAGTGAGGCCGAGAGGGGGTGGGGTCCGAGTGTCAGCGACCGCGTGGGTGTGTCTGCGCGTGCGAGTGAGCGAGAGAGTGGCTGGGTGGGCTAGTTGGGCCGGTTCTGCTGCTGGGCTAGAATAGGAGCGCCTGACCCTTTTCTTTTGTTTATTCCTTTTCTTTTTCTGTTTTGATTTTCAGGAATGGTTTTTAAATGAATTCAAACTCCTTTTGAATTCAAAACTTTCTGGGGGTTTTGTAGTGTGCAACAGTCTCAAATCTAGGCATAACACCATGTGGTTACTTTGTAAAGGCTTGGTCATTTTTGGAGAAACAAAATAACAGGGACTTTGCACTTGATTTGCAAATGTTTGCAAAATGATTTTTGAAACCATTTCCATTTGTAAGGCTTGGTTCAAATTCCACACTCAATCCATTTAACAAGGGAGACAAACAATCTAGGTTTAAAACATTCAACTCTCAAATGGGGATGGCCATTTGATTTAAGTTTGATCACATAAAATGATAGCACTAAGTGCTACTGTTTTTCTGAAATGAGTTTGAAATTGATCTCAATTCTATATGCATGCATGAATGATGTGCAATCTTTGAAATCATGATTTTAGGGATGTTACACCCAAGACCATGACGTCTTCGGATCCTTGGAGAGCAAGACTAGAATAGATAGAATATTCAAAGGGGCAAACCGTAAAACCTGTAACCGACTCGATCTGTGCCTGGGACCTACCTACCTCTATATAAAGGCTAGGAGGGCACGACGAGGAGGGAACCTCGCAAACCACCGCATACACACCTCCACGCAAGATTACATCTGCGCACCCCTGTAACTTTTGGTTCCACCGTAATCAAGAGCAGACAAGCAGGAGTAGGGTTTTCCCTCCGAGGGCCTGAACCTGGGTAAATCTTGTGTCCCCTGGTTGCTTGTCTCTTAACCTTTCCGCGATCTCCAGCATCCCCATCTTCTCCAAAACCCTAGTCCATAACAATGGGCATTGACGAGATCAAACCTCGTTAATTAACGCCGTCTGTGGGAACTGGGGGCCCTGATTGTGCGATCATGACGGTCCCAACCAAAGCGATCTACAACTCCTCAGCGAAGGAGAGCCTTCTCCTCTTCGGTGCTTTCGACTTCACCGCCCACTCGCCAGCCACTCTGAAGGACTTCGAGCCCGTTGGCAACGGGATCGAGATCCTATTCGGGAGCTTCTACTTCTAGGTGGGGCAGACCAACACTCTCCGCCTCCCAAAGCGGGTGCCCTGCCATCAATCAGGACCGCCTCATGGCCTCCGCATCCCGTGCTATGCACATCACCATCGACAGATGAGTCCTATGATAGCAGTTGCTGCAACTCAGATATGTGTGATCCGCCGTCGGATGAAGGGACCTACGGTTCCGGATCCGAAAGCTGTGGCAGCAGCGATCCACCCTACGGATGCTACCAATGCGCCGCGGTCATCCAGAGCGATGTATCAGCAAGAACCCAACCCGCCACCCAACCCGCAAGGTAGAAACGGGGAAAACGGGAGACGATCATCCCCCCACCCAACGAGGATGACACCAACGCTAGTCGGGTAATCCACCTCAGCGAGGAAGGATGGAACCAACCACGCGAAGCCGTGGCGGGCAACAAGATCCTGCCTGTGGGTGCCTCACGGGACCTACTGATGGCATACCACCTGCTCCTCATCGAAGAGCACAAAAAGCAGGTGAAGATGCAAGAGGTGCTTGAAAAACGCAAGCAAGCTAAAAGGATGGTGCTAAAAGGATGATGTTATCCAAAACTGAACAAGGAAAAAGTTTTCTACGTATGTTCCATCTACAGTTGTTTAGGATGGTACAGAAAAAGTAGAAGCTTCTACCTTGTGCAGGATGGTACATGTTTCAGGATGTTACCACAGAGACCGAAACCCCATTTATATCAGTAACAAAGGAAAAAATCTTCTACTACTTTTGTTCCATCTATAGTTGCCCAGGATGGTGCTAAAAAATAGCAGGTTCTACCTTGCTGAGGATGGTACATGTTGAGGATGTAACAACAAAAGATCATATTACTGTCTTAGTTGCACCTCCTGAGAGAAGAAAATCTACTCACCATAAGGAAACCGCAAACATATAAATTAGAAACTGGGAAAATATAACAACATCTTTAGATACAAAACTTATGCAGAGGCATTGTATATTCCAAAAATAATCAGTATTAAAATTGATATAGTAAAAAAAATGCATCCCCATCATATATTACAGCAGACTATGGTGTTAGAAGATCCCACCAAAGTTATTTGATTACATCTAACAAATCACCACCTTTATATTTAGAATCAAAACATGCCCCATACACAACAGAAAAAGATAACTAACAGGAAGTACGCTTGGTGAGACACAACTCACCGTGATCGTGCCAGAAAACAAGCATCTCTACGGAAAAACCTGAGAGTCGGTGCTAACCATGCTGAACCATACTAGTTCTATCTCAAATAGTGAGCTTACTTATGGCAAATCTGAGAGTAACATCTATGCCTATGTACAAGTTTTTAGTTGCAGTTGAGTACATGCTCCAGTAGCATAGTTTCAGATACCTGTAAGTACAACTGGTTCTAGAAAACAAATTTCAAGTTTATTTATTTTTCCTTCTATGTAGAACTAGCAACATAGAGCTAGAAGGTTACATCTAGCATTGAGCTAGCAGGATACACTACAGGGGAAAATAATCTGCATCAAGGAAAATTGGCATGAAGCAACAAAAATAGGAAAAGTAACATTAGAAAAATTAGCTTCCATCTAGCAAGATGCAACTAATAGTTTCCATCAGTAAATAGAAACTAGCTTTCATCTAGCAGGTGGAAATATAGTTCTGCATGAAACTAGCTTTCATCTAGCAACTTGAACTACGCATACCCCATACTCCCGTATTGTGCCTATGCAGCTGGGTCCTGGAGCGCGGAGCTTCGCACACCGCCAGATGTGGATCGCGCGGTCAAGACGCCCGACCTTGCTGTAAGCGAGATTGAGGTCAACTACTTGATAGAAATTCTGATCATTAAACATGGACAATGGTGGCATAACGAGGTCGTGACACGTTGCACATGGGCTCAGGAAACAACAAATAACTCACCAACGAGAGCGGCATATGGGGTTTCCGCATATGTGGGGGCGGAGCCAGTGACGTCGACGAGGACCCATGTGTGCTCGATCTCTAGGTCGCGCATGGCCTATAGGCGGTGCTCCTCCAGCCGACCTTCTTCGGCACCGGCGGCAGGTCATGCTGCAAAGGAGACCCGTCCTCCTTTGTCTTGGGCATGGCGGCTCAGTGGTGCGGGATGCTGAACGGAACCGAGGGGGCTTGGCGCCGGGGTGCAGATCGATCTGCAGCTAGATCTCATCGAAGGTCGATGCGTTCCTACGACCCTCGAAAGAACCACCGAATTGGTCACAGGGCACCAAGGAGTAGATCGAATCTAATAGCAGAGGGCATGAATTGGGCACGCATTTACCTGGATCACAGCGCTTTGGAGCCATCACGTGAAGGGGAGCAGGGGATGCCTGGTTCGATTTCAAGAGGGATGGGGAGGCAGCGCAAAGGAATGTGTTTCGGGACATGGCCGAGAGTGGTAGAGAACTAAGGAGGGGCGAGAATGGCGGAGAAGGGAGGGAGGGGCGTGGCTGGTGGCGGATCTGGCTCGGCACACGCTAGGGTTTTCGGTCGCCGGTAGGGTTTCGGGAGATAGCGATGCGGATGTGGGAGAGAATGGGGACTGCGGAGTTGGTGGGATGTGGTGAATGGCGATCCTACTAAATATTAACATATAAGCCAATATTAACACATGGATAGGACACATAGTCAAAAACTGACACATAGACACGCCACATAGACGCAATTGCTGATGTGGCAAACTACTCATGTCAAGTGATGCTAATTTGGACAATATGATGATTTAAAATCGTCATAGTGAGCTACAAGTAACACCATAGGCTGCTTCCATCAGATTATGACGATTTCATCTAATGTAACTATGACAATTTTTAGCAAAATCGTTGTAATTTTCCAGGGTATAGGCCCTCTTGAACTGCTTACGACCATCTCATGCAAAATCGTCATAAATCTATGACGATTTTGTTCACGGTCACTATTAGAAGGTCATAGAATAACACATTCCTTGTAGTGACATCCTTCATGGAGATGGATACCAACGACAACGTCATCCCGAAGACGCCGCAAGATGCGATCATGGCAGCCACCACATACCTCGCGTCCCATCCACCTATGGTGGGGGACCCGAAGAGGGCCATGCACAACTTCGCACTAGCCGGACTTGGACTCGTTGGAGCTGCGCTCCACGGAGAAGTCCCTGAGGAGCCGAAGAAGAAGGCTAAGGTTAGGTTCAACCGCAGTCCTACACCCTCATCCGACGAGGAAGAACATGACCTGCCTCGACGGCATAAGAGGCGTCGCAGGGGCGACTACGACGCTCGAAGCAAGCTCACCCAACGCAAGATTGACAAGGTACGCTCATTCGAATCCGAAGAGGACGACGACAAAGGAGAACTTTGCGGAGCTCGATGCTTCAGCAGATCCGTTCGGCGGACGCGGATGCCGTGGAACTTCAAGCTTCCTTTGGACACTCCGAAGTTTGATGGCACGCAGGACCCTAAGGCGTGGCTCAGCGACCACCTGTCGTCCGTTAAGCTGCACGGTGGAAAAAAAACACCGCCTTGCAATGCCTTCAGCTGCAGATGACAGGCGCAACCCGGATCTGGCTCAGCAGCCTGTCCTCGGGATCCATCCGAAGCTGGAGGAAGTAGCGTATAGTTTCATCCGAAACTTCAAAGGCACCAGCAAGAGGCCAGCCTCGATCGAAGAGCTGAGGGCCTGTACCCATCGAACGGGCGAATCCATTCGCTCGTATATACTACGCTGGTCTAACACAGAGAACTCCGCGGTGCACATCTCTGAGGAGAGAGAAATCGACGCCTTCAAGGACGGCGTCAAACGCCAAGACTTCAAGGAAGAGCTTGGGCGCGTCAAGCCCAAGACACTCGACCACCTCATGGACATCGCCAACAGGTGGGAAGATGGTGAGGACTCCGTCCACCGAGCACACTTGGAGGAAAAAGATGACTACGGCCGCCGACGTGAACGCCGTAGCAAGCGAAGATCGCGCGTCTATGACGATTTTGACGGACCCAACATGGTCGCGGCTGTCTACGCCGACCGCCGCAGTGAAGGCAACCGCAGCAGCGACGGATACCATGGAAACAATTTCCACGATGGAGGACGCCCAACACAATAATGGCAACACAGCGGCCGCGACGATGGACCCTCGGCATACGACAAGTTATCGGGCCCATGCACCATCCACTTCTACATCGACAAGCAGGACGGTAAAAATAAGGCAAGCCACATGCTCAAAGACTGCCGCGAGTTCCAGAAACTCAGCGAGAGCATGTCCCAGATGAGGCAGCAAGCCCCGAACCCTGGGTATGGGAATGCACCCGCACCAGGTGACATCGCCCACGGAGCTCCTCCACCACCACCCGTGGGATCTTAGAATCACCCAATCGCACCCGCGTAGAACAACGGCGGAAATGGGTACCCCGTGCCGAAAGGGTCACTGATGATCCAAAAAGGGCGCCCAACAAACAGGGTGCAAACGAAAATCACGCGTTAGGTCAGTTTGGCTGTGACCGTTCCACCCGCCATCCCTGAGTACCTCAGCGGACCGTAGTCCTGCATTACGTTCAGCCGTTCGAATCACCCCCGCCAGATCCCTCGCCCAGGTCATGCTGCCCTGGTGCTCGAGGCGCAAATCGGAGGGTTCGATATGAGCCGCGTCTTCATGGACGGCGGCAGCGACATCAATCTGATGTTCACTAGCACCTTGGCAGCAATGCGGATCCCACTGTGTAGCCTGGAACAATCCGACACAATGTTCCACGGCATCGTCCCAGGGAAGGGCATATTCCCCCTGGGAAAGATATGGCTCGATGTCATCTTCGGCAAGCCCGATAACTTTCATTGCAAACAACTCGAATTCGAAGTGGTGGACTGACCATCACAATACCACGCCATCCTCGGGCGCGTGGCATTCGCACGATTCCTGGCAGTACCGCACTAGCGTACCTGCTACTCAAGATGCCAGGACCTAGGGGCATCATCATGGTCCACGGGAGCTTCACCCGATCGGATCACTGCAACAGGGACTTTAATAGAATCTCCCAGTCATTCAGCATGTAGAGGAGCTCATAAGGCTCCGAGAAGTGACAGACAACGGGGCACCCACAGGCTCCGAGTATTGTTTTACTCTCAGACATGTTAGTGAAGTGCACTGATCAAGATTCATCATTGAGTAATTTATAAAAGGGGCAAGTTACACCAATATGAAAGAATCTATCTTTCATAAATTTTAATCCAAAAAGTCAAATGACAGCAAGGAGGGGCAAGTTTCACCAGCCAGGTAAAAGTAATCAGATCAAAGTAACTCTCTAGTCCAGAGCATATCCACAAGTGCACAGCAAGCACACAGGAAGGACACACACCAAAATGCATGGTGTGTGCTGTCAGCCTCACAGCACAGCTCAAACACACAAAACCATCGGCACAGCCGTGGAGAGGCACTAGTGCATCTCTTCACTGCTCACACACACAAGAACAGCTAACTTATCCAGCAACTTCACCAAGCACAGCAGCCAGCAGCCAAACCAACCACACCCAGAATCACATCACCATGATGGTGACATTAGGATCAGGAGGTGATGGGCTAGATCAAGGACAAGCCAGAGGCTAAATATAGGATCAGGTGGATAGCAAGACCAAGGTCAAGCCATTAGGATCAGGAGGTGATGGGCTAGATCAAGGACAAGCCAGAGGCTAAATATACCAGGGGAGCAGAAGATCAATCACAAGATCAAGCTACCACAAGATCCACCACTAGCAACCGCAACATCAAGTGACAGTGGTGAGTACATAGACCATCACATGATCTATTTGTCTAAGATTAGACAAGCATACATGATCTGTATCACAGCCAAACTCTCAGAAAGCACCCAAGTGGGGTGAATCCATCATCGAGATTTTAAACTCTAAAAGCAAACAACAAAGTACAAGGATCCAACCAAAACTCAGAACAACATCATTGATTTGGTTGTCAAGCTATATATTTCAATTCAAGCACAAATATAGCTAAGATTTAATTTCTAGGCACATCCCTAAGATAAGGGTAGCACCTTAGAAGTTAATCTTTTGGATCCATGTAATGATCAAGCCTACTATCATTTTTCTCCAAGCTTTGATTCAAGAAACAATAGCTGGTACCACTACCAGGACTATCTATATGAATCAATTAGATAAAACCTAATACCTAAGCCTCAGACCAACATCATTGGTCTTAGGGATTTCAGAAAAGAACATTTCTACTTATCTTTTAAAGCCAAGCTTGTCTTAAGCTTAAACCAACCCAATCAATGGATTAGAATCAATCTTGTGTGCCATACAAAGATGGTTTCACAAGAACAATTCTACATGAATCAGTATAAGCATTTCATCTTCACAGATTCAATTAATCAATCTACCAATCATTTTCCTGTCATTACAGGAATCATAATTAGAACATTCCTAAGTATATCTTCACTGGTGATATCATTATGATCTCAGACCACACATGAATTCTCAAGCCAACAGTACTAAGACAGTGATTTCATCACACCATACCCAACATCATTAATCAAGTAATGACAGTGGTGAGTTATTAAACCCACTGACTTTACCAAGCATTGATTTCAGAACAACTATATCATCTAAATCATATGAAATCTAAACATAAAATCATCTTATAATCCACCAAAACCATTATAGTTCATCTTAAGTATCAAGCCTCAAGCTAATAATCATTCAGCATGCATAGACACCATCAACAAATGCTCTAATTCATCTAGTAGATAATCAACACTAGGATATGAACCCTAAATGGAACAAATCATCTTAACCAGGAAAAGACAGTAACCAGAGAGGTCACTACCAACATCTAGCATAGGATGAGCGAGCACAGAGAGAGCACAAGGGGGAGAGGAAAAGAACTCACCAAAGGTCCTCGTTGGATACTAGAAGAGGAAGGAGATGTGGCCGACGACCATGGCTGCACGGGGAGCACCCCTAGGGGGCGCTGTGACCCATACAGCGCCACGGCGGTGACCATAGCCATGTCTAGAAGCAAGGTGAATCACCACAGCACACGACGGCAGTGGCGGTGCCAAGATCCACACCAACCCCCAAACCCTAGGGTTCGGGACGACATTGATCCGTCGCAGGAGAGCCCCATGCTCAAATCCAATTGGACAGGATGGGGAGGCGTAGTCGACAACCTCCTCCTGCACCACGGCGGTGACCAGAACGGTCCACGACAGCGGGAATCGTTGGCGACGGCATCACCGACCACGGTGAGAGGAGGAGAGCAGGAGAGCAGTGAGCTCGAGGGTGAGAGACAACGAGTGGGTGGGCCGAGTGGGCCAAAACCCTTCGGGGTGTCAGTTTTAACTAAGTCTCATGGGCCACCAGAGCCCAATAAGGACAAGCTAGCCCAGAAACCTTTAAGGCCTGTTTTAATAAATAGGAAAACACCAAAATACCCCTGAATTTCATTAAATTCTAGAAAATAAAATAAAAGTCCAAAAATTATAAATAAAATATTTTTGGATTCACAATAATCCACACTATCCAAAGAAATTAAGAAATAAAATTTTAGACACATAAATTTTATTAAGAATTTTGTAATTTTTATAACCCTTATGGAATTTTACAAAATCATTGATAGGTGATAAAATTAATTAAAATTCACTTTCATCATATATTAATATTGTAGTATTTTAGAAAAATACTAAACAAATATTTAATAACAATTTTTGATACTTAAATGATAATTCTTAAAAGAATTAATAAATCAATAAAAGTCAAATAAAAGAGAAATAAAATAAAAGAATACCATATTCTATTATAAATATTAAAAAAATTAATATTTGTAAATCCTTTATTATTAGAAATAATTTTATTAATAATGGGGATATGCATATCAAATTAAATGATGCATTACATTACTTGGATAATCATTTTGCTTCTATAAATATTGTCCTTACCGGGCAATAATGATGTTTCTGTAGACATAGAAGCTCAAGGTCCAGTGCAAGCATCATAGTTCACTTCCTTGCCATCACAAGGCAAGTTCATCACTTGCTCATGTCCTTTGAAGAGTCTTTATCAAAGTATTTGCAAATTGTGTGTTATCATATATACTATAAAAGAAAGAAAATATTATTTTCACAAATAAACAAGATCATAGATATCATCCTAAGTGATGATATAATGGAGCAATAGAACTTAGGGTTCTATTTGCAACAATGATAATCAAGTAGGGACTTAATAACCCCTGACATCAGTGATTCTAGCGTCGTATATTATGCGTTAGCCATGAGATTTGGAATGGGATAGAGAAGTCCGCTGTATCTTATTCCTCTCGCATGAAGCCGGATGTGCAGGTCGTGGCTGTTATCCTTGTAGCGTGCATATTAAATTGGTAATTCGTAGAGGATATGCAGCATATGGGTGGGAACCCTCATCGTCTCACGATAATTCTGGCATCTAATGGTTTGTACAAACCATTGCCGTAATTCATTATGTGGGCATGGTGTACACCAAGGAGGCGTGCGAGGTCGCGAAGGGGGCAGTGATTGCCTTGGACCAACTACTGGGCCCCACGTCATGGAATTGTGGATGGGAAAGTACACCCGATTGTGCAACAAGGAGTTGATCTCTCATGGGTAAAGTAACGCACCTCTGCAGAGTGTAAGAATTGTAACTTGTTACTCCCTGTTCCGGGAAGGAGCTATGAACGCGGCAGGAAAGGAACTCCATGAAAGTTCTGGTCAACCTGTGAAGGCTGATGGTCATAGATTTTCATAATAAAATCAATCTTTAAAGAAAGATTTACAAAAATTACATAGTGCCAAGGATTTATAATCCGAGGTGGTAGTTAGAGCATCAAAAACTTTCCACCTTGCATATAATGAACTTGTTGGGTAACGCTGTTACTCATACTTTCCTTTGATCCCTTACTTAGACTCTGAGGATCCCCAAGACGTGCCAATGTATGCAGCCGAATGTCACGAAGATGTGTTCTACGAGGAACCTGATCTGTCCGCAGGTGTTGAAGGAATGGATTACGAAATCCGCTACGGTGTCGATGATAACGAGTCCAACTAAGTATCCCTAGTTAGCAGTAACCAACGGAGCCGAGCAGCATGAACTCTATAGAATAAGATGCTGATCTCAACTCCTAGTCGAAGTTGCTACTTTTAAATTCCGCTAAAACACTTTATATTTTGGATTGTAAGTTGAATCTTTAGGAAGTCTTGAACTTCCAGTATTGTAATAATAATAATGTGTTTATATTTGTAATATAAACCCGCAATGTTTCTGTTGTACCACTATGAGGGATGTGATATTTACGGAACGGTGTTCTATGGATGTCATGTCAACGACTATAGTGTACTACACATCTTGATGGTATCTTTGGGTCACATGATTGGTATCAGAGCAAATTGCTTTGACCTTAGGTTGGAAACCTAGTAAAGGGTATTACCTGTAAGAAAGTGTAGCAACAATAAAGAATTCTCTAAAAATAATATAATGAGTATTCAATTGAGAATATTTTGTTATATATTTTAGTGCGACAATTCTTTGTTATGATGCAATATATTATTTGGTTACTAATCAACACTATTTTTCTGATATACAGAGTTATGGCACCAAAGTTTCCAAAACAGACTTTGGTAAGGAAAGAGGAGACTCTTGATGATTATCAAGGATCATTCACAGACCAACTTCGTCAACTTTTAAAGATCTTTAGTTGTCCAACTAGAATTCCAGTGAACACTATCACTTACCTTGATGGCCCGATGTTATCCAAGTATCGTGTGAGTATCCAACTCCCAGAGGAGGTTGGATTATATCATGATCTACCTATAGGAGAAGGTAGGAGTCATTTAGTAGCATATCATGTTGCTGTTGTGGAGGCGATAGCTAATATCTGGGAGCAGAAAACCAAGGAGTTAGAAGGTAGCACATTCTCTGTGATACCTCATGATTCTATAGACTCGGAGCCTATACCGGATCATCTTACTTTGGTTAAGAATCATCCTAAGTTAGCTTCCAAGTTTATGGATATATATCGAACACTCGTTGCGCCTTTTTATAAGACACATCAAATGATTGTTGAAGATAAAAATGATATGTTAGAGGATCTAACTGATCCAGAAAGGATGAAACAGTTAGCATTCCAGTTAGAGAAGGAAGCTGGTAGTAGCGCAACACCTATTTTTAAGGATGTACCTATAGATCCTGAATCTTTTATACCATATCCTTATTCACAAAGACCTGAACCTATACATGATCCTACTATGGATATGAGGTATGCAGTACCACATGGCTCAGAGGATGGTTCTGACTCAGAACTTCCTATTGAGAATTCGGATGGTTCGAGAATGGGATCATATGAAGGATCTCATGAATACCAGATGTCCACAGATGGTTCTGACAGAAATGTTGGACAATCTAGTTGGATGGGTGCAAGGATTAACCGTAATAACAGTAGTAGAAATACCATGTCAATAGATAATTAGGATGAAGAAGAAGATCCTGGGGAGAGAGTGTTTGAATCATCAACATCTTCTCAAAACCCAGGAAATATACATTATCCAGTGTTTAACTATCTTGCCCAAGGGAGCACCTAGGAAGCAGTAGGATCTGCGTATCCTGTTGACAACTCAAGGAATGAAGCTCAGGAGATGCAGGCGGGAGATAATGTTGAATATGTTTATAAAGACTTTTCAGTTGAGTAGGAGGGAGTCAATGCGCTCAGGTTGAGTAATGACTCAAGTCCTGACACTTTAGATACAGAGTATGTTCCTTCTAGAAGGCCATTTGTTCCACAAACTGTGCGACGAACAACACGTCATCACGGTTGGACATCAGGCATGTATGATGAGCGTAGTTACTACTAGAAGGAGGCAACTAGTTAGTGATATCAAGTACCGTGTATTGTACTCCAAGAAATAAGATAGTGAGATGAATAAGGTAGTTTTGTGATTATACCTACATGGTATATGTTGTAATGACTTTGTATTAATATGATATTATGTATAATATGTGAAATGCATATTTGGATTTTTCTTGGATTTTAATTTTGTGACTAGTTCTGTGCGTAAGTCGAGCTCAGAACACATGTGCATGATGTAACTATGAGTATTCGCTTTATGTTGCAGGACTAGAGGGTCATGGATACGGGTGTAGAAAACAAAACTGAGCAGCAGCGGATGGAGGGAGAGGCCAAAGACAAGGCCGATGCAGATGCAGCAAATCAAGGAGCATTACCACCACCACCAATGAGGCCATTAATGGAGCAGAACTTTATACAGTGCATGCAAATGATGCAAGAGACCCAGAATAAGTTCATGGAAGAGCTACTGGGGCGAGCAAATCAGAGGGCACCTGAAGGTGGAGGAGTGAGTCTATCTGATTTCCAGAATGCAAGGGCATTACCTTTTGCATCAGCTCCTAAACCAATGTAAGCAGAAGATTGGCTAGCAGATACAAAAAGGAAGCTGAAAACTGTAGGTTGCAATGATGATGAGAAATTGAGGTATGCAACTCATCTTCTGACTGGACCTGCAGCATCATGGTGGGAGAATCAGTTGGCCGTGCAACAACCAGGAAGGGAGTTTACCTGGGAAGAGTTCAAGCAGATATTCCGTGAATATCATGTTCCGGAAAGTGTTATGGAGTTGAAGCAGAGAGAATTTGAGGAGCTTCATCAGGGATATACTAGTGTCATGAAGTACATCCGGGAGTTTAGTCAACTGTCTTGCTATGCTGAGGAGGATGTCAACACTGAAGAGAAGCGGAAGAAGCGTTTTCTGCATGGATTAAATCCATTTGTGAAGATGCAGCTAAGGTTAGCCAATAAGCAAACTTATCAGCAGTTGCTGGATGCAGCCATTACTTTCGAAGATGATTACAAGAATGTCCAAGAGGATCGGAGGAAGAGAGCCAAGAAGGAAACCAAGAGGATTCAGGCAAGCAAACCTAAACCCAATCTGGAATTCAAACCTCGGAACAGGAACTATGGCAACAATAACAATAACAATAATAAAGGCAGTGGTGGAAATTAATCCAATCCAAGAAGGAATGTTATTTGTAACAATTGTGGAATTCCAGGGCATTTCCAGAGGGAATGCAAAAAGCCTGTAGTGATTTGTTATGGTTGTGGTCAGAAGGGACATATCAAGCCCGATTGTCCGAGCAAACCACCAGGAAGTTGGCCTACCAAGGGAGGAGGACAAGCCAGTGGAGGAAATGGATAGCCCAATAAAGGAGGAAATAATGGCAAGAACAACAATGGCAAGAGGAACAGACCTACCGAGAAACTGAATTATGCAACCCTCGAGGAGGTGGATAACATGGAGCATGCAGTGATAGGTACGATCAATATCCTTACCAATCCCGGCAAAGTTCTATTTGATACTGGTGCAACTACTTCATTCATTTCTGAAGAATTTTGTGATAAGTTCGGGATTAGAAGGGCAATGTTAGAAAGTCCTATGACCGTAGTTACGGCAGGGGGAAATGTGATTGTACGCCACATAAAACAAGATCAGGTTATCTCAATCTGTGGCTGTACATACTTCGCGGACCTTTATGTGATTCCTTTGAAGGGAGTTGCAGTAGTGTTGGGGATGGACTGGATGATGGAACACGGAGCTCAGATAAATTGTGAGGAGAAAAATGTCTCAATCAAAACTCTAAGTGGAGCAAGGATAGTTTACCAAGCAGATAAGCACAGTCATATCATGGTGGATCTGCAGTTGAACTCAATGAAAGAGGTCAAATTGGAAGAGATTCCTATAGTAAATGAATTTCAAGATATTTTTCCAGCAGAGCTACCCGGAATGCCACCAGACCGGGAGATAGAGTTCACTATTGACCTAATTCCTGGTACAACACCAATAGCTCAAGCACCATATAAAATGGGACCCAAAGAGTTAAAAGAACTCAAAGAGCAAATTGGTGAGTTAGCTAGAAAAGGATTTATTCAGGAAAGTGTATCTCCATGGGGAACACCAGTAATCTTTGTGGATAAGAGAGATGGTGGAAGAAGAATGTGTGGAGATTATAGAAATCTAAACAATGTTACTATCAAGAATAAGTATCCTTTACAAAGAATTCAAGATTTGTTTGATCAATTGAAAGGGGCTGGAGTATTTTCAAAGATCGATTTAAGATCTGGATACCATCAAATAAAAATCAAACCGGAAGATGTTCCAAAGACAGCAATTTCTCAAGATATGGACACCATGAGTATATAGTAGTACCATTTAGTTTGACCAATGCACCAGCAATATTCATGAATCTGATGAATCAGATCTTCATGCCATATTTTGACAAGTTCTTCATAGTCTTTATTGATGATATTCTGATATATTCCAAGGATAAGGAAGAGCATGTTGATCATTTGAGAATAGCATTGCAGACTCTAAGGGAACACAAAATTTATGCTAAGTTTAGTAGGTGTGAATTTTGGCTAGATGAGGTAGAATTCCTAGGTCATGTGATCAGTAAAGATGGAATTGCTGTAAATCCATCTAAGGTTCAGTCAGTACTGGAGTGGACTGCACCAACCAATGTGAAGCAAATTCGAGGTTTCTTAGGAATGGCTGGTTATTATAGGATATTCATTGAAGGTTTCTCCAAAATAGCCGGACCAATGACGAAATTATTAAGGAAGAATACTCCATTCATGTGGGATGAGAAATTTGAAGCAAGTTTTCAAGAGTTGAAGAACTAGATTAACCACAGCTCCAATCTTAGCAGTTCTTGAGACAGGGAAGGACTTCAGCGTATACTGTGATGCATATAAATAAGGTCTAGGTTGTGTATTAATGCAAGATCGGAAAGTGATTGCTTATGTTTCAAGACAACTGAAACCACATGAAGTCAATTATCCAACTCATGATTTAGAGTTAGCAGCAGTAGTTTTTGCACTGAAAGGATGGAGGCATTTTCTATATGGAGCCAGATGTGAGTTATACACTAACCATAAAAGTCTCAAATATTTCTTCACTCAAAAAGAGTTGAATATGAGACAGAAGCGTTGGTTGGAACTAATCAAGGATTATGATTTAACAATCAACTATACCCCAGGTGTCGTGGTATTGCCGACGAGTATGCCATGGAGGGGTCCTCACAGTGCGTGTTTAGAGACATGGGGGAAGGCGGACGGTTGACGGGTACGAGGTAACACAGCTTACCCAGGTTCAGAACCCACGACGGTGGCGGAATCCTACTCCTGCTATAAATCACTATAAGGGCAATACGCCGAGTTACAGGGATTGGTTCGCTGTGCGAGGTTGTATGAATAGATACTAGGTTGTGCCCTGAAGGCTCCCATAGGCCCGACTTATATAGTCGTCAGGTCCTAGGGTTATGGGGAAAAGTCCTAGCCGGACAGGTTACAGAGTCCTACATCGTATATTACTAGTCTTGTGTATCTTGCACTCCAAGGTTCCGGGTACGCTGGTGACTCCACCGTAGCCTTCCTTTATCCGGCATGGGCCTCCCTTCTGGATCCATCTAACTGGGCCGCCCAGCAGGCTATATGCCATGCTACCAACTGTGGGCCACCCGGGTTAGCCGAATAAGAGACATGCTATAGGGATACCCATATCGCATATCCCCAACAGTAGCCCCGGGAGAACTCCGAGATCTTGCGACGTCTTGCCTTTTCACGTGGAATGCTCCGTCTAGATGGATGTCGGCAAATCGTCAAGCAATATCTTGTAGTCCTCCCAAAGAACCCTGCAAAGCTTTCTCCGTCTTCAATTTGTTAGCCGGAGAAATGCTGAATCTTCCATCGTACTCTTTCGTAGTTGGATTGGATCCGTCCATGTCGGAATCTTCGATGTGACGTCTCATCTACCCATGTCAGCTAGGACAACGTAGGCTTAGGTCAGCGACGCCTCGTAACTCACACATGCAGAAAACGCAATAATGTCCGATTTTCCCGTGCGAGCAATACAAACCATTGGTGGCGACGGTTGGAGACGTGGCGAAATTTCCGCGCACGCTCGCGAACACGTCGTCTATGCGGCAACCATCCGATCAAGCTGCACGAATCTTGACGCTGGAGATGATAAATAGTAACCGTGGGTAAATTTCCACTTTTTACCTCATTCTCCTCGCATCATCTTCTTCCTCCAGTCGCGTGCCTCCTCGAGCTTTCCGCGAGAACTCTCGAATAAACCCTAGCGCCAATCTGCACCAGCCACCTCCATTCTTACTCCATGGCTATCAGGAACACCTCTCCTTCCATGGCAGCGTCGAGCGAAGCCAAGGCAAAGCCGGCGAGCTCCATCGTTGTGCCTCCGGAGGGTCTGGTCATCCCCATTTCCGTGGTGGTTGATTCCACCGGCGGCGACCATAATCTAGCGGCGCTGGAGCCGTTGGAGGAGGAATCGGACTCGCACAAGGGCGATTGGCGCGGCTCAGACATCACTGACCGCGACATCCAAGAGCTGATCGTCGAGGGATACCTACCAGCGACAGAGGGGCTTGCCTGGCGGGCGGCACCGGTCAGCGAGGTGACACCTTCTCCCCAAGCCAGAGAAAAGGTGTACCTCAAAGCCCAATTGGTACGCGGCGTTTCCCTGCCCATCTCCAACTTCTTCCTCTCCGTCTTGAACCATTATAGGGTCGAGCCTCAGAACCTTTCCCCCAATAGTAATTAAGTGCTTAGCAACTACGCGGCGCTCTGCGAGGGATACTTAGGGATTAGGCCTAGGCTAGATCTCTTTGTATACTTTTTTACCGTCAAGCGCGAAGCCGGAGCCGTCAAAGATGAGCTTAGAAACTACGGCACTATAAGCTTTAAGATTCGTCCTGGCCGGTGATTCCCCGACATCGTCGGCCACGATTCCTGCAAGAATTGGTAGCGTACTTACTTCTACGGCCCAGATATCCCTCTGTCTAGCCGAGAAGTAACGTACCCAGACTTCGTGGACGGAGCCACCACTAAAGTTTCCACATGGAGATCTCAAGCCTCTCTTCCTTCTGACCTCGATGCTTCTCGTGCCATAAGGCGGATCGAGTGGCTCGTAGATACGGGTTTGACCGGCTTGGACCTGGCCATGTGCTGGTTCATCAGGCGAATCCAACCTCTGCAGCACCGTGTGAAGCACATGCACGAGTATACCGGCGACAGGAAGGATAGCCTCTACATCTCCGTGGATAATTTATCGAGTGACTCCGTCAAGTTCCGTCTTAAGGACAACGTCAAAGTGAAGGACAAGCAACGTGGCTTCGCCATCACCTACGACATGTTCGTAGATGGCAAGTGCCCAAAGGTAACTATTTATTTTCCGTGTATTACTTTTACTCTAGTCTTTTCCGTCTAATAACTGCCATCTCATCTAACACGGTGGTCCTTCAGTTAACAGCTTTGTGACATAGATGAGGACAGCATGGCTCCCAAGATCTATGGACCAAAGATGAAGGAGGTCACCGTCGTGTCCGACGACGATGCTCCGGTGGCGCGAAAGCGGAAGAGCTCCACCTCTGATGCTACCGACGGAGGCATGAAGAAGAAGACGGAGGGTGGAGCCTCCAAAAAGACTACCACCGCCCTGGAGGTGGAGAAAAGAAAAGCCATCGGGATCCCTTTTGCTAAAGCACCCCCACTTGTGTAAGCTTCTTTTCTTCCGACATTGTCTATTTGTCTGTCTTGATCCTGTACTTATGCATTTTGTATGTTTTAGAAAGAAAGCCACGACCAGCCTCAAGAAGACCTCCAAAACATCGGGGGCTTCTCGGAATATCAAGGACATGCTGCATCGCGACGCCTCTCCCGACATCGCCCCTTCCACTCCTGTCGTCAAGCCCTCGTTTTCCCCGACAAGCTCTCAGGCTAAGGAGGCATCAGGCCCTTCCGCCATGGAAGTGGATTCTAGCGCCTCTACTGAGCTTGCTGTTGTCGGCGAGCAGGCGACGCAAGAGAGTACCGCCTCTCAAATGGCTGAAGCTCCGGCTAAGGATGCCATCGGTGGCGATAAGGCGGTGGTGGAAGCTGGTACTTCTGCCGAAGGCGGTGCCCTTGCTCCCAAGAAACCTTTGTAGTTCCCGAAGATAGTCTACCCGGCACTTACGCCGAGTAGCACAACTCTGGTTCCTGGAGGAGTACCGACATCTCCGACGTGCGGTCTTGAGGAGCTCCTCCGACAAGCAGACATCTTGCATGGAAATAGCATCGCCTTTGGCAAGCTGCTGGCCGAGAGCGCTACAAACCTCAAGATCATTGCACTTGTAAGGTTTATTTGCCTTTTTGTATTTCATATGAGTATCCCACTTTAGCCCCCGAGGATGTAGACGGAAAACCATAGGCTTTTGCGTCTAGATGCTCTAAGAGTGACTAAGCTAGAAAACTTCTCACTGTAGCCCCCAAGCATGTAGATGGAATGAAATGTTCTGACTAGATGCTTTAAGAGTAGCATACATAGTGTATATAAATTTCAATACTATAGCCCACAAGCTTCTAGTTGTAACTGAATTAGTTCCGACTAGATGCTTAAAGAAAGCTAAGCATATATCTGAGTTAAAAACTTTATACTGTAGCCCCCAAGCCTCTAATGAAAACTAAATTAGTTCCGACTAGATGCTCAAAGAAAAGCTAAGCATGTTGCTAGGTTAAAAACTCTCGTTGTAGCCCCCGAGCGTCTAGGTGGAGGATTTCTGGCTAGATGCTCCAAGCAGACTAAGAAATGTTTTAACTTTGTCCTTTTTTCCACCTAACGAGAATACTCGGAGGGGCATGGACAATGACAAGTACCAGAAGATGCGTGCAGATCTTAAAGCCGAAAAGGGTAAAACTACAATCTTGAAGGAACATATCATCAAAAACAAGAGTCTATTTTCTTTTTGCGCATTCCGTCTTGGTTTTGTGCCTACATTCTCCGAGTACTCACTGCGTACTTTGCTTTCTCCGACTTTGTAGAACATGTTGCCAAGGCCAAGGACATTATCGAGAAGTCCAAGCACATCCAGCAGCTGGACAACGAGAACAAGATCCTTAAGGAGGAGAGGAAAGACATGCTAAAAATGCATGAGGATTCAATGAAGGCCCTGCAGGACTCCGCCACCACGGAAATCAATCTCTTGAAGGAGGATCTTGCAATCTTAAAAGATCAGAAGCAAGCTGCCGATGAGCAAAATCAACGCCATAGCGAGGCGTATAAGCTCCTCCAACAAGAGAAAGAATCCTTGGCGGACATCCTCTTGCAAGCTGAAGCCAGCATCTTCAGTAAGTTCCCTCCGTCTTGGATTTTTTTGTAGTCCGGATACTTTGAATTGTTGAACTCATGCGCTCCTTGTCGGAATTTTCAGCTCCTATGGGTTTGACCCATTCACCTCCTCCCACCAAGGAATGCATGGTTCTTGCCGGCAACTTTATCAACACCACCATCACGCAAGCCAAGGAGATCGCCAAGCCCCTCTAGATAAACATCAAGGCATTAGACTCTATGGTGAAGTACTCGGAGATTCTGCATCGAGCCCCCAAGCGTATCACGAGCTGGAAAGCTTCTTGTGCACGGGCTGGCGCAAGGATGGCGCTGTCGATGGTGAAGGCACACTATGAAGATGCCGACATCGACACGGCGACCTCTGTCATTCCCGACATAGATGATGATGGAAAAGAGATTAATCATGAAGCCATCTTGTCATCGCTCGCGGGTTATGACACCAGAGTTGCCGAGTTGGTGGATGTCGATGTCTTCGTTCCTATGAACATCATTGACAATGGCGACCAAGGTTCCTCTGAGTCCCACCACAGCGCCGACTTCGAGGGTGGCTCTCCGGCTGGTGATGATGCTGCCTCCAAGTCACCTGCACCAAAGGAGTGAAAGAACAACTTTGTAATATTTGTTTCTCCTTTGGTGTGTATGCGGAAAAAACTTTTTTATGTAACTTAAGGCGGAAAACAATGGTTGTTATTTCCTGCTATTCAAGAACTAGTTTCCAGCATGTATATATTTTTAAGCAAGTGCTGGTTTATCCATTACTTTGGTTCTTATGTTTGACCTTTCGTGAGTCGGAAGACTCGTTGTTGGAACCATGCTCTTAGGTGATGATTCCCAATGGCACCGTCAATAACCTAAGCACAAAATCGCCGACAATAAGTGCCAAAAGTCACTACTCCAGAATCCACATAAAAACGACAAAAAACGTGTAGACCAGAAAACTTAAGCTAACGCCCGTAGGCGGAATTTTCAGAAGTGCAAATGCAAAGCTGGTGCATAAAGGTTTTACATGATCCAAAAATGAACACTAAAGGAGGTAAAAGACTCAGAAATATGAGTGAACCAGAGAGATTTATTTCATTGATCATATAAGAGGTACACAATTAGATAAAAAATGCTAAGTGTAAAAAGGACGTAGTTGTGCTATGTTCCATGGCCGATCAAGCTCCGGGTAGTCATCATCCGGGTTACGTCGCTTACGCTTATGATCCTTGTTGGGTCTATCCTTCAGTTCACGATTGTCAACGAGGTAGTAAGACCATTGAGTAGCGCCTTGCTTATGATGAATGGTCCTTCCCATGGCGGGGATAGTTTGTGTGACTTCTTCTGCTTAAGTCGGAGCACCAAATCCCCCTCTTTAAACGAGCTATGCCGGACGCGGCTTTTATGGTAGCTGCGTAGCTTTTGCTGGTAGATGGCGGATCTTTGGCATGCCAAAACGCGCTCCTCCTCGAGAAGGTCCACATCTAGGCGTCTAGATGCTTCAGCATCATCTTCGTTGTAGGCGGCAACTCTTGGTGCATCGTGAAGGATGTCGGAGGGAAGGATGGCTTCTGCTCCATATACCATGAAGTAAGGGGTGTACCGGTGGATCTGTTGGGTGTAGTTCACAAACTCCACAGTACAGACGGCAATTCTTCCGACCAGGCCCCAGCTGCTCTATGTAGCGGTGCCTCAAGACGTGGCTTGATTCCCTACAGAATTAATCCATTGGCTCGCTCAACCTGACCATTGGATTGTGGGTGTGCCACAGATGCAAGATCAAGTTGGATGCCTTTCTCCCAACAATAGGCCTCCACTTCTCCGAGTGACAAATTGCTACCATTGTTGGTGATAATGTTGTGTGGGAGACCAAATCTCACCACTAGATCCCGGACAAACCTGAGGGCAGTTGCCCCATCAAGCTTTCTAATGGGTTTAGCTTCTATCCATTTAGTGAATTTATCAACTGCTACAAGCAGATGTGTAAACCCACAAGGTGCCGTCTGTAACGGTCCCACCATGTCTAGCCCCCAGACTACAAACGGCCAAGTTATTGGTATTGTTCGCAGTTCTTCAGCAGGAACATGTGGTTATCGGGCATAGTACTAGCATCCCATGCATGTTTCAACCAGCTTGTCGACATCCGCCTTTGCGGTCAGCTAGTAGAATCCTTGCCGGAAGGCATTCGCGACCAACGATCAGGAGCAGCGTTGTCACATCCCAAGATTTTCCAAATCTTGTTATGTGAAAAATAAATGAATAAAATAAAACTTTGTTGATTTTTAGGGTGAGAAAAAACTTTTTGATTCCAATTGGAAACCTTCAAACCTATTTGATCAAACAAATCCTAAAGGGATTTGAAAAGATAAACAATTAATAAAGAAAATTTAAAATAAGTAGAATTACTATTTTTGGATCTTTTAATAAAAAGATTTGGTTTTCAAATGAAAAGGTAGAAAAATAAATAAGGACTATTTTCATAGAGCCAAATTAAACCTTGGCCAAGTTTTTGAAGTAAAATATTTTGTTTTGATTAAAGGAGTAAAGGGTTGTTTAAATAAAATAATGAGCATTTATTAATATCCAATTTTATTAAAAATAAAGGTTTTACCATTTTAATTAAACATCAAAACTTGTTAAATTATTTTAAACAAGTTTTCCAAGTATTTTATATTTTCAAATAAAACCTACTGATTTGGTTTTGATAATATTTAGATTTCAAATGGAGATTTTAATAAATCAAAACCTATTTGAATTAATAACTAAGGACTATTTTATTTAATTATTAAATAGATCCTAAAAAGAATAAAAATATTATTTTGTTTTCGGACTTTGAATTATGTTGTTAAACAGAACAAAACTCAATACAAAGTGTGGTGGAAGTTTGTTTGATTTGAATGTTTGAATTGTTTGGTTGAATTTCAAAACAGAAAATCAAATAGAAAAAGAAAAAGCAATCAGAACAAAAAAAATGAAACAGACAACAGCCCAACTGGCCAGCCCAGCAAGCCCATTTCCAGCCCAGTTACTTTTTCCACACGCGAAATGTTTTTCACCCAAACACGCACCCGCGCAGTCCCAGACAGGTGGCCCCACTCCCTCTTCTTCTCTCTCGCGGACAGCGCGGCCCCACGCCACCTCAGCGTCGTCTTCACCACGGCAATTCCTCCTCGCCGTTTCCTGCCAGTGATGCCGCGATTGAATTCGCTTCAATGCCTCGCCTTAATCTCGCCACGACCATGCCCCCTTAAACGCCTCCCACTCCTTGCCATTTCCCATCAGAAACCACTGCAAGCGAGCCACCATGCTGCCCCAATTCCCTTTGCTTTGCCACTGCTCCGACGACGTCTCCGACCAAATTCCGGCGCCGTCCAGCCTCGCCTTCAAGCACAGGCCGCTCCTCACCTCTGGCGCATCTCCCGTGCCACTCATTCGCCGCATGGGCGCTCCGCAACGTCAACCGTCATCTCTTGGCCTTCGCTGTTTCTTTCGCGACCTTCCCTGGTAAGTCTCGACTGCCCCGGCACCTCCTATTGATACTCACATCATCAGCAGATCAAACCGCGCCTAACTGTATCCTTGTTTTTCCTTGGAGTGAACCACATCGTCGCCCTCGACGACCTCCAGAACCGCCTGACGCCGCCATCGTCTCCGGCGAGCAATCCCCCCCCGCTCCAGCGCGCCCCTCGCCAGACCAGCATCACCTCGAGCTTCACCTCGGTCACGCGAACACGGTGAGCCACTTCCCTGTCTTCTTTTCTTCCTGGAATCACCGCGACGCCACCGCCAGAGCATACTCCGCCGCTTGCCGCCGCGCGGTGCCGCCAAACTTTGACCCAACGTCGGTGACCGTTAGATGTAAATCCTGTGGCTAGGAATAGATTTAGACGAAGGGGTATGAGCGCATTTGAGCCATATGATTTAAATGAGATCCAGCAGTTCAGAGAGCTCAATCCACACGCAGCGGTATCAGCCAGTAATATCACGCCGCGTGGCACTAGTTTGTTTTAAAACAAATTTTGGAATCAGATTGATATGCAAATTTGTAAACCTCATAACTTTTGATCCACATGTCCAAAATTTGCAAATTTTATATCAATGGATTCAGAAAAACAAGCCCTAGCCAACCATGCACTTTGTTTAGTAAAAAGCTTCTGATAAGTGGGTTGAATTTGCAGAAACTTGTGTATGCTTGTTTAGGATATAAAATTTATTTCAAAATGATTTTGGGGTTGAAATCTTTGCAAAATGGTTTGTTGTGAATCTACTGACCCTAGGAACCAACTTATGTATTTAGAAATGTATTTTGTGAAGATTGGGATTAAATAATTGAATTAGCTCATTTCTAGTCAAATAAAAATATTGATTTTGATATGGAAATGATTTTTGAGTAAAACCCTTGGAAAATGTTTTGAATTAAACCTACTGACTCTAAACACCAAGTTTTGTGAATTAACAACTTATTTGTTGAACAATATAAAATTGTTGCTTTGCTAAAAACATTTTCCACCACATGAAATAATGATTTGATTTAAGAAATGGCTTATAGATAAAACCCTTTTGCAAATGGTTTTGCCACTATGGAAAATGACCACTTTGAACCTTACAATGTTTAGAGCCTAGTAGAAACCACCTTTGCAAATAAAACTATCTTTTGGCATGCTTGCATGCATGACTTTGTTTCTATTATTTTATGTGTGATTAATTTGTTCGATTATTGTTTGGAATGCTAGTTGAATCTATGTTTGCTTGATTGATTTGTAGTGAAGTTAGAAGAGTGTGATATTAGAAAGATCAAGAAGTGAACCAACATTCTCTACCAAAAAGGCAAGTGACACTATCATCCATGTCCTACTATTTTCATTACACTTAGTGGATTTTTGAAACATGCATGATAAGGACTACTATACTTTGCTATGCTAAATCCTAATAGGACACCCTTATACATTCCTTAGTAAAAACAATGTAGTTGTAAAATGCTTAGCCCTGCTATATATATTGAGAAGAGATTCATGTTGAGATTATATGAAGTTGAGAAAAGACTTATGTTTATATAATAAAACAAGTACTCAATGAACCACCTGGGTGGACAAGGAATACTCAAGTTTTGGACAAGGTGGCAACAAAAGGAACCATGTTTATATGGCAATCTCTTTTTGTTGTGCATCAAAAGAAAACCACCCAGGGACTTAGAGATTGAACATGTTTCTCGTATAGTGGCTTCCGTGTACAGCCACATGCTAAATGGGCACTGGCTTAGTCAACTACACAGTGGAAGACCCATGCATTGGCCTCTTTAGGTTAACTAAATGAGGGAACTCGGAACCCTACATTGGTGCCTGGTAGACAAGCTAGCATTGTGTATTGGGAGGACCCTATGGAAAGACTTCGTCACATTCTCAATCTGCCAGTACTCCATCTTGGTGAGTACTTATCTAGCGGCCACTGGTGGCAACAAGATGAGAGTGTGTCATGTGGGTAAAGTGTACAACTTCTGCAGAAGATAAAAATCTAAGTACTTAGCCGTGTCCCCGGTTATGGACAATACTGAGCAACTAAGGCCTGAAGCCATGGGAAATCTCGACATTCTAATTTCTAAAAGTAAAACTTGAAAGTGACAACAAGAGACTTGAAGCACTTGGTGGATTCCAAGGAGTTCAGAAAGATTTGACAAAAGATTTTCAAAAGAGCAAAACTATTTTGGAAAAGATAGGACAAAACTATATTGCTTTCTGCAAATGAGCCTAAAACCCTACTTAGCCAAATATGCATGTAATGTTAGGATCCACTTATTTCTACATAGTAGTGAAACTTGCCAATACAATTCAAATGTATTGACCCTTGTGGCTGTAACTTGTATTGTTGCAGGTTTGTTTGGTGTTAGTGAAGTTTAATGATTAGGATTACAAGTCTACAACCAACATGTTTGCTTGTGGCACTTTGAAGATGAAGGACCCCATGCTTATAGATATTCTGCTGTAATGTAATGTAATAGCCAAATGAGATATGCAAGATGTAATAAATTATGTTATTCCTGGTTATAAAGTTGTATTATGACCCTTGTTTCTTGATATTACATCTTAACTGTGGATGCTAGCTATTGATCCAGGGACTAGCATTGTAAACACAGGGATCTCTACCTTATTAAAGGTTGGGACCTCTACAGGCGTGATGCCCGCAATCTCCCGCGATGGATTTCGTGTAGGATTTCCATACCTTCTAGCTGGGAAACACACTTTAGGTATACCCCAGTAGTGCTCCTTTTGTAGAGTTGCCCATTGATTATGGTATAACCCTTTGCTCGTCGTACTATTTGCCGTCTTTCGACTTTGTCGTTGGGCAATGTTCCGTGTTCGAGATATTCCATGAACGGTTTTGTCCAAGCCGGAGGGACCTTAGTCACCATGTTGACGAAAGAGTCAGCTCTATCCGGGTTGTCGATGTCGGCTCCCTTCACAGATGGTGTGCGTAGATGCTCTAGGAAAACTCCTGGCGGAATTCGCTTGCGCCCTAATCCGAGTTTAGACAGCAGATCAGCCGCCTCGTTTTGCTCCCTAGGTACATACTTGACTTCGTAGCCCAAGAAGCTCTTGGCTATCTCGTCCACTTCGTCTCGATATGCCGCCATCATAAGGTTCGCGCATTCCAGGTGCCAGACACCTGCTGGGCAACCAAGTCGGAATCTCCACAGTAAACTATGCGCTTGATGGCAATATCCTTGGCTACGCGTAGTCCGTGAATGAGTGCTTCATACTCCGCCATGTTGTTTGTAGCCTCGAAGTGGATCTGCAGAACATAGTGTAGCTTGACTCCTGTTGGTGACTGTAGCAATACACCAGTCCCCGAGCTGTTGAGCAGCTTTGATCCGTCAAAGTGCATCACCCAGTACTCTGGTTCCGGCAATGGAGTAGCATCTGGCATTTCCGTCCAATCTGCAACAAAATCCGCCAAGGCTTGTGATTTGATAGTGTCGCGTCTCTTGTAGGTGATCTCGAAGCCGGCAAGTTCAATGCCCCACTTCGTGACCCTTCCCGTAGCGTCGCTGTTGTTGATAATGTCGGACAGTGGATTCTTGCTCACCACTGGGATTGGGTGCTCCTCAAAGTAATGCCTCAGCTTCCGAGAAGCAAGGAATACTCCATAAGCTATCTTCTGGTAGTGTGGGTAACGCTGCTTGGACTCCGTCAAGACCTCGCTTACATAGTAACTGGTCGTTGAACTCCGTGCTCATATCCTTGTTCTTTCCGCTCTACCACGACGACAATGTTGATTACCTGGTTGTTTGCCGCCATGTAGATTAACAGGGGCTCTCCAGGCTCAGGTGCTGCAAGGATGGGCGCTGAGGAAAGAATATCCTTGAGCTGCTTCAATGCTGCATCTGCTTCGTCTATCCATGTGAATTTGTTCGCCTTCTTCAGCAACTTGTACAGCGGCAGAGCCTTCTCTCCAAGTAGGCTGACGAACCGACTAACTGCTGCAACACAACCTGTTAGTCATTGAATGTACTTTAGGCATGTCGGACGGTTTATGCTTAAGATGGCCTTGATTTTCTCCGGGTTGATCTCGATTCCGTGTTGGGAAACAATGAAACCCAACAATTTGCCGGCTGGAACCCCGAAGACGCACTTCTTAGGGTTAAGCATCATGTTGTATTTTTGGAGATTATCAAAGGTTTCTTTTAAGTCAAAGATTAAGTCATTTGATTTTTTGGACATCACCGCGATATCATCCACATAGGCGTAGGTTCGGACCAATTTGGTCGTGGAGGCAGCGTTGCATTGTCCGCTGGTACATAGCACCTGCGTTTTTCATCCCGAAGGGCATCGTAACATAGCAAAACGTGTTGTATGGTGCTGTGAACGAAGTGGCCAATTGGTCCGACTTCCTCATCTTGATCTGGTGGTATCCTGAGTATGCATCGAGAAAACACAAAAGCTCCGAGCCAACCATCGAGTCAATGACTTGGTCAATGCGAGGCAAAGCAAACGGATCTTTGGGACATGCTTTGTTCAAGACGGTGTAATCAACGCACATTCTTAATTCACTGGTTCCCTTTTTGGGGACAAGTACAGGATTGGCCACCCATCGGGTGTGAAGGACTTCTCGGATAAATCCAGCTTTAAGTAACCTAGCTATCTCTTTGCCAATGGCGCGTCTCTTCTCATCTCCAAAGCATCGTAGAGGTTGTTTCACTAGTTTGCATTTTGGATCGATGTTTAAGCTGTGCTCGGCGAGTTCCCTAGGTACACCTTTCATGTAGGCAGGTTGCCAGGCAAAGATGTCCCTATTCTCACGGAGGAACTCGACGAGCGCGCTTTCATACTTGGGATCCAGGTTCGTTCCAATGGCGATGGTCTTGGAGGCATCGCCTACCACAAGTTCCACCGGCTTGGTCTCGATGGCGGCCTTGAATGCAGGAGTGGAGTCGGAGATCTGCTTCTTCGACGCGAGCATCTCTGAGTCATCGACCATGCTCTGGATCTCCTTGAATTCTTCGCTGTAGAGGACAACTTCTGCAACGGCTGCTTCATTAATCTCATAGTCCCTTGCCTTGGTAAAGCTTCCGGATACGGTGATGATACCGTTTGGTCCGGGTATCTTGAGTTTGTTGTAGACAAAGCATCGCTTGGCCATGAACGTGTGGAATATGTCGCAGCCGAATATGACGTGGTACACACTCTTGAAGGGGACCACCTCGAAGGTCATGCGCTCTTGGCGGTAATTTTTAACATCGCCAAAGGAAACCTGAAGTGTAATGCACCCAAGGGACCGAGCTTCCCGACCAGGGACTACGCCGTGGAAGATGGTGTTGGTCCGCCTTAGGTTTTCCTCTGTCAAGTTCAACTTCTGTAGTGTATCCAGGTACATGATGTTGATGCTGCTTCCACTATCCACCATACACTTAGTGAACTCCACGCCATCAATCAAGGGGTTGATGACCATGGCGTACTAGTTCTCCTCAAGTATAAGGTCTGGGTGGTCCGTCCTATCCCAAGTTATTGGAACCTCCGACCAGCGCAGGTACTAGGGAACTGGTGGGAGAGTGGCCATCAGGATCCTCAGAGAGGTCTTCTATTGTCGGACGGTGGGGGTGGCAAGGAAAGTGTGGTAGACTAGAGCCTTTTCACGAAGGGGTTTCTTGCCCTTTTCGTCGCTCTTGGCGTCGTGCTTGGGGTCAACGTCTTCGTCCATGTCACTTGAATCCTTAAACTCCTCCTCCTTCTTCTTCTCCTTTCCCTTGCCCCGCGGTCTGTTTTTCTGACTTTGCTTGTAGCCGGACTCCGGGTCTTCCTTGAGGTCGTTGACGAACTTGTAGTATCGATTGGTATGGGTGGCTTTACCGTTGGCATCGAGGTGTACGAGGCACGGCATATCGCGGTACTCCTCGTAGGTTTGGGGAACACGGAGTGGCAGCGAGGTGGTTTCATTTCCTCGTTGCTACCCACGACCAGCTCCTCTTCCTCGGCCACGTTGTTCGCCTTCGCCTCATCCTGCAAAAGTCATAGCGACCATGTCGGTAGATTGCTTTTCTTCTGGAGCGGTTTTCCGCTTTGTACTGCTGTTCCTCTGAGCTTGAGTTGGAATGGCTATTGCCGGCAAGGAGCCGCGAGCATCATCGTCGGCAGCTGTGAACTCACTAGCCAACTGAATCATCTGGTTCAAGTCAAGCTGGTGATTGTCCTGCAAGCGCTTCAGCTTATGCCGGAGCAACATGCCTCTTTCCAATCCGTCGATGAAGGCAGCCCATGGCGGTCTGAGTGTGTACTCCTGCGCAGGAATTCTTCATGTCCAGCCAACAAGAGAGGTAGGCGCGAGATGTCTCGTCTTTCTCTTGCACGCACCGCTGTAGATCGGCCACAGTGCAGGGACGCTTGTACGTACCCTCAAAGTTCTTGGTGAATGCTTATTGCATGTCCAACCAGTTGTAGATAGATTTATCCGGCAAGTCGTCGATCCATTGACGGGCCTTGCCCGCCAACACTAATGGGAGGTACTTGACGGCGACGTTAGGGTTGCCTCCGGCAATCCCCACCGCGTGTTCGTAGTCCTGCAACCATGTGGCTGGCTTGGCGGTGCCATCATAGGGTTTGATGGTCTTGTCGATCCGGAAACCTTTGGGGTAAGTTGCGGACCGTATCATAGGTACAAAGAAACGTGGTCCCAGGTATGGTCCTTCCTGGGCTTCGTGGATCTTAACGATCCGTGAACGTGCATTGTATGGCTCCGGGTTCTTCTTCTTATTGTAAACAGGGGACGGGCTGTGTGAACGACACGGCCCCCCTACGCCATGGTAACTGCTTGGTGGTGACAGAGGCGGAGGTGGCGGTGGGTTAGCCTTCTTGATGTTACCCCCTATGACTCCTCACGCCTGTCATAGTTGCTTGTCGGCCGCGGAGGGTCATGGTGCGACCTGCTCCTGTGCCCTTGGTTGCGCTCTCCGTCATGACGTGTCTGCTCCGTGTTGTCGCGTATGACGATGCCGCACTACTTTGGTGGGGGCATATCCGTATAATGGTGAGCTTCGTAATTGTCGCGATGTCGGGGACATCGGGGTGGTGGCGACGGGTGACGAGGTCGGGCCTTTTCTGCGTGGTCGGAGGATATGGGGATGGCATCCTTCTTGTTGCGCGCGTCCCTCCGCCTTTGTTCTGATGAACCCGTCTGGGACCCGACATCAAGAGGAGATCAGTCCCTTGGCGGTTTATACTGACTAGACCGGCAAAGCACTGGGTCGGACTCGAGCCTCTGAGAGGTGGCTTTTTCCTGCTGCTTCACCGCCTTGGCCACTAGGTCATAGACCTGTTCCACTGCCTCGAGCGATCTATCCTTCTCTAGAAGGGTCTTGGCAACGGCGAGGTTAAGGAGTGGGGTGGGCATCACCTGCTTGCCTTCACTGTCAATGTATGGCTTGGCTTGTGCTGGCTTCGAGGGAGCCCATCCTAGGTTGCGTCGTACACCAGGATCGTTGATGACGCGAGCCGTAGCTTTCTTAGCCTTCTGCTGCTGCAGCAAAGTCTTGTACTCGGCCTCCATTGCTCTAGCCTTCTCTATAGATTTTTGCGCGTTGACCAGATCTCGATCTAGCTTGGCGCCTTGCTCCGCGATGGCCTGCCCTTCCTCCAGCAGCTGCTGGCTCTTCTCGTCAAGCTGGGTCACGTTCCGGATATGAGCAACGGTCAGTGGCTCGACGAGGAGATTTTCGTACATCACTCTATCAGCTGGAGTAACTTGGGATGCTGCAGACGTGGATGCTGGAGGCGGCAAGTTTGCAGTGTTGTTGTTTCGGGCTCTTGCCTGCTTGGGTTAGGCGGAGGAGGCATGACCTTTCTACAATCATCGTCAGCAGCAACAAGTGGGCCCTTCCCCTTTTCCAGTGCTATAGGCGGAGCTTGTCCGGGTTGATCTTCATCCATCGCCGTCCCAATGGTGACGAACACCCCTCGAGACGTGACAGTGTTGTTGGCTTGCTTGTCGCACGAGTACTCCTCATCCATCTCCTGCATAGCGGAGTCTAGCTCTTCTGGACTGAAGTCTATCTCCTCTGAATCTGCACTGAAATCAGCATAAAGCGCGTCAATGACAGAGTCAGAGGGTGCTAGGATTTCCTCGATGACGGGCGGTGGAGGTGCAATGGCAGCGACGATGACTGGAGGTGGTGGTGCCGCTGCGGCGATGGCGGCTGGAGGCGGTGGTAGCGGTGGCTGAATCGGAGGTTCTCCGTCGATGAGTGCGAGTGCTTTCTGGGCTTCCGCGTCAGCCTCCACGTAGTTGTTGACGGTGCTCACCATCTGTTCGAGGGTAAGGCATCCTGTTGCCTGCTGCCGTCTTAGAGAATGCCGGAGGAGGGTGCCACGGTCCAGCCCTTCCACGAAGTGATACAAAGCGTTATCATCGGGGTAGTGGGCCAGATCGGCTCGTATACGGAGCCACCTGGCCAGGTAATCGCGGGGGTTTCACCTTCTCTCTGAACGCAGCGCGCTAGATCGAAGATGGTAACCACGCCGACAAACTTGGATCTTTGCTTTCCAGACGCACGGGCGAAGCCGGCGGATTTGCAGTGATCTTCCACCTTTATATCCTGCACAGGGGCGGTTTGGGTGGGCCTTGAATTTTTCCGATCTTTGTCGGCAAACTCCGAAGAGAGATCCGACATCGATCCTTCCGCGGACGTGTCCTGCCCGTAGGTGGTCCGTGCGGGCCTTGATGCTCTTCCAACTCCCAGGGGACTAGTGCCCGAGTTGGTTTCGCCGATGAATAGGTGGATGTCTCCGATAGGAATGATCGAACACCGTGTAGGGTTCGTCTTCGCCGGGATCCAGAACTCGTCCGGAGGGACGATCGGAAGGTTGTTGGAGAAGAGAACGCGATCGATGGCTACGGTTTTGCCGATTCCCACGAAGATATTGGTCCTCGCCCGCTGAAGAGCCTGAAGCTCCTCTTGCCCCATGGTGGGTGCCAACTGTCGTGGTATTGCCGACGAGTACGCCATGGAGGGGTCCTCACACTGCGTGTTTAGAGACGTGGGGACGGCGGACGGTTGACGGGTACGAGGTAACACAGCTTACCCAGGTTCAGATCCCACGACGGCGGCGGAATCCTACTCCTGCTATAAATCACTATAAGGGTAATACGCCGAGTTACAGGGATTGGTTCGCTGTGCAAGGTTGTATGAATCGATACTAGGTTGTGCCCTAAAGGATCCCATAGGCCCGACTTATATAGTCGTCAGGTCCTAGGGTTACAGGGAAAAGTCTTAGCCGGATAGGTTACAGAGTCCTACACCGTCTATTACTAGTCTTGTGTATCTTGCACTCCAAGTCTCCGGGTACGCTGGTGACTCCACCGTAGCCTTCCTTTATCCGGCATGGGCCTCCCTTCTGGATCCATCTAACTGGGCCGCCCAGCAGGCTATATGCCATGCTACCAACTGTGGGCCACCCGGGTTATCCGGATAAGAGAGATGCTATAGGGATACCCATATAGCATATCCCCAACACCAGGGAAAGCAAATGTTGTAGCTGATGCTTTAAGAAGAAAGAGTGTAGATATTCAGCCTAGTAATCGGGATTTACCAAAAGAGTTACAAATGGACTTGGAAAGATTAGAGTTTCAATTCATTAGAACATAGGTTCTTGGAGGATTAGCTACTATGCAGGTAGTTGCAGAGCAGGACAGTGAGCTTAAGCAAGAAATTTTTAGACATCAAGCAGAAGATCCTTTTATTGCTGAGGAAATTCGAAGTATATCTCAAGGGAAAAAATCAGTTTTTCGTCTTGGAGAATATGAGTATTTATGGTTTCAAGACCGTCTTTGTGTTCCAGATGTGACTCAGATTCGTGATATCATACTTAGAGAAGCACATGAAACACCATACTCTATACATCCGGGAAGTACTAAGATGTATATGGATTTGAAAGAACTATTTTGGTGGAATAATATGAAAAGAGACATTGCTAAATATGTATCTAAATGCCATACTTGCCAAAGGGTGAAGGCTGAACATCAAAGCCCAGCAGGACCATTACAACCTTTGGAAATTCCCGAATGGAAGTGGGAAAAATAGGTATGGACTTCATCACAGGATTTCCCATGAAACCAAAAAGGAAGGATATGATATGGGTAATTGTGGACAGACTCACTAAGAGTGCACATTTTATTCCAGTGAATCAAAAATATAATACTGAGAAATTAGTTGAAGTATATGTCAAAGAGATAGTAAGTAAGCATGGAGTACCCAAAAAGATCGTAACTGACAGGGGATCAGTGTTTACTTCAACATTTTGGAAGCAATTGCATGAAGCACTTGGTTCGAAGTTAGATTTCAGCACAGCATATCATCCTGAGACAGGAGGTCAAACGGAAAGAACAAATCAAATACTAGAATACATGTTAAGATCTTGTGCACTAGATTTTGGAGGAACATGGGAAGATCATCTACCATTGGCAGAATTTTCTTATAACAATAGCTATCAGAGTAGTCTGAAGGCAGCTCCATACCAAGTTCTATATGGAAGGAAGTGTAGATCACCAATATGTTGGTATGAGCCTGGAAGCAGCAAAGAATTTGCGCCAGACTATATCAAGGAAAGACAAGATATCATTGATAAGATCAGGGATAGACTGAAAATAGCCTAGAGTAGGCAGAAAAGTTATGCTGATCAAAGTCGAAGATCATGGCATCCACAAGTGGGAGATATGGTATATTTGAAAGTAATCCAATGAAAGGGGTGAAAAGGTTCGGAGTTAAACGAAAATTGAGTCCAAGATACATCGGACCATTCAAGATATTGATTCAAAACCGAACTATAGCTTATGCTTTAGAGTTACCATCAAGATTAGCTCAAGTGCATAATGTTTTCCATGTGTCACAACTTCATAAATGTTTGAAAGTTCCGGATGATTCAATCACACACCAAGAGATAGAATTACAAGAAGACTTGACCTATGTCGAAAAGCCCTGTAAGATTCTGGAAGAAAACTTCTACGAAGGCCTCGGGATCAAAATAACATACGCCTCAGTGGCGCACCCGCAAACGAACGGGCAGGTCGAAAAGGCCAACGACCTCATCGGCGGCGGCATCAAGAAACGCCTGATGAGCCCACTTCAGCGACTGGCGGGAGCCTGGATAGAAGAGCTACTGTAACATCCCAACATTTAGGAACTAACGAAGGTAGATTTAGGAAATTGAAATGTTGCATGCATTCATCTGTGAAAATGTGGGTAAATTTTTCGCCAAATAAAAACCTAAAGTGATCAAGGTTTCTTTCATACTTTGAGATTAGGTTTAGTCTTAAAGGATGATTGCTATAGACTTTGATATGATCTTTGAGGAATTATGTGTTTTGGAAAATGAATTTGAATTTTAAACTTGAATGTTTGAATTATAATTCAAATGATTTCTGAATAAGGTTTGAATCTTGATTTAATTAAGATTTAATCAATGTAACTCAAACTTTATCTAAAGAAAACAATTAAGAATATGAATATCTATTTCATATTTTCATTCAATAACTAAGTTACAAAAATGTAACTTATTGAAATTATCCACAATCTTCCCAATAGCAAATAAATAAAGAATAAGAATGTTTCTTTATTAATAATAATATAATCTTTATTACAAAATAATAAAATGAAGATTATAATATAATAAAATGAAAATTACAAAAGAATAAAGAAGATTACATTAACTATTCTATCAAAAAACCTAAACTAAAATCTTCATCTTCAAATCTATACCTGCAAATCAAACACTAATAAAAGAATAAAGAAGGTTAGGGTTAGTATTGTTTTACTCTCAGACATGTCAGTGAAGTGCACTGATCAAGACTCATCATTGAGTAATTTATAAAAGGGGCAAGTTTCACCAATTTGAAAGAATCTATCTTTCATAAATTTTAAGCCAAAAAGTCAAATGACAGCAAGGAGGGGCAAGTTTCACCAGCCAGGTAAAAGTAATCATATCAAAGTAACTCTCAAGTCCAGAGCATATCCACAAGTGCACAACAAGCACACAGGCCGGACACACACCAAAATGCATGGTGTGTGCTGTAAGCCTCACAGCACAGCTCAAACATACAAAACCATCAGCACAACCGTGGAGAGGCACTAGTGCATCTCTTCACTGCTCACACACACAAGAACAACTAACTTAGTCAGCAGCTTCACCAAGCACAGCAGCCAGCAGCCAAACCAACCACAGCCAGAATCACATCACCAGGATGGTGACATAAGGAGGGGAAGATCAGGTGGATAGCAAGACCAAGGTCAAGCCATCAGGATTAGGAAGTGATGGGCTAGATCAAGGACAAGCCAGAGGCTAAATATACCAGGGGAGCACAAGATCAACCACAAGATCACGCTACCACAAGATACACCACTAGCAACCACAACATCAAGTGATAGTGGTGAGTAGATAGACCATCACATGATCTATTTGTCTAAGATTAGACAAGCATATATGATCTGTATCATAACCAAACTCTCAGAAAGCACCCAAGTAGGGTGAATCCATCATTGAGATTTAAAACTCTAAAAGCAAACAGCAAAGTACAAGGATCCAACCAAAACTCAGAATAACATCATTGATGTGGTTGTCAAGCTATATATTTCAATTTAAGCACAAATATAGCTAAGATTTAATTTCTAGGCACATCCCTAAGATAAGGGTAGCACCTTAGAAGTTAATCTTTTGGATCCATATAATGATCAAGCCTACTTTCATTTTTCTCCAAGCTTTGATTCAAGAAACAATAGCTGGTACCACTATCAGGACTATCTATATGAATCAATTAGATAAAGCCTAATCCCTAAGCCTCATACCAACATCATTGGTCTTAGGGATTTCAGAAAAGAACATTTCTACTTATCTTTTAAAGCCAAGTTTGTCTTAAGCTTAAACCAACCCAATCAATGGATTAGAATCAATCTTGTGTGCCATACAAAGATGGTGTCACAAGAACAATTCTACATGAATCAGTAGAAGCATTTCATCTTCACAGATTCAATTAATCAATCTACCAATCATTTTCTTGTCATTACAGGAATCATAATTAGAACATTCCTAAGTATATCTTCACTGATGATATCATTATGATCTCAGACCACACATGAATTCTCAAGCCAACAGTACTAAGACAGTGATTTCATCACACCATACCCAACATCATTAATCAAGTAATGATAGTGGTGAGTTATCAAACCCACTGACTTTACCAAGCATTGATTTCAGAACAACTATATCATCTGAATCATATGAAATCTAAACATAAAATCATCCGATAAGCCACCAAAACCATTATAGTTCATCTTAAGTAGCAAGCCTCAAGCTAATAATAATTCAGCATGCATAGAGACCATCAACAGATGCTCTAATTCATCTAGTAGATAATCAGCACCAGGATATGAACCATAAATGGAACAAATCATCTTAACCTGGACAAGATAGTAACCAGAGAGGTAACTACCAACATCTAGCATAGGATGAGCGAGCACAGAGAGAGCACAAGGGGGAGAGGAAAAGAACTCACCAAAGGTCCTCGCTGGAGACTAGAAGAGGAAGCAGAGGTGGCCGACGACCATGGCAGCACGGGGAGCACCCCCAGGGGGGCGCTGCGACCCATACAGTGCCACGGCGGCGACCATATCCACGTCTAGAAGCAAGGTGAATCACCATGGCACACGACGGCAGCGGCGGCACCAAGATCCACGCCAACCCCCAAACCCTAGGGTTCAGGACGGCATTGATCCATCGCAAGAGATCCCCATGCTCAAATCCAATTGGACAGGATGGAGAGGCGTAGTATACAACCTACTCCTGCACCACGGTGGCGAGCAGAACGGTCCACGACGGCGGGAATCGTCGGCGGCGGCATCACCGACCACGGGGTCGGGGAGAGAGAGGAAGAGAGCAGTGAGCTCAAGGGCGAGAGACAGCGAGTGGGTGGGCCGAGTGGGCCAGAACCCTTCGGGGTGGTTGTTTTAACTAAGTCTCATGGGCCACCAGGGCCCAATAAGAACAAGCCAGCTTAATTAAATAGGAAAAGACCAAAATACCCCTGAACTTAATTAAATTCTAGAAAATAAAATAAAATTCGAAAAATTATAAATAAAATATTTTTGGATTCACAATAATCCACACTATCCAAATAAATTAAGAAATAAAATTTTAGACACATAAATTTTATTAAGAATTTTGTAATTTTTATAAACCTTATGGAATTTTACAAAATTATTGAAAGGTGATAAAATTAATTAAAATTCACTTTCATCATATATTAATATTGTAGTATTTTAGAAAAATACTAAACAAATATTTAATAACAATTTTTGATACTTAAATGATAATTCTTAAAAGAATTATTAAATCAATAAAAGTCAAATAAAAGAGAAATCAAATAAAAGAATACCATATTCTATTATAAATATTAAAAAAATATTTATAAATCCTTTATTATTAGAAATAATTTTATTAATAATGGGGAAATGCATATCAAATTAAATGATGCATTACATTACTTGCATAATCATTTCGCTTCTTTAAATATTGTCCTTACCGGGCAATAATGATGTTTTTGTAGACATAGAAGCTCAAGGTCTAGTGCAAGCATCAGACTTCACTACTTTGCCATCACAAGGCAAGTTCATCACTTGCTCATGTCCTTTGAAGAGTCTTTATCAAAGTATTTACAAATTGTGTGTTATCATATATACTATAAAAGAAAGAAAATATTATTTTCACAAATAAAGAAATCATAGATATCATCCTAAGTGATGATATAATGGAGCAATAGAACTTAGGGTTCTATTTGCAACAATGATAATCAAGTAGGGACTTAATAACCCCTGACATCAGTGATTCTAGCGCCATATATTACGCGTTAGCCATGAGATTTGGAATGGGACAGAGAAGTCAGCTGTATCTTCTTCCTCTCGCATGAAGCCGGATGTGCAGGTCGTGGCTGTTATCCTCGTAGCGTGCATATTAAATTGGTAATTCATAGAGGATATGCAGCATATGGGTGGGAACCCTCATCGTCCCACGATAGTTCTGGCATCTAACGGTTTGTACAAACCATTGCCGTAATTCATTATGTGGGCATGGTGTACACCAAGGAGGCGTGCAAGGTCGCGAAGGGGGCAGTGATTGGCTTGGACCAACTACTGGGCCCCACATCATGGAATTGTGGACGGGAAAGTACGCCCGGTTGTGCAACAAGGAGTTGATCTCTCATGGGTAAAGTAACACACCTCTGCTGAGTGTAAGAATTGTAACTTGTTACTCCCTGTTCCGGGAAGGAGCTACGAACGCGGCAGGAAAGGAACTCCACGAATGTTCTGGTCAACCTGTGAAGGCTGATGGTCATAGATTTTCATAATAAAATCAATCTTTAAAGAAAGATTTACAAAAATTACATAGTGCCAAGGATTTATAATCCGAGGTGGTAGTTAGAGCATCAACTTTCCACCTTGCATATAATGAACTTGTTGGGTAACGCTTTTACTCATCCTTTCCTTTGATCCATTGCTTAGACTCTAAGGATCCCGAAGATGTGCCAATGTATGCAGCCGAATGTCAAGAAGATGTGTTCTACGAGGAACCTGATCTATGCAGAGGTGTTGAAGGAGTGGATTACGAAATCCGCTACGGTGTCGATGATAACGAGTCCAACTAAGTATCCCTAGTTAGAAGTAACCAACGGAACGGAGCAGCATGAACTCTATAGAATAAGCTGCTGAGCTCAACTCCTAGTCGGAGTTGCTACTTTTAAATTCTGCTGAAACACTTTATATTTTGGTCTGTAAGTTGAATCTTTAGGAAGTCTTGAACTTCCGGTATTGTAATAATAATAATGTGTTTATATTTGTAATATGGACCCGCAATGTTTCTGTTGTACCACTCTGAGGGATGTGATATTTACGAAACGGTGCTCTGTGGATGTCATGGCAACGACTATAGTGTACTACACATGCAGTGGTATGATGGGTTACCGCAGCTACCCTCCGTCATTTGGAGCCTGCGCACAACGCCAAACAGCTCAACTAGCTACACGCCTTTCTTTATGGTCCACGGAGTCGAAGCCGTGTTGGCTGCAGAAGTACGCCACAAGGCCCCACGGGTCATCGCCTACAGCGAAGCCGAATCGACGACCGCACTCGAAGACGCCGTTGACACACTCGACGAGGCACGCGACATAGCTGTGGCGCAATCGTAGGTCTATCAACAGAGCCTCCGCAACTATCACAGCCATCGGCTGCGCCCAAGGTCCTTCGTCGAAGGAGACCTAGTGTTACGACTCAAGCAAGAGCGACCGAAGAAGCTCGAGTCACTCTGGGAAGGACCCTACGTCATCACCGAAGTCATCCCAGGTGGCGCCTATCGCCTCAATCACGTGGAGTATGGGGTCGCATACTCCAACCCATGGAACATCGCACAACTGCGATGCTTCTACCCCTAGCTACCCCCCTCCTTTTACTTTCAATAAGGCTATTCAGCCAAGGCTACTCAGTCGAACAATGTACCTCCTCATTATGATATGAATAAAGCTAAGTATCTCGCCCCAGAAATTTATCTCTTATTTGCATTTGTCTTCATGTTACGACACACTCGGGGGCTCCCCTCACCTCACGACTTCGTCGGCTGAGGATAATGCGTGTACACCTGAGTAGGTGATCACGTCAGGCTAACGAAAAGGGCATGCATACAAACAAAGCACCACATGCTAAAAACAATCAACCTTTATAGCAAGGGGCATAGCATGCCCAGTCGAATACATACAAGTTTTACATCTATCTTTTTTACAGGTCCTACCTATTCTGAAGAATCACCAAGGCACGATGCTCAAAGAGATCTACAACTTGTTGGGCATACTGCCTTACAACCGCATAGTGCGGACGCATGTCCCACATGCCACCATCTAGCCGAAGAGGCGGCCCAGCCGCAACAGCAGCAAGATCCACATCAGGGCGATGCAGCCGCACGAGGGAAAGCGCAGCCTTCACCCCCGCAACCAACTGATGCTGCACCAGCTCCCTGACATGATGCACATCTCAAAACTTCGCCAGCAAGCCCCAGAGAGTCGATCGTGCCTCATCCAGGGGAAACATTACATGCAGAATTGGCACCAAGGAAGTCTTCACCTGCCGCAGCAACCGCGACACCTGGTGAACACGATCCTGCACAGTCGCAAGGACCATGGCACGATCGTGGTCCATCCAGAAAAAGCCATCGACTTCCATATCTTGTTGGGTCAAGCAATTTATCCGAACAACAACGCGCTCCTTTTCCTCCCTAGGAACAAGGTTAGCACCTACAGCACCTACAAAGTAAGATGGCAAGCCAACAAGCGCATCCGAAAATAAGCAGTAGCTCGAAGAAACTCACACTGAAGTTGTTCAGCCAAACGCAGTAACTCCCCTATCATATACTCCTCTCTAGCGGCGCCACGCTCCGGCTTCGACTTCCAAACATCTGCGTGGCCTCGGATGCCAAGCAACTCCTTCTCAAGACTACGAACGCGGTCACAAAGAAATACAAGTTGCGACGCATCATCCAAGGATGGCCGCAGCTGCGGCGCAGACGAAGTATTAACGAGATCATCACCCGAAGGTCCCTAGAAGAAAATAAGCAAGGATATGAACCAACACACAAACGGGCAACAGCTCGAAGATTCATTATATACAACAAAAGCCACTACGTGGCACAACGAGTGTTCATAGATATGTTACAACAAAAGAAGACAAAAACTATCCTACAGCTACAAGGCCTAAGCAGCCGCATCCTGAGTGGCCTCGGAGCCAGATTGCCTGCTCTTGGCCTCTCCCTGCTGCCTCACCGCGTACTCTGCCAGCAGGTCAATCAGCTTCGGCCCATAATGTTTATAGCGGGCAGCATAGAGGGCAAAATCTACCTCGGATCCGTCGGGAGCTGTTGGCATCTGGGAGGTGACCTAATGAAGATCCAGCTCTGCTCCAGACGCCATGGCCATCGCCAGCCCCATGGACGCGCCGATGCCCTTCTGCTTGCGCTTGTACGCCGTAGGCACGTCGGCAGACAACGCATCCGCCAACAAGTCGACATCCTCAAGGGCAATGCCCTTGGGGACGAGCTCCTAGTAGAAGCGTCCAAGAACCTCCTTGACCTTGGCAAGTGAGCCAACCACGGTACTACAGCGGTCTTTGACCGCCGCAGTGGCATCATCCAGAGCACTACCGTGCTCCAAGGCACCGTGGTCAAACTCAATGCCCGCGGCATCTAGAGAACAGATAAAGGCACAGTAAAGATCAAACAAAGGTATGGAGCCAGGGCATCCAAAACAAATCAAGGAGATGAAATAACTCACCCGAAATGGCCTTGGCAGCAGCCATCAGCTTTTAGGCTACCTCCTTCTCCCACGAGGCCGCAGCGGTGGCGAGCTGCTCCTCGCGGTCCGTAGCCTCTTGCTGCAGACGCTCCTTGGCCACAGCTGCGTCGGTTATCTCCTGCTCGAGGCGCTCCTTAGCGCCAATGACGTCCTCAGCCTTTTTATCCTCTCTCCCGAGGCTCTTCTTGAGAGCATCAAGCTCGCGAAGGGCCGTATTATTCTCATCTGCAAAAAGCTCGAGAGCATCAAGCTCGCGAAGGGCCGTTACAAGCTAGCAAGCAGACGAAGAAGTAGAATACTTATTTACAGACGTACCCTGAAGCCGCTTGAGGCTGGCCTCCAACGCCAGATGCTGCTTCAACAGCTGGTTGGCGCCTTGCACAAAAGGCTGCGAGAAGAAGCAACTTATAAGGAAAAGGGCTCGGGGGCTGCGCCCAAGAAACAAGCAAAACAAATAAGGCATACAAAAAGCGCTCGGGGGATCCCCCCAAGACACGCATAAAGTAGAAGCCATGATCAGCAGATCATACGAAAAGCACTCGGGGGGCTCCCCCCACGGCAAGAATGAAAGCACTTACATGATCAGACGGAGACTCCGAAGGTCTGGCTGTAGTCTCTGGGAGACAATCACTCGAGCCTCTTGCGGAGAGGGGTTCAGAGCAATGCCCCCAGAGGCGGCCACCGTCTAAGAAGGAGGAGGCGTAATCTTCGACTCCCCCACCATCTCCTGAGTGCCATCGCTAAACGAGCCATCAGAGGAGTGGCTACAAAAGAAAACACCAGTCAAATACAAGCAAGCAACATGGAAAGATAGTAAAGGGTAACCGAAGGTACTTACGAGTCCATATCGCTCAAATTGAAGACAGGCAAGGTCCTCTTGCCCTACTTCTCTTCCTTCTTCTCTTCCTTCTTCCTCTTCGCCGGCGACTGCGACGCTACAGCCCGCACATGCACGACAGGAATAGGAGAGGAAGAGCCACCATCACCTCCACTGTGACGCGCAAGGCATGGCGGGTTCCTAGGCATCGGCGGAGTAGAAGCATCCGACGATTCGCTCGAGCTCCGTGTCCGCTTTCGAGTCTCCTCATCGCTTGACTCAAAGGTTTCTTCAGCCGGTGACCGCGCCGAGGGAAGCTCAGACTTGGTGTCCACTACCTCATTATCCGGTGCATCCGGAAAACGTTCGGGTAGTGGAGGCACCATGCCCGGTACCTTAAATTCCTGCACAAAGAAAGCAAACTTTCAGAACAAGCAAGTACAAGAAAAATGCACTCTAAAATAGCACTACGCGCATGCCCCAGATCTACACCTGCGGAACCGGACGAGAGGCGGTGAACGGAGGGGTTAGCAACTTCCCCGGAAGGTCCTCTTCAGCTTTGAACTTCAGCAGCGGCCGAAGGATTCTGTCGAGATCCCCCTGGAGAGATCCTCAGTCAAAACCCTAGTCGGATCATGGGGGCCAGAATAAAGGAACATCGGGTGCGCCCTAGCCTGGAGCGGCTGCACCCGATGTTTGAGGAAGGTGTGGATAATATCCACACCGTTCACCTCCTTATCCGGAATCACCTGGAGGTCCTCCACCGGACGATAGAGCTCCTCTATCTCCGCCACCTCGCCATCCAAGATATGGTTCTTCGAGGACCTCTTCGGCTGGATTATCTGGGTGGACTCGAAAGGAGCAAGGCCAAAATTTTGCCCGTCCACTATGGAGTCGCGGATGTAAAACCACCGCCTCCGCCAGTATTGGACGGACTCCGACATAGAAAAAGGGAAGAAGAGAAAATTGGACTTTAGGGAAATAATACAGCCGCCGATCGTATAAACTCCGTTGGAGCCAGATTGCCTCTTCACGGAATAGAGATTCCGGAAAAGGCCAAAGTGCGGCTCGATACCGAGCCAGCACTCGCAGAAGGTGATGAAACAGGCGATGTGGAGAAGAGAATTTGGCGAAAGATGATGGAGCTGGATGCCATAGAAGAAAACCAATCCACGGAGAAAATCGTGGACAGGGAGAGAGAGGCCCCTAAGGACAAAAGCAACAAACATGACCCGAAACCTAGCGGGTGGACGGGGAATTACCTCGTCGCCGGGAATCTTGACGGTCTCCTTGTCCTGCGAGATCAGAACCTTCTCATGAAGCTTGCGCAGCTTACCCTCACGCATCTCCGACCGCCGCCAGCCACCGTTGGTGACGCGAGTGGCGGTGGTACCCTTGTTGCCTCCGACAGCAGCGCTGGTGCCCACTGGGGTGGAGGCTTTCTTAGGATTCCCCATTGCAGTACAATGACGGCGGCGGCATGAACACAGAAAAGAAGATGGGAAGGATCGAAGAACTTCCAGCGCGCAGCGAGAAAAGCTCAAGAAAGTGGAAGCAGTGAAACACGAATGGCTACGGTGAAAACAAACAAAATTTTCCCCACAGATTATAAGGATGAAGAAGATAAACAAGGACCGTTCATCAGGAAGCCCTAGAGCCAGCATCAAAATCCAACCGTCCACGTGTCAGCACAGTAGTGAACCGTCGCTCGTACGCCGTCCACTACGCACGGAAACCGAGGCGATGCCGTAATTATCTCCATGTACGTGTGACCAGTCAATTCAAAATCAGAAGGTGGGACCCACGTTCGCCTAGTCACGTCACCTCTAGCGCCGTAGACGCTTGAGGTCACCGATCGTCAGCACTGACATCATTAAAGCTATACTAGCAACGGTTACAAATCTTCGACTACACAGCTAAAGTACTCACTCGAATTAGATTCGAGTAACTACTCGGGGGCTACTCCTATCAGGAGCGCTTTCCGTGCACCCGAAGTATGACTAAGGTACTACACCGCTGAACTATTCTTCGAGTCCTACGTCGAGTATATGACTCCACTATGGACTCGGGGGCTACTCCCATAGGGAGGATGGATTCAAGCATCCGAAAAATTTGTGTCCTATGGACCTAAAGTCAAGAACGACTCGAACAGACACTCGGGGGCTACTCCCATAGGGAGCGCTGGTCGTGCACCGTATGAATTCTTCGACTGCAATCCTTCGGATCAGTATGCAAAAACTTTTCGGCAACTCTGCCCCAATTAACGCTAAGTGAATAACATCCTCCTTGGCCACCTGAAACACCTCCGCGGTGATAAAATTTCGGATGATGTGTCTACGACACAAAGATAAGACCTACAGATACCATCTGATGGCCTGGCAATGCACACGACTGCGCTCTTCTAGTAATAATCCATGCCATCAGGCATGATGAAAAATCCTGATGGATGCGTTGGGTACACCATTCGAAAATTACTGGAATTCTACTCCTGTAAGTCCTCAACGGCCTGAGTTGAATTACGCCAGCATTTGTTCTGGGTTCGAGTCGAGGGACTCGAATCTGAAGAAGATCGTGTTGTTTTTTCCTAAGACAGTTAACTGGCCCTGATTCGTCAGAAGAGTCAGGCGCATGCATCAACAATCCCTACACACTAGAATCATTCTTTAAACAAGCAAAGCCAACTGCACCCGAAAGATTAAAGAGTCCTCTGCCGAATCTACGATTTGACTGAACACTCGGGGGCTACTAACATGGTTATACCCCACGGGTACATGACCTTAGCATACCTGGTCCAGTCCAAGGAAGGCCCACGAGAATATACGCGGCCCATGAAGTCTTTCGGGTGGACCAAGCCCATGACGTCTTTGGATCCTTGGAGAGCAAGACTAGAATAGATATAATATTCAAAGGGGCAAACCCTAAAACCTGTAACCGACTCGATTTGTGCCCGGGACCTGCCTACCTCTATATAAAGGCTAGGAGGGCACGACGAGGAGGGAACCTCCCAAACCACCGCATACACACCTCCACGCCATATTACATCTACGCACCCCTATAACTTTCGGTTCCGCCGTAATCAAGAGCAGACAAGTAGGAGTAGGGTTTCCCCTCCGTGGGCCTGAACCTGGGTAAATCTCGTGTCCCCTAGTTGCTTGTCTGTTAACCATTCCGCGATCTCCAGCATCCCCATCTTCTCCAAAACCCTAGTCCATAACAATGGGCATTGACGAGATCAAACCTCGTCAACAAGGTTCAATACATTTGAATTGTATTGGCAAGTAATACTATGGTAGAATAGTGGTATCTATAATCTATATGCATTTGGCTAAATGGATCTTAGGCTTGCTTTGCTCAAAATAGATTTTTCTTATCATTTGAAAACACTAAGTTTTTGTTTGTCAAAAACACCCAAGGCATCTACCAATAGATATTGGTGATCCTTTAACCCTTGTTCAACCACAAGCTTTTAACTTGATAGCTTCCATGTCTTGATGCTCAAATTGTCCATTGCCGGGGACACAGCTAAGTACTTAGATTTTACTCTCTCGAGAGGGGGTGCGCTTTCCCCACAAGACTCGACATGCATCGAGACAAGATCTTTCATAAGCCTTCCCTTATACCAAATGGACGCGCTCCATCCTATCACCCGTACCACCTTCTATCCATCTGGCTAAGTTATTGCAACCTATATGATCCAGTCAGAGCCCATAATGCCATGTGGCTGCACTTGAAGCTTCTCAACATTTGACATCTCAAATCTCTTTGTTCCTGGGTGGATTTCCACAAGTGAGATTGTAACATCCCCAAAAATATAAAACAATGATCATCAAACTCTAATCACTAAAATTAGGGTTAACGAAAACTTTGATTAATTAAAATCATATGAATGCATGTGTGTATGTGAAGATTTGGTAAATGCATGAATGGACTTGTTTTATTAACCTAAATAGCAAGAAATGGTTTAAAGATGAATATAACATCATATAAAACATTTCCGAACAGAAACAAATAAAGAAAAATCAAAAACAAATCAATTAAGGCAAATGGTCATTTTTGCCAATCTTGCTCACTAGGTCATTTTGAGTATTTCTAGTCCAAGATTTCAAACAGAAACTTTTCAAAATATTTTCACCCCTTGATAGACCAAGTAAAAGTGAATCAAATCCCACCTTTCAAACTTGCAGAAACATTTGGCAACCTCATTCAAATCACAATTCAAAATTGAATCTTTATCATATGTGAAGATCACACATTTTCAAAACCCAACCAAACCAGTGCCCCTTGACTAATCCAACTAACCAGATACTCCCTAGCATGTGCCTAGCAAACCCACCGAGTTTGAATCCAAAATTCAAATTTAAAGTTCTTTCGGCCATTTCATCAAACACCTTCCAAACACAAAACAAAAAACATCTAACACTATTATGAGCAGTGATTTGGCCAACCTTGTCCCCTCTCTAGCTCACAGAAAACATTTAGTAGATTGTCTATCTTAGTTAGTAACCTCTAGCACCACTGTGAGCTTGCCATTGCCATCAATGGTGAGCAGGCTGAGCCTCACCTTGCCACCCCAATGTGGACAGCAAGCTAGAGGAAGAACTAGCTGCTCCAACCTTGTCTGGCATGCTGCTCATACCTCACCGCACCCTCTATATGAGACCTACCTCGAAGACAGAGACATGAACCACCGGAAACGCCGTGCCCGCGCCGCTATCGACCATGCCGATGCGCACCACCGTGCATGCGACGTTCCCACTCAACCCGGCCACCTCGAGCCCTTGTCGCCCGCCAGCACGAACCCCACCGTCCTAGGAGACCACTAGACATGCACGTTTCCTCGACCATACCCCGTAGCCGTCGCACGTCGTGAAGTTCACCGTCGGTACCTCGAAGAGCACCGCATGTTCCAGACCAAAACCCACCGCCCTACGCCCCGCCTTTAAACCAGAAACGATCGCCAGGAGACCGCACACCGTCCCCTAGCCTCATGCACGCCGATAGCCGCCTGTACCGTCGCCTCCGATGAGCTCAGCCAACGCCGTGCTGCCCCTATTGCTCGCCTATAAAAGGAAGCCTCCCCAGCTCAATTCCTCCATACCATATCACTCCCCACCTCTCACTGATCCTTCCCACTTCTCCCGGAGCAAGGCGAGCACTAGGTGGCTGGAATTTCACCGGAGTTCGCTGCAGAGGAGGAGAGGCACCGTTGATTGGAGCCGCCCCAGGAGAAGCTGCCGGTACTAGGAGAACCGTCGTCGTCGACTTCGTCGTTCGCCCCCGTCGTCGACCATCGCCTGAGCCCCGGTGAGCCTTCCACGACCCCTACCTTCCACGCTAGGGTTCTATCTCATCGGCGCTGCACAACATGGACGATGAACTAGAGCCGTTCTATTAGAATTAGATCCCATGGTCCACATAGCCCCATACTGCTTCGCCCCTCACGGTCTCACTGACGCGTGGGGATAGTTACTTAACTAGCCCGCTCGCGCGCTGTGCGTAGTGGGCCGGCCTAGTAACTCTCCCGCGCGACCCAGTTATTTTAACTTTAGATTTTTCCTTTTAACTCAAACCCTAGTTCTGTCTGTTGATTCAAAAATCAACCCAGATCGATTCACTGCACCACAATGCATGAAACCAATTTTGTTAGAAAGGTACTGAAATTCTTAATCCAAGCCCGTTGGATTCAAACCATTTAGATTTATAGATCACCATGGTAAAAATAACAAGGCAGAAGATTTTCTGCATTCAAACATTTTTCAAAATTCAACCACAAAAGCTTTTGAGTTGATTCCAACTCTCAAAAATCACATTTGATCATACCTTTCAGAATATATAAATACATATGGGTTTACTTGCATAAATAATGTTCAAGTAATAAAAGAATGCCACATAGGCATTTCTAGTCACTTTTTTAATTAAAATAACAAGGTTAAACCTTATTAAATCGTGACACCACTTTAAATCACATTCCCCTATACTAAAATATGTGGTGATGACATGTGTCAACATGATCCCATCTTTGAGTTGGAGAATATTAAATCTTAAGTAATTTTTCAACGAGTAGAAATTACTTTTCTAAAAATAAAATAAATAAGACAAGTGCTTTAATCTTGTAATGTTAGTGATGATAATAGATCACCTAGTGTGAACCTTTGTGTGATGATTAGAATAGTTAAGTATTGTTTGGTGATTCTGTACCTCGTATTTATTTATAGACGCTAGTACCGACCAAGGATACGAGGAGGAAGGAGGATACTATGAGGAAGAAGCCGAGGAGAACTTCAACCACTGCTCTGCACAAGGCAAGCTAACACTTGCAACTTAGCAAGCTTATACTGATATCTTAGCAAGCCTTACTTGCAACCTTGCAAGTACTTGCTTGTTACTATGCCAACTATATGCCTTAAGCATATGTGATTATACCCACTTGATACCCAATCCTAGTTTTACTTGCAAGCTTAATAAATTATTTTCTTTATCAAAGCTTTCTCTTAGAGTTTACTTAGTGACTTGTAGATTCTAGAAAGATAATTAAAGGTAGCATAAAGAGCATAAAACCTGGCTTAAGTTAGATAATCTTGATGTCATCCTGAGGCATGAGATTGAACTTAACTAATCCCCATTTGTTTATTACCCATCATTAGTATCTACCCCCACTTATAGATGCTAGTGCTAAGCATAAAACTTGATCAACTTTAGATGGGAATATTTGGTGAAAATGGTTATGAAAACCTTAGAATGATGAGTCATTCTACTGAAATGTTTTGACATGTGTTCTTGAACACCAAATGATTTTGATGATGAAAATGTTGAGGCATGAGCCTTAGCCCTTTATAAAACTGATTGTTGTCTGGATGCGATACCATTCCAATTTTACCGTACAACCACAATACCCGAAAATTAGGTAGGGCTTGACCGGAAATTTATATACCTTAGTATGGGTTCCCTTATGGTCAAGGTCTGAGCTGAGGCTACCTTGTGAAGATTGTCCACCTATTCAGTACCCAAGATGACAGTTGGTCATGGTTGGGAGGCCAAACTCACAGGAGAGGTGCCTGTACTAGGGCGTGTAATTGAAAGGTTAGGATTGATTATCTGCATACTGAGTATGGTGAATTCAGGATTGTTCCTGACGGATGTATCGAATGTTGTGGTGAAAGTGTACAATCTCTGCAGAGTGTCAAACTATTCGAATAGCCGCGTTCACGGTTATGGACAGTTGGAGTGGCCATACTATTCCCCCGTTAGATGTTTTCAAAATGACTTATGAAATGGTTTATGATTTTGACTTGACCACAACAGAGTTGTGATATGAAATTCAAGTTCCCACTTAGGTGTTATAAAATTTTCAATTAGCTTTCTTTGCTTTTGAACTTAGCAGAGGTAAATCTGTCTTTTTGCAAAACAGCCCTAGAGCTTAGTGTCCTACTACAAAAACCCCCTTAACTTATTAGTATTAGATTGCGAGTACTTAAAGAGTACTCATGGCTTTGTCCTTGGCTATTCCCGTGGCTAGACTATGAAGAGGAGTATCAGGATGAAGGACCGCATGAAGGTTACGACAACTAGGACCATCTCCCATCGTCAGCATTGCCTGTGACCATGAAGATGGAGCTTCGCCTACGCTATCGTTATCGTTACGTTATTCCGCTGCTTGAGTTGTATTAGGAACTGTATCATGAGATCCTTATTTTTGTAAGACCTTATGTATGGTTTGTAATGGATGATGTACTGTGATATCCAAATCTGTTATATTTCGCAAAAATGGTAATCCTGGGATTGCGATGTATGGCATAACAGGCATCTGGGATTAAAAATCCGGGTGTTGACAAAGATACACTAGGGTAGGCCATAAATATGGGGCCCTGTGTATCCACTCAACACAAACCATTCGTTCCATTCTACCCAGGTGACTCATTCACATAGTTGTTTTATTAAACAAAACACAAGTCATAGACTTAGAAATATTTCATAGCATGAATATAATCCACCCTTGTTTTCTACTAGATAGGCTAAGCATAATAGTAGCAAGAATCTTAACTTAGGTAAAATCTACTAAGGCATCATCTAATAGTATTTCCCAAGGCATAGCTTATACTTAGAAAATTCCATGCAAGTCCTACTCAAAATATCACTAATGCATAGTGAAAATAATAGGACAAAATGTATGAAGCACCACTTGCCTTTTTAGTAGAGAAACTAGGTTCACTCCTTGATCTTTCAATGTCACACTCTTCAAAGTTCACTACAATTTAATCAAGCAAGGCACAAATTCAATATAGCATTCAAACAATTCATCACATAAAATAAAAAAAACAAGGCAATGCATGGAAGCATGCAAAAGATTGTTTTATTGGAAAAGTGGTTTCTACTAAGGTTATAAACATTTAAAAACACCTATTGGTCATTTATAAGAGTTTCAAAGTCATTTGAAAACAAGTTAGTGAAAATGGCCATCTACCTCACTTTTGTTTTGCTAGAAATGATTTTATTCAAAGAATAGTTTCTAGAGTTAGCCAAATATGTTTTTAAACACAAATGTTAGTGTTTAGGATCAAAGTGTTTAAAGCAAATCCAATTACAAGAGGTTTCACCCAAAAATCATTTTTAAATCAAAGCAACATTTTCTTTTACTAGAAATGCCTTTAATCAAAGTAATAATTTTCTAGGGTTAATCAAATACATTTTTTAAAAGCCAAAACTTAGTGTTTAGGGTCATAGAGTTTAAATCAAACCATTTGCAAAAGTATTTACTCAAAAAGAATTTTTAAACATAATCAACATTTTTGTTTTAGTAGAAATGCTTTTATTCAAGGAATAATTTCTTAGTGTCACAAAATATAATTTTCAATCCAAAAGTTTGTCTTTATGGTCAGTAGGTTCAAAACAAACCATTTGCAAAAGATTTTACCCTAAAATCATTTTTAGAATAATTTTTATAACCAAAATAGGCCTAGAAATGTTTCTGCAAATACATCTACTTTTTCAGAAGCAAAACACTAAAATAAGGGCATGATTGCAAATTTCACATTTTTTTGAATCCATTGATATAAAATTTGCAAATTTTGGATGTGTAGATCAAAAGTTATAGATTTTACAAAATCTAGCATCTAATAGATCAAATCTGTTTTTAAAACAACAGGCAGGGCCACGTGGCGTGATCCTACTGGGCGATACCGGTTCGGTTGGATCGACTAACATGGACCGTTAGATCTAACTAACAATGCACGGCACACATCAAACATACCGCTTCGTTTAAGAATCTATCGTAGCGCTTGGATCTAGATCGGATGGCTCCTGACTGCTGCCAAGCTGGCGGCTGGCAATGACGGCAATGACGACAGCGGTGGTCCGGCCAAAACAGGAAGCGAGGGAGATGGAAAAGGGTCTCACCGGGTTCTTCGTGGAGTGTTGGTACTCGAGATGGTCGCCGTAGACCAAGGGGCGCACCGGAGCGACGACAATTGCTCACCGGAGATGGTCCTGGCGACAGGCGCGTCTGTTCATCGATGTTGGCGATGCTACGGTGCATGCCAAGTAAATAGAAAGGGGTTGTCAGATGCACGAGAGAGAGAAGGTTGTAGGGGTAGCAACCAGAGAGAAGGGGGCGGTCAGGTCTCACTGTGAGGAGTCGCCGGAGTGGAAGCAGTAGGTGGCAGCGTTCAGTCGAAGACGAAGGTGAGGCTGTGGGTCATGCACGGGCAAACTAAGACTATGGGAAGGTGCATGATACGATGGGGATCAAGCTTGCATGGTCTAGGAGTTAGGAGATGGTCGGGGTTGGCCGGAATTGGCGGAGAAGCTCGTCGGAGGCAGAGAAGGTTTCGAGCAAAATTCACGCAGCCTGGGGGCAGAGGGAGAGCGGCGAGTGAGGGGAAAGAGAGAGGAGAGGATGGTGCTTAAGAGGGCAAGGTCGCGGATGGGAGTTACTCGGCCAGTAATGCAAATTGAATCAAGGTTTAACGATGGCCAAAAACGACAACGAGGGGAGAGGAGCGTGGTCAGCGGGCGGGTGAGGGAGACGGTGCTTACATGGCGTGGGGTGTGGTCGTCAGTGAGGCGAGGGGTACGGGTTTGAGTGAAAAAGAACGGGCTTGCGGGGGAGAGGTGGGCTGGCTGTTGGGCTTTATTGGGCCTAGTAGCTGCGTAGGTTAGTTTGGGCTGGTCCTTTTCTATTTTTTCTTTCTCGTGTCTTTTTTCTATTTTCTGTTTTGAATTTATTCAAATGATTTCAAACTCAATTTAAATCCAGATTTTTGTCAAACCTTTTCTAAATCTTTTCAGTAGGTTTTAACTGTTTATTAATATATTTAAATAATCCATTTTTGAACATTTTTCTTATATTCTCTTATGGTTTATTATTTATTTAAATTAGACACTTTGTCTTTATTTAAATATGTTTTCAAACTTCTATTTGAATTCCAATTTTCTAACCTTTTCACTAGTTTAAGACTGTTTAATAATGTGTTTAAAATTCCATTTTAGAATATTCCAATATTCTTTTATGGTTTTAATATTTATTTAAATGAGGTTTGTGTCTTTATTTAAATTAATTTGAATATGGTTCCAAACCATATAATTCTATTTAATTAATCCTTTATTCTTTTTAAGTTAATTAGATAACTTCGAATCCATTTGGCAATTTCCATTATTTTTCCCATGATTTAATTAATCATTTATATTAGGGATTTTGTCTTTATTCAAAACAAATATGGTTCAAGTCCATATAAGTTTTTTATTCAAATAATCTTTATTCCTTTATTTTATTTGAATATGGTTTAATCCATATGTTTATTTAAATAACCTTTTATTCCTTTTTATTATTCAAGAAACTTTGATTCCATTTTTTATGGATTTGGCTAGGATTTAATTTGGCTTTTAAATATTCGTTATTTATTTATTTATTTCTTTGCCTTATAAAATCCATATATTTTTATTTATAAATCCAAAATTGGTGTTTCCAATTTGTATGATTTTATTTAATATTTGTTTATCTTTTTAAATCCTTTTACTTTACTCAAGATTTGGTATGGATTTTAGATAGGAGCTTTATTAGCCTTGGAGATTAATTTCTTTAATCTTATCAAATTCATAAGTTTTTATCCATGGCTCCAAATTAAATGAAACCAATTTCTTTGGTTTTGTATTATTTTTGATCATTTATAAATGTTTGTTGCTGAATTTTTATATGGATCAAATCCATAGTCTTAGAGAGATCTTGGAAATGATTTTCTTCCATTAGGGTTTTAGGGTTTTGGTTTATTTTCCTAAGTGTTTAAGTTCAAGATTATTTCCATGCATAAAATGCATTTGATCTCTGGAAGTGATTTCTTTCATTAAGATTTGGGGTTTTGGTTTAACTTTTCCAAATGTTTAAATTTCAAGATACATTCATTGATGAATGCATTTCACTTGATTGAAATTTTGTTGGATTCCCTTTTCATTCCAAGTTTGTTCAATAAGGGTTTTGATGTTTCCATTTAGAAGCAAAAAGTTTCTTTTCACCATGAATTTCAACAATTATTTATTTTGTTTATTTATTTTTCACATTTCAAATTTTGGAAAATTTTGGGATGTGACAGGCTACCACCCTTAAAAGAAACCTCGTCCCGAGATTTGGGAAGGCTAGAGGTTACAAGTTGGCTTCAAGGCAACTAGGGTACTACCACCCTTAAAATATTTTTAACTAGATTACATCTAGGCTTACTTGGGATTTGATGTAGCTTCTTTGGACGGTTCTTTGCATAATGGCCTAGATCTTTGCATTTGAAACACATCAATTGGCTAATATCCTTCTTCTTCTTTGGTATCATTTCCTCTTGTTTGTTTCCTTGGTTCTTCTTCTTTTCTGGACAGTCATTCGCATAGTTTCCCATCTCTTTGCAATTGAAACATTGCACTTGGCTATTGTCCTTCTTGCTGGGGTTGGGACATTTCTTCTTCTTGGGTCTCTCCAAAGCTAGGAGTTCTTGTAGTTCATGTTCTTCATGTTTCACCACAAAGGTGGGAAATCTTTCCCTCTTCTTGGGGGAGCCACTAGAGATATGACCTTCTTCTCCACAAGAGTAGCAACACTTTGTGGTCACTTTGGATGTGGCTTTATGAGGCACAGTTCTGATTTTGTCTTTATCCTTCTTGGTAGAAGTTGTTCCCTTATGGAGTTTTCCAAACATTTGATGCATTCCATCTTGTTTCATTTGTTGAACTATGGGATAGATGGGGAATTGGATAGGGACATGATCATTTCTTTCACATAGGAAACTAGTAACTTGAGATGTGGGGCATTGTCCAGTTGGATGTTTCTCTTCACAATTAGGGTATTGATCCACATGCTCTTTGTAAGTGTGTTCCATGTCTCCACAAATATTGCAAGCTTCAATTCCTTCTACAATATCATCCTTTATATCATTGTTGTCACAATATCCTTGGGAAAGGTTGCTTCTTATGTTGATCATTTGATTGGTCATCCTTTGCAACAATTGAGATTGGGTTTCCAAGAAATTTTGCATAGTTGGGTCTAACTCATTGTTGTTGGCTGAAAACTGAGTTGTCACTTGATTCAACTGGGCTTGGGTTGCTAGCGGTTGTTCTCTCATGGGTATCTCTTGGTTGTTGTTGTCACCATCCTTAATGTTGGAGTCTCTTGGAGTAGTCATCTGTTTGGGTTGGATTGGGATTAGAGTAGGAAAAAGAATTCTAGCGAAAAGTTCTACTCACACACATCAATTCACACAAGCAATGTGCAAGCAATCACAATCAAACATTCCACTCCAAACAACAAGATTCAAGCATATTTTTAGGCAACAAAATATTTTTCCTACACCTCATAAGTTGGTGTGATTGATCTAAACTAATCGCTAGTATGGTGGTCCAACTATGGTTATCACTTGAGATCAATCCATTCTTCTTAGTTGTTTCTTCATGAACAAGATCATGGTTTCCTTGGAAAAATTCTTGCATCTTGGTCACAAAGCTTCAAAGGTGATAATGGTTTCTTCTAAGTTGTGTTTCCTTAGTCTTCAAGTCTTTAGTAATATTTCTTGTCTCACTTGAAGTCCTTAGTGATGTCCAAGTTGATGTCCTTGGTGAAACTAAGGTTGAAGTCATTGGAGTTGGTGAAGTCTTTGCTAAAGTTGAAGTCTTTGTTCATCAAGTTAAAAAGGAAGAGATGTAGAATCAAAACAAAAAGGTTGAAGAAAGAGTTTACAAGATTGTTTGTAAATAAGTTTGAACAAATACAACTCCTATATTTTCTATGGGGTTTTGTCCATTCCTAGGGTTACAATCCTACAGGCAACACAGTGCTCTGATACCATCTGTAGAGGTCCCAACCTGATAAGGTAGAGATCCCTGTGTTTACAATGCTAGTCCCTTGATCAATAACTAGCATCCACAGTTTAAGATGTAATATCAAGAAACAAAGGTCATAATACAACTTCATAACCAGGAATAAAATAATTCATTGCATTACACTTCACTAACATCAAACAAACCTGCAACATAATAAGTTACAACCACAAGGGTAAATACATTTGAATTGTATTGGCAAGTGATACTATGGTAGAATAGTGGTATCTATCATCTATATGCATTTGGCTAAGTGGATCTTAGGCTTGCTTTGCTCAAAATAGATTTTTCTTATCATTTGAAAACACTAAGTTTTTGTTTGTCAAAAACACCCAAGGCATCTACCAATAGATATTGGTGATCCTTTAACCCTTGTTCAACCACAAGCTTTTAACTTAGAAATTGGGATGAGGAGATCCTTGATAGCTTCCATGTCTTGATGCTCAAATTGTCCATTGCTGAGGAAACGACTAAGTACTTAGATTTTACTCTCTCGAGAGGGGGTGCACTTTCCCCACAAGACTCGACATGCATCGAGACAAGATATTTTTGAAGCCTTCCCTTAGACCAAATGGACGCGCTCCATCCTATCACCCCTACCACCTTTTGTCCATCTGGCTAAGTTATTGCAACCTATATCATCCAGGCAGAGCCCATAATGCCATGTGGCCACACTTGAAGCTCCTCAACATTTGACATCTCAAATCTCTTTGTTCCTAGGTGGCTTTCCACAAGTGAGATATACTAGGGTAGGCCATAAATATGGGGCCCTATGTATCCACTCAACACAAACCATTCTTTACATTCTACCCAGACTCATTCACATAGTTATTTTATTAAACAAAACACAAGTCATAGACTTAGAAATATTTCATAGCATGAATATAATCTACCCTTGTTTTCTACTAGCTAGGCTAAGCATAATAGTAGCAAGAATCTTAACTTAGGGAAAATCTACTAAGTCATCATCTAATAGGATTTCCCAAGGCATATCTTATACTTAGAAAATTCCATGCAAGTCCTACTCAAAATATCACTAATGCATAGTGAAAATAATAGGACAAAATGTATGAAGTACCACTTGCCTTTTTAGTAGAGAAACTAGGTTCACTCCTTGATCTTGGAATGTCACACTCTTTAAAGTTCACTACAATTTAATCAAGCAAGGCACAAATTCAATCTAGCATTCAAACAATTCATCACATAAAATAAATAAAACAAGGCAATGCATGGAAGCATGCAAAAGATTGTTTTATTGGAAAAGTCGTTTCTACTAAGGCTATAAACATTTTAAAACACATATTGATCATTTATAAGAGTGGCAAAGTCATTTGACAACAAGTTAGTGAAAATGGCCATTTAACTCACTTTTGTTTCGCTAGAAATGATTTTATTCAAAGAATAATTTCTAGTGTTAGCCAAATATGTTTTTAAACACAAATGTTAGTGTTTAGATCAAAGTGTTTAAAGAAAATCCATTTACAAGAGGTTTCACCCAAAAATCATTTTTAAATCAAAGCAACATTTTATTTTACTAGAAATGCCTTTAATCAAGGTAATAATTTTCTAGGGTTAATCAAATATATTTTTTTTAAATCCAAAACTTAGTGTTTAGGGTCATAGAGTTTAAATCAAACTATTTGCAAAAGGTTTTACTCAAAAAGTATTTTTAAAACATAATCAACATTTTTGTTTTACTAGAAATGCTTTTATTCAAGGAATAATTCCTTAGTGTCACAAAATATACTTTTAAATCCAAACGTTGGTTTTTATGGTCAGTAGGTTCAAAACAAACCATTTGCAATAGATTTTACCCTAAAATAATTTTTAGAATAATTTTTATAACCAAAATAGGCCTAGAAATGTTTCTGCAAAAATATCTACTTTTTCAGAATCAAAACATTAAAATGATGGCATGGTTGCAAATTTCACATTTTTTTGAATCCATTGATATAAAATTTGCAAATCTTGGACGTGTAGATCAAAAGTTATAGATTTTAAAAAATCTAGCATCTAATAGATCAAATCTATTTTTAAAACAACAGGCAGGGCCATGTGGCGTGATCCTACTGGGTGATACCGGTTCGGTTGGATCGACTAACACGGACCGTTAGATCTAACTAACAACACATGGCACAGATCAAACATACCATTTCGTTTAAGAATCTATCATAGCAATTGGATCTAGATCGGATGGCTCACAGCACACTGCCAAGAACTAGCGGCACTGGCGCGACAGCGAGCGGCGGTGCGCTCGGGCTGCGATGGTCCGGCCAAAACAGGAAGCGAGGGAGATGGAAAAGGGTCTCACCGGGTTTGACATGGAGTGATGATGCTCGAGATGGTCGCCGTAGACTAAGGGGCGCACGGGAGCGACAACGATTGCTCACCGGAGATGGTCCTGGCGATGGGCGCGTCTGTTCGTCGATGTTGGCGAGCCTACGGTGCACGCCAAGGCAAGAAAAAGGGGTTGTGAGATGCACGAAAGAGAGGAGATTGTAGGGGTAGCAACCAGAGAGGAGGGGGCGGTCGGGTCTCACCGTGAGGAGTCGCCAGAGTGGAAGCAGTAGCTGGCGGCGTTCAGTCGAAGACGAAGGCGAGAATGTGGGGCATGCGCGGGCGAACTGAGACTATGGGAAGGTGCGTGAGACGATGGGGATCAAGCTTTCGTGGTCTAGGAGGTAGGAGATGGTCGGGGTTGGCTAGAATCGGCGGAGAAGCTCGTCGGAGGCAGAGAAGGTTTCGAGTCAAATTCACGCAGCCTGGGGGCAGAGGGAGAGCGGCGAGTGAGGGGAAAGAGAGAGGGGAGGATGGCGCTTAAGAGGGCAAGGTCGCGGACGGGAGTTAGTTGGCCAATAACGCGAATTGAATCAAGGTTTAATGATGGCCAGAAATGGCAGCGAGGGGAGAGGAGCATGGTCAGCGGGCGGGTGAGGGAGACGATGCTTACGTGGCGTGGGGTGTGGTCGTCAGTGAGGCGAGGGGTACGGGTTTGAGTGAAAAAGAATAGGCTCGCGGGGGAGAGAGAGGTGGGCTGGCTGTTGGGCTTGTTGGGCCTGGTAGCTGGGTAGGTTAATTTGGGCTGGTCCTTTTCTATTTTTTCTTTCTGGTTTTTTTTTCCTTTTTCTGTTTTGAATTTATTCACATGATTTCAAACTCAATTTAAATCCTGATTTTTGTCAAACCCTTTCTAAATCTTTTCAGTAGGTTTTAACTGTTCATTAATGTATTTAAATAATCCATTTTTGAACATTTTTCTTATATTCTCTTATGGTTTATTATTTATTTAAATTAGACACTTTGTCTTTATTTAAATAAGGTTTAAATATGTTTTCAAACTTCTATTTGAATTCCAATTTTCCAACCTTTTCAGTAGTTTAATAATGTTTAATAATGTGTTTAAAATTCCATTTTATAATATTCCAATATTCTTTTATGGTTTTAATATTTATTTAAATGAGGTTTGTGTCTTTATTTAAATGAATTTGAATATGGTTCCAAACCATATAATTCAATTTAATTAGTCCTTTCTTCTTTTTAAGTTAATTAGATAACTTCTAATCCATTTGTCAATTTCCATTATTTCTCCCATGATTTAATTAATCATTTATATTAGGGATTTTATCTTTATTCAAAACAAATATGGTTCAAGTCCATATAAGTTTTTTATTCAAATAATCTTTCTTCCTTTATTTTATTTGGATTATTTTTATTCCATTTGCTTATGGATTTAATTCAAGTTTTAAATTGTCTTCTAAATAATTTTCTTGGGATTTATTATTTAGTTTAGGCAATTTGTCTTTATTTAAATAAAATTGAATATGGTTTAATCCATATGATTTTATTGAAATAACCTTTTATTCCTTTTTATTATTCAATAAACTTTCATTCCATTTGTATATGGATTTGTCTAGGATTTAATGTAACATCCCAAAAATCATGATTTATAAAGTTGCACATCATTCATGCATCCTCATGCATTTTAAAATTTGTTTCAAACAAGATTGCAAAATTGAAGCCAATTGTTACCTGTTATTTTATGTAAGAAAGGCAAAGGCTTAATTTCCATTTTAAATCATGAGAATACTTTGTTTCAACTAGAAAAGGTTTGAATGTTGATTTCAAAGATTGTCCAAAGTTTCAAAACAAGAAAAAAAATTAAAACCATTTATATGCCTATTATAAATATTTAATTAAGGCATAGTTTTAATTCTATTTTTAATGGGCCAAAGTGTTTATGATCAAACAGCAATGTTTTATACTCAAATATATGCTTGAATTATTTACAAAAATCTAGAAGAAGTTTGAATTCAAACTCAGTTGAATAGCATTTGAAAATGATTTGAGAAAATCAAATCAGAAATAGAAAAAGAATTAGAAAATAAGAAAAGGCCGGCGCCACCAATCCAGCCCAACAGCAGATGCGGCCCAAAAGCCAACCCACCCGGGTTCCCCTCTCAAATAAAGACTGTGTTTTTTACCCCGTACGGGGCTTATTGCTATCGCACCATGCCATTCGGCCTGCGTAACACGGGGGCAATGTACCAGAGATGTATGCAAAAATGTCTGCATGACCAGATAGGAAAGAATATACAAGTGTATGTAGATGATGTGGTTATCAAAACCAAAGAAAGCAAAACTTTACTAGATGATATCCGGCAGACTTTCGCGAACCTGAGAAGGTTCCGAATGAAGCTTAATCCGGAAAAGTGCACTTTCGATGTGCCTGCGGGAAAACTACTCGGTTTTCTCGTATCTAGCCGAGGTATAGAGGCCAACCCAACTAAGAGAAAAGAAGTGGAAAGGATGGAATTGCCGAGATGTCTAAATGACATACAGAAGTTCACAGGTTGCTTAGCCTCGCTTAGCCGATTTGTATGTTGGCTGGGAGAGAAAGTATTACCACTTTATCAACTGATGAAAAAATCTAATAAATTCATTTGGACACCACAAGAAGATAATGCGTTCCATGAATTGAAAAAGATGTTGGTCCAGCGCCAGTCTTGGCTTCTCCATTGTCGAAAGAGCCTATGTTACTTTACATAGCCGCCACGAACAGAGTAGTAAGCGCTGTGATCGTGGTGGAACGAATTGAAGATGATAAATCAGTACAAAGGCCGGTGTATTACCTAAGTGAGGTACTATCAGCCTCAAAACAAAATTACCCACATTATCAGAAGATGGCATATGGGGTGTACATGTCAGCAAAGAAACTTAAACATTACTTCGAAGAGCACCCCATCAAAGTGATCTGTGAAGCACCCATAACCGACATATTGAGCAACAAAGATGCAAGTGGTTGAATAGCAAAATGGGCAATTGAATTGTCACCTTATGCTCCGAAATTCGATAGGCGAGATGCAATCAAATCTCGGGCTGTGGCCGACTTCTTCGTGGATTGGGCCGAGGTACAGTATGAGCCACCATTGCCAGATCCGAATTATTGGACGATGCACTTCGACGGTTCCAAACTAAGAAATGGTTTGGTGGCAGGAATAGTGTTAACCTCGCCAAAAAGAGATCAGCTGAGATATGTGTTGCAAATACATTTTGCCGCGTCAAACAATGTAGCCGAATATGAAGCACTCGTCCATGGATTGAAGGTGGCGAAAGAGATTGGCATACGCCGAATCTTGTGCTACAGAGATTCAGATCTAGTAGTACAACAAGTCTCAGGCAATTGGGATGCATTAGATGCCAATATGGCCTTATATAGGTTTCATGTGCAAAAACTCAGTGGATACTTCGATGGATGTGAATTTCATCATATACCTCGGGCAGAAAATGACGCCGCAGAGACATTGTCAAAACTCGGATCAACCAGATAGTCAATTCCCCCAGGTATCGCCCTAGAGCACCTGAGGAAGCCATCAATAACACCATCGCCAGAGTCCGAATCCATCTTCATTCCGGCAAAATCAAGAGAAGATAGTGTGCCGACGGAAATTGACAAGGAATGTAACCCGGAATTTCCAAAAATGAACTAGGCTGATGCAAGGATGGATATGGAGAAATCCGAGGTAGTTATGTCGGCGGAAAATATGGAAATAGATAGTGAGATTACACCAGAAAAAATCACACCAACATGGGCGCAACCCATATTCTCTTTCCTTAAAGATGCGATTTTGCCGAATGACGAGATATTGGCAAGACAGACAGTGAGAAGAGCTAAAGCTTATACAATCATAAACAATGAGCTGTATAAAAGGAGCGTCACAAGCGTGTTGCAAAGATGTGTGAGCTCGGCGGAAGGCCGGGAGATCCTCCTAGATATACATCAAGGATAATGCGGGCATCACGCCTCGTCCAGAGCTTTAGTGGCTAAAGCATTCAGGCATGGGTTTTATTGGCCAACAGCATTGAAAGAGGCCAAAGAACTGGTCGAAAAATGTAATGGTTGCCAGAGATATGCCAGCAAGATACATATGCCATCGTCCGAGTTAAAAACGATACCAATTACTTGGCCATTTTCTGTATGGTGCTTGGATATGGTGGGACCATTCAAGCCGGCCCGAGGCGGGATGACCCACATCTTAGTCATGGTTGACAAATTCACAAAATGGATTGAAGTAAAACCAATAAAGAAGTGTGATGGGCCCACAGCAGTGAAATTCCTCAAAGATATTATCTTAAGATATGGTTACCCACACAGTCTTATTACAGACAATGGTACAAACTTTGCCGAAGGAGCCTTCGCTAGATTCTGTCAAGAAAAGCACATAAGACTAGATGTCGCATCGGTGGCTCACCCAGCATCTAATGGGCAAGTAGAAAGATCTAATGGACTAGTACTATCCAGAATAAAACCACGACTCGTCGAACCACTGCAAAGGTCGGCAGGGTGTTGGATTGAGGAACTACCAACAGTACTATGGAGCCTCAGGACTACCCCAAACAGATCAACAGGCTATACACCATTTTTTCTAGTGTATGGGGCAGAAGCTGTGCTTCCAGCCGACATAATACATGACTCGCCAAGGGTTACCCAGTATACAACCGCTGAGGTAAATGAAGTAGCTCGTCAAGATGATGTCGATCTGCTAGAAGAAGCCAGGTAGCTGGCGCTATCAAGATCAGCTATTTATCAGCAGGACTTGCGACGCTATCACAGCAAGAAGGTAAATCCAAGAGTGTTTAAAGAAGGATATTTGGTTCTCCGACTGGTGCAATGCACGGCCGTCATGCACAAACTGTCACCCCCATGGGAAGGACCGTTCATCGTGAGCAAGGCATTGCACAATGATGCGTATTACCTAATCGATGCTCAGTCACCAGGAAAGAACAAGGCAGACAAAGCCGGCGAAGAATCGAAAAGACCATGGAATGTAGCTTTACTTTGTCCAAAACACAGTGGTTAAGTTGTGAAGTTTATCAAAGTCAAGCAATATTGGACGCCGAACTACGGTAGGGCAAAGGCAAACATACACTCCAAACTCAAGAAATTGAAGGCTACCAAAGCAAAGATTCGGACAGACAGGATCAGTTTAAACAAAGTGATAACAATTACAACCACGTGTGCCTCAGCGGCAAAAGGCAAAAGAGGTTCATACCGCACAGAAAGACGGACAAATGTTTGACACACATCATACGCTCGGCATACCGGGGATAAGAAACGACTTAGAGTTTTTTTTAAACTGAAGGGGCAGCGACTTGATTAGGAACTGGGCACTCCGAGGTAGATGGCACTTCGGCCGAAGTTGCCTCGCCCTCCATAGATCCAGGAGTGACTTCAGGGGAAGCCCGAGGCTGTTGACAAACATCAGATTGAGCCATGGAATGCCCAGTACCTTTGGAGGAGGATCGCGCATCGCCATTGCCATCCGAGCTCGAGATGGAATCACCAGAAGTAGCCGAGTCGCCCTCATCCTCGCCCTGGTCGGCTGAGTTATCATCAGAGGCATCTTCAACTTCAACATCGTCTGCCGGGTTAGAAAGGAAACTCGGCCCTTCAATCCAGTTATGCACGTCCGCATACTCAACAAGATGGAAGGAACGAGCTTGTCGGCGAGCGACAAATTCGGGGTCCTCAACCCAATGGGAGCCAATGCGCAAATTCATCAAGGTATCAAGGGAAATATCCTCATACCATGACATAATGACTGTGAGAGCCATATCAGCACCAGCTCGTCCAGCGGATTCCCTCCAAAGACTTAACTGGTTCTCAGACGCCATCAATATTTCCACCAATACTTTGATCTCATCAATATTAGGAGTACCAGAAGTATTCGGCCAGAGAGCATGGTAGGCCCGGATGGCTGCCTGCACCAAGTCCCTGCCCATAATCTTCATCGGACCAACGACAGCGCCAACAGCAACCAAGAAATCTTCCATCGAGTATTCTGGGCTCGCATCAGCAGGAACACCTCGGCGCACACGAGCATTAACCACCGCTCTGGAACTCACAGGCTTAGCTTATGGAAAATGATCTGCGGAAAAGAAAAATACATCGGTCAACAGTAAGAAAGGGAAAAAGATAACTCGGCCACGGTCAGAGGCTTACGGTGAATATAGGTCAGCATTCTCTGAAGATCTTGCACCCAGTCACCCTTGGTTTTCTCAAAGCGAGTGATCTCCTCGCTCATCGTCCGTGTCTTAAGTTCGGCAGCCTCGAGGAGTTCTTTTTTTTGTGCAATTGCAGAGCTAGCCGATTCTTCTCCTCGGAGAACTCCTGGTCAACTTTCTCTAACTCAGACTACTGAGAGAGCTTGAGGGACTCCACCTTGGCACGCAAGCGAATTATCTCGTCATCTTTATCTTTCAGCTGCGCCGAGTGAGTAGCGGCTTGTTCTAAAAAATGCAGCATCATATCAGGCATAGGTGTGCAATCTTGATGTGACGCTGCAAAAATTTGTAACTCGGCTTTACCAAAGCCAAAAGAGTTAAAAGAAACCCAGTGCACATTTCAAATGGGAGTATGTAAAGTAAAAGAGTAACTAACCTTCCAGGGCCTTGACTTTCTTCTCAAGATGGATGTTAAGATTGTTGATGTTACCTATTTACCAGCAAAGTGAGCTAACGCCTCATGTACAAAACAATAAGACCTTTAGGGATAATGCAAAAGTTTGTTGACTTACCAGCTTTCTTCACCACAGGAATGACCTTCTCATACTTATCTTGCAATTTTTTATGCGCAAAAAGCAGCCTTTGGAATTCGGCGGTCCGCCGGTCATGCGCAACCTAAGCAACAAAACAAATAGCAATAAGATATTCGAGCCTAAGACAGATCCAAGTCAAGCAAAACTTAATTTGGATCTAGGTGGATGGATATTCGAACCTAAGACAGATGCAAATCAATCAAAGCTTAACTCGGATCTAGGTGGCTGGATATTCGAACCTAAGACAGATCCGAGTCAAGCAAAACTTAACTCGGATCTCGGTGGCTGGATATTCGACACTCAGGCAGATCCAATCTAGGTGGATAGATATTCGAACACTAAGACAAAACTAAACCAGGCAATGCCTAATAAAACTTCCAAACGAATAACAAATTATTCGGTTGCAAGCTTCGGGGACTAGAGTGTATATAGTATCATTCAAAGGATTAATCGAATGTCGATAAAAAACAATTACCTCGTTCATCTTGTCGCTGTCAAGAACGATCTTAGCAGCCAGATGTAGGAGACTGCTGATGTCGGAGAGTTGAAAAGGCTGGCTGCTCGGATTGCCCTCGAGCTGGTCAGCAGCATTCCAATTGTTGGCATACTCAACCAACGAGTCGAGGCTGTTCCCACTCTCTATACGAGTCGGGACTTTACCTCGGACGTGTTGTGTAGCCACCGCCGCCGCAGGACTCTTGTGAAGAGCGAGCTGTGTATCGGCAGCCGGGGTAACAATGGTCTTGGCAGAAGTAACCCCTTTGCGCAGCACATCGGCAATGGTAGGCTGAGAAGAGCCGGCAAGACCTTTCTGAGATGAGCGAGGCTTGGTGACGACGACCTTTCTTGCTTTAGAAGAGGCGTCGGTAGGAGCCGGTACCTCGGCATTTGGAGTGGCATCTTTGGGAGCCGGAGGGATTACGGTTCCAGAGGGCGCCGAGATATTGGTATCCTCTGCTGGAGTCGGAGTCGCAGTAAAGATTGTGGGGGTCGAAGGGATCTCAGCAAAAACATCGGGATTCATGGAGGAGGCAGCAAGATCAGTAGAAATATCTACTGGCCGAGTTGTATTGGCATCAACAGGAGAGATCTCAGGCGCATCCTGGCGAGGTGGCGTCTGATTCGGAGCGGGAGGAGAATCAACGCGAGCAGGACTCGGAACTCTGGTATCCTCAGGAGGCGGAGGAGAAGGCGGCCGAGTCGTACGACTCGTCATGCTAGGACCGCTGGGCTTAACAGAAAGAGGAGCCCTGCAAAGACAAAAAAGATTAGGTCAAAAGGCAGAAAGAGAGAAACAAGAAATACAAACAAAAAGCAACTCACCCAGTAACCCCGGGCATAGTTTTGCGCTTCGGAGGGTGCTGGGCTGACTTCTTCATTCGTTTCTTGGGAGCTGCTTCTAAGGCACCAGCTAGAGCGCTACGTTTCCCCGAGGTAACAGGAGGCCGGGAGGCGAGAGGCTTTGCATTGTGAACCTGACCGGCCGGATTAGCTGAGAAAGTAGAGGCCAGAAATGCATAAGAAATTTGCATTGCGGCAACTACCTCAAGAACTTGGACCTCGTCCGAATCACCTTCCTCCTCATGGGGCCGGGTTTTGCCACGGGCTCGAGCCGGAGCAAGGTCCGACATGGGAACGAATTCCTTCGAGTCCGGCTCCCCGCTGTCCGGAGTGTTCCGATCCACGGGCCACGGGAGAGATAGAACCTCGGCATCCTCAGTCTTCTGCTCCTCGAACCTCTGCAGGAAAAGAAAGTGAGAAATTAACAAGAGAAATCACAAGTGCGATTAAAAGGTAAGACACAACAGCGAGAATTTACTCTGGGAGGGGGATGCTCACGCGTGAACGGCTTCAGTCCCCAGGCCCAGTCCTCCGGCATCTCCGTCTTAAAGATAGCCCGGACCCGCTTGAAGATAAGGTAATTATCCAGCTCCACCGTTGAGACTCGGTTGGGATCAAGAGGACCGCTCATATAGCAGAGCTTATGCGTGCGCTTCTGGAATGGGCAGATCCGGTCACGAGGTAGTCATCGATCCGCCAGCGTAGCCCGGAGCGGATCAGTTCCTTCAGCCGAATCTCAAAGTCCTCGGCCAGAGCATGACTCTTCCTCGGATTATAAGTCCAATTCTTCTTGGAAGGGGGGCCAATGGAAAAAGCAGGAAGCCGAATCCTGTCCTCCTTCCCGGAATTCTTGACATAAAAGAACGATTTATGCCATTTCTTGCATGACTCTAGGCCGCCGACACGAGGGAACTCGGATTTTCTCCGAGGTGTGATTGACGCAGCTCCGCATTGGGTGAGAAACTTCTCGGAGGGTTGAAGAGATTTGTCTGGGACGACATTGGATCGGATCTGAAAAAACTTCGACCAAACGTGCACAGACGGCCATAGGCCAAAGTATCCCTCCGAGGCAGAGATGAAGGCATAAAGAGAGGTAATGGCATTAGCCGGAAGATGATGCGGCTGCAGGCAGAATTAATCGAGGAACTCCTTAGCGAAATCGCTAAGGGGGAGACCAAACCCGCGAGCGAAATGTGACATGAAGACGACGTACTCGCCCTCCTTAAGAACTGGAGAGGATTCACTGCCGGGTAAGCGACAGGCTACCTCGGCAGGAATCCGGCGAGTTCAGATTAACCACTCGATCTCTCGGCGGGTGACAGAAGAGCCCTGCCAGGAGCCCCGCTCGGGCCCAGACGCTGCATCGTCATCCTCAATAAGCGCGCCGCTAACAGAGCTCGACATAGGGTCGCCGAAAGAATCTACAGAAGATGAACTAGCGGATGAGCGGAGCCTAGAACTACAAGGCCCCGTCGTGATCCTACGCGAAAACGGCGGGGGAGCGGAGAAACGACCGCTGCGGGAAATCTAAAAGAGAAGCAGATGCGTCTAGAGGACAAGCAACGCAGTGAGACCGGAAACACTCACCGGCGACGGCGCCGGAGCAAGTACACAGAGACGAGGTCGACGGAGCAGAGCAATTCGAGCCTTGCCGTCGAGGATTTCGGTGGGCGCACGGCGGCGGGAGCACGAACGAGTGTGGAAGTGAGAGGAGGAAGAAGGGCAACGGGAAGCAGGGGGAAAGTAAAAATCTCCTAGCCCCGTGCCCCTCTTTATAACCATGCGGATATAGTGGTAGTGGGATAGTGCATGCACATGTTAAATGTGTAGATCGTGTGTGCGGCGTAACCGCACGCCCCTGAGTGGAATCGCACCAAAGACCACACGATGCAAGAGAGGATTATGATCCCGAGCGAACGCAGTGCGTGGCGCAAGAATACGCCGACAAAGCAGTAATTATCGTAGCCTGTCAAGCAATCAGAGAGGAACAAAAAACTAGAAAAACAATGATGAGCATGACACGTAGGATGAGGCGTACGCGAGAAGATGCGCAGATACCTCGGACGAGGGAAAAATAACTCGGAAACAAGGAGAAACGAATATTGTGAAACTGATAAGGCCCGGCCGAGGTTATAGGCAGGACCATACCAGCTTCGGGGACTAATGTTGGGGGGTGACCCCGGATAGGGTAAGGACGGGGAAAGACGAAAGGAAGTTCCCCATCCAGTTTCCGAGTTACAGTCTAAATCGGCCGAGTCTTGTAAAAGTCGGCCGAGGTATGCAAGAGCAGGACCCTTATGAGAAGATCAAGGCGTTACCCGGCCGACATACGGTGTAAGTCGGCCGGGTCAGCCCGAATAATATAATTGCAGGTGACGGCCAAGCCGGGTTAAGTGAGACAGGGCCGAATAACATGAAGCTTTCAGGAGAAGGAGGAGCCTGTAGTCAAACTCTAGTCACGGGCTAGGAAGAATCTGAGCAGAGCCAAGCACAAAGGACAAGGCGCAGCGGCAGGCGAAGGAGGTCACGGAGGTGGCAGTCCTGAGCCCGAGGCGTCAGTGGGTTCTCTGGAACCTTGCCGTCATTAGAAGGGCGACACGGAAAGGAGGCCGCCGAATTACTATATTGGGACAAGCATATTCTTCGAATATTCTTGCCACATCAGCCCTAGAGGAGCCAAGGCTCCCCTTTATAAGGAGAGGCTTGGACTCTGAGAAGGGCATCGACTCATTTAGTACCGTTAGGCTGGTAAAGTTCTTCTTCTCCACTTGTATACAGCTCAAGGATCACTTGTAGCCCAAGAAAGGAGAAATAAAGATCTTTACATTAGTCTTCTATGTGTAGAAACAACTACATCTTCCCTCCCCAGATCCCTCTAGCATCCATTGGCCCCATACTTTAGCCTACCCATGGCATCTTCCGTGCCACCACCACGACAGTACAACAACCACCACAGCCACAACCGCCATCATGACAACAAGCATCACCGCAGTCATGATAATGACAAGTATAAGAACCACAAGAGTGGACACAAGAGCCACCACAGTGGAGGTGGAAGTGGAAGTGGAAGTGGAAGTCAGCATGCAAAGAGAGATATCAGTCAGGTTGAGTGTTTCAAGTGTAAGAAGATGGGACACTATGCAAATGAGTGCCCAGAAAAGAAGGTTGAAGGAACCACCAAGCCCAACCCTTTCCAGAAGGGACAAGTGAACCACATCAATGTGGAAGAAATATATGAGGAATTTGATGCTATGGCCGGTAAGTTAAAACTCAATTCTATTCCAGCATTTGTTCTTTTTGATACTGGCGCATCGCATTCATTCATATCAAGATCATTTGTTGATAGAAATGGATTTCCAACTAAAAATATTGGGTGTCCTCTAAAAGTAAGTTCTCCCGGTGGAGATATGATAGTAAGTCTTGGATGTCGTGATCTAGTAATAGAATTTGGAAAGCATAAGTTTCCAGTTAGTTTGATAATCCTAGATTCCCAAGGATTGGATGTTATTTTGGGAATGGATTGGATGACCAAGTATGAAGGAGTACTAGATTGTGCCAACCGTACTGTCACACTCACAACTCCGGATAATAAAAGGATTAGATTCAAGTCTAACTTTGAATCAAAAGGGAGTAAGCTAAATTCTCTTAAGGGGGTTAGCATAGACAGTGTGCTAATTGTGAGAGAATATCCAGATGTATTTCTGGAGGAATTGCCGGGAATGCCACCAGATAGGGATGTCGAGTTTCTGATTGACTTGCTGCCAGGATCATGACCAATAGCAAAGAGACCTTACAAGATGTCAGTTGATGAGTTGAAAGAACTCAAGAAACAACTTGGAGAACAGTTGCAGAAAGGATTCATTCAACCAAGTTCTTCATCTTGGGGAGCACCAGTCTTGTTTGTTGAAAAGAAAGACAGAAGTCAAAGGTTATGCATAGATTACCGATCACTCAATGAGGTGACTATCAAGAACAAGTATTCTTTGCCCAGAATCAATGACTTGTTTGATCAGTTAGAAGGATCCCGTGTGTTCTCAAAGACTGATCTCCGATCAGGCTACTTTCAGCTAAAGATAAGAGAACAAGACATACCTAAGACTGCTTTCACCACTAGGTATGGATTGTATGAGTACACTGTGATGCCATTTGGTTTGACAAATGCACCAGCCTATTTCATGAACATGATGAACAAGGTGTTCATGGAATTTCTTGACAAATTTGTTGTCGTTTTCATCGATGATATTTTGATCTAATCCAAGAGCAATGAAGAGCATGAAGAACATTTGCGATTGATACTTGAGAAGCTTAGAGATCATAAGTTGTATGCCAAATTTAGCAAGTGTGAATTCTGGTTGAATGAAGTCGGATTTCTTGGACATATTGTGTCAGGAGATGGTGTAGCAGTTGATCCCGCAAAAGTGTCAGCCATAACTGAGTGGGAATCTCCTAAGTCAGTGAAAGAAGTTTGTAGTTTCCTTGGATTAGCAGGATACTATAGAAGATTCATTGAGAATTTCTCAAAGGTAGCTAAGCCAATGACGGAGTTACTTAAGAAAGACAAGAAATTCGATTGAACTGAAGGATGTGAACTCAGTTTCCAAGAGTTGAAGAAGAGACTAGTGACAGCACTAGTCTTATGTCTTCCAGATTTGGAGAAGGACTTCCAGGTTTATTGTGATGCATCTCACCAAGGATTAGGTGCAGTTTTGATGCAAGAAGGGAAAGTTGTGGCGTATGCCTCGATACAACTCAAAACTCATGAGGTGAATTACCCTACTCATGATTTGGAGTTAGCCTCTGTTGTCCATGCACTCAAAACATGGAGACACTATCTTTTGGGAAAGAGTTGTGAAGTGTTCACAGATCACAAAAGTTTGAAGTATATCTTCACTCAGAAAGAAATCAACATGAGACAAAGAAGATGGCTAGAACTCATAAAGGACTATGACTTGAGTTTGCAACACCACCCCGGTAAAGCAAATGTTGTAGCGGATGCATTAAGCCGTAAGATTTATGTGAATGGCCTTACTAAGGGATAATTGCCAGATTATTTGTGTGCCCAATTAAAGGATCTCATATTGGAGATAGTGCCTGAAGGACATCTCATGTCATTGGATGTTCAACCCACCTTGTTGGACAATATCAAGGAAGCCCAAAAGATACAAAGGAAATTCAAGAGATTAAGGAAAAGATTAGCAAAGGGAAAGCTAAAGGATTCCATGAAGACGAACATGGTACTTTATGGTATGGAAAACGTATCTGCATTTCGCAAGATCCGGAGCTTCGAAGACTGATTTTACAAGAAGCACACAACTCACCGTATTCCATTCATCCGGGTAACACCAAAATGTACATGGATGTGAAGGAAAGATTTTGGTGGAATAATCTCAAGTAAGACATCGCCGAACATATTGCTTTGTGTGATGTATGTAGTAGAGTGAAAGAGGAACATCATAAACCAGCAGGATTGTTACAACCACTACCAATTCCTGATTGGAAGTGGGACAAGATTGGCATGGATTTCATCACTGGACTGCCAAGGACTAGATCAGGATATGATTCCATTTGGGTCGTAGTAGATCACCTAACTAAAGTGGCTCATAAAGTATCACCTAACCATTCCGAAGAGGAAGCAACTTGGAAAAGAGAAGATGATCTTCGGAAAGACCACCCTCACCTATTTGCTAGCTAATCCGAATCTCGAGGGAGAGATTCACCTTAAGGGGGTTAGATTTGTAACATCCCAAAAATAATGATTTATAAAGTTGCACATCATTCATGCATCCTCATGCATTTTAAAATTTATTTCAAACAAGATTGCAAAATTGAAGCCAGTTGTTGCCTATTATTTTATGTAAGAAAGGCAAAGGCTTCATTTCCATTTTAAATCATGAGAATACTTTGTTTCAACTAGAAAAGGTTTGAATGTTGATTTCAAAGCTTGTTCATAGTTTCAAAACAAGAATAAAAAATTAAAACCATTTATATTCCTATTATAAATATTTAATTAAGGCATAGTTTTAATTCTATTTTTAATGGACCAAAGTGTTTATGATCAAACAACAATGTTTTATACTCAAATATATGCTTGAATAATTTACAAAAATCTAGAAGAAGTTTGAATTCAAACTCATTTGAATAGCATTTGAAAATGATTTCAGAAAATCATATCAGAAATAGAAAAAGAATTAGAAAATAAGAAAAGGCCGGCGCCACCAATCCAGCCCAACAGCAGATGCGGCCCAAAAGCCAGCCCACCCGGGATCCCCTCTCCTCTCTGTTCCTCACCCGCGCGTGCACACCCCCTCTCACTGGCGCCCCGGTCCCACGTGCCCCGTCATCATCGTCCCCAAAATCTCGGACCCGCAGACCACGTCGCCACGGCCGCTGCTGCCGATAATGGCGCGGCGTAATTAGCCTTGATTCCACATGTGTTTCCTGTCGCGCTGCCGCCTACTTAAACCCCTGCACCCCACGGTCATTTCCCCTCACTCAACTCACTCGCTCCGCCACCAGGCTGCCAGTATTTCGCACTGCACCGCCGCTGCCCGACGAGCTCCAGCAAGCGATTACGGTGAGCTCCGACCGCCCCTTTCCTTATGGTTCAAACGAGCGTTCTCCTCGTGTCCCTGTGCATCCTCTGACACCTCTATTTTGCCTTATCGTGACCCAGGTCGCCGTCCCCGTCCACCTCTGCAAACGACAGAGCCGCCGCTCAACTCCGTCGAGCAATTTAGGTAAAACCCGAGCGCCCCTTGCCTTCTCTCTAACCCTATCGTGTTCGCCTGATCATTGTGCAGGCACTGATGCTCTTGGCTTGTGCTAGGGAGATCCAGAACGTCGCCAACGTCGTTGTCCGCATGAACCCGACGCTGTCCGCAACACTGACGAGCTCCCACGGCCGCAGCAGCTCGCTCGCGTCCAAGCCGAAGCCACCTTGAGCATCCTCGCATCCTTGCGACGCTGGTAAGCATCGCCACCGCCCCTATCCCTCTCTGGAATCGCTAGAGCACCGTCGCCAGTAGCCCCGCCGCCGCCAGTGCCCATTTGCGCTGCCCATCCATGGTCGATTGATCGGACACCGTTAGATCTAGATCCAGCGTGCTAGATTAGATAAATTAGAGAAAGAGTATGTTTATATCTGAGCCGTGCAATTTCATTTAAATCCTACGGGCCAATCAGACATGCCCACATGTCTGGGATTTTAATTTAAAATCTGTTTTTGAATCTATTAGTTATTCAAACTTGTAAATTCAATAACTTTTGTTCTGTTTATCCAAAAACTACAAATAAGATACCATTGGAATCACAAAAATAAATCCTACACATCTGCAGGCTTAGTTTTGTGATTTTCTTATGTTAAAGTAGAATTTTATGCAGAGACATTTGTAGGCCTATTTTGTGTATAAAAATTATTTGGAAAATGTTTTAAGGGCCAAATTAAGTTAATTGATGTGTAAATGTTTAGTTTATTGTTCAGTAATTTTTTACCTGTCTTGTTTAGTTTGGAAAAAAATCATCACATGGCATTTGCATGCATTCATATATTTTTGCTTGACTATTTGAAATATGAATTTGGTTCTATCATTTTATGTGTAGATTTTGGTGCTAGTGGTGATTGTGACTGTGAGGATTGTTGTTACTCCCCCAACTACCAAGGAAAGTGGTGCTTCATATTTTGTCTCAATATTTTGACTATGCATTAGTGATATTTTGTATAGGGCTTGCATGATAATTTTTGCTAAGTATCTATATGCTATGCTTGGGAAATCCTAGTAGTTGTAGAATTGGTAGAATGGTGGATTATACACATGCTATGGAAAAATATTGCTAAGTCTTTGACTTATGTTTTTGCTTAATAAACCAACTAAGTGAATGAAACACCTGGGTGGTATGGTAATTGCATTGTTGGATTTTTGTTGAGTGGTTACCAGGGCCCATTTTTCAATGGCTTATCCTGTGTATCTCACTTGTGGAATGCCACCCAGGAACAAAGGGATTTGAGATTCCATATGTTAAGAAGCTTCAAGTGCAGACACATGGCATTATGGGCTCTGCCTGGATCATATAGGTTGCAATAACTTAGCCAAATGGACAGTTGGTGGTAGGGGGTGATAGGTTTGGAGCGCGTCCATTTTGGTCTAAGGGAAGGCTTCTGAAAGATCCTGTCTCGATGCATGTCGAGTCTTGTGGGTAAAGTGCACCACCTCTGCAGAAGGAAGAATCTAAGTACTTAGCCGTGTCCCCAGCAATGGACAATTTGAGCATCAAGACATGGAAGCTATAAAGAATCTCCTCATCGCATTTTATAAGTTAAAAACTTGTGGTGGAACATGGGTAAAGGTTCACCAATGCCTATTGGTGGTACCTTGGGAGTTTTTGACAAACAAAAACTTAGTGTTTTCAACTGATAGGTAAAACCTATTTTGAGCAAAGCAAGCCTAAGCTACACTTAGCAAAATTCATGTAGAAGCTAGAAATTATTATTCTACTAAGGTATCACTTGCCAATACTATTCCAATGTATTGACCCACTGTGGTTGTAACTTGTGATGTTGCAGGTTACTCTGATGAGGATTAGGGTTATGAGTCTACACTCAACATGCTTGCCTATGGCACATGAAGATGAAGACTTTTATTTATATTGTTAAGTTAAACTCTTGTACTAGCCTGTGGCTATGGAGTTGTAAAAGACTATGTTACCTCTGGAAAGACGATGTCATAATGACCTTTGTTTCTGTGTACCTCATCTTTAAACTGTGGATGCTAGCATTTGATCCAGGGACTAGCATTGCAATCACAGGGACCTTTACCTTTATAAAGGTGGGGTCTTACATTTAATTTGGCTTTTAAATATTCCTTATTTATTAATTTCTTTGCCTTATAAAATACATATGTTTTTATTTATAGATCCAAAATTGGTGATTCCAATTTGTATGATTTTATTGAATATTTGTTTATCTTTTTAAATCCTTTTACTTTACTCAAGATTTGGTATGGATTTTAGATAGGAGCTTTATTAGCCTTGGAAATTAATTCCTTTTATCTTATTAAATTCATAAGTTTTTATCCATGGCTCCAAATTAAATGAAACCAATTTATATGGTTTTATATTATTTTTGTTTATCATTTTTGATCATTTATAAATGTTTGTTGCTGAATTTTTATATGGATCAAATCCATAGTCTTAGAGAGATCTTGGAAATGATTTTCTTCCATTAGGGTTTTGGTTTATTTTCCTAAGTGTTTAAGTTCAAGATTCTTTCCATGCATAAAATGCATTTGATCTCTGGAAGTGATTTCTTTCATTAAGATTTGGGGTTTTGGTTTAACTTTTCCAAATGTTTAAATTTCAAGATACATTCATTGATGAATGCATTTCACTAGATTGAAATTTTGTTAGATTCCCTTTTCATTCAAAGTTTGTTCAAGAAGGGTTTTGATGTTTCCATTTAGAAGCAAAAAGTTTCTTTTCACCCTAAATTTCAACAATTATTTATTTTGTTTATTTATTTTCACATTTCAAATTTTGGAAAATTTTGGGATGTGACAATTTCTCTCTCTTTAACCTAGAGTGTTCTCTAGATCTTATGTAAAGAGTCGAGTTGTAACCTATAGTCATGTCTTGGACCTGTTGTGTTTCTATTGTATCACTCTGAGGGATGTAATACTAGTGAACGGTGTTTCATTGGTGTTATGTCAACGACTATAGTGTACCACATCATGCAGTGGTATGCTGGGTCACCGCAGCTGGTTGTTATGTCGGAAACGTATCTATAATTTTTGATGATCCATGCTTGTTTAGTTTCTACTTTTCTTTGCTTTGTCTACACTTTGAGGTTCTTTTTACATGTTTTCTGGTACTAACCTATTAACAAGTTGCCATAGTGCCAGTTGCATGTTTTCTGCTGTTTTTGGTTCCAGAAAATCTAGTAAGGAAATATTCTCGGAATTGGATAGGACAAACGTCAAAGTCAATAACTTTCCATGGGGAACAAAAAGTCCAGAGGGGAGACGGAGAGGCGTGCCAAGGCAGCCACACCCCCTAGGCGCGGGTTGGCCCTGCCCCGCGCCTAGGCAGGGTGTAGGGCCCCTGGCCACCGCCTCGGCCTCCCCCTTCGCCTATAAGAAGCCCCCGATGTAGAAACCCTAAGTACCCGATCAATATTCCACGAAACCTTCTGTAGCCACCGCCACCATCGTCCCTAGATCAGGGGGATCTTAAGTTCTTCTCAGCACCTTGTCAGAGGGGAGATCATCCTGGAGGCCTTCTCTCCGGTATGATGCGTGAGTAGTTCCACCTTGGACTATGGGTCCATGTAGTAGCTAGATGGTTGTATCTCCTCCTTGTGCTTTCATGTATAGGTCTTGTGAGATCCGTTCATGATCAAGATCTAATCTATTTGTAATCATGCATGTTGTGTTTGTGGGGATCCGATGGATATTGAGATTATTATGTTGGTTTGATTAATGGTTTTGTCTTTATGATTCTATCATGTCTATGTTGTCTGTGATCTTGCATGCTCTCTGTTATTAGTAGCAATCTTGGCCAAGTAGTTGCTAGTGACTCCAAGAGGGGGTATTTATGCTCGATAGTGGGTTCATTCCTCTAGTTTCCAAAGGAAGTGACAGAAATCTCTTCGGTTGTAGATGTGGTGTTGCGACTAGGGAGAAAGCAACGGTCTCTTGTTCATGGAACATGTGGATTGTTTACCTTACACACTTTGCCTAAAGCAGTTGTCTGTTGCTTGCCACTTAATATTGGAGGGGGTTCGGATGATAACCTGAAGGTGGACTTCTAGTCATAGATGCAGCTGGGTGGCGGTCTATATATCTTGTTGTATTGCCCAATCGAATCTCATAGGATCATGATGTCTAGTATTGCATTGTTATGCCTTGCTCAGTCCTATAAATTGCCCTGCTATATTTGTTTACCCAGAATGCCATAATTGTTTATCTAAGGAGAACACCTCTAGTGAACTACAGAACCCGGTCCAATCTTTACCATTGATACATCTTCCACTGTTACTGTTTACTTTCTGCAAACCACTATTACCTTCCACACCATACAGTTAATCCTTTGTTACAGCAACCGGTGAGATTGACAACCTCACTGTTTGTTGGGGCGAAGTCTTGAGTTTGTTTTGTGCAGGTCTCCTAGTTTCTTGCAACACCTTTGAGACATTTCATTCCTCCTACTGGTTCGATAACCTCGGTTTCTTACTGCGGGAAGACTTGCTGTTGTGCTCTTCACATCTGATGCTCATTATTTTATGTGAGCAACTATTAATCTAATGCCACTCTCAATTGAAGAGTTTATTTGTTTTAAACCAAGCCTTGCTTGCTCTCTTATTACTTTGTTTGATTGTTGGAGTTTGGTGAAAATTTAAAAAACAAATATGTTTTAAAAACCATTTTAAAAACTTATTCAAATCAAGTGCTATAGCACTGTTTATTTTGTTCAATCAAAGGGACCAAGCTAGTATAGAGAGACCACATGGTTTTATGCCCAAAAATAAGAAGGATATACTCTACAAAAATCCAGAAAAGATTTGAATTCGAATTGCTTTGAATTTGTTTGAATTAGGTTTCTGGAAAATCAATCAGAAAAAGAAAAGATAAGAGAAATAGAAAAAGGCCGGCGCTAGCGTTTGAGCCCAATAGCAGAAGCAGCCCACTAGCCAGCCCACCCGGGATTTCCCTCTCTCCCTGTTTTTCTCACCGCACCCACGCTACCTAAATAGTCGCTGACTGGTGGACCCTCTCCACGTCGACTCCTTCTTCCCCAAATCCCGCGCATAGATGCCGTCGCCGCCCGTTTCTTCCCCCGCCTCTGCCGTGATTTTAATCCACTTAATTGCCGATGAATGCGTGCGTGATCTCCGCCCCCTGCTCCGGCTATAAGATCCCCTCCTCTCTCCGCTCCATTCCCCTCACTCACCAACCACAGAGCACTGCTAGGTTATCCACAATCGAGCTCGCGTCGCCGCTGTTCCGCACCACTCTGGTGATCCATCACGGTGAGCTCCGACCACCCCCCTGTCTCTGGTTCAAACCAGCATGACCAACGTGTCCTTGCGCGTTACCTGATGCCTTTTGTTTGCTTTTTCATGGCCTAGGTTGCCGTCACCGTTTGTGCCCGCAAACAACAGAACTGTCGCTCGACTCCGACGAGCGATTGAGGTAAAACCCGACCGCCCCTCAACTTCTCCTTGATCCAGTAGTGTTCGCCGTAGCCTTGCGCACCCCCTGATACAACTGGTTCATGCTAGGGTGATCCAGAGCGTCGCCAACGTCTTCGTCACCGAGCACCCGACGCTGCGCTCAACTCCGACGAGCTCCTACGGCCACATCAACGCGCCCCTGTCCACGCCAGCAACACCTCGAGCTTCCTCAAAACTTTGCGACACCGGTAAGCATCACCACTGTCCCTAGCCCTCGCTAAATCGCAGATCCACCGCCGGCAGAGCCGTCGCCGCCGTCCGCAGCCATTTGTGTCGCCCATCTTTGGTCAGAGCATCGAGGATCGTTGGATCCTGATCTAGAGGCTAGGATTAGATTAGAGGGCGAAGCGGTATGATTTAATCTGAACCGTGCATCATCACTTAGATCTTACGGCTCGCAAGCGTGATCCGCCCGAACCGGTACCAGCCAATCAGGAAGCGCCGCGTGATATGTTCTTCGTTTTAAAAATCTGAATTAGATCTATTAGATGTTTAAATTTGAATAATTCATAACTTTTGATTCCCACGTCCAAATTTGACAAATTTTATATCAATGGAATCAGGAGAGAAAATCCTTTCCATATATGCAATGTGTTTAATGTTTTGCCTCTGTTAAAATGGTTTTTTTTACAGAAACATGTGTAGGCCTAATTTGTGTATAATAATTATTTGGAAAATGTTTTGCTATGCAAATAAAGTTTATCTGGCTTGTTTTGTACTTGTTTATGTTTCAATACTGTGCCTTGTCTTGTTTGGTGTAGAAAATCATCACATGGCATATTGCATACACTCATGTATTTTTGCTTGTATAAATTGTGTATGTGATTTTGTGCCATCATTTTATGTGTAGATTTTGGTGAAAATAGTGATTGTGATTGTGAGGATTGTTGCTATTCCCCAAGCTACCAAGGCAAGTGGTACTTCATGATTTTATTCCTATGTTTTCAACAATGCACTAGAAATATTTTGCTAGACTTGCATGAATATTTTGATCCATATGCTATGCTTGGGAAATCCTAGTAGTTGTAGAATTGCTAGAAAGTTTCTAAGTTAAGATTCTTATCAATGCCATGCTTAGACTAGCTAGTAGCAACCAAGGGTGGTTATATATTCATGCTATGAGAAAATATTTCTAAGTCTTTGGACTTGTGCTCTGTTAATAAAACAACTAAGTGAATGAAACACCTGGGTGGAATGGAAAGAATGGTTTGTGTTGAGTGGTTACACAAGGCCCATTTCTATGGTTTACCTTATGTATCTCACTTGTGGAAAGGCACCCAGGAACAAAGAGATTTGAGATGCCATATGTTAAGAAGCTTATAGTGCAGCCACTTGGCAATATGGGATTTGCCTAGATCACATAGGTTGCAATAACTTAGCCATTTGGATAGTTGGTGGTAGTGGGTTGATACGTTGGAACGCGTCCATTTGGTCTAAGGGAAGGCTTCTGAAAGGTCCTGTCTTGGTGAAAATCAAGTCTTGTGGGGAAAGTGCACAACCTCTACAGATGGAAGAATCTAAGTACTTAGCCATGTCCCTGGTATTAGACAATTTGAGCATCAAGACATGGAAGCTATCAAGAATCTCCTCATCCCAATTTCTAAGTAAACACTTGTGGTTGAACAAGGGTGAAGGTTCACCAATTTCTATTGGTGGTTCCTTAGGAAAGTTTTTCTCAAAGAAAAACTTAGTGTTTTCAACTAATAGGTAAAACTTATTTTGAGAAAAGCAAGCCTAAGCTACACTTAGCCAAATGCATATAGTATCTAGTTGCCAATATTATTCTAAGGTATCACTTGCCAATACTATTCCAATGTATTGACCCACTGTGGCTGTAACTTGTGATGTTGCAGGTTATTCTGATGGTGATTAGGGGTTATGAGTCTACACTCTACATGCTTGCCTGTGGCACATGAAGATGAAGACTTATTTATCTTATTACTTATTTAAACTCTTGTACTAGGCCTGTGGCCATGGAGTTTGTAAAAGACTATGTTTGTCTCTGGAATGACTTGTAATAATGACCTTTGTTTCTATGTACTTCATCTTAAACTGTGGATGCTAGCATTGATCCAGGGACTAGCATTGCAATCACAAGGATCCTTTTCCTTTATAAAGGAGGGATCTTATAGATGGTATCAGAGCACTGTGTTGCCTGTAGGATTATGACCCTAGGATTGGAAACCACTAAGGAAAAAATTTAACAACTTCCACACTTGTATTTTCTTCTCGTAAACTTTTCTAATCTTCTTTCTCATCTCTATTTGTAGATGAACTCCATCAACGAAGCCGTGAAGAAGGGACCACTCATGACTATGACTTTGGAATGTGAGACAGAATTCCCCAAGGCTCTCAAGGACCTCATGGTTGCCATGGTGAAGCTGTGTACAAAGGTTTTCCTGTGATGGATGAAGGAGTAGAGTACTGGTGGGTGCAACTTCACTTGTATAAAAACAAGGAAGACAACCACAAGGAATCAGGATTCTGCATGGTCACCAATTCAGTGATGCACACTACATTCTTTGATTCAGCAAGGGATGCAGCTTGGAAGGCCATCAAAGAACTTGGTGATAGAATCAACTGCAGAATGCTCAACACTCAGAATGATCTTAAGGAAGAAAAGAAACATACCCAAGAGTTAGAGGCTACCAACCAAAGTTTAAGGGAGGACATCATAGACTTAGCAATGGAGTCATGTGATCTAGATAGACAGATTGCCTCTAGGGATGCCCTGTTAGCCAACTTGGCAAGTGAGATGGGATTGTAACGTACTTCGTTAGTTGGACCGCCACTTATCATTTTATTTTCCAAATGTTGTTTGAAATAAGTTGAACCTTGGATGTTTGTAATGGTTTTATGTATGCCATGACTTGTGTGTTTTGATTTCCAAAGTTATGCATGTGATGCTTTGTCTTATGATTCATCTCTATGTATGTTGAATTCTAACTTTTTATATCTTATAAAATAGATGCCTAATGTCATTATAAGCACGGCTGAAGAGTTCAAGGGAACTCGATTTGGCACTAGTCTTATTGAGCTTACTAGTTTGCTCAATCTCCCACTTCCTTCCATCATGATGCTTCCCCTCACCAAGTTCGAGAGGAAGGACCTTTGGGGCTTCAAGGTTATTCAGCCAGGATGCTAGACTGAGCCAGCCACGGAGGTCATCACCTTCAAGCTCATGCATGATGACAAGGAGAGAGGCCTAGAGGTAGTCATGTAGGATTTGCTTGGACGCTTGGTAGGGAGACACTCTCGTGAGGTTAGAGGTACTCACTTCCACGCCTTCGGCAGACGTGACGAGGATGGTGAAGCCATTGACTTCGAGGATACTGCTAGAGAGATAGCAGAGCCGATTCGTCTGTACCTCCAGGACTTAGAGGTTCTTCTTAGGCACCTAGACACTGATAGGACTAACGTCATGCTTAGCAATGACGAACTCCAGGTACAGCTTCGTGAGAAGGACAACCTCTTCGCGGAGCAAGATGAGATAGTCAAGGAGATGGAGGCCAAGTTTGAGAGTCAAGATAAAAAGTTCAAGAGTTAAGAGAAGCGAGTCCAAGATAGGAACAAGAGGATTCGAGACATGACTGCAAAACTAGAGGCCAAGGACTTAGAGCTCGAGCATCAGCAAGGTGTGATTGAGAGACTTCGTGCGCAGAAGAGGGCTCTCAAAGCCAAAGTAGAAGCCTTGACCACCAATGTCGAGGAATACAAGACCGCGATGGAGAATGCAGGTCTTACACTTGTTGACGAGGAGGTTGATGCAGAGGAGTAGTGATGACTACTCATTTACTATTTATTTATCATGCTTTTGTTTATTGAGTCGCAATGACCATCCAACATGTGGATGGCTTGCTATTGGTGTGTTTACTTTTCCAAAAACTTATTGTCTGTGTTGTTGAACTTTTACTACTATGATGCATGATTGTGGTTTGTTACGTGTTGTATTGTGCATGTTAGCATCTAAGGGTATCTCATTCTTATCCTTACTGAAAATCACAGTTGCCTCCCCGACGTGCCAATCCCAACCCCAACAACAACAACATCACTCCTAAGATGCAGCAAATGATGACAGCTCAGACTCAGCTGATGCAAATGATGACTACTTTCATCCAGAATCAGAACAACAACAACAACAACAACAACAATAATAATAATAACAACAACAACAATCAGAACAACCCACTGGGTTTTGACATGCTTACCAGGTTCTTAAGACTGAGGCCAGCAAAGTTCTCAGGAACTACTGATCCTATGGTGGCCAATCATTGGCTACGCTCTGTGAACAAGGACTTGGTAACTGTTGGCTATACTGATGAAGAGAAGGTCAGATTTGCAGCACACTTGTTGGAAGTACCAGCATCCACTTGGTGGGATAACTTCCAGATCACCACTCCCATTGCGGATGTGACATGGGCTATCTTCGAAGATGGTTTCCGTACTGCTCACATCTCATCCGGAGTGATGAGTTTGAAGAAGAAAGAGTTTCATAATCTGAAGCAGCGCCATCGCAGCGTGGCAGAGTGTATTGAAGAGTTCAACAATCTGGCGCATTATGCACCGGATGAAGTTGACACTGATGCTAAGAGGAAAGAAAAGTTCCTTGAAGGATTGAACGATGAACTGAACCTGCAGCTATCAGTGGCCTATGTTCCCACTTATCAGTCTCTTTGTGACAAGGCTGCTATTTTGGAGAGCAAGATGAAGCAAGTTGAAAGCAGGAAGAGAAAGCACTCTAACAAGCACAGCTCAGGATCGTCTCACAAGCGTTCCCATTATGATGATAGTGGGAGTTCTGGATCCCACAAGCATGGGAAGTTCAACAAGCACCACAACCACAACCGTCATCATGACAAGCATCACCTTAGTCATGACAATGACATGTACAAAAATCACAAGAGTGGATATAAGAGCCACCATAGTGGAAGTGGAAGTGGCAGTGGAAGCCAGCCTGTCAAGAAGGATCTTAGTCAGGTTGAATGTTTCAAGTGCAAGAAGATGGGGCATTATGCAAATGAATGCTCAGAAAAGAAAGTTGAAGGACCCAACAAGCCCAACCCTTTTCAGAAGCGACAAGTGAACCACATCAATGTGGAAGAAATTTATGAGGAGCCTGATGCTGTTGCTGGTAAGTTCAAACTCAATTCTATTCCAGCATTTGTTCTCTTTCATACTGGTGCATCTCATTCATTCATATCAAGAGCATTTGTTGAAAGAAATGAACTACTGGTAGAAACTATTGGGTGTCCTATAAAAGTAAGTTCTCCTGGCGGAGAAATGATAGTGAATTCAGGATGTCATGATCTAGTCATAGAGTTTGGGAAGTATAAGTTACCCGTTAACCTGATAATCCTAAATTCCCAAGGATTGGATGTTATTTTGGGAATGGACTGGATGACTAAGCACAAGGGAGTGATAGATTTTGCCAACCATACTGTCTCACTCACAACTCCAGAAAACAAAAGGATCAGATTCAAGACCAACTTTGAATCAAAAAGGAGTAAGATAAACTCTCTTAAGGGGGTTAGCATGGATAGTGTGCCAATTGTGAATGAATATCTTGATGTATTTCTGGAAGAATTGCCGGGAATGCCACCAGATAGAGATGTGGAATTTCTTATTAATTTGCTACCAGGATCTGGGCCGATAGCAAAGAGACCATACAAGATGTCAGTTGATGAACTGAAAGAACTCAAGAAACAACTTGGAGAATAGTTGCAGAAAGGATTTATCCAACCAAGTTCTTCATCTTGGGGAGCAGTAGTTTTGTTTGTGGAAAAGAAAGATAGAATTCAAAGGCTATGCATAGATTACCGTTCACTCAATGAGGTGACTATCAAGAACAAGTACCCTTTGCCTAGAATCAATGACTTGTTTGATCAGTTAGAAGGAGCCTGTCTGTTCTCAAAGATTGATCTCCGGTCAGGTTATTTCCAGCTCAAGATAAGGGAACAAGACATACCTAAGACAGCTTTCACCACAAGGTATGGATTATATGAGTATACCGTGATACCATTTGGTTTAACCAATGCACCAACATACTTCATGAATATGATGAACAAGGTGTTCATGGAGTTCCTTGACAAGTTTTTTGTCGTATTCATCAATGACATTTTGATCTACTCCAAGAGCAAAGAAGAGCATGAAGGACATCTACGTTTGATACTTGAGAAGCTTAGAGAGCATAAGCTGTATGCCAAATTCAGCAAGTGTGAATTTTGGTTAAATGAAGTTGGTTTTCTTGGACACGTTGTGTCAGGAGATGGAGTAGCAGTTGATCCTGCTAAAGTTTCAGCTGTGACTGAATGGGAATCTCCTAAGTCAGTGAAAGAAGTTCGTAGTTTCCTTGGCCTAGCAGGATACTACAGAATATTTATTGAGAATTTCTCCAAGGTAGCTAAGCCAATGACAGAGTTGCTAAAGAAAGACAAGAAATTTGCTTGGTCTGAAGGATGTGAACTCAGTTTCCAAGAATTTAAGAAGAGACTAGTGATAGCACCAGTCTTGTGTTTGCCATATTTGGAGAAAGATTTCCAAGTGTATTGTGATGCATCTCATCATGGATTAGGTGCAGTACTTATGCAAGAAGGAAAAGTTGTGGCCTATGCCTCGAGACAACTCAAAACTCATGAGGTAAACTACCCTACTCATGATTTAGAGTTAGCCTCTGTTGTCCATGCACTCAAAACATGGAGACATTATCTTTTGGGAAAGCGATGTGAAGTGTTCACAGATCACAAAAGTTTGAAGTATATCTTCACCCAGAAAGAAATTAACATGAGACAAAGAAGATGGCTAGAACTCATCAAGGACTATGATTTAAGTTTGTAATACCACCCCGGTAAAGCAAATGTTGTAGCGGATGCTCTAAGCCGTAAAGTTTTTGTGAATGGCCTTACTAAGGGAGAATTACCAGATGATCTGTGTGCCCAATTCAAAGATCTCAGATTGGAGATTGTGCCTGAGGGACATCTCATGTCTTTGGTTGTTCAACCCACGTTGTAGGACAAGATCAAAGAAGCCCAAAAGACAGATAAGAAAATTGAAGATATTAAGGAAAAGATTGGCAAGGGAAAAGCCAAAGGATTCCATGAAGATGAACAGGGTACTTTATGGTAGGGGAAACGTATCTGTGTTCCACAAGATCCGGAGCTTCGGAAACTGATATTACAATAAGCCCACAACTCACCATATTCCATTCATCCGGGTAACACAAAAATGTACATGGATATGAAAGAAAGATTTTGGTGGAATAATCTCAAGAAGGACATCGCCGAACATATTGCTTTGTGTGATGTATGTAGTAGAGTGAAAGCGGAACATCAGAAACCAGCAGGATTGCTACAACCATTACCTATTCCTGATTGGAAGTGGGACAAGATTGGTATGGATTTCATCACCGGATTTCCAAGGACCCGGCCAGGATATGATTCTATTTGGGTAGTAGTGGATCGTCTAACTAAAGTGGCTCATTTCATACCCGTGAAGACAACCTACACCAGTGCTAAGTTAGCCAAGATCTATATGAGTAGAATTGTATGTCTACATGGAGTACCCAAGAGTATTGTGTCTAATAGGGGAACTCAATTCACTTCTCATTTTTGGAGGCAACTACATGAGTCATTGGGAACAAGGTTGGAATTCAGCACTGCCTTTCATCCTCAGACTGATGGACAGACAGCAAGGACTAATAAGATTCTTGAAGATATGTTGAGAGCATGTGCTCTAGACTATGGAGCCAGTTGGGATGAAAGTCTGCCTTACGCAGAATTCTCCTACAATAACAGCTATCAAGCCAGTATTGGGATGGCACCATTTGAGTTTCTCTATGGGAGAAAGTGTACCACCCCATTGCTATGGAATGGTGTGGGAGAAAGAAGTTTGTTCGGACCAGAACTAATCAAAGAGGCTCAAGAGAAAGTCAAGCTAGTTAAGGACAGATTGAAGATAGCACAGTCCCGACAAAATAGCTACGCAGATCCTAAGCGTAGAGAAGTCACCTATGAAGTAGGTGATAGAGCTTATCTTAGAGTGTCACCACTTCGAGGAGTGAAGAGGTTTGGTGTCAAAGGTAAATTGGCCCCAAGATATGTTGGACCATTCAAGATTCTGAGTCGTAAAGGAGAAGTAGCTTATGTGATTGAATTGCCAGAGTCTTTGTCAGCTGTTCAGAATGTGTTTCATGTGAGTCAGCTTAAGAAATGCCATCCAGAAATGGAAGAGACTTCTTTGAAGGATACTATACCTTTGGAAGAGGTCCAATTGGAAAGTTATCTCACCTATGAGGACAAACCTATCAAAATTCTTGAGACTGCAGAAAGAGTTACTCGGACTAAGACTATCAAATTCTGCAAAGTTTAATGGAACCATCATTCCGAAGAAGAGGCAACATGGGAAAGAGAAGATGATCCTCGAAAAGACCACCCTCACCTATTTGCTAGCCAATCCGAATCTCGAGGGCGAGATTCACCTTAAGGGGTTTAGATTTGTAACATCCCTAAAATCATGTTTCAAAACTCAGGCATATCATCCATGCATCCATGATCATTTAGGGTTCCATTTCAAAACCATTTTAAAAACAGGAGCATCTAATGCTCATTATTTTATGTGAGCAACTATTAATCTAATGCCACTCTCAATTGAAGAGTTTATTTGTTTTAAACCAAGCCTTTCTTGCTCTCTTATTACTTTGTTTGATTGTTGGAGTTTGGTGAAAATTTACAAAACAAATATGTTTTAAAAACCATTTTCAAAACTTATTCAAATCAAGTGCTATAGCACTGTTTATTTTGTTCAATCAAAGGGACCAAGCTAGTATAGAGAGACCACATGGTTTTATGCCCCAAAATAAGAAGGATACACTCTACAAAAATCCAGAAAAGATTTGAATTCGAATTGCTTTGAATTTGTTTGAATTAGGTTTCTAGAAAATCAATCAGAAAAAGAAAAGATAAGAGAAATAGAAAAAGGCCGGCGCTAGCGTTTGAGCCCAATAGCAGAAGCAGCCCACTAGCCAGCCCACCCGGGATTTCCCTCTCTCCCTATTTTTCTCACCGCACCCGCGCTACCTAAACAGTCGCTGACTGGTGGACCCTCTCCACGTCGACTCCTTCTTCCCCAAATCCCGCGCACAGACGCCATCGCCGCCCGTTTCTTCCACCGCGTCTGCCGCGATTTTAATCCACTTAATTGGCGATGAATGTGTGCGTGATCTCTGCCCCTGCTCCGGCTATAAGATCCCCTCCTCTCTCCGCTCCATTCCCCTCACTCACCAACCACAGAGCGCCGCTAGGCTGTCCACAATCAAGCTCGCACCGCCGCTGTTCCGAACCACTCCGGCGAGCCATCACGGTGAGCTCCGACCACCCCCCTGTCTCTGGTTCAAACTAGCATGACCAGCGTGTCCTTGCGCGTTCCCTGATGCCTTTTGTTTGCTTTCTCATGGTCCAGGTTGCCGTCACCGTTCGTGCCCGCAAACAACAGAACCGTCGCTCGACTCCGACGAGCGATTGAGGTAAAACCCGACCGCCCCTCGACTTCTCCTTGATCCAGTAGAGTTTGTCGTAGCCTTGCGCACCCCCTGATACAACTGGTTCATGCTAGGGTGATCCAGAGCGTTGCCAACGTCTTTGTCACCGAGCACCCGACGCTGCGCTCAACTTCGACGAGCTCCTACGGCCACATCAACGCGCCCCTGTCCACGCCAGCAACACCTCGAGCTTCCTCGCAACTTTGCGACACCGGTAAGCATCACCACTGTCCCCAGCCCTCGCTAAATCGCCGATCCACCGCCGACAGAGCCGTCGCCGCCACTCGCAGCCATTTGCGCCGCCCATCTTTGGTCAGAGCATCGAGGATCTTTGGATCCAGATCTAGAGGCTGGGATTAGATTAGAGGGCGAAGCGGTATGATTTAATCTGAACCGTGCATCGTCACTTAGATCTTATGGCTCGCAAGCGTGATCCGCCCGAACTGGTACCAGCCAATCAGGAAGCGCCACGTGGCATGTTCTTCGTTTTAAAAATCTGAATTAGATCTATTAGATGTTTAAATTTTAATAATTCATAACTTTTGATTCCCACGTCCAAATTTGACAAATTTTATATCAATGGAATCAGGAGAGAAAATCCTTTCCATATATGCAATGTGTTTAATGTTTTGCCTCTGTTAAAATGGTTGTTTTACAGAAACATGTGTAGGCCTAATTTGTGTATAATAATTATTTGGAAAATGTTTTGTTATGCAAATAAAGTTTATTTGGCTTGTTTTGTACTTGTTTATGTTTCAGTACTGTGCACTTGTCTTGTTTGGTGTAGAAAATTATCACATGGCATATTGCATACACTCATGTATTTTTGCTTGTATAAATTGTGTATGTGATTTTGTGCCATCATTTTATGTGTAGATTTTGGTGCAAATAGTGATTATGATTGTGAGGATTGTTGCTACTCCCCAAGCTACCAAGGAAAGTGGTACTTCATGATTTTATTCCTATGTTTTCAACAATGCACTAGAAATATTTTGCTAGACTTGCATGAATATTTTGATCTATATGCTATGCTTGGGAAATCCTAGTAGTTATAGAATTGCTAGAAAGTTTCTAAGTTAAGATTCTTATCAATGCCATGCTTAGCATAGCTAGTAGCAACCAAGGGTGGTTATATATTCATGCTATGAGAAAATATTTCTTAGTCTTTGGACTTGTGCTTTGTTAATAAAACAACTAAGTGAATGAAACACCTAGGTGGAATGGAAAGAATGGTTTGTGTTCAGTGGTTACACAAGGCCCATTTCTGTGGTTTACCTTGTGTATCTCACTTGTGGAAATCCACCCAGGAACAAAGAGATTTGAGATGCCATATGTTAAGAAGCTTATAGTGCATCCACTTGGCAATATGGGCTCTGCCTGGATCACATAGGTTGCAATAACTTAGCCATTTGGACAGTTGGTGGTAGTGGGTTGATAGGTTGGAACGCGTCCATTTGGTATAAGGGAAGGCTTCTGAAAGGTCCTGTCTTGGTGAAAATCAAGTCTTGTGGGGAAAGTGCATAACCTCTACAGATGGAAGAATCTAAGTACTTAGCCATGTCCCTGGTATTAGACAATTTGAGCATCAAGACATGGAAGCTATCAAGAATCTCCTCATCCCAATTTCTAAGTAAACACTTGTGGTTGAACAAGGGTGAAGGTTCACCAATTTCTATTGGTGGTTCCTTAGGAAAGTTTTTCTCAAAGAAAAACTTAGTGTTTTCAACTAATAGGTAAAACTTATTTTGAGAAAAGCAAGCCTAAGCTACACTTAGCCAAATGCATATAGTATCTAGTTGCCAATATTATTCTAAGGTATCACTTGCCAATACTATTCCAATGTATTGACCCACTGTGGCTGTAACTTGTGATGTTGCAGGTTATTCTGATGGTGATTAGGGGTTATGAGTCTACACTCTACATGCTTGCCTGTGGCACATGAAGATGAAGACTTATTTATCTTATTACTTATTTAAACTCTTGTACTAGGCCTGTGGCCATGGAGTTTGTAAAAGACTATGTTTGTCTCTGGAATGACTTGTAATAATGACCTTTGTTTCTGTGTACTTCATCTTAAACTGTGGATCCTAGCATTGATCCAGGGACTAGCATTGCAATCACAGGGATCCTTTTCCTTTATAAAGGAGGGATCTTACATGGACTTCTAGTCATAGATGCAGTTGGATGGCGCTCTATGTATCTTGTTGTATTGCCCAATCGAATCTCATAGGATCCTTCTGACTAGTAATTTCATAGTTATGCCTTGCTCAGTTCATGTCAATTGGCCTACTGTAAATTGTTTACCCTTCAGGCCATGTTGTTTATCTAAGGAGAGCACCTCTAGTGAAATATGGACCCCGGTCTAATCTTTACCATTGATACATCTTCCACTGTTACTTGTTTACTTGCTGCAAACCACCATTACCTTCCACACCAGACATTTAATCCTTTGTTACAGCAAATCGGTGATCTTGACAACCTCACTGATTCGATGGGACAAAGTCTTGAGTTTGTGTTGTGCAGGTATCCACGTTGTTTGCAACCTGTGTGATGTTTCCTTCCTCCTTCTGGTTCGATAACCTCGGTCTCCACTGAGGGAAAACTTGCTGTTGTGCTCTTCACACCCTGCGCTTTGGGTTACCAATGAAGTGCCATGTCGAGCACCGTCAAGTCTTTTTGGCGCCGTTGCTAGGGAATAAAGAAAGAAGCTCCCACGTCAACAAGGTGCCATCAACAAGTTTTCTGGCGCTGTTGCCGGGGAGGCGAAGGATGTCTTCACTAGGGGAGTCCTCCACTTCCTTTCTCTTTACTTTGTTTTTAGTTTACATTGTTTCTTTTGCTTGGTTTTGTTTGCCTACTTTCAAAAACACAAAAAAATTAGTTCCCGCTCCAGCTGCTCCTGCTGTTTTTTGGCTTGCCTACCTTTGCCAAAATGAACTCTGCTGAGAACACCAAGTTGTGTGACTTCACTAGCACCAACAACAATGATTTCCTAAGCACTCCTATTGCTCCACCTGCTCCTGATGCTACCTTTTATGAAATTATGCCTACTTTGTTGAATCTTGTGATGAGGGAGCAATTTTCTGGTGCTAGTTCTGATGATCCTGATGCCCATCTCAATAGCTTTATTGAACTTTGTGAGGCGCAAAAGCATAAGGATGTAGATGGAGATATTATTAAGCTCAAGATTTTCCCTTTTTCCTTGAGAGGAAAAGCTAAAGAATGGTTGCTATCTTTGCCTAAAAACAGTATTGGTTCTTGGACTAAGTGCAAATATGCTTTTATTGGAAAGTACTATCCTCCTGCTAAGATTATATCTATGAGAAGTGACATTATGAAATTTAAACAACTTGATAGTGAACATGTTGCTCCAGCTTGGGAAAGAATGAAATCTTTGGTTAAGAATTGCCCCACTCATGGACTCACTGCTTGGATGATTATCCAGACTTTTTATGCAGGTTTGAACTTCTCCTCAAGAAACCTGTTGGATTATGTTGCTGGAGGTACCTTCATGGGCCTCACTTTAGGTGCTGCAACAAGGCTCCTTGATAATATGATGGTTAACTACTCTAAATGGCACGTTGAGACAGCTCCACATGGTAAGAAGGTAAATTCTATTGAGGAAACTTCCTCTTTGAGTGATAAGATTGATGTTATTATGGCTATGCTTGTTAATGGGAAAGCTCCTCTAGATCCTAATAGTGTTCCCTTAGCCTCCTTGGTTGCTCAAGAAGAGAAAGTTGATGTGAACTTCATTAGAAATAACAATTTCAACAACAATGCATATAGGAATAATTTTGGTGGTAACAATAATTATAGGCCTTATCCTCCTAATAATGGCAATTCCTATGGAAGCTCTTACAACAATGCTAGAAGTGCCCCCTCTGCACTTGAAGTCATGCTCAAAGAGTTTATTAGTAAAAAAACCACTTTCAATAAGGCTATAGAGGAAAAGCTTTTAAATGTTGAGAAAAATATATCCTCTTTGTCTGAAGCTCAAACTTCCTTGATTAATAAAATGGCTGCTAAACCTAAAACTATGGAAAATACCTTTGCTACTGCTCATGCCATACAAGTTACTATTGATGAAAATGTTAGGCTGTTAGCTCAACTTCATTCTAGGTGTGAAAGGGAAGCTGAAAATGATAGAAACAATAGTGTGTGCACCATCACCACTAAACCACAAATAGTCCCTATTACTCCTCCTACTATGCCTAAGCCTATTGAGCCTACTACTAGTGATGCTAAGTTCGATTTTGATATTGATGGTTGCAATATTTCTGAAGTGATTATGTTCCTACAAAAGCTTGCTAGAAGTCCTGATGCTAGTGATATGCATGTTGCTTTCACTAAACACATTACAGATGCTCTTGTTAAGATTAAGGAAGAGAAGCTAAAACACAAAGCCTCTATTCCTAGTAAAGTAGAAAATAGTTGGGAACCCATTATTAATATGCAAGTGAATGACTTTGATCTCAAAGCTTCATGTGATCTTGGTTCTAGTGTCTCTATTATGCCTAGGAAGATTTATGAAATGCTTAATTTACCACCTTTGGAAGATTGTTATTTGGATGTCCCACTCAATGATAATGCTAAGAAGAAACTCATGGGGAGTATTAATGATGTTCTCATTATGGTTAACAATGCTTATGTCCCTGTGGATTTCTATGTTTTGGATGTTGAATACAATGCTTCTTGTCCTATTACTTTAGGAAGACGTTTTCTTAGAACCGTTGGTGCCATCATTGATATGAAAAAAGGCACCATTAAATATCATTTCCATTCAAGAAAGGTATTTAACACTTCCCTATGAGGAGAGAGAAGTTGCTTTTTTCTCCTCCTTTGAAAGCAAGGTTTGATGTGAATGCTTCCTCATTTGAAAATACTTGATTCTTCTTACTTCGTGTGCCTAACTTAAAGGCGTTAAAGAAAAGTACTTTTTAGGAGATAACCCAAGAGTTTCCTTGAGTCTTGGAAGTTATTACTTCATTAATGACATCTCCTTATCCTTTTTGTTTGCTTTTTGTGCCAAGAATGACCTCTAATGAGAGGGAAGTAAGATTTGCGGAGTTGCTGTCCCGAAACAGAATTCTGTCCTTCACCATAAAAATTCGTGAGGAGTCTCTGTAACTCGGATTTAGCTAAAAATTTACAAATAAATCCCGAAGTATGTTAGATAACTTTAGTTAGGTCAACACTTTTTGATTTGAGCAACAGAAGATATTCGAAAAAATCGGTTTCTACCTACTGGTCTGTTTTGACAGATTTCTGCCATTATTTGTATTTGCTTCTTATTGATTACTTTTTGAGATCTCTTTAGGTGAATTGAGATTTTTGAAGGAGTTACTACAATATCTTGTGTTTTAGTGAAAAGACTTGCTGTTCCAAAGCTTTGCCAGAGGTCTAATATCTTTTGAATACACTAATGTTGCTAATGAAGATTGTGTGAAGTTTTGTATAAAGGAAAAATTTCAGGTGTATAGAGAGAATGATGCAATGAGATGAAGAATGGACAAAATATCATGCTTGGGGATTCCACCATGGTTTCACCCCAAGAAATATCCAAGATGTACAAGCGTCAAAGCTTGGGGATGCCCAAGGCATCCCCTTCTTCATCAATAAAAAGCTCAGGTCTGTTTAGACACTTCGTTTTTATTGTTTCATGCACAGTTGTGTTGTCCTCGGAGCGTCTTAGTTTTCGTTTGCTTTGCTTAGTTTGTTTAGTTTTCTTGAGTAGTTTGGACCCCCATTCTCGCTGTGTTGTTTTGCAAATAAGTTGTTTGGTGTTGTAAAGGAGTAGTAAGTTCTTGCTTGTAAGTGTAAGAGGAGCTTGCATTGACTGTGACTTAGACTTTAGGATGACATGCTAGGTGTTGTTTTGACCTTATGCTTAGTGATTATTGCTCTAGCATGTCTTGTTCCAAACAATTGGGATTGCTTAGTGTGCCTTGAAGAAATTATGCATTGTTTTAGCATGCAAAAGCATAGTATTGTGCTATTCTCCTTTGATGCTTTTTTTGGGTTAACTTGGCACATGTTCACACCATGTTATGACTTTGACAAGTCACTATAGCCTCTATGATCATTTAGTCCTTGACTTGTAGTACCACTCTATGCCTTGATTAGTAATGCTTTGTTGCTCTGCATGATTATGGCCATTATGCTCTCTTAGTTGGTCGCTCCCAGTCTTTTGCTAGCCTCCACTTGTATGAGTAAGTTCTACTCATGCTTCCAACTCCCAAGAAACCAAGTTTTTCCAAAGTGTCCACTATAAACTCCTATGCATGGTGTGTTACACCATTCCAAGTATATTTTTGTTTTCAGCTATCTTCCAATTAAAAACTATTTAGTTATGTGAAAACTTAGTGATTAAAGCCCTCATAAACTTGATGGCACACTTTATATACTTTGCCCTAATAAACTTGAACCATTGTGTCATCTATGTTGTATATGCTTGCACTTATACGTTGGAATGAGCAGAACCATGCTGTCACGGGGAACATTTTCAACATTGCACTTGTACTTTGTACTTAGTTGATATCATGCTCTTTTGTCTATGGATGTCACCGGTGTGAAATAAAGAGGGAATTTGTAAGTCCATGGACTTTGTATTTTGTGTTAGAGAAACGCCTGGGCCGCTAGCCTAAGCCATGCGTAATCATGGTGGAAACTTGCAGCATCACCATAGTGAGCTATCTATGAAGCATCCTCAATAAAAATCTATGCATATGGTAAATAAAAAGATTGTTGAGATGCTCATTGTCTGCTTGCCTTGTCATTTTGGTTATGCGAAAGCTCCTGTACCATGTGCAAGGGGTACCCCGTTGGTGGTTCTCTATGATATGCAAATACTTACAATGACAAGAACTTACAGGTGACTGAAGTTGAGTAGCATGAGGTGTGGCCCTCGTATTCAAGGGACTTGAGATTGCCAACTTATACTTCGTCAAGCATATACTCCATCTTTGTTCACTTTAACCTTAATCACTTCAAGATGCTTATGACAGGGGCAATGAGGGCTGAAAGCTAACAAGTACCATAATTTTTGGAAGCTCTTTTTGAAACTTGAAATCCCTGCTTCCTTTATAAAAGGCTTTTCTTCCACCATTATTTGAGTCTCCACCTTCTACCTTTAGGCACCATTAAGAGAGCATATTTGTCATTATGTGTGCAGTGTCCCAAAGCTTATTGATAGATGCATCTTGTGATATTACTTGTTCTTGTGCTATTTGTTTCTAGTCACCCTTGTGAACTTTGAAGGTGTCCTATGCATTTATTTGCTACTCTATGAGGGACAAGTTGTTGCCACTATGCTATGTTTTCTGTGACACCCCCGGGATCAGGGCTAAAAAAATCCCAGACCTTCGTCTGAAATAAGCTTAACCTTGAGCTCGAGAATATCCAGTGATGAATCGGTAACACAGCAGTGACCCTACGACACAAAAATTTATTACAGCAAGCTCATAACTGAGCAGATAACCAAATTATTACAAGCAGAGGTCACTGACCACAAACATCAAACAACGGAAGGCAAATTATGCTATTAAGTATAGCAAACTTAACAAATGGCCTAAGAGGCCTGAAGCATAATGATGACGTCCCAGCCCATAGATTCCAGGCTGCCGGCCGGGAACCCCAAGCTACTCGTCGATGTCGATATAGTACGGAACTCGTCTTCAGGGGAACACTTACTTTGCCAAAAGTATCAACAAAGCAAGGGTGAGTACAGGGTGTACTCTGCAAGACTTCTGGCTGGTGGAGTTGTTTTGCATAAAGACATCTTTGTTTATAAAACAAGAGGGAGAAGAATCTCGTCTAATCAGAGTATTTTAAAAAGGGATAAGAGAGCGACGTCTCCGAAACATTGATCATCATCTTTTGATATCCACCGAATCATCATCATCTACCAACTAGGATCACCCCATCGTAACCCTGAGGAAGCATCATTAAGCACACGTTGATCTACCAAGTTTTAAGATTAGGTTATAGTTCTCTATGATCTTGAGTCCGGTCGCCAAGTCGTTCATAACCGTGAACACGGCTTTTTGAAAAGATTATTACCGGTGTAAAACTTTACCCACACGTACTAACCTTCTCTAAATGCCACTAGTAATAGACCTCTTCCTTGGAAGGACGGCATAGGGTAGTTAGACACGACCTTTACCTTTCTTTCGCCGAGACCATGAGTCACGCAATAAGTATGGTTCCGCCGTAACGGGTTAAATCCCGAAGCCGGTACTTAAAGATGTGAGGCAAGGTAGGTTTACCAGGGGTGCCATCTACCCCAAGCAACCCGGTCCACGCTTACCTACCTGTTATGAATGCACCAACTTCACCCGGCAAATATTTCAAAAGATTTTCTATGCATATGTCGAATGGAATGCCCGAACTATGTGACTCATGGAATCTACTAGGCAAGTTAGTTAGTCATGAGGTTGTCCAGGTCCCGTGTGGTTGCACGCTCGTCTTGGTTCCAAAGGCAAGAACTCAGGTCCTAGTGGTGGCGAGCATGGCACTAGAAAAACCACATCCCACCATGGCCTCCCATACAAGCCTTAGCATGTTTAACTCATATGACATCTGATCTCATCTCATCACGTTCTCCTATCATTCTAGATTCTCTGCATCTGATACATCATCTGGATGGACCAGAACTGACAGCTATGCATGGCTAAGCAGACACAATATAAGCTCTAGCAGTGCACACACACCAAACCTAGTTATGCTAGGAGCACTGGATCAGGTAATATAAGCTCAAAGGGAGTAATGCAACAGATAGGATACTCTATTTATCGATAAAAGACCACAGTAGAATCATATGCATCATGGCAGAATTGAAATGCTTTCGAAATCATAGGATTATATCATGGTGGGGCTATGCTTGCCTTTGCTAGTTGATAGCAGATAAATAGATCTTCGGAAGCCTTGAACTTCACTTGGTTAGAGTTGCTCAAGTATTGTTCGTCGATCTTCGATCTTCAACGGTGTGGATCTCTGGCTTCGATCTTGATCTCGTATTCTACCGAGAAGAACCAAACACCGGAAAGAGAGGGAAACAATCAACACATAGCATCGATGCAATGCTCAAGAAAGTATGATGATATGACAATTGAATTGTATTGAAAAGTAACCCTAAAGCATGCTCGGAAATTTAATCGGGGTTCCGAGGGGTATAAATCCTAACTCGCAGAAACTCCGGAACATATGAGAGGGGTTAGTTTGTTCTTCTAATTAAACTTGCCATTTAAGTTGTTGAACAATGCATGATTATAGCTCTATTAGATATTTCTCATTTTTCTAAACATTTCGATATATTATTTTTATTTTTCTGAATTACAGATTAAAAGTTATTGAATTTACAATATTCAAGCAATTTCTGAAATTATTAAACTATTTAAATCGTTTTACTGCGTCATGCTGACGTCATCTAGGGGGTTTGGGTGTTCCTTACTAGGGCTGGGTCTAGCCCCAGTCACTGACTATTGGGCCCAGTGTCGGGTCAACATGCCACGCTGGACAAGCTGGACCAGCGCTGACGAGGGCGCCACGTCGTGGCAACGCAAGCGCCACGCAGGCTCGCCGGAGACATGTCGGCAGGCGGCCAGGGACGATGGAGGAGCGTGATTTGGGAAGCGGGATTGCGCGCGTTTGAATCAGCGGAGCAGTGCGAACGAGATAGAGGCGGCACCGCTGATCCTAGGTCACCGGAGCACTGGCTGCGTCGACGACTGGCGGCGGTATGCGGTGGTGCACGACGCGGGCATGACAGAGAGAAGGAGGGGATTCGTGGGGTCGTGCCTGAGCACCGCATGCTAACCCTGAGCATGGTGATGACGGTGTCGAGGCCGGAGAAGCTCCAGAACGACGGCGATTGAAGACAACGGCGGCGGCCGGACCTCGGGGGGATGAGCTTGTTGGGGCCTGCTAGGGGTGTGCGGGCTCAATCCCTCTGTTAGGGAGACAAAGAGGTTCATGGCGGAGCTCCTGGGCTACTCTGCTGGGCTCGGTGAGGCTGGGAGCATCGACGACGGGCGGCGCTGACGACGGTTAGGGTTTGGCCAGAGAGGGGACGCGCTAGAGAGAGAGGGCTCGGGGGATACTGAGAGGATAGGGGATAGGAAGGGCGTGCTCGAGCCCTTATCCTCGTCCAGAGGGCGGCGGATGGCAGCGGTCAACGCAGCGGCATCGGTTGGCCGGGGAAGCTCCCTCGAGCTGCTTCCCGTCGGTGGAGAAGACGACAGAAAAGACCGAACCGTTATCGGGCCTGGGGTGGGCCGCTGCTAGGCCGCAGAGAACTGCGCTGGACGTCAGGGAGAGAAGGGAAGAGGGAGAAAGGCATGCTAGGCCGGCCTGGTTAGCTGGGTTGCAGGCTCTAGTTTGTTTTATCAGAATATTTTTCTTTTTCCTATTTTGTATTTCTCTTTGGTAATTTCATTTTCAAATCTGTTTTATATATTTCAAAAATACCAGGAGGTTTTATAAAAATAGTGAGATATTGTGGGGCCCTATTATTCCATTTGGGATCCATTCATTTTTGTACTTTTCAAATTCAAACCATTTTGAATGTTTTTCAGATAGAGAGGGAAACTAGGGTTTTAGGGTTTTGTGATTTTCTTCAATGCATTTTAAAGGAATGATGCTCATGGATGCACAATCAACCCTAAATATTGATTTACTAAAACTGGGGTGTTACATTTTCTATATGTGAAACAAATAAACGTTTTTCAATGCATGTTATTCATGATCTTTGTTTGTAGCCTTTCATGTTGCATGCATATTTGCTATGTCCTATTGTTAGAACTCCATCTTTCATGAACATGTTTAGAGTTCTTTGATCCCAGCTTTCAATGCTTGCAAATGGTTTGATCTTTATTGTGATGGTGCATGTCACCTAAAAAATTATTCTTTTTATCACTTACCTACTCTAGGACGAGCAGGAGTTAAGTTTGGGGATGGTTGATACGTCGGAAACGTATCTATAATTTTTAATGCTCCATGCTTGTTTAGTTTCTACTTTGCTTTGTCTACACTTTGAGGTGCTTTTTACATGTTTTTTGGTACTAACCTATTAACAAGTTGCCACAGTGCCAGTTGCCTGTTTTCTGCTGTATTTGGTTCCAGAAAAGCTAGTAAGGAAATATTATCAGAATTGGACGGGACAAACGTCAAAGTCAATAACTTTCTGTGGGGAACAATAAGTCCAGAGGGGAGACGAAGAGGCGTGCCAGGGCAGCCACGTACCCCCCCTAGGCGTGGGTGGGCCCTGCCCCGCACCTAGGCAGGGTGTGGGGCCCCTGGCCACCGCCTCGGCCTCCCCCTTTGCCTATAAGAAGCCCCCGATGCAGAAACCCTAAGTACCCAATCAATATTCCATGAAACCTTCTGTAGCCGCCGCCACCGTCGCCCCTAGATCGGGGGATCTGAAGTTCTTCCTGACCCTGCTAGAGGGGAGATCATCCCGGAGGCCTTATCTCCGGTATGATGCGTGAGTAGTTCCACCTTGGACTATGGGTCCATGTAGTAGCTAGATGGTTGTATCTCCTCCTTGTGATTTCATGTATAGATATTGTGAGCTCCGTTCATGATCAAGATCTTATCTATTTGTAATCATGCATGTTGTGTTTGCGGGGATCCGATGGATATTGAGATTATTATGTTGGTTTGATTAATGGTTTTGTCTTTATGATTCTATCATGTCTGTGATGTTTGTGATCTTGCATGCTCTCCGTTGTTAGTAGCTATCTTGGCCAAATAGTTGCTAGTGACTCCAAGAGGGAGTATTTATGCTCGATAGTGGGTTCATGACTCTAGTTTCCAAGGGAAGTGACAATAATCTCTTCGGTTGTAGATGTGATGTTGCTACTAGGGAGAAAACAACGGTCTCTTGTTCATGGAACATGTGGATTGTTTACCTTACACACTTTCTTAAAGCAGTTGTCTGTTGCTTGCAACTTAATACTGGAGGGGGTTCGGATGATAACCTGAAGGTGGACTTCTAGTCATAGATGAAGTTGGATGGCGGTCTACGTATCTTGTTCTATTGCCCAATCGAATCTCATAGGATCTTTCTAACTAGTAATTGCATTGTTATGCCTTGCTCAGTTCCTATCAATTGCCCTGCTGTAATTTGTTTACCCTTCATGCCATGTTGTTTATATAAGGATAGCACCTCTAGTGAACTATGGCCCCGGTCCAATCTTTACCATTGATACATCTTCCACTATTACTTTTTTACTTGCTGCAAACCACCATTACCTTCCACACCATACGTTTAATCCTTTGTTACAGAAAACCGGTGAGCTTGACAACCTCACTGTTTGTGTTGTGACAAAGTCTTCAGTTTGTGTTGTGCAGGTCTCCACGTTATTTGCAACACCTGTGTGACGTTTCCTTCCTCCTTCTGGTTCGATAACCTCGGTCTCAACTGAGGGAAAACTTGCTGATGTGCTCTTCACACCCTGCGCTTGGGGTTACCAATGAAGTGCCACGTCGAGCACCATCAAGTCTTTTTGGCGCCGTTGCCGGGGAATAAAGAAAGAAGCTCCCACGTTAACAAGGCGTCATCACTGGTACCAGAGCATATACTTTAACCTTAGGATTCAAACCCTTTTAGGAGAACTGTAGGTTGGATAGTGACTATAGGAGTCATCTTATCTAAACCAAATGCTCTTATGACTTGTGATGAGTATCCACTTGATGATAACCTTGTCAAACTTAAGTTGGATGCTTTGGTCATCTTTATTAAAAGTCGTTATCCATATTTTCTTGGTATAGTGCTAGTCCCAAGATGGTAGAACACCATTAAGATGTCTTAAGTAAGGTAAAACAGTAATGAAGATTATGACTAAGTTTAGGATATCATATGGAGTAGTTTGAATGGTGTAGCCTAACCATAGAATTCAAGTAAGACAGTAAAATCTTATTGTTAGTTGTTAATAAAAGACAGCATAATGAAGACCATTAGAGCATGTATAGTTGTAATGGGTAGTTAGTCATGTGGGATTCACTTGAGAATTCTACGTGAAGGAGTGAAGTTATGTTAAAGATCAATGATAGTACTATGAGAAATAAAGTCATCATGGTGTGATTAGCTCTTGAATCATGTAAAGAGGTAAAACATAACAAGATCATGGTGAGAGTGGAAATATGACAAGTAATTAATAAATTATCTTCAAGTAAAGTAATAAAATAGAATGGTAGAACTATGATAGAAGTCATAGGTGTCATAATTCCTGATAAAATTTAGTTTTAGGTGTTCAATAGAAACTCATTAGTCATTTCGAGTGATCATATGAGGTTAGTTATTAAATTAAGAAAGATTTGGATATAATCAGTCATTCCAAAAGTGAGACAAAAGGGTAGTCAAAACCAAATTGAGACCACTTTGCTTAAAATTATCCTATTGCAGTTGAGAAATTTGGGTAAATTAAGAAGCAAAGAATAGTTTGACCCTATGTGCTAAGTATGACAATGTAGGCCTATATGAGGAGGTGTCATATACTACACACCTAAGCCTGAATGCAAGAGATATTATACTCAACTACTATATTCCAAGGCTTAGAATATTGTGTGATATATGTACCACATTTGGATTTATTGGTTTTTCTTGGATCTTCTTGATTGACTAGATCTGTACATGAAGTTTGACTTGGTGTGCAAATGCATGTTCCAACATCCAGTTACTACTTGATGTTATAGACCAAGATAGAAAAAGGAATTCGTGTAAGGGAGTGACGAGTTCCAAAGACCAAGATGAAGACATACATGAAGAATGAAGCCAAGTGTAAGGAGTATCAAAACAATTTGAAGGATGGATCAAGTTCAGATCACTACTAAACAGTAATAGGAAGGAAGTTTAGTGTAGACGATGTATGGAGCAGGAAGAAGTAATGAACTTAAGTTCACCCAAAATAGGTGATGTTCCTAAGAAGTTGATGGAGTAGTATTACCAAGTTCATGGAAATATCATGAATAAGTACAAAGAAGGAGCTTTGGAACAAAATGGTATTCAAGCTCTGACAATTCAGAGAGAATGCCAGAAGTATGTCAGAAACCATAGGGATACATACACCCTAGGATGGACCGCAGCTGGTATTTGGTCTGCAACTGGTATTTGGTTAACTTAGCTAACCAGAACATCTTAGTATTTCATGAAGAGCATAAAACTTGTCCTAAGTTAAGAAAGACACCAAGGAGTATGAGATTAAAGCGACTGTCTTTCGAGACGCTTCGTGGAATCAGACCTACCAAAGGGAGTTTGTCCAAACAGTAAGTAAGACAAATAATCTTGGAAGATCTATTTCGGAGATCCATAATTGTGTGGGTATACCATAAATTCTTTCGTGAAACCTTAAATAGGTAGAGTATAATTTGGACAAAGACTCACATCCTAGATATAAAACCAATGGTTACTATCCTCGTAGTTTAGATACCATTAGGAAACCCCAAGGGGCAGAGTTAGGTGTAAAATGGAAGTATTGTTATCTGAATCTCCAAGTAAAGGTTGGAGAAGAATAAGTATTAAACTAGGACAACAATAAACCTTATTTTCATAAGGTTAAAAGAAAGCATTATTATAAAAGTACTTTTTGGAGTATGTCAGGATGAAGATCGAAGGAGATAAAATAGACTAAACCTAACAGGATAGTGCTGACAAGACTAGTCTTAAAGTTGTCCTTTAGAGGGAATATAGCATACCAATGTAGACCCGTGTAGAGTAATAGGAAACCCCGATGGGAATGGACTAAATATGTCCAAAGCCAATGCTAAGTAGAACTATAAGGACAAACCATGTAGTGACCAATCCAAGTATAGTGAGGTTACCATAGTTATTATTTCAGGGGAATCTAAAACCCTATTCTAGTGAGATTTTCTAGACTCTATGAGTTTATAAACAAAAGGTTGATAGTCAAGTAAATAGGTTTGATTAGGACAACTAGTCAGCTTAAAGCACCAAAGAAGATGTTCTAAATCAATGATTTTATAATAAGGACATATCCCTAAGGGATTATAGTAAAAGGAACTTTTGGATAAATTGGAGAAAACAAGTTGGACATTGACAAGTATAATGAGAATTCAAGAAAAAGATCTGGATGTGGGATATTACAGTTGTTCCCATTTGAGATTACCATGGAGTGAGAACTGGCATAACCAATACAAGTCAATTCCTCATTCCGAAACGTGAGAGTATACAAACTTCGAGGATGAAGTTTTTTTTAAGGGGGAGAGTCTGTAACATCCCTGGATTAGCACCTAGAATTAGATAAGACACATGTGTGCGCATTTCATTCATGCATAAGAAAATCTGGGGAATTTTTGCGCAAAACTAAAAAGGTCTATAGAGTGAATGAAGTCTCTCTTTTTCTGAGGGAAACGTCAGCGAAAGTGCTATGGATTCCGACATGACCTTTGTAGAGTTCTTTACTTATAAGGGAAATAATTTCAATTTGAATTACCAAATGAGAAAATGAATGATAAAGTAATTCCCTAATTGAATGCTATTTCAAATAAAGAATTGAACTAGTATTCATAAATAAGATACATATAATTATGTCTAAGATTCAATAATGGTAAAAACATTTACTATCTTATCATATAAATAATATTACAATTTTTACATTTAAGAAGGAACTTACAGAAATAGTTAAACAAAAGAATAGGAGAATACAAAGAAAGGTAATGTTATTTACATCATACCATATTACAATGTCTTCACACTTTTGAGTAAAAAGGAAATTACAAATAAGTAATCGTATTGTATGAGTACAAATAAGTAACAAGTCTTGTAAAATAAAAATTGAAACTGCAATAGAGATTTACTTTATTACAACATATATGGAACAATAAAATTAATAAATGAAATAGAAAAGAATAACTTTATTATACAAATACTACACTGTTTTTCCAAATGTTTAATTACAAATGAAAGATTACAATAATTAAGTGCAAAATAATAAAAAGGAAAACCTAAATTACTGTCACATCCCAAAATTTTCCAAATTTTAAAATGTGAAAAATAAATAAACAAAATAAACAATTGTTGATTTTTAGGGTGAGAAGAAACTTTTTGAATCCAATTGGAAACCTTCAAACCTATTTTGATCAAATAAATCCTAAAGGGATTTAAAAAGATAAACAATTAATAAAGAAAGTTTTAATAATTGGAATCACTATTTTTGGATCTTTAAATAAAAAGATATGGTTTTTATAAAGCAACGGTAGAATTATAAATAAGGATTATTTTATAAAGCCAAATTAAAACTTGTCCAAGCTTTTGAAATAAAATATTTCTATTTGATAAAAAGAGTAAAGGTCTATTTAAATAAAATAATGAGGATTTATTAATATCCAATTTCACTAAAGTAAAGGCTTTTCCTTTTTAATTAAACACTAAAAAGTTGTTAAATTATTTTAAACAAGTTTTCCAAGTGTTTTACATTTTCAAATAAAACCTACTGATATGATTTTGGTATTATTTAGATTTCAAATGGAGATTGTAAATAAATCAAATCCTATTTGATTTAATAACTAAGGACTATTTTATTTAATTATTAAATAGATCCTAAAAGAATAAAAGTATTATTTTGTTTTGGACTTTGATTTGTGTTGTTAACAGAATTAAAATCTATACAAAGTTTGGCAAAGGTTTGAATTCATTTGAGTGTTTGAATTGTTTGAATAAAATCAAAACAGAATTCAAATAGAAAAAGGAAAAAGCTTCTATATTAAAAAAAATGAAAGAACAGACCCAACCCATCTGGCCCACTAAGCCCAACTCGCAGCCCAACTCTTTTTCCCCACTCAGCGAAACGTTTTTCACTTATTCTCACACTGAAGTCACGCAGACGGTGGCCCATCTCCCACTCTCTTCCCCAGCCAGACCTTGACCAAAGACATCGTGTTCAACCCGCGCCAGCCGTTTTTCCCCTCTCCTCAACGGCGTTCTGCCGATTAACTCCGGCGTTGATTTCGCGTTAATGGCGGTCTTAATTTCTCCAGTGACCACGCCCATTTAACCGCCCGTTCCTCCTCTCTCTTTTCCCCCAAACCACGCCACCCCTCTGCCACTAGGCTGCCGGAATTTTAGCTCAAGCCTCCTCTGTCTCCGACGACTTCCCCGGTCAATTCCGGCGCCGTCCAGCCGCCCCTCTCCTCCATCTGCACGCGAGCTGGTTCTCCACCTCCAGGCGCACCTGCCAGTGCCTCCCGTTGGCCTGCGCTTGCCCCAGAGCATCGACAAGGACAAGCTCAACTCGCCACCGCCGTCTGCCATTGCTCCGGCGACTCCTCCTGGTAAGCCTCGACCGCCCCGAGCCTTCCTATTGCTGCTCCTAAGATCCCCAGGACAGTACGCATCTGACCACGTCCTTGTTTTGCCTCGGCGCGACCTGCAGCCTCACCTCCGACAGCAAACAGAGCCGCCAGTCGTCAGTAGCTACTCCGGCGAGCAATCGTCGTCGTCCCTGAGCACCCCTCGCCAAACCAGCGCCACCTCGAGCTTCACCAACCCTCTGCGAACACGGTGATCACCTCCGTTTCTTCCCTTGCTTCCTGTAACCGCCACGACGCCACCGTCTGGCCGCGCACCGCCGTCTGCCACTGCCAGCGCCGCCAGATCTTGATCGAGCTGCTGTGAGCCGTGCGATGCGAATCGTCTGGCTGCGATTAGATTTTAACTGAAAGGGTATGAGCGCATCTGAGCCGAGCGATTTAAGTTAGATCCAACGACTCATAGAGGCTGATCCGCATGAAGCGGTACCGGCCAATAGAATTGCGCCACGTGGACAAGATTTGGTTTAAAAACAGAAATAGAATCTGATTGAATTGCAAATTTGTAAATTGCATAACTTTTGATCCACACGTCCAAATTTTGCACATTTTATATCAATGGAATCAGTAGAACATGTACTTTGCAACCTTGTACTTTGTTTAATCTTTTGCTTCTGGTAAATTGGTTGAATTTGCAGAAACATGTGTAGGCTTATTTAGAATATAAAAATTGTTCTAGATATAATTTTAATGTGAATTTTTTGCAAAATGGTTTGATGTGAACCTACTGACCCTAGGAACCAACCTATGGATTTAAAAATGTATTTTGTGAAGTTTAGGAATAAATATTTGAATTAGCACATTTCTAGTCAATTAAAAATATTGTTTTTGATTAGAAATGATGTTTGAGTAAAACCTTTGGGAAATGATTTGATTCAAACCTTCTGACCCTAAACACCAAGTTTTGAGAATTAAAATATATTTGGTGAACCCTTTAAGAGAATATTGCTTTGCTAAAAGCATTTTCAGCCACATGAAATAATGATTGGATTTAAAAATGGTTTATAGATAAAACCTTTTGCAAATGGTTTTAACACTTTAGAAAATGACCACTTTGAACTTTATAATGTTTATAGCCTAGTAGAAACCACCTTTGCAAATAAAACTATCTTTTGCATGCTTGCATGCACGACCTTGTTTCTATTATTTTATGTGTGATAAATTGGTTGGAATATTAGTTGAATCTATGTTTGCTTGATTGAATTGTAGTGGAATTAGAAGAGTGTGATATTTGCAAGATCAAGAAGTGAACCAACATTCTCTACTAAAAAGGCAAGTGACACTATCATCCGTGTCCTACTATTTTCATTACACTTAGTGGATTTTTGTAGCATGCATGATAGGACTACTATATTTCTATGCTATGCTATATCCTATTAGGATATCCTTATATCTTCCTTAGTGAAAACATTGTAGTTGTAGTATTCTTAGCCCTGCTATATATTTGGGATGGGATACATGATATGATTATATAAAGTGTTGGTAAAATATATGTTTTATATAATAAAACAATTACTCAATGAACCACCTGGGTGGAAAGAGGATACTCAATTTTGGACAAGGTGGCAACAAAGGGAACCATGTTTATATGGATCTTTTTGTATGTGCACTAGAAGAAAACCACCCAGGGACTTAGAGATTGAACGTGTTTCTCGTACAGTGGCTTCCGTGTACAGCCACATGCTAAATGGGCTCTGGCTTAGTAAACTACATAGTGGAAGACCCTTGCATTGGCATCTTCAGGCTAACTAGAATTGTGTATTGGAAATATATCCTTACATTAGTGCCTGGTAGACAAGCTAGCATTGTGTATTGGGAGAACTTCTATGGAAAGACTTTGTCACATTCTCGATCTGCCGGTACTCCATTTGGTGTGTACTTATCCAGCGGCCACTGGTGGCGTCAAGATGAGATTGTGTCATGTGGGTAAAGTGTACAACTTCTGCAGAAGATCAAATTCTAAGTACTTAGCCATGTCCCCGGTTATGGACAACACTGAGCAACTAAGGCCTGAAGCTATGGAAGATCTCGACATTCCAATTTCTCAAAGTAAAACTTGATGGTGACAACAAGGGATTAGAAGCACTTGGAGTTTTCCAAGAAGTTTAGAAAGATTTTACAAAGATCAAAACCTATTTTGAAAAGATAGGACAAAACTATATTGCTTTCTGCAAATGAGCCTAAACCCTACCTAGCCAAATATGCATGTAATAATAGGAATCCACATATTTCTACATAATAGTGAAACTTGCCAATACAATTCAAGTGTATTGACCCTTGTGGCTGCAACTTATTATGTTGCAAGTTTGTTTGATGTTAGTGAAGTTTGTTGAATAGGATTACAAGTCTACAACCAACATGATTGCCTGTGGCACTTTGAAGATGAAGGACCCCATGCTTATAGATATTCTGCTGCAATGTAATGTGATAGCCAAATGAGCTATGTAAGATGTAATGAATTATTTCATTCCTGGTTATAAAGTTGTATTATGACCTTTGTTTCTTGATATTACATCTCAACTGTGGATGCTAGCTATTGATCCAGGGACTAGCATTGTAAACACAGGGATTTGTACCTTATTAAAGGTTGGGAACCTTATATATGGTATCAGAGCACTGTGTTGTCTATAGGATTGTAACCCTAGGATTGGACAAAACCCCTTAGAAAATAGGAGTTGAATTTGGTCCAAAAACTTATTTACAAACAATCTTGTAAACTCTTTCCTCAACCATTTTTGATTTTGATTCTACATCTCTTCTATTTCAACTTGATAGACAAGCCTACCCCATGGCCAAAGATTTCACCATGTGCAAAAGATTTCATCAACTCTAATGACTTCAACATCTTCAAATGATTTCAACTTTAGTTTCACCAAAGACTTCAACTTAGACATCACTAAGGACTACAAGTGAAAACCAAGAGACATTAGATTGCCTACCAAAGACATTGATATCAAGTTAGAGTATGGATCATATTGACCTATGAGGTATGGTTATACTAAGTTATTTCAAGAAAACTTGTTGTTTCCTTCAACTCATGAGTTAAGCTCATAAGTTGTTAAGTGGATAGTTGCTTGTTGATTGTTTGATTGAACTTGGTTGTTTTGCGTTGTGTGTTAGAACTTCTTAAAAACCTATCCATCATTACTTATCCCTATCAAACCAACAGATGCCTCCTCGTCGTGCCAACCCCAACCAAAACAACAACATCACTCCTGAGATGCAACAGTTGATGACAGGCCAAACTCAACTGATGCAGATGATGACCACACTCATACAGAATCAGAACAACAACAACAATCAGAATAATCCTCCAGCACTTGACATGCTCACCAAGTTTCTGAAACTTAGGCCTGCAAGGTTCTCTGGAACAATTGATCCAATGGAAGCCAATGACTGGTTACGTTCAGTGAACAAAGACTTAATGACTGTTGGCTGCACCGATGAAGACAAAGTAAGGTTTGCAGCATTTCTACTTGAAGGACCAGCAGCAACATGGTGAGACAAATTTCAGATCACCACTCCCCTTGAAGATGTAACTTGGGCTATTTTTGAGGACGGATTCAGAACAACTCACATCTCACCTGGAGTGATGTACTTGAAGAAAAAGGAGTTTCACAATCTGAAACAGCGTCACCTTGGTGTGGCTGAGTATATTGAAGAATTCAACAATCTGGCACGCTGTGCACCAGATGAAGTTGATACAGATGCTAAGAGAAAAGAAAAATTTCTTGAAGGACTTAATGATGAGTTAAACCTGCAACTAGCTGTTGCATATGTCCCAACTTATCAATCACTCTGTGACAAAGCCACTATTTTGGAAAACAAGATGAAACAAGTTGAGAACAGAAAGAGGAAGCATAAACTCAAGAATCACTCAGGATCATCAAAAAGGAAGCATTCATTCAAAAAGAGCAATGAAGATTCTGAACCACATCAGTATTACCACAACAACAATGGAAGTGATAATAATGGAAATGATAATGACAATGGAGATGACCTTGATCAGAACCAACATGACACTTTCAAGAAATATATTAGCCAGTTGCAGTGCTATAATTGTAAGGAACTTGGACACTATGCATCAGACTGTCCTGAGAAGGAAAAGAATAAGGATGCTAGAAGAGCCAATGGAAATGACTCCAATGTGAACCAAAAAGGACATGTAAACCACATTGACATGGATGGAAACTTTGAAGAGATAGAAGAAGTGGATGTCAGGAATTAGATAACTCAGTTGAGTCAAATAAGGATTCCTTGTCTAGATATCAAGTGTTGAACCTATAGTCAAGTGAACCATCAATGTAACCCTATGAGACTTTATTTTTAAGGGTGGTAGTACCCTAGTTGCCTTGAAGCCAACTTGTAACCTTTAGCCTTCCCCAAATCTCGGGACGAGATTTATTTTAAGGGTGGTAGCCTCTCACATCCCAAAATTTTCCAAATTTTGAAATGTGAAAAATAAATAAACAAAATAAACAATTGTTGATTTTTAGGGTGAGAAGAAACTTTTTGAATCCAATTGGAAACCTTCAAACCTATTTTGATCAAATACATCCTAAAGGGATTTAAAAAGATAAACAATTAATAAAGAAAGTTTTAATAATTGGAATCACTATTTTTGGATCTTTAAATAAAAAGATATGGTTTTTATAAAGCAAAGGTAGAATTATAAATAAGGATTATTTTATAAAGCCAAATTAAAACTTGGCCAAGCTTTTGAAATAAAATATTTATATTTGATAAAAAGAGTAAAGGTCTATTTAAATAAAATAATGAGGATTTATTAATATCCAATTTTATTAAAGTAAAGGCTTTTCCTTTTTAATTAAACACTAAAAACTTGTTGAATTATTTTAAACAAGTTTTCCAAGTGTTTTACATTTTCAAATAAAACCTACTGATATGATTTTGGTATTATTTAGATTTCAAATGGAGATTGTAAATAAATCAAATCCTATTTGAATTAATAACTAAGGACTATTTTATTTAATTATTAAATAGATCCTAAAAGAATAAAAGTATTATTTTGTTTTGGACTTTGATTTGTGTTGTTAAAAAAATTAAAATCTATACAAAGTTTGGCAAAGGTTTGAATTCATTTGAGTGTTTGAATTGTTTGAATAAAATGAAAACAGAATTCAAATAGAAAAAGGAAAAAGCTTCTGTATTAAAAAAATGAAAGAACAGACCCAACCCATCTGGCCCACTAAGCCCAACTCGCAGCCCAACTCTTTTTCCCCACTCAGCGAAACGTTTTTCACTTATTCTCACACCCGCAGAGTCACAGACAGGTGGCCCATCTCCCACTCTCTCTTCCCCCGCTGACAGACAGGCCCCACAGCGCCAGCACATCGTCTTCAACCCGCGCCAGCCGTTTTTCCCCTCTCCTCAACGGCGTTCTGCCGATTAACTCCGGCGTTGATTTCGCGTTAATGGAGGCCTTAATTGCTCCATTGACCATGCCCATTTACCCGCCCGTTCCTCCTCTCTCTTTTCCCCCAAACCACGCCACCTCTCTGCCACTAGGCTGCCGGAATTTTAGCTCAAGTCTCCTCTGTCTCCGATGACTTCCCCGGTCAATTCCGGCGCCATCCAGCCACCCCTCTCCTCCATCTGCACGCGAGCTGGTTCTCCACCTCTAGGTGCACCTGCCAGTGCCTCACGTTCGCCCTGCGCTTGCCCCAGAGCGTCGGCAAGGACAAGCTCAACTCGCCACCGCCGTCTGCCATTGCTCCGGCGACTCCTCCTGGTAAGCCTCGACCGCCCCGAGCCTTCCTATTGATGCTCCTAAGATCCCCAGGACAGTACGCATCTGACCACGTCCTTGTTTTGCCTCGGCGCGACCTGTAGCCTCACCTCCGACAGAAAATAGAGCCGCCCGTCGTCAGTAGCTACTCCGGCGAGCAATCGTCGCCGTCCCTGAGCGCCCCTCGCCAAGCCAGCGCCACCTCGAGCTTCACCAACCCTCTACGAACACGGTGAGAACCTCCGTTTCTTCCCTTGCTTCCTCAGAATCGCGATGCCACCGTCGATCGCGCCATTGCTCGCCACCGCCAGTGCCGCCAGATCTTGGTCGAGCAGCTGTGAGCCGTGCGATGCGAATCGTCTAGCTGCGATTAGATTTTAATTGAAAGGGTATGAGCGCATCTGAGCCGAGCGATTTAAGTTAGATCCAACGACTCACAGAGGCTGATCCGCACGAAGCGGTACCGGCCAATAGAATTGCGCCACATGGACAAGATTTGGTTTAAAAACAGAAATAGAATCTGATTGAATTGCAAATTTGTAAATTGCATAACTTTTGATCCACACGTCCAAATTTTGCAAATTTTATATCAATGGAATCAGTAGAACATGTACTTTTCAACCATGCACTTTGTTTAATGTTTTGCTTCTGGTAAATTGGTTGAATTTGCAGAAACATGTGTAGGCTTATTTAGAATATAAAAATTATTCTAGATATAATTTTAATGTGAAATTTTTGCAAAATGGTTTGATGTGAACCTACTGACCCTAGGAACCAACCTATGGATTTAAAAATGTATTTTGTGAAGTTTAGGAATAAATATTTGAATTAGCACATTTCTAGTCAATTAAAAATATTGTTTTTGATTTAGAAATGATTTTTGAGTAAAACCTTTGGGAAATGATTTGATTCAAACCTTCTGACCCTAAACACCAAGTTTTGAGAATTAAAATATATTTGGTGAACCCTTTAAGAGAATATTGCTTTGCTAAAAGCATTTTCAGCCACATGAAATAATGATTGGATTTAAAAATGGGTTATAGATAAAACCTTTTGCAAATGGTTTTAACACTTTAGAAAATGACCACTTTGAACTTTATAATGTTTAGAGCCTAGTAAAAACCACCTTTGAAAATAAAACTATCTTTTGCATGCTTGCATGCATGACCTTGATTCTATTATTTTATGTGTGATAAATTGGTTGGAATATTAGTTGAATCTATGTTTGCTTGATTGAATTGTAGTGGAATTAGAAGAGTGTGATATTTGCAAGATCAAGAAGTGAAAACCAAAATTCTATACTAAAAAGGCAAGTGACACTATCATCCATGTCCTACTATTTTTATTACACTTAGTGGATTTTTGTAGCATGCATGATAGGACTACTATATTTCTATGCTATCTATATCCTATTAGGATATCCTTATATCTTCCTTAGTGAAAACATTGTAGTTGTAGTATTCTTAGCCCTGCTATATATTTGGGATGGGATACATGATATGATTATATAAAGTGTTGGAAAAATATATGTTTTATATAATAAAACAATTACTCAATGAACCACCTGGGTGGAAAGAGGATACTCAATTTTGGACAAGGTGGCAACAAAGGGAACCATGTTTATATGGCTATCTTTTTGTATGTCCACTAGAAGAAAACCACCCAGGGACTTAGAGATTGAACATGTTTCTCGTACAATGGCTTCCGTGTACAGCCACATGCTAAATGGGCTCTGGCTTAGTCAACTACATAGTGGAAGACCCTTGCATTGGCATCTTCAGGTTAACTAGAATTGTGTATTGGAAATATATCCTTACATTAGTGCCTGGTAGACAAGCTAGCATTGTGTATTGGGAGGACTTCTATGGAAAGACTTTGTCACATTCTCGATCTGCCGGTACTCCATTTGGTGTGTACTTATCCAGCGGCCACTGGTGGCGTCAAGACGAGATTGTGTCATGTGGGTAAAGTGTACAACTTCTGCAGAAGATCAAATTCTAAGTACTTAGCCGTGTCCCCGGTTATGGACAACACTGAGCAACTAAGGCCTGAAGCTATGGAAGATCTCGACATTCCAATTTCTCAAAGTAAAACTTGATGGTGACAACAAGGGATTAGAAGCACTTGGAGTTTTCCAAGAAGTTTAGAAAGATTTGACAAAGATCAAAAACTATTTTGAAAAGATAGGACAAAACTATATTGCTTTCTGCAAATGAGCCTAAACCCTACCTAGCCAAATATGCATGTAATAATAGGAATCCACATATTTCTACATAATAGTGAAACTTGCCAATACAATTCAAGTGTATTGACCCTTGTGGCTGCAACTTATTATGTTGCAGGTTTGTTTGATGTTAGTGAAGTTTGTTAAATAGGATTACAAGTCTACAACCAACATGATTGCCTGTGGCACTTTGAAGATGAAGGACCCCATGCTTATAGATATTCTGCTGCAATGCAATGTGATAGCCAAATGAGCTATGTAAGATGTAATGAATTATTTTATTCCTGGTTATAAAGTTGTATTATGACCTTTGTTTCTTGATATTACATCTTAACTGTGGATGCTAGCTATTGATCCAGGGACTAGCATTGTAAACACAGGGATATCTACCTTATTAAAGGTTGGGAACCTTACAATTACATTTCCTAAAAAGCTGAATCTTGTATCTTCTTTTCTTCTTATTCCTCTGTACCTGCAAAACAACTCAAAAGAAAGACAAACAAAATAAAAGGGATAAGAGGGGGTTAATGGTGCTCTCATAATTACATTGTAGTGCACTGTTTGTCTCATCATTGATCTTAAACCAGAAGGGGCAAATTTCACCTAATTAATAGTATCTGTTCTTATCAAATGTGTAGATTCAGATTAGTGCATCACAGGATGATTCAGGGGCAAGTTTAACCAAGGGAAGGTAAAAGGAGAAGAGGTAAAAACCCACATTTTCACTTGATCATATCCACCAGAAAATATCTACACCATTGAAACTTGGACCCTAGGTCCCACTTGCAAGCAGCATACACATCACATGCACTCTGTTGTGTTGTCAATATATTAGAGAGAGGGCAACTGCCATTTGAGGCAACACAGCCGTAGCACAGCCACAAGGAAAAACCATAGACACCACCATTTCCGCTCACAGGGAATTCATCCACACACATCATTGCTCTTCATTAGAACAACAAATCACCATTTCTACATTACTAATAATCTCAGATCTTTCCACCAAGCTATCACCCAAATTATGGTTGCTTCTAGAAGCCATCCACTAGCTAGGACAAGGAGGAGTAGATCAAGATCAGTAGCATCACAAGGAGGAGCAGATCAGCATCACAAGAAGAAGAGCAGGAGAGGATTAAGGAGGAGATGCAAGCAGAACCAGAAGGGAAAGTAGTAGTAGATCAAGATCCCCAATAGGTCACCAACGACAGGTACAAGTCCATGGGAAAAATAAATTAGATCATGCAACACCTGTTCTTATTAGCTTGCACCATCAGATTCAAGTGAAATAATGGCTATGTTACAAATCATCCAAATCCAGCTACCCTTCCACTAGATTTTTATCTAGGAGGATTAGATGGAGAGATTCTCTCGGACTGCGGGGAGGTGCCATGCAAAGTTCATCATAGAGATTTAAAGCCAACAGGAATATATGCCCTTATCCAAAATAGGTCTTAGATTTTGCATCATAGGACTGGTTAAGAAGTCAAGTGAAAAAATATGTTCTTATACAGTGAATGGCTTCAGTCTTTTGCATCATTGGCAGCGCAAAATTAACAGATCATGCCATCATGGGATCACCACTATGCACACTCTAATGAGGCACCACAGTGGCATATTCCAAATAGTAGAGGCCATTAATTTTAAATGGCAGAAGTAAAATCTTATTAAGCAAAGCTACAACAGATCAGATGTACAAAAGGCCAAACACCACACTAAGTATCTGCAAGCCTTAGGAAATTCTCCAAATCATCTTTCTAGCTAATCAGCTAGAAATCATTAAATATACTATTATAATTAGTGGATGCAAGTGCATCCACTTCCACTCACATATAAATTTCCAAAGATCTGACAGGCTCACTTTTATGTCTATAGTTAACCATCCAACTCTTAACCATAACCAGAAGGTATGCCTTAGAATAGTATCGAAACCTATGCTCACTTTCACATCCACATACACATGGAGATGTTTATTATCTACACAATATATCACACCTACACATTTTTTGAAATTTAATATGTAGATTGTATAAAGACAAAGTAGATTAGAATTCATATCTTGTACATGAGCATATGGGATATGTAGTGTCAGATTGCTGAATTAAGAAAAACATCATCTCTACTCAAAAGAATGCTCACAAGTGTACATATTTATTATCAAGAACTAGTAGAACATGCAACACAGTACACGATTCCATTTAGAGCAGGAAATCATCACCAGATCGTGTAATTCCAGACATATGATCAAATATTTAGTCCAGCAAGCCTATTTACACTACAACACAAGTTAGCTCTGTATACTCAAGCATTGCACATATATATTTATTGGATGAAAGTAGACTGTGCAGGATCTAGTTACACCTGATACACAACACTAAGTCGATGCGATCATTTTCTCACAAATGCAATGGAAACTAAAGCTAATCTGAGCATAATCACTTAACCTTATGTATTTACACAAGTCAAATTCATTGCACAGCAAGCAAAACCAACTAGTAGAAGTACACACGGATAGCTCATCTCATAACCAGGAGATAACTAGCATGACCAAAATCATCAAGTCGTCCTATCACCGAAAATTCATCACTGAACCATAGGCCTAGTTCAGACAATTTCTGTTGCATTCCAATTATCAAATCAATTATAATCAAAGTAAAATGACCTAGTAGCGATTCAATTCCACAATTCCCTGAACCTTGATCAGTCACCACTAGGCGCTATCATCAGCCCAATAGATGGTCACAGAAAAGATAAAACTCACTATGGGTGCCAAGCACCTGGAGCGGAGGCGTGACGTAGTCATAGTTGTCGCAGCCAATGCCGGGGTTGTGCCATGGCGCCGTCCCTCCGGCATCAGGAATTAGGGTAAACCACAACAACTACTGAAATGCCACACCTTAGTGAAAATAACGGGAGCAGCATGTTAGGGTCGACGAAGGGAATGTCCTGGCCTTCCTCGGGCAGCAGCCAGAGGCATCGGGGGCCAGCGGAGTCGCGCCGGCAACCTAGCCGAACCGCACGGATAGAGTTTCGTAGGGGAACGAATGGAGAAGCAGAACAACGTCGAGGCGGAGGTAATCACCGGAGAAGCCTGGGTCGGGGCCTCGTAGGTATCAGGCGACGCCGGGTATGGCCGGCGATGGACGGGATGGCGTCGGCGGCGGAGGGTCGTGCATGCGTGTGAGAAGCAGAGGAACGGGACGAGGGATCGTGCGGGCGTGTGTCGCGTGAAGGAGAGATGGGTCGGGTAGGGTTATCCACCGAACCTGGCCTAGCTGGCCCCGGCCGTCCGAGGCAGCCAGCCAAACAGATTATAGTTGAATCCTTTGGGCCTTGTTTTAATAGAGAAAAAGGGAAATCAATTGAAGAATAAAATAAAAATTACCAAAATTCCCTTGTGACAGTTAAAGATCTAGGAAATTATAGAAAAATCATAAAAATATATATAATATATCTAAATAATCACAAAAAAGAGATCTATCTAAGAAAAATATATAATCACTTGTTTGAGTTAAACAAAATACCACTAAATATTAAAGCCACGATAATTATCGATAAATTACAATAATATAAGAAAATATCCTAAAAATCAATAAAAAATCATTTTTATGCATAAAAATAAAACTACTATTTTATAAAAATACTAACTTAATTATTTTATAAATAAAATTTTAAGTAAGTATTCAAAGACATTTAATTCTTTATGGAATTTGATAAACATAAAAATAATACTTAAAAATAAATAAAAATAGAAAAAAATTACATATACAATTATAAAAGTTTTTTATGTTTTAAAATAATAAATCCTTCTCTATTACCTATTTTGGTAAATTCTTTAAAAAACAATTCTTAAGTAAGAAATAATCGAAATTTTATACCCTTAAATATTTAATATCTAAGTACTAATTCCAAAAACCATAACTTGGATTCATAATCAAGCTTAAGTATAACTATTAACTTTAAAATATTTTTTAAAAAATATTAAAATTCAAATTAAAAATCCTTTTAAATAAACATTGTGTATCACTCATATATAATATGGTGAATAATCATTATATCTTAATCATTCTTAACATAACTTTAAATCCTAACGAATTACTGAGATCATGTAATTATGCTTCCATTAAATAGATACATATTATTTTCATAATAGCAAAACAAATTTAAGCTAATCATTCACTTAAATATAAAGTGAATAACTCCACACCTTAGTCATACTTATCATAAATCCAAAACTTGATAATAATTAAAACAAATTACACCTTAAGTTTATTTACCCTTTTACAGTTAACTTTAATCTCAAAAGATTATAAACATCATGTCTAATAAACTACTTATGTTTTTATAGTTAACTTTGGTCTATTTTAATTAAGACTTAAAGCCTCTCAAGTCCAAACTATTCGAGCAAACGCAAACAACATCAATCACATTCTATCAACCATAAATATTTAAACCTTATCAAAGAAACCTTTTCTTTGAAGGTTATTCTTTTTGCCACTTCAAACAATAACTCTATAACAATTTCCTTGAGCCCTTAAACAACCCAATACATATACTTTCATCATAATCACCAAATAGCAACTAATCTCAATCTTAGATTACTATTGCACTCTACTTTTATATCTTGTATATCAAGACTTAAGTTCCTTATAAATGCATTTCCTGTGGAGTAAAATTTAAAGATGAACCAACTCTTAAAGAAATCACCTAGGTTCACTTCACTTAAAATACTGGGGATACACTTTGGGAGTTTTACAAAAAATGCATAACATTACTTATGCATAACTGCATATTGCTTCTTTAAACATTAGTCCTTACCGGACCAATGATGCTGATTTCAGATATTAGATCTTATATCGTCTCGAAGACCGTGATTGCATAATCTTGCAATCAAAAAGGCAAGTTCACACTTGCTCATGTCCTTTGATTATTTTTTGTAAAGTATTTTGCAAATCCAGTGTTGTCATCACCTGTATTTCAAAAAGGTTAGAAAACACTATTTTCATAATAATATGATTATAGGTTATTTACCATGAGGTAATAACCTACTATGAAAGTTCCGGTGGTAAAGAAACATAATATCTAGGACTTAACAACCAATGTCGCCAGTGATTCTCGCGCCGTATATTACGTGTTAACCATGAGATCCATATGCTCTGGGGAAGTCAGCTGGATCGGCTCCCTCTCGCATGCATCGGACACTGTTCTAGGCATTTGTAAGTTGCAGATCATGGGTATAGCCATTTTATACGGGGAAAGGTCTACCGTGGATCTGGGCTTACAAAAGACAGATTTCTAGTGTTAATGGTTGTTGTGTGTATCCAACTAAGGTATAGCCGTTTTATACAGGTAAAAGTCTACCTTGAGTGTGAACATACAACAATTGCGCTGTATGTGGGGTCGTGGAGAAGGGCAGTGATTGGCTTGGATCTTAGACTGAGACCCATACCAAGGAAGTATGAACAAGGTCATGACTTGGTTGTACAATAAGGCTAAGATCTCTCATGGGTAAAGTAACGCACCTCTGCAGAGTGTAAGAACTGTAACTTGTTACTCCCTGTCCCGGGGAAGGAGCTGCAAACGCTGCAGGAAAGGAACTCCACGAAAGTTCTGGTAAACCTGTGAAGGCTGACGGACATAGCTTTTTAGAATAAAATCAACCTTTGAAGAAATGTTTATGAAAACCTGCATTGCCTACGACCTATGGTATGTGGCTGTAGATATAGTGCATCAAACACTCCTTTCTAGTGAACTTGCTGAGTACGCTCGTACTCAACGTATCTTCTTAACCCTTGCTAGATTCTGAAGCCAATACGGACAACGTCTACATCAACTTCTGCTCAAGGGAATCTTCATCAACAACTCAAGCTCTTCAATGAAGTCTAGGAAGTCAACATATACATCAACTAAAATGAAGACGAATTTGCTGATTAGATAGGAATATAATCTCTAGCCATAGAACCTATTTATGTAAAATATTGCAATAGCAGCAATACAAGCCAAATAGTTAGATGCTAATCTTATTAGCATAATAGTTATGAGTTGATTATTTCTGGTTCTTCTTTGTAAGAAGTTTATTTCTCTCTCTTTAACCTAGAGTGTTCTCTAGATCTTATGTAAAGAGTCGGGTTGTAACCTATAGTCATCTCTTGGATCTGCTGTGTTTCTGTTGTACCACTCTGAGGATGTAATACTAGTGAACGGTGTTTCATTGGTGTTATATCAACGACTATAGTGTCCTACATCATGCATTGGTATGTTGGGTCACCGCAGAGCAAGAAGGACACAAAGTCCTACTTCTACCCTCTTTATGTTTGTGTGGGGGAAAGGAACGAGAAGTCCTACTTTTATTCTCTCTCTCTCTCTCTCTAGAAGAGGGATTTGCCATACATATATATGGAGGCAAGGCCAAGGGCAAGGACACACATTTTGGAGAGCCACACACCAACCCTGCCCGCACCCGCCGCCACCACGCTACCGCCCGCACCGCTGCTCGTCGTCGCCTTGGAGCCTCGGAGTCTTCCACCTCTTCTCGCGTAAATGTCGTTTTTGCGGGGAACTTCTTCTTCATGTCGGAGTACTATTCGTCTACTACCTCCGTCTAGAACTAATCTAGATGGACGACGAAGTGCTGCCCAATCTTCATCGACATGATCCCGTTTTGTTCGTGAGCTTGATCTTACTTCAACATGGTGTCGTTCTTATTGCACATGTGGATACCGGTGGAGGTGTGAAACTTGGAGCACTTGATCATTGGAGCCGTCCGTGGGATAATACATCTCCTCGCAACTCGCTAAGGCTTATTGTAGGAATTGTCGCATGATCAACCTCATCATCGACAAACTTCCGCTAGTTTGATCTTCGAGGATATGATCCGTTACCTTCTCCCTCGCATTGGATCTTGGTTATATGCTAGAAAATTTTGTTTTGCGTAGCGCATTCCCCAATTATCAAGGGGTCATTCTAGGCCTCTAGTTTTCATGCGCTTGTCGTGGGTGATCATTGTACAATTCAGTACGTACTTCATCCTATCATAGTGTTATGCGTTATAATTGTTAATCTTTGCACTTTTATATTCCGAGAACCAACATGAAGAGAAAGTTCTCAAGTCTTTGAGTTCGACTAACTGTGCAATTCAGGTATATATCTTCTATATGTATGTTAGATTTTATGAATGCATATATTGTTGATGCTAAATTAACTTCCTATACATTGACGCAAGAGTGGATCTGCGATCCATGACAAGTGATATAAAAGTTGTATTTGAAAAGTTAACTTTCACAGACAAGCATGCAGTATAGGATGATGGACAACTATTAGGAGATTACTGCGAGATCCTGATTGATGCTGTAGTGGAAAACATTTGCCACCACCTAGGCCACTCAGAAAGTTTAAGAAGTTAGGCCAAGCTATTCATGTCAACATTGCTTGGCCATTTATAAATGTATGTGAATAACGACTTCCAGCTTTCAGATTTATCGAATGCACATATCCTAACAAATGTTTATCTATTAACTTCATAGATTACAAAGGCAGAATGAGCTCCTGAGTCCAACTGTAGACCTATTTCTATTATTGGACTGAACAAAAGTATGTCTTATCTTCTAGCTAGTATATATATGCTACTATACAATATTTCTTTGTTTGCAGTAAAGTGATTTATAGATCATTTTATTCCTTGTTCATCAGGAGTTCACCATAGATCCAACTGAAGACAAAATAATCAACACTTCATCATAGCACGTGTTACCCTGGAGAAGATTGGTTCCCTCCCGAAGATTGATTTAATCTATGTGTAGTTAATCTTACTTAGACTTCTCTTAAAAACTGATATGATGGATATGACAAAACTGATTATGATGCCTTTTCTAGTGCTACGATGAATATGTTGGATATTCGATTATGCTATATATTTGAGTTTGTACTGTGATATTTAGAAGAATCATGTGTGATTTATATTATGATTTTATATGATTTAGGATAAATTAGGAGAACCTTAATATAAAAATTGCAGACTAATAAATTGCTGTGTGGAGAAGAATTGTTGGGGTGGTAAAAATTATACCGTGCACGGTGTACATAGGGTGGCACCATATTGTGTTGTGATCTTACAGCTGCCATGGTATGTACGTAGTGTCATCCTACGATGAGTCGCGGCTTAACACCTTGCTACCGGGGAAGCATAAGTCGGCGGATAATGTTGTGCTGAGCTAAAAAAACACCCGCCACCAATACAGTTTACCCAACGCAGTTATCCCTAACGACTTTTTTTTCCACATGAGGGCAAGGGCAGAAATTAGGCATGTGCCTCGGTGTCTATAAGCGCCAAGGCCAATGTCCGTGTTGTAGTGCCCGGTTTCTCTGCTTTCTCTCAATGGGGACGGTACATTAGCTTCATAGGATAGAGCTATTCTGGAAACTACCATCCTCGACGTCTATCCTAATATATGAGTTGCTTTGCTCCAACGATGACTCGGAGACACCTATTCAAAACATTGGCTTGACATTATCTAGTGTACGATGATTGTCATGATAATACTATTGTATACACATCCTTGCTAACTTTTAGATACCTTTAACTCAAGTGTGGATCCCAGGTGTCATGGTATTGCCGACGAGTACGCCATGGAGGTGTCCTCACAGTGCGTGTTTAGAGACGTGGGGGAAGGCGGACGGTTGACGGGTATGAGGTAACACAGCTTACCCAGGTTCAGATCCCAAGACGGTGGAGGAATCCTACTCCTGCTATAAATCACTATAAGGGCAATACGCCGAGTTATAGGGATTGGTTCGCTGTGCGAGGTTATATGAAGCGTACTAGGTTGTGCCCTAAATGCTCCCATAGGCCCGACTTATATAGTCGTCAGGTCCTAGGGTTACAGGGAAAAGTCCTAGCCGGACAGGTTACAGAGTCCTACACCGTCTATTACTAGTCTTGTGTATCTTGCACTCCAAGTCTCCGGGTACGCTGGTGACTCCACCGTAGCCTTCCTTTATCCGACATGGGCCTCCCTTCTGGATCCATCTAACTAGGCCGCCCAGCAGGCTATATGCCATGCTACCAACTGTGGGCCACCCGGGTTAGCCGGATAAGAGACATTCTATAGGGATACCCATATAGCATATCCCCAACAGTAGCCCCTGGAGAACTCCGAGATCTTGCGCCGTCTTGCCTTTTCACGTGGAATGCTCCGTCTAGATGGATGTCGGCAAATCGTTAAGCAATATCTTGTAGTCCTCCCAAAGAACACTGCAAAGCTTTCTCCCTCTTCAATTTGTTAGCCGGAGAAATGCTGAATCTTCCATCATACTCTTCCGTAGTCGGATTGGATCCGTCCATGTCGGAATTTTCGATGTGACGGCTCATCTACCCATGTCAGCTAGGACGACATAGGCTTAGGTCAGCGACGCCTCGTAACTCACACATGCAGAAAATGCAATCATGTCCGATTTTCCCGCGCCAGCAATACGAACCGTTGGCAGCGACGGTTGGAGACGTGGAGAAATTTCTGTGCACGCTCGCGAACACGTCGTCTACGCGGCAACCGTCCGATCAAGATGCACGAATCTTTACGCTGGAGATGATAAATAGTAACCGTAGGGAAATTTCCACTTTTTACCTCATTCTCCTCACATCATCTTCTTCCTCCAGTCGCGTGCCTCCTCGAGCTTCCCGCGAGAACTCTCGAAAAAACCCTAGCGCCAATCTGCACCAGACACCTCCATTCTCACTCCATGGCTAGCAGCAGCACCTCTCCTTCCATGGCGGCGGCCGCGAAGCCGGGCGAAGCTCCGTCACAGCTCTCGAGGGTCTGGTCATCTCCGTTTCCACGATGGTTGAGTCCACCGGCGGCGACCATAATCCAGCGGCGCTGGAGCCGTTGGCGGAGGAATCGGACTCGCACAAGGGCGATTGGCGCGGCTCAGACATCACTGACCGCGACATCCAAGAGCTGATCATCGAGGGATACCTCCCAGCGACGGAGGGGCTTGCCTGGCGGGCGGCACCGGTCGGCGAGGTGACACCTTCTCCCCAAGCCGGAGAAAAGGTGTACCTCAAAGCCCAACTGGTACGCGGCGTTTCCCTGCCCATCTCCAACTTCTTCCTCTCCGTCTTGAACCATTATAGGGTCCAGCCTCAGAACCTTTCCCCCAATAGTATCTTAGTGCTTAGCAACTACGCGACTCTCTGCGAGGGATAATTAGGGATTAGGCCTAGGCTAGATCTCTTTGTATACTTTTTTACCGTCAAGCGCAAAGACGGAGCCGTCAAAGATGAGCTTAGAAATTGTGACACTATAAGCTTCAAGATTCGTCCTGGCCGGCGATTCCCCGACATCGTCGGCCACGAGTCCTCCAAGAATTGGCAGTGTACTTACTTCTACGGCCCAGATATCCCTCTGGCTAGCCGAGAAGTAACGTACCTGGACTTCATGGACGGAGTCGCCACTGAAGTTTCCACATGGAGATCTCAAGCCTCTCTTCCTTCTGACCTCGATGCTTCTCGTGCCATAAGGCGGATCGAGTGGCTCGTAGATACGGGTTTGACCGGCTTGGACCTGGCCATGTGCTGGTTCATCAATTGAATCCAATCTCTGCAGCACCGCGCGAAGCTCATGCACGAGTATACCGGCGACAGGAAGGATAGCCTCCGCATCTCCGTGTATAATTTCTCGAGTGACTCCGTCAAGCTCCATCTTAAGGACATCGTCAAAGTGAAGGACAAGCAACGTGGCTTCACCATCACCTACGACATGTTCGTAGACGGCAAGTGCCCAAAGGTAACTGTTTATTTTCTGTGTATGACTTTTACTCCAGTCTTTTCCGTCTAATAACTGCCATCTCATCTAACACGGTGGTCCTTCACTTATTAGCTTTGTGACATAGATGAGGACAACATGGCTCCCAAGATCTATGGACCAAAGATGAAGGAGGTCACCGTCGTGTCCGACGACGATGCTCCGGTGGCGCGAAAGCGGAAGAGCTCCGCCTCTGACGCTGCCGACGGAGGCAAGAAGAAGAAGACGGAGGGTGGAGCCTCCAAAAAGACTACCGCCGCCCTGGAGGCAGAGAAAAGAAAAGCCATCAGGATCCCTTTTGCTAAAGCACCCCCACTTGTGTAAGCTTCTTTTCTTCCGACATTGTCTATTTATCTGTCTTGATCCTGTACTTATGCATTTTGCACGTTTCAGAAAGAAAGCCACGACCAGCCTCAAGAAGACCTCCAAAACATCCGGGGCTTCTCGGAATATCAAGGACATGCTGCATCATGACGCCTCTCCCGCCATCGCCCCTGCCACTCCTGTCGTCAAGCCCTCGTCTGCCCCGACAAGCTCTCAGGCTAAGGAGGCATCAGGCGCTTCCGCCATGGAAGTGGATTCTGGCGCCTTTAACTGAGCTTGTTGTTGTCGGCGAGCAGGCGACGCGGGAGAGTACCGCCTCTCAAATGGATGAAGCTCCGGCTAAGGATGCCATCGGTGGCGATAAGGCGGTGGTGGAAGCTGGTACTTCTGCCGAAGGCGGCGCCCTTGCTCCCTAGAAACCTTTTGAGTTCCCGAAGATAGTCTACCCGGCACTTACGCCGAGTAGCACAACTCTGGTTCCTGGAGGAGTACCGACATCTCCGACGTGCGGTCTTGAGGAGCTCTTCCGACAAGCAGACATCTTGCGGAGAAATAGCATCTCCTTTGGCAAGCTGCTGGCCGAGAGCTCTACAAACCTCAAGATCATTGCACTTGTAAGTTTTATTTGCCTTTTTGTATTTCATATGAGTATCTCACTATAGCCCCCGAGGATGTAGACGGAAAACCATAGGCTTTTGCGTCTAGATGCTCTAAGAGTGACTAAGCTAGAAAACTTCTCACTTTAGCCCCCAAGCATGTAGATGGATTGAAATGTTCCGACTAGATGCTTTAAGAGTAGCATACGTAGTGTATATAAATTTCAATACTATAACCCCCAAGCTTCTAGTGGTAACTGAATTAGTTCCGACTAGATGCTTAAAGAAAGCTAAGCATATAGCTGAGTTAAAAACTTTATACTGTAGCCCCCAAGCCTCTAATCGAAAACTAAATTAGTTTCGACTAGATGCTCAAAGAAAAGCTAAGCATGTTGCTAGGTTAAAAACTCTCGCTGTAGCCCCCGAGCGTCTAGGTGGAGGATTTCCGGCTAGATGCTCCAAGAAGACTAAGCAACGTTTTAATTTTGTCCTATTTTCCACAGAACGAGAATGCTCGGAGGGGCATGGACAATGACAAGTACCAAAAGATGCGTGCAGATCTTGAAGCCGAAAAGGGTAAAACTACCATCTTGAAGGAACAGATCATCAAAAACAAGTCTGTTTTCTTTTTGCGCATTCCGTCTTGGTTTTGTGCCTACATTCTCCGAGTACTCACTGTGTACTTTGCTTTCTCTGACTTTGCAGAACATGTTGCCAAGGCCAAGGACATTGTCGAGCAGTCCAAGCACATCCAGCAGCTGGACAGCAAGAACAAGATCCTTAAAGGAGAGGAAATACATGCTGAAAATGCATGAGGATTCAATGAAGGCCCTGCAGGACTCCGCCATCGCGGAAATCAATCGCTTGAAGGAGGAGCTTGCGATCTTAAAAGATCAGAAGCAAGCTGCCGATGAGCAAAATCAGCGCCATAGCGAGGCGTATAACCTCCTCCAACAAGAGAAAGAATCCTTGGCGGACATCCTCTGGCAAGCTGAAGCCAGCATCTTCAGTAAGTTCCCTCCGTCTTGGATTTCTGTAGTCCGGATACTTTGAATTGTTGAACTCATGCGCTCCTTGTCGGAATTTTCAGCTCCTATGGGTTTGACCCATTCACCTCCTCTGGCCAAGGAATGCATGGTTCTTGCCGGCAACTTTATCAACACCGCCATCACGCAAGCCAAGGAGATCGCCAAGCCCCTCTAGATAAACATCAAGGCATCGGACTCTACGGTGAAGTACTCGGATATTCTGCGCCGAGCCCCCGAGCGTATCATGAGCTGGAAAGCTTCTTGTGCACGGGCTAGTGCAAGGATGGCGCTGTCAATGGTGAAGGCACACTATGAATATGCCAACATCGACACGGTGACCTCTGGCATTCCCGACGTAGACGATGATGGCAAAGAGATTAATCATGAAGCCATATTGTCATCGCTCGCGGGTTATGACACCAGAGTTGCCGAGTTGGTGGACGTCGATGTCTTCGTGCCTATGAACATCATTGATAGTGGCGACCAAGGTTCCTCTGAGTCCCACCACAGCGCCGACTTCGAGGGTGGCTCTCCGGCTAGTGATGATGCTGCCTTCAAGTCACCTGCACCAAAGGAGTGAAAGAACAACTTTGTAATATTTGTTTCTCCTTTGGTGTGTATGCGGAAAAAACTTTGTTTATGTAACTTAAGGCGGAAAACAATGGTTGTTATTTCCTGCTACTCAAGAACTAGTTTCCAGCATGTATATATTTTTAAACAAGCGCTGGTTTATCCATTACTTTGGTTCTTATGTTTGACCTTTCTTGAGTCGGAAGACTCGTTGTCGGAACCATGCGCTCAGGTGATGATGCCCAATGGCACCGTTAATAACCTAAGCACAAATTCGCCGACAATAAGTGCCAAAAGTCACTACTCCAGAATCCACATAAAAACGACAAAGAACGTGTAGACCAGAAAACTTAAGCTAACGCCCGTAGGCGGAATTTTCACAAGTGCAAATGCAAAGCTTGTGCATAAAGGTTTTACATGATCCAAAAATGAACACTAAAGGAGGTAAAAGACTCAGAAATATGAGTGAACCAGAGAGATTTATTTCATTGATCATATAAGAGGTACACAATTAGATAAAAAATGCTAAGTGTAAAAAGGAGGTAGATGTGCTATGTTCCATGGCCGATCAAGCTCCGGGTAGTCATCATCCGGGTCACGTCGCTTATGCTTATGATCCTCGTTGGGTCTATCCTTCAGTTCACGAATGTCAACGAGGTAGTAAGACCCATTGAGTAGCGTCTTGCTTATGATGAACGGTCCTTCCCATGGCGGGGATAGTTTGTGTGACTTCTTCTGCTTAAGTCAAAGCACCAAATCCCCCTCTTTAAACGAGCGATGCCGGACGCGGCGACTATGGTAGCTGCGTAGCTTATGCTGGTAGATGGCGGATCTTTGGCATGCCAAAACACGCTCCTCCTCGAGAAGGTCCACATCTAGGCGTCTAGATGCTTCAGAATCATCTTCGTTGTAGGCGGCAACTCTTGGTGCATCGTGAAGGATGTCGGAGGGCAGGATGGCTTCTGCTCCATATACCATGAAGTAAGGGGTGTAGCCGGTGGATCTGTTGGGTGTAGTTCGCAAACTCAACAGTACAGACGGCAATTCTTCCGCCCAGGCCCTAGCTGCTCTATGTAGCGGTGCCTCAAGACGTGGCTTGATTCCCTGCAGAATTAATCCATTGGCTTGCTCGACCTGACCATTGGATTGTGGGTGTGCCATAGATGCAAGATCAAGTCGGATGCCTTTCTCCCAACAATAGGCCTCCACTTCTCCGAGTAACAAATTGCTGCCGTTGTCGGTGATAATGCTATGTGGGAGACCAAATCTCACCACTAGATGCCGGACAAACCTGAGGGCAGTTGCCCCATCAAGCTTTCTAATGGGTTTAGCTTCTATCCATTTAGTGAATTTATCAACTGCTACAAGCAGATGTGTAAACCCACAAGGTGCCGTCTGTAATGGTTCCACCATGTCTAGCCCCTAGACTGCAAACGGCCAAGTTATTGGTATTGTTCGCAGTTCTTCAGCAGGAACATGTGGTTGTCGGGCATAGTACTGGCATCCCATGCATGTTTCAACCAGCTTGTCGGCATCCGCCTTTGCGGTCAGCCAGTAGAATCCTTGCTGGAAGGCTTTCGCGACCAACGATCAAGGAGCAGCGTGATGCCCGCAATCTCCGAGATAGATTTCGCGTAGGATTTCCATACCTTCTAGCTGGGAAACACACTTTAGGTATACACCAGTAGTGCTCCTTTTGTAGAGTTTCCCATTGATTATGGTATAACCCTTTGCTCGTCGTACTATTTGCCGTCTTTTGACTTTGTCGTCGGGAATGTTCCGTGTTCGAGATATTGCATGAACGGTTTTGTCCAAGCCGGAGGGACCTTAGTCACCATGTTGACAAAAGAGTCAGCTCTATCCGGGTTGTCGATGTCGACTCCCTTCATAGATGGTGTGCGTAGATGCTCTAGGAAAACTCCTGGCGGAATTCGCTTGCGCCCTGATCCGAGTTTAGACAGCAGATCAGCCGCCTCGTTTTGCTCCCTAGGTACATACTTGACTTCGTAGCCCAAGAAGCTCTTGGCTATCTTGTCCACTTCGTCTCGATATGCCGCCATCATAGGTTTCCGCGCATTCCAGGTGCCAGCCACCTACTGGGCAACCAAGTCGGAATCTCCACAACAAACTATGTGCTTGATGTCAATATCCTTGGCTACACGTAGTTCGTGAATGAGTGCTTCATACTCCGCCATGTTGTTTGTAGCCTCGAAGTGGATCTGTAGAACGTAGTGTAGCTTGTCTCCTGTTGGTGACTGTAGCAATACACCAGCCCCCGAGCCGTTGAGCAGCTTTGATCCATCAAAGTGCATCACCCAGTACTCTAGTTCCGGCAACGGAGTAGCATCTGGCATTTCCGTCCAATCTGCAACAAAATCCGCCAAGGCTTGTCATTTGATAGCGTCGCATCTCTTGTAGGTGATCTCGAAGGCGGCAAGTTTAATGCCCCACTTCGCGACCCTTCCCGTAGCGTCGCTGTTGTTGATAATGTCGGACAGTGGAGTCTTGCTCACCACTGTGATTGGGTGCTCCTGAAAGTAATGCCTCAGCTTCCGAGAAGCAAGGAATACTCCATAAGCTATCTTCTGGTAGTGCGAGTAATGCTGCTTGGACTCCGTCAAGACCTCGCTTACATAGTAAACTGGTTGTTGAACTCCGTGCTCATAGCCTGGTTCCTTCCGCTCTACCACGACGACGATGCTGATTACCCGGTTGGTTGCCGCCATGTAGATTAACAGGGGCCCTCCAGGCTCGGGGGCTGCAAAGATGGAAGCTGAGGAAAGAATCTCCTTGAGTTTCTTCAATGCTGCATCTGCTTCGTCTGTCCATGTGAATTTGTCTGCCTTCTTCAGCAACTTGTACAACGACAAAGCCTTCTCTCCAAGTCGGCTGACGAACCGACTAATTGATACAATACAACCTGTTAGTCGTTGAATGTCCTTTAGGCATGTCGGGCGGTTTATGCTTAAGATGGCCTTGATTTTCTCCGGGTTGACCTCGATTCTGCGTTGGGAAACGATGAAACCCAAAAATTTGCCGGCTGGAACCCCGAAGACGCACTTCTTAGGGTTAAGCATCATGTTGTATTTTTGGAGATTATCAAAGGTTTCTTTTAAGTCGGAGATTAAGTCATTTGATTTTTTGTACATCACCGCGATATCGTCCACATAGGCGTGAACGTTCCGACCAATTTGGTCGTGGAGGCAGCGTTGCATTGTCCACTGGTACGTAGCACCTGCGTTTTTCAGCCCGAAGGTCATCGTAACATAGCAAAACGTGTCGTATGGTGTAGTGAACGAAGTGGCCAATTGGTCCAACTTCCTCATCTTGATCTGGTGGTATCCTGAGTATGCATCGAGAAAACACAAAAGCTCCGAGCCACCCGTCGAGTCAATGACTTGGTCAATGCGAGGTAAAGCAAGCGGATCTTTGGGACATGCTTTGTTCAAGCCGGTGTAATCAACACACATTCTTAATTCATTGTTCAAACAGGATTGGCCACCCATCGGGTGTGAAGGACTTCTCGGATAAATCCAACTTTAAGTAACCTAGCTATCTCTTTGCCAATGGCGCGTCTCTTCTCATCTCCGAAGCGTCGTAGAGGTTGTTTCACTGGTTTGCATTTTGGATCGATGTTTAAGCTGTGCTCGGCGAGTTCCCTAGGTACACCTTTCATGTCGGCAGGTTGCCAGGCAAAGATGTCCCTATTCTCACGGAGGAACTCGCCGAGCGCGCTTTCCTATTTGGGATCCAGGTTCATTCCAATGGCGATGGTCTTGGAGGCATCGCCTACCACAAGTTCCACCGGCTTGGTCTCGATGGTGGCCTTGAACGCAGGAGCGGATTCGGAGATCGGCTTCTTCGACGCGGGCATCTCTGAGTCATCGACCTTTCTCTGGATCTCCTTGAATTCTTCGCTATAGAGGACAGCTTCTGCAACGGCTGCTTCATTAATCTCGTAGTCCCTTGCCTTGGTAAAGCTTCCGGATACGGTGATGATATCGTTTGTTCCGGGTATCTTGAGTTTGTTGTAGATGAAGCATGGCTTGGCCATGAACGTGTGGAATATGTCGCGGCCGAATATGACGTGGTACACGCTCTTGAAGGGGACCACCTCGAAGGTCATGCGCTCTTGGCAGTAATTGTTAACATCGCCAAAGGCAACCTGAAGTGTAATGCACCCAAGGGACCGAGCCTCCCGACCAGGGACTACGCCGTGGAAGATGGTGTTGGTCCGCCTTAGGTTTGCCTCCGTCAAGTTCAACTTCTGTAGTGTATCCAGGTACATGATGTTGATGCTACTTCCACTATCCACCATACGCTAGTTCTCCGTCGCCGTCAATCAAGGGGTTGATGACCATGGCGTACTAGTTCTCCGTACGTATAAGGTCTAGGTAGTCCGTCCTGTCCCAAGTTATTGGAACCTCCGACCATCACAGGTACTGGGGAACTGGGGGGAGAGTGGCCATTAGGATCCTCAGAGAGGTCTTCTGTTGTCGGACGGTGGGGGTGCCAAGGAAAGTGTGGTATACTGGAGCCTTTTTCGATAAGGGGTTCTTGCCCTTGTCGTCACTCTTGGCGGCGTGCTTGGGGTCAACGTCTTCGTCCATGTCACTTGAATCCTTGGACTCCTCCTCCTTCTTCTTCCCCTTGCCTTTGCCTCGCGGTATGTTTTTCTGACTTCGCTTGTAGCCGAACTCCGGGTCTTCCTTGAGGTCGTTGACGAACTTGCAGTGTCGATTGGTATGGGTGGCTTTACCGTTGGCATCGAGGTGTACGAGGCACGGCATATTGCGGTACTCCTCGTAGGTTTGGGGAACACGGAGCGGCGCCGAGGTGGTTTCATTTCCTCGTTGCTGCCCACGACCAGCTCCTCTTCCTCGGCCACGTTGTCCGCCTTTGCCTCATCCTGCAAAAGTCATAGCGACCATTTCGGTAGATTGCTTTTCTTCTGGAGCGGTTTTCCGCTTTGTACTGTTGTTCCTCCGAGCTTGAGTTGGAACGGTTGTTGCAAACTCACTAGCCAACTGAATCATCTGGTTCAAGTCAAGCTGGTGATTGTCCTGCAAGCGCTTCAGCTTATGCCAGAGCAACGTGCCTCTTTCCAATCTGTCGATGAAGGCGTCCATGGCGGTCAGAGCGTGTACTCCTGCGCAGAAATTCTTCATGTCCAGCCAGCGAGAGAGGTAGGTGCGAGATGTCTCTTCTTTCTCTTGCACGCACCGCTGTAGATCGCCCACAGTGCAGGGATGCTTGTACGTACCCTCAAAGTTTTTGGTGAACGCTTCTTGCATGTCCAACCAGTTGTAGATAGATTTCTCCGGCAAGTCGTCGATCCATTGACGGGTCGTGCCCGCCAACATTAATGGGATGTACTTGACGATGATGTTGGAGTTGCCTCCGGCAATCTCCACCGCGTTGCCGTAGTCCTGCAACCATGTGGCTGGCTTGGCGGTGCCGTCATAGGGTTTGATGGTCTTGTCGATCCGGAAACCTTTGGGGTAAGTTACGGATCGTATTGCAGGTCCAAAGCAACATGGTCCCAGGTATGGTCCTTCCTGGGCTTCGTGGATCTTATCGATCCGTGAACGTGCATCGTATGGCTCCGGGTTCTTCTTCTTGTTGTCAACAGGGGACGGGCTGCGTGAACGCCGCGGGCCCCCTCCACCATGGTGACTGCTTGGTGGTGACGGAGGCGGAGGTGGCGGTGGGTTAGCCTTCTTGCTGTTACCCTCCTGCTACTCCTCACGCCTGTCACGGTTGCTTGTCGGACGCGGAGGGTCATGGTGCGACCTGCTCCTGTGCCCTTGGTTACGCTCTCCATCATGACGTGCCTGCTCCGTGTTGTCGCAGATGACGATGTCGCACTGCTTTGGTGGGGGCATATCCGTACGATGGTGAGCTTTGTAATTGTCGCGATGTCGGGGAGATCGGGGTGGTGGCGACGGGCGATGAGGTCGGGCCTTTTCTCCATGGTCGGAGGATATGGGGATGGCATCCTTCCTGTTGCGCGCGTCCCTCCGTCTTTGTTCTGATGAACCCGTCTGGGACCCGACATCAAGAGGAGATCTGTCCCTTGGCGGTTTATACTAACTAGACTGGCAAAGCGCTGGGTCGGACTCGAGCCTCTGAGAGGTGGCCTTTTCCTGCTGCTTCACTGCCTTGGCCACTAGGTCATAGACCTGTTCCACTGCCTCGGGCGATCTATCCTGCTCCAGAAGGGTCTTGGCGACAGCGAGGTTAAGGAGTGGGGTGGGCATCACCTGCTTGCCTTCACTGTCAATGTATGGCTTGGCTTGTGCCGGCTTCGAGGGAGCCCATCCTAGGTTGCGCCGTACACCAGGATCGTTGATGACGCGAGCTGGAGCTTTCTTAGCCTTCTGCTGCTGCAGCAAAGTCTTGTACTCGGCCTCCATTTCTCTAGCCTTCTCTATAGATTTCTGCGTGTTGACCAGATCTCGATCTGGCTTGGCGCCTTGCTCCGTGATGGCCTGCGCTTCCTCCAGCAGCTGCTGGCGCTTCTCGTCAAGCTGGGTCACGTTCCGGATATGAGCAATGGTCAGTGGCTCGACGAGGAGATTTTCGTACATCACTCTATCAGCTGGAGTAACTTGGGCTGCTGCAGATGTGGATGCTGGAGCCGGCAAGTTTGCGGTGTTATTGTTGCTCGGGCCGGTACCAAGTTCCTGCGGCTGCTGCACTGGGTTAGGCGAAGGAGGCATGACCTTTGCGCGATCATCGTCAGCAGCAATAAGTGGGCCCTTCCCCTTTTCCAGTGCTGTAGGCGGAGCTTGTCCGGGTTGATCTTCATACATCGCCGTCCCAATGGTGACGAACACCCCTCGAGACGTGACGGCGTTGTTGGCTTGCTCGTCACACGAGTACTCCTCCTCCATCTCCTGCATAGCGGAGTCTAGCTCTTCTGGACTGAAGTCTATCTCCTCTAAATCTGCACTGAAATCAGCATAAAGCGCGTCAATGACAGAGTCGAAGGGTGCTAGGATTTCCTCGATGACGGGCGGTGGAGGTGCAATGGCAGCGACGATGACTGGAGGTGGTGGTGCCGCTGCGGCGATGGCGGCCGGAGGCGGTGGTAGCGGTGGCTGAATCGGAGGTTCTCCTTCGATGAGTGCGAGTGCTTTCTGGGCTTCCGCGTCAGCCTCCGCGTAGTTGTTGACGGTGCTCACCATCTGTTCGAGGGTAAGGCGTCCTGTTGCCTGCTGCCGTCTTAGAGAATGCTGGAGGAGGGTGCCACGGTCCAGCCCTTCCACGAAGTGATACAAAGCGTTATCATCGGGGTAGTGGGCCAGATCGGCTCGTATACGGAGCCACCTGTCCAGGTAATCGCGGGGTTTTTCGCCTTCTCTCTGAACGCAGCGCGCTAGATCGAAGATGGTAACCACGCCGACGAACTTGGATCTCTGCTTTCCAGACGCATGGGCGAAGCCGGCGGATTTGCAGTGATCTTCCACCTTTATATCCTGCACAGGGGCGGTTTGGGTGGGCCTTGAATTTTTCCGATCTTTGTCGGCAAACTCCGAAGAGAAATCCGACATCGATCCTTCCGCGGACGTGTCCTTCCCGTAGGCGGTCCTTGCGGGCCTTGATTCTCTTCCGACTCCTAGGGGACTAGTGACCGAGTCAGTTTCGCCGATGAAGAGGTGGATGTCTCCGATAGGAACGATCAAACACCGCGTAGGGTTCGTCTTCACCGGGATCCAGAACTCGTCCGGAGGGACGATCGGAACGTTGCCGGAGAAGAGAACGCGACCGATGGCTACGGTTTTGCCGATTCCTGCGAAGATCTTGGTCCTCGCCCGCTGAAGAGCCTGAAGCGCCTCTTGCCCCACGGTGGACGCCAACTGTCGTGGTATTGCCGACGAGTACGCCATGGAGGGTTCCTCACAGTGCGTGTCTAGAGACGTGGGGGAAGGCGGACGGTTGACGGGTACGAGGTAACACAACTTACCCAGGTTCAGATCCCACGACGGTGACGGAATCCTACTCCTGCTATAAATCACTATAAGGGCAATACGCCGAGTTGCTGGGATTGGTTCGTTGTGCGAGATTATATGAATCGATACTAGGTTGTGCCTTAAAGGCTCCCATAGGCCCGACTTATATAGTCGTCAGGTCCTAGGGTTACAGGGAAAAGTCCTAGCCGGACAGGTTACAGGGTCCTACACCGTCTATTACTAGTCTTGTGTATCTTGCACTCTAAGGCTCCGGATACGCTGGTGACTCCACCGTAGCCTTCCTTTATCCGGCATGGGCCTCCCTACTGGATCCATCTAACTACGCCGCCCAACAGACTATATGCCATGCTACCAACTGTGGGCCATCCGGATTAGCCGGATTAGAGACATGCTATAGGGATACCCATATAGCATATCCTCAACACCAGGAAGACCAGGTTGTAGCCATGGGCCTGTGACCAAAGGCAAGGCCCATACTTTACGGAAAAAGTTAGTGTTTCTAAGATAAATAATGAGCAAACACATATATAGGTCATTGTCTCCTTCTGGGCTCGCAAGATCTAGTTTCTGCCCTTTATCTTCTCTTCTTATTTGCAATGCAACAACATAAAGCACTTGCGAATAGCACAACTAAAACTACTTGCGTTCAATATGCTAAAAGATCTAGGTCTGCATTAGCCCCAAAAGAATATGCGAGCCTAGATTACCAAAGCCATCTTCCAAAGCTACTGTCACAAAGAGGTACACATGCACCCTGTCTCGCAACAGGCTAGGTATATAACTTAAGCCCCTAATCTTGGTGCCGTTTTTTTGGCGAGACGGCCTCTATTGCTTCTCCCAGAGGCCACGCGGCTTCCATGAAGTACTCCTTGTGCTTCACCTTCTCCACCACTGTGATCTCCTTCGTCGGCTCCAAACCTGCATCACACCATATCTTATCAGCTTTGTCTAATTATACATAATTAGCAACACAATACCAGAAAGCACCATCAACTGCATGCACTATGATCACTTAATTAATTTCATTGGTGAAAAGACTGAGCAGCATTGTTTTAGCTAGCTATAGCTGCGTACCGAATCCATCCACGAGCAAGGAGTACTGGTAGATGAGGTCCATGCAGATGTAGGGCGCGTCACTGGCTCGGAACTTTGGGTATGCAGACTTTGCTTCCTCAAAGCTCATCGGGCATATCTTCTCGGCGGCGGCCTTGAACGCCGCAGGGGTGGTCTTCCCGCTGGTAGCCTCGCTATCGATGAAGCCGACCTGTCGGAGGACAGAACGGACAATCAGATCAATTCATCAGCTTATTAATTCGATCAATCCACATTTCATGTTTCTTACGTCTGCTGCCATGTAGTAGAAGCTGGAGGTGACGTAGAGCTCGGCCTGGCCAGCTCCGCCTCCGCCATTCCACGCGCCGTTGAAGGTGCAGTTCTTCATTGCACAGGGTGCCCTCAGATTCAGTGCCTTGATGACGTCATCTCTGCACTTGTCGTATGATGCACCTTCTGGTGACGCTATGGCGTCGAATTGCTCATCGTTGTAGGTGTAGTTACCTTTAACGATCGCCAAATATATTATATACATAGATCAGATGGAGATATCATGGATTACTCAAAGAAAGGAGGAAGGTATATATAATTAGCACTGATTACCATTAAATCCCGCCATCATGCAGGAGCTGAATGGTCCACTCTTTGCCTTGAAGATCTCTACTCGAGAAGCCTGAGAACCGTAGTGCAAGTAGCTGAAATGGGAAGATCACAAGTAGCTGAAATGGGAAGATTATTGAATTCCTAGTAGCTCAACGTACTGAGTGCGTGCTAACGGGTACATTTGGTTCTCCTTGTGGTGGAGGCCAGACCTCCTTGTGGCTGTATGTAAGCCTGACATAATGATATATATTGCACTCTAGATTTTAGTAAGATCAAAGTTTGAGGATACATCTAGCGTTTTATCCTAGTGACATAGCCACTAAGGGTGTTTCATTAATATATAACCTCAATCACCACTAACCACGACGAGTATTGTTTTTCAAAGCATATGTCCAAGGAACATCATGACTTCTGGTGTAATACAAAATATACTTGGTCTTATAATTTTCTGCAAGAGATTAATAGTTGGTTCTTCATTTTTGTTATTCATATCTCTAATGGCATAAAATGTGTGCAATTAACCAGTGTACGTACCTGCAATACATGCTTAGTACAAAACTTACCATTATTATTGATTAAGAAGTTTATTAGGGATGTGTCCTAGTTGGATGAATGTAAACAGCTCGAGAGTGTCTAACCTGTGAGCATAGATGTTGTAATCTCTTCCCTTCAGATACTCTTTCGTAACGTAGGGATCCTTACCGCCGGGCACCACGGGAGCGGCAGCAGCAGCATCTGCAGAAATGGCATATGACATTTGCACTGACCCGCCTCCAAGGTCAATCACACCTACCGTCTTGGTGTAGTCTCCTCCCAGTTTGTCCAACAGATAGTTCAGAGCAACCTAAGTACAATGTGTGTCATAGCATTAAAAGAATGCAGTATGTTTAGAACATTTCGGTGTATGTATATATGATGATGTTTAGATCGATGATGTAACCAAGGTCATGTATAAATACCCATAAGTAAGTTCCTTCTTGAGATCCCTTGAGAACATTAATCCAACTAGGATCGTACTGAAATTTGCTTTTGGTGTGGACAACATCCCTGACCTGCATTAGGGTTCAGTTCAACGGGTCAGTTTTAAATCCCCGCGAAAAAAGAAAAACAAGGTCAAGATATATACGCCAAGCCTAAGATACGAAAATTACTGCTTCAAGAATTTGCTCTGCTTTGTCATCTCCGATAAGCCTGAGTCCAGCCGTCGCCTGCACATTCGATTGGTAAATTCGTCACATTTGCGTCAAGGATTTTTGTTTCAGGTCAAAATTTCTAATCTTATGATAAATTACTGAGTCTGTTACGAACGGACCCCTAGTTTAACGGGCGTATTTTTCATGAGCCCCCCAGGCACAATGCTGTTGGCCTTCTCAAGCAGAGGTAGCATGGATTTCGCGGCCCCCTTGGGCCGTCCGGCATATGAACTCAGTCCCGGTTCTACCTGCACCAATAACAGAAAGTAATTAGATTCCGTCTAAGCAAAGAACATGGGTATAGGGTGCTCGCTCTACCTTTGCGAAGACCTCAACGTCGTCGTCGCCGATCTTGACGAGCTCCATCTTCTTGTCGAACCTGAAGACGTGGACACGCGTGCCCGTGCTGCCGGCGTCGAAGATCACAGCGTACTTCCCTGGCACCGCCGAGCCCGCTGGGTCGGACTCCTGATCGGCAGCGACGCCAGCCTTCCGGCCAAGCGCCGCGCTGGTGTACGATGAGACCAGGAGGAGGAGGACAAGTGTCTCGATGCCGACGGAGCGAGCCATCGCGTCGCTGGAAACGGAAGCCTGATTGCTTGAGCCGACTCGTGAGCCTTGTAACGGGTAGGTTTTCAAAGGGTCTCGGACAGAGCGGTATTTTTCATGAGATCCACAGGGTGTGATTCTAGTCCCTATCCGAATTCTCGTAAAACTGTATATACACACAACCCATCCAGCAGGCATTAGCCTGCGACTTCATTCCCCTTCGTCACACCCCAAGGGCCAAGCAACCGTTGCTACCTCCGTCCGTCTCCACTGAATTTGCGGCTTCCAAGCATGATCATTTGTTTCCTCGGTCAATTCCCTCCATGAGGGAGGTGAGAGGCCACCTGAGGCGCCCAACGGCGGCGACACGGCCGTCGCAACACTAGCTAGGCGATGGGAATAATAAAACGCAACCTTTGTGATGACAAGATCTAGATGGGGATGTTTGCTCTAAAATATTTTTTGGCGGGGATGTTTTCTTATCTACCAAGATGTGCCTATATGTGGTTGCGCCGCGCTTGCTATTTTGGAGTATAACTGTTTTCGGGTAGAATTGCATAGCTTGATTTGTGCATGCAATAATTGGCGTACGGTCCTGGCCAGCTCCAATCGCACTCCACACAATTTGCTCCCACATGCATAAAACGTTGCCTATTCTAGCGCCAATAGCACTCTCCACAATTGGTCTACTACTCAAAAGTGAGCGCAAAGGAGACGGCTGTGTCGCGCCTTTGTCTCCTCCGAATGCGCATGTCCCACCATCACTACAACACACATTTTTATCCTTTTTTAACTCAAAAGTGAGGAAAAAGGAGTACAAGGAAAAGGTTTTTTACCGTGTGTATTACTACAATGACTTTTTAAAAATAGGATAATCCTGGTCCCTACATTGGTTGATGCACAAAAAATATAGTATTTATAATTCGAAAGTCAGACAAAACGAGGCATTGCAAGTCAGTCCAAAAAGAAGAAAAAGAGCCCCAACATCTTACGTCTCATGATAGTAACAGTGAAGAGGGATCGCACACGTGCTTATGATGATGAGTCAAACCATAAATTGATCTTGGGATTTTCATCCCCACATCCGAGCTTCATGCGACCACCTTCAACAAGAGCATGATACAGACACAATCGATATTGCATGATCCGGAATCTTGTGTTTCCACGGGAGTGTGCATACGCGTCGGTGAAGCCGCCTTTATTACCCGCTAATGATCACTCACCAGACGGAGATCATTGGGGGAGAAATTGGAAACCAGGGATGTTATATTCCGTCTCGTTTCTGTTCCATGTTGCCCTATGTTTGATCCAATAGCAACATGGATGGCATGATGCCTCTAAGGACCGAGAAAAAATGAAATCAAGAAAATCAAGTCTCTCGAATTAATATATATTTAACTGGATGCGCTCAAGATGATGTCTCCTAGATGGACTTCAACTCGAAACTACTGAAAAGAACCGTATATAATCTAAGGACACAATGTTAGCACATGAGATCCATCCAGTCAGCTCATGAATCGACCATATCGCTCATTAAGGATATTGGTCGGGGTTGTCGATCATATATGGGATGACCATGTGTCATATTGGTTTACACGTGGGACCCCGTTCTTCCCACGATTTACAAAGGACAAAAGTCACATAAGAAAGCTCTGTCGACCTAAAGGAAGAACCCGTCCTAGATCCCTGGAGGAGTAGAAGACCAACTCGTATCAAAAGGGATTCCCAGGAGGAGTAGAAGACCTACATCCCTGGAGGAGTAGAAGAGCAACCCGACCTAGTTCATATCAATACAAGGAGCCCAGGGCGACAAGGACCTACCCGTATCAGAAGGGGTACCAAAAATGAAGCCTACGGAAGGGGATAAATGAGGAGACAAGGGTGAAATCCTAGAGGACCATAATACATAAACTATTGAAAAAAAACATATATAGAATTAATGTAGTCTAGTCTAAATCAATATAAAACTTGTAGAGTCTTGTTATGAAATTTGCCTGGCGTGACCCCCTTTGTAAACCTTGTGCTTGTTTCCATGATATCAACTATCACACCCCAATTTTTTCCAAATTTTGTAATGTTGAATTAATAAAATAAAATGTATTGAAGTGCATGTCTTTGTTGAAAATTCCCAAGGAAAAGAAACCTTTTCTGACTTGATTTGAAATTCTCTCAAACTTGATTCAAACATTATATGAGAGTGGATAAACATGACTATCCAACTTGTTTGTATTTTACTTAAACCAAAATTTGAAAATATTAATCCAACCATACTTGAATTATTGAAGAGATGGAATAAAATGACTTTCCCAATTTTGGTGGAGAATATTTAAATATATTCCATTTGACTCTTAAAGACTCCATTTGGATATATGGATTTATAAAATACTTTTCCCATTTGATCTGAATGAGATAAGATAACGTGGCTTCTTCATTATATTTTCATGGATGTTCTATGTTAAATGAACTTATTGAGTTGTGTGATTTGTTGGGTTGATTATTTTAATTTGGGGCATTATAAAACCTTAATATCTTTTGGTATTGCCTAAGAATCCGCATTAGGAAAAAGAAGGCATGAAATGGTTTTGTTTGCGTGAGTATTTATACAAAACTCATAAAATCATGTGGCATGCATGACACTCATAAAGCATTCCTTGCATGAATCATCATGGAATTATTGCATTGAAAATCCCCGAGCATAACTAAACTAGAAACCCTAAAGAAAAGAAACCCTAGAACCCTAATAGGAAAATTCCCATTTTAAGTGCAATATGAGACTACGTGTATATTCCATATTTCAGTTGAGCCAAGGTATTCCTAAATGGCATATATTTGATAGAGATTAAATTTTAAAATCATAGAATGTCATTTGAACCCTTTTGGAGTTCAAATTCAAAATATATGAACTATTTGAAAAATTGCAATGATATCCATATAGGCCAAAGTGAACAAATTTAGTTGAAATTTTGATTTGGACGGGAAATAGGTTCTATTAGTTCCTAAATTCTTATGTTGAATTAAACCAAATTAGAAATTGGTTTGAGCCAATTTAGTGTTCAAGATCAAAAGTTAGAAAAGAAATCAGAAAATCAAATTGGAAAAAGAAAACCGGCTCAACCAGATGTACTGACCGAAGCAGCCCACAAAACGGGTTATAACCTGAAGGGGTACGCGGCCATATAGAACATCCATGTTATGAAGATCTAATGACCCTCATCCCTTCCCCTTCGCACTCATCGTCAAGGGGCCCCTCAGCTCGACCTGGTCATCTTCAACCTCTCGCCAAAAATCCAGCCCGCACACTATGCACCCGATTCACCCCCTCTTGATTCATGTCAATACATTGCCACATTTCCCTCCCCGCCATAACTATTTAAGCCCCTCGCTATTCTCTCCATTACCCCTTTGTTACTTCATTAAGTTGCCGCTAGGCTGCCGTGAATCTGCTCTCTGGAGTTCTACCAGTGCCGTTGCATTTCCGAGCTGATTCCGACGACCACGAAGGTTATTACCGCCCCTTTCTCAGTACATTCTTCCTAACTCCTAGTAATGCATCGACCTTACCCCTCAGTTTGTCCAAGGGGGCATGGAATCTTCGTACAAGACCACTCCCTAAGCACACAAAAGCATGTCGCTCGTCTAGCCGCCTCTACACCCTGCTCCCCAGAAGCAATCGACGACAAAAACTACACCACCATATTCGCCTTGTCGCGCTACACCTCGTCATATACGCGCCTATGCTCGAGGATCACCGGAACATCGAGGATGTCCACCTGCTGAGCTCCACCCCAATACTCTTCTCCAGCAATGGCTAGATCCGCTGTCGTTGACGCATTGACTCACTTGCACCATAAGATCCAGATTATGCGTCCAAGATTAGACCTAGAAAAGAAGAGGTATTACATGATCTCGGCCATTCTTTTTTATGTAGATCAAACAGATTCAGTTAATTCACTTAAGGTGCCAGTGCTAGCTAATCCTAGATCGCCAAGTATCTCTTGACATTTTATGAATTAATTTGAGACAGATTTAAATGGCCACTTTGAAGAAAACCCTTGTGACTTTGAACACTTTTTGCTGGTTTGTCGAAATTTAACAAATAATGTATCATTGGAATCCTAGAAAATTTAGGCACTTTTGGCATTGTTAGTTTTCAGATCTAACCAAACTTGGATTTATTCAAATTTAAATGATTAACTAGAGTAATTCGGCATAACTTTAATTTTATAAATTATATTTTCTTGCAAAATGTCACAAATTATATCCTCTGCCATAGGAACCAAAGAAAAATTCTTTAAATCATTGAGATAAGAAACAAATAAAATTAGGACAAACCAATTTAAAAGGAAATTATTATTATTATATGATATATTCATTTATCCAAAATTCCCAAAATTCATATCTTTCAAACCATAAGTATATACCTAACAAATAATATATCCCTAGATTCACAAATATGTGAAGAATACAATGAACTCATAATTCATATTTACAACGTATAAAATAATTTAAACTATATAATTCTTTAAAAAGCATTATGACTATAAAACTAGTTGTATAAATTATTTTTGTGTGATTCCTTTTTCTACTCGTTGCAAATTGATTCATATATCCAATACAACTAGAGCCAAACATTATTTTTTTTTATTTTTGGAACATTTAAATGGCAGTAAAGGCTATTAATGATGCAAAATGATTTAAAAAGTAAATACTTCTACCTTTTATCAAGGCTATATCAGAGTGCTAAAAATTTGTTTACACAAATTAAAGTAACACAAATGCATTACACTAACATCATGCATATTGTTATTGATTAGATAACTAACAAATTTCCCCATGTGAAGTGATTATTTTCATCAATACATTCATGTCATGTTTATGATTGTTTGGGTTCTTATTGAATGTATGTAATTATAGATTGCACGGAGTGCAACTATTGTGTTTGCGAAGGGTGTGTGAGCAACAACTATCAAGGCAAGTTTCATTTTGTCCACAAAACTCCTATTATTTTACTATGCACTAGTGTTATTTTGGTAGTATGCATGATGGGTATTTTATCCTATATGATATGCTATATCAAACTTAGGACGTCCTTTTGTACCTTTCCTAGTGGAAACATAGTAGTTGTAGTATCCTTAATCTTGCAATAGAATTCATGGGTGATTTATCATATACTATTATTTGTACAGAATGTATATATTTTCTGAGTAAGATTTTTTTAAGGAAACACATGAGTGGAATGAGACTTGATTGGATTGTGTTGAGTGGTTACTTAGGGGCCATGTCTATGGTCATCTAGAGTAGCAGACATGTGGATATCTACCCATGAGCAAACAGATTGGAAATGTTCATGTTGAGAAGCTTCCAATGTAGCCACTTGTTATTATGGGCTTTGCATTAACCAACTAGGTTGCTAGAACTCGGCCAAATGGACAGAGGGTGGTAGTGTTTGTAGGATGGAACTTGTCATTTGTTGTCGGAGGTATTGCTTCTAAAAAGTATCTTCTCGTCCCGTCTCGTCTTTCTCTCTTCCATGGCACACCTAAGTAGCATGGACGAAGGAATAGACTAGTCTTGTGGGTAAAGTGCACCACCTCTCGAGAGTGCCAAATAAGTACTTAGTTGTGTCCCTGGTTACGAACAACTTCTGAGAATAGAGACATTGAAGCAGTTCAAGAATCTACACATTCTAATTTATTGAGTCAAAACTTGATTGGAGAAGAAGGGAAGCACCTAGAGAGAATCTAGTGTGCCAAGAATCACAATGGTTTGATGAAACTATTTATAAATGATACGAAAAAACTTTGTTTCTACAAATAAGCATAAACTCCACTTAGCTAAATAAGCATGTAGAGATTAGGTCTCCGAGTAATTCTCCTAGTGAAGCTTGCCAATACAAATCAAATGTATTGACCCTTTATGGCTATATCCTTTTATGTTGCAGGTTCTGATGATGAGTAAGGTATGGTAAGGTTATGAATCTCTAACCAACAGGCTTGCATGTGGCTCATGATGATTTAGAAAGGCTCCATGTTATTTTTTATTCCACTGCTATTGTGAACTTCATCTAGCATATGGCTACCAATTTGTAATAAAGTACTTGTATTCTAGATCACATGATGCAATACAAATGACCTTTGTTTCTCGATATTACATCTTAAATGTTTGTTCTAGCTATTCAATCAAGGGAATAGCACTATAAGCATAGAGATTCCAACCATGTTGGGTTCGGGTCATCACATTAATATAATTCCGAGGGATGTTAGGGATTTTCACCTTTCACATCGAGGGTTAAACCTAGATAAATCTATGTATTTGGCAATCCCATACATATTGATCTCAGCCCACTATAGAACAAATAAAACATACTACCATAATCCTTGAGTAGTATGATTTCCATGGGACCCTGGTTTTGGTTCCTCATCAAGTACCAAATAAGTTAAAATGAATGGTCCGAGAAGGAAAAAGAATTTCTAAAGGTGTTGACGATGGAACTAGGTGGTACCTTCCTTTCCAGAAAAACCACAATAAATCGCATCATCTCTGGGTACCGAGGAGCGGAGGTTTTGGCACAAAATACATGTTACTGTCACTAGAAAATAGCATGCTTGGTTATTCCAAATCAAAGGAAATTTGCCCGGAAGTTAGGCCCCTAAAAACATCCTATAATAATGGTTACTGCTTAGTTCCCTCTTGATGGTTTAGGGTAAAGTTTACTCAGAAATACTAGAACAATATTGGTGAATACTCGATGAGGAATAAATACACGATCAGTGGTTCCTCCTAGAGATCCACATGGAAGTAATGGGAGCAACAGAAAGTGTCAAAAGTGTGGCTTCCTACCGGTATCTCATTCTTATTGATCCATAGGTTCCAGGAAACTTCTGTCAGATGGTTATTGGGAGGGTAATTGTGTGGAGACGAGAGAAAAATGTTGGATGTTTGGGGAATCTTTTCGAGTTTCTGCAATGAGTCAAATTATTATCACTAGTCAAGTGCAGCAATTGATAGTAAGGTATACCTATGAATCAAAATTATAAATTATGGCCTTCGGGACAGCCATCCCTTTTCTCGCATTTAGGGGTTATTAAGACTTTATCCAACAAGCAATAGAACCAAAACCTGCAAAACTTAGTCATATTATTTGTTCATTAATTTCTTGTCACTAACCATTTAAGTCCTCATAGGGTCCTACATACCTGTCATTTTAGTTTGGATCTATTTATTTTATGAAACCTTTTATTGTGCTTAGTCGAGTACCTTTTTGTGGGCTTGCGCTCAGGTTGTTGTTTCTCACGCTGCAACCAATTTATACATTTCCGATGTTATTTGTTGGCTTCCGGTCGGACCAGACAGCAGCCATAGGATTGAAAGAAGTCGGTGCGTTGATTTAAGCAGGCCTTCCGCGCGCGCCCGACTACATGGTTCCCATTTAGTTGCTCCGTCACTGTTAGAAATCCCAGTCGTACTCCCCTTTCTTTATTGCTTCCTTGACTGACGCCCAGCTTAATTTCTTCTAGTTTCTTCATCTCCTACAGCTGCCCCCTGCGCCATTTCTTGCTCCCGTCCCGCGACTTGCATCCCGACCTGATTTTTGAAGGAAAATGGCGCATCTGAAGGAGAAAATCGAATATCCACCATATCTTAATCCATTTTTTAGACATGCTACGTGTGTGATAGATCCTGTGTTGAAAGCAAGGTTGGGTGGAGCTCTAAGGGGTGGAATTCCTCCTAGGAATGAACATCTTGGGAACCCCTTGTTGTTTACCATGGAGATGGAGAGGTACAGCTCTCTTGATCTAATTTAAGATTTAGTTGTGTTTCTTCCTATGTTTCTGCTAGTTTCTATTGTTTTTGCAATATTAGCCATGTTTGTATTCCATGGAGGAGGTGTTGTAGTTTTTTTGGAACGAGTTTCTAAGTAATCCTTAATTGTGGGTTACTAAAAAACCAGTCGCAAATTGGGGTGGGAGTAGTGGATAAATAGTACAGGATTTTGGTGGAAGCATTGTTGTATAGTGTGGAAGCTTTGATATATATTAAAATAAGCTTATATATTAGTGTTCAGAAGCTAGTTTCCTTGATCATGTTGGAATTTTATTTGTAATGTTTTGTGTCCTCGGGAAGATTCCTATATATTGTAATATAAGTGTTATATATAGGGGAAGCATTTGTAAATATTACTTGAAGCTTATATATTAGTATTTGGAAAAGATTAGTTGTCACTAAAGAATAGTAATAAATAAACTACAGTCTCTGGTGTAACTAAATCTTTTGTAACAGTGGTTCTGAAGGTAGTTGTGGTAGTACTAGTGAAGTAGTAAAGGATGATATTGGAAGCATTGTTATATAGTTCAGAAGATGTTATAAATATGACAGGAAGCCAATATACTAGACTTGAGAAGTTGGTTTTCGTGGTGCTTTAGATTGGTAGTTTTATTTTACGCGGTCCTAAGATAGTTTCTTTGGTGTTGTAGTATGAGTGTTAATCACAGTGCAAGCATTGTTGTAATATGACTGGAAGATTTTATATTTGTGTCTCGTGAGTGCCTGAATCTGTTGTATTAGAGGTCGGAAGCTATGTTTTTCTAGACAACATGTATTGAAGTAATGCATTGTTATAGTAGAAACTTGTGAATGAATTCGTGGAAGCTATATGTATTGATTTGTTTCTGGTTTATATTTAATTGGCTTCCATTTGCAGGATATTCGGATGCATACGCAAGACATCTCTTCGATTCCAGAACCATGAGATGGTGAAGGCTCGAGTCAAGTGTGTCCGCGAGTAGGAATTGTTTTCAATAGCGTCGACGAGGCACAAATGTTTTATAATGCATACGCGGAGAAGCTTGGTTTTGGAAGCAGGATTGGATGCTCAAGAAGGAGCCAGAAAAAGGGATGTGAACATTTAATTAGGAGGGACTTCGAGTGTGCTCACGCAAGGAAAGACAAGGTTGATGTGAGTTCAGGTGTTGGGGAAATGGATCCGGAAGTGTTTGATGAAGTGGGGGAAGCAACAAATGCAACTTCTGAAACTCATAATTTCGGTAGTGCACTGGTTGCGGGAAAAAGGAAAAGAAACAAGCTGAAGCGTCATGATTGCAAAGCTCACATGTCAGTTGGGTTAAGGAAGGATAAATGGGAAGTAACCATTTTCATTGAGAAACACACACATCCATTGATGAGTAGAGAAGAGTGGACAAAGTATTAAAAATCACATCGTAAGGTTCCATATGAGTGAAGGGTTTGTAGCATAGAAAAAAATTCCTACGATGGGAATAACTATGTACCAAGATCTATCTACTAGATACAAGCAGCGGGTGGATATACATCCATAGAATACATAACCTCGAAGACCGAATAACGTTAACGAGGTTGTACTCATGAATGATGTAGTCGAACGCTTGCTGATCTCAAGATCGTGATGAAGTCCATCTTGTCTAGCCGGTCCAGCACCATCAAGTCTAGCACCACAAAGAAGTGGTGCATCCGTGATCACACACACGTCCGGGTACCTGTAACATCCCAAAAATATTAAACTTGGATCATCAAACTCTAAGCATCAAAATTAGGGTTAACAAAAACTTTTCCAACTAAAGATATGAAAGCATTCATATATGTGTGTATTAAAATTTGGATTCTTTTGAATTGCCATGCTCCTGTGTTTCTTTTCTTTTAAAATGATTCTTAGGTGAAATAGACATCATCTAAACAATCCCAAACTTTTTCCAAAGACAAACAAGTCAAAACAAATAAGTTAAGTGAATGGTCACTTTGGCCAAATTAACTCCCATGCCTACTTTGGCTATCCCTAACTTTTAGAACTTAACAGAAACATGTTTGGATCTTGGGGCCCCTTGATAGTACTCATAATAAGGTACCAAGGCCCACTTTGTGATCATCCAAAAACATTTAAATGCTTAGTTTAAATGACAGTTTAAAATTGAAAATATCTCATATGGGAAGATCCCACTATTTCAAAAACCACTCAAACAAGCTCAATTTTTAAAACCCAAGTATCCACAGAATCCTCAACACATGCCTAGCACACCCACTAAAAATCTTTTCAAAACTCAAAACTCAAGTTCATGCGGCCATTTCATCAAACAGGTTGCAGATTGAAATCAACCAAATCAAAAACACTATGTTGAGCAGTGTTTGGGGCCAACCTTGTTCCCTCTCTGGTTACAACTAGCCTTAGTAGATCATCTAGCACCCTTAAATAACCTCTAGAACCACTGTGAGCTTGCCAACGCCATCAATGGTGAGCAGGCCGAGCCTCACCATGTCACCCCAGTGTGGACAGCAAGCTAGGAGAAGAACTAGCCGTGCCCACCTTGTCTAGCATGCAGCCCATGCCTCACCGCCCCATCTCGACCAGCCCTAGCTCGAAGACAGCGACCAGAACCGCCAGGAATGCCGCGCCCGAGCCGCTGTCGACCATGCCGACGCGCACCGCAGAGCACGCGCCGTTCCCACGCAACCCGACCACCTCGAGCCCTCGCCGCCCGCCAGCATGCACCCCCACCGTCAAGGAGACCACCAAACATGTTCATTTCACCGCCCGTACCCCGTAGCCACCGCTCGCCATGGAGTTCGCCGCCTCTGCCTCGCAGAGCATCGCACATTCCTGACCAATTGTCACCGACCCTACACGCGCATTTAAGCTCTAGAGCATCGCCAGGAGACTGCTCGTCGATCGCCAACCTCGGCCATGCCTCTAGCCGCCCGTAGCCGTGTCGCCACCGTCGCCTGCCCATCCCTCTCGGTCTCGCCGTCGAGCCTATAAAAGGAGACGACCCCCGCACGATTTCTTCACACCAACTCACTCCCCTCACCTCACTGATCCTTCCACCCCTTAACCGGAGCACGAGGAGCAGCAGCTCGTCGAAATTGCGCCGGAGCAGGCCGTCTTTGGAGAAGAAGGGAGCCGTTGATTTCGACCACCCCGGAGCTGCCGCGACCATCCCTGAGTTCACCGTCGTCGACTTCGTCGTTTGCCGCCTCGCCGTCGTCACTGGATCCCCGGTATGCCCCCTATGCACCTCCACCGAGCCGCTAGGGTTCGAGCTCGCCGGTGACCTGTTCATCGTCGACGACGACCCTCAGCCGTAGATCTAACTTCTAATCCAACGCACCACATAGCCCAGCACAGAAAGCGTGTTATGAGACAACGATGGTGGAACCCCGTCAGTTTGAGCTCAGGCCTTGGGAGTGACACTGGGCCGGCCCATTAACCCTTCCCGGGCAGCCCAACTGTTTGAATTTAACTTTTTCTATTTTAATTCAAACTCAGTTCTGTACCTAGTTTCAAAAATCAACCCAACTCGATTCAATGAACCAAATTGCATGAAACCAACTTTGTTAGAAAGGTACTGAAATGCTTAATCCAAGCCCGTTGGATTCAAATCATTTAGGTCTGTAGATCAACCTTGGTAAAAATAACAAGTCAGAAGCTTTTCTGCATTCAAACATTTTTCAAATTTCAACCATAATAGATTTTGAGTTGATTCCAACTCTCAAAAATCACATTTGACCATACCTTTCAGAATATGTAAAAACATATAGGTTTACTTACAGAAATATAAAAGGTTAAATCTTATTAAAGTGTGACACCACTTTAAATCACATTCCCATGTACTGAAATATGTGGCGATGACATGTGTCAACATGATCCCATGTTTGAGTTGGAGAATATTAAATCTTAAGTAGTTTTCAATGAGTAGAAATTACTTTTCTAAAAATAAATAAATAATGCAAATTTGCTTTATTCTTGTAAGGTTAGTGATGATGCTATATCATCTATAGAACACCTTTGTGTGATGATTGAAAATAGTTAAGTATTGTTTGGTGATTGTGTACCTCGTATTTATTCATAGACGCTAGTACCGACCAAGGATACGAGGAGGAAGGAGGAAACTACGAAGAAGAAGCCGAGGAGAACTTCAACCACTGCCCTGCACAAGGCAAGCCTTACTAACCAAGTTGACCTATGCAAGATAACACTTGCAATTATGAAAGTTAGATAACCTATGCAATGCACTAAGCATGCTTGGTTAGACACATTTGATGATACCCAATCCTAGTTTTACTTGCAAGCTTTCTACTTTATTTCTTTATCAAAGCTATTTCTTAGATTTTACTTAAGTGACTTGTAGATTCTAGGAGGATAATTGAAGGTTGCATAAAGAGCATTAAATTTGGCCTAAGTTAGATAATCTTGATGTCATCCTAAGGCATGAGATTATACTTAGTTAAGCTACACTTGTTTACCACCCCTCATTAGTACTTACCCCCACTTGTAGATGCTAGTGCTAAGCATAAAATTGATCAACTTTAGTTGGGACTACTTGGTGGAAAATGGTTATGGAAACCTTAGAATGATGAGTCATTATACTGAAATGTTTTGACATGTGTTCTCGAACACCAGATGATTTTGATGATGAAAATATTGAGGCATGAGCCTTAGCCCTTTAAAAAACTGATGGTCTTCTGGATGCGATACCATTCCAATTTTACCGTACAACCACAATACCCGAAATTTGTGTAGGGCTTGACTGGAAACTTATATACCTTAGTATGGGTTCCCTCACGGCCAAGGTCTGAGCTGAGGATACCTTGTGAAGATTGTCCACCTGTGCAGTACCCAAGATGACAGATGGTTGGGAGGCCAAACTCATAGGAGAAGTGCTTATACTAAGGCGTGTAATTGAAAGGTTAGGATTGATTATCCGCATAGTGAGTATGGTGAATTTAGGAGTTGTTCCCGACGGATGTGTTGAATATTGTGGTTAAAGTGTACAAACTCTATAGAGTGTCAAACTATTCGAATAGCCGCGTCCACGGTTATGGACAATTGGAGTGGCCATACTGTTCCCCCGTCAGATGTTTTCAAAATTACTTGTGAAATGAATTGAGACTTTGACTTGACCACAACAGAGTTGTGATATGAATTCAAGTTCCCACTTAGGTGTTATAAAATTTCAACTAGCTTTCTTCGCTTCTGAACTTAGTAGAGGTAAATCTGGCTTTTTGCAAAACAACCCTAGAGCTTAGTGTCCTACTACAAAAACCCCCTTCACTTGTTAGTAATAGTTTGCGAGTACTTAAAGAGTACTCATGGCTTTGTCCCTGGCTATTCCCATGTCCAGACTATGAGGAGGAGAATCCGGACGCAGGACCACAGGAAGGTTACGACAACTAGGATCATCTGCCATCGTCAGCATTGCCTATGACCCCGAAGATGGAGCTTCCCCTATGCTACCTTTATTATTACGTTATTCCGTTGCTTGAGTTGTATTAAGAAGTGGATCATGAGATCCTTATTTGTGTAAGACATTATGTATGGTTTGTAATGGATGATGTACTATGGTATCCAAATCTGTTATGTCTCGCAAAAATGGTAATCCTGGGATTGCGGTGTATGGCATAACAGGCATCTGGGATTAAAAATCCGGGTGTTGACAAGTTGGTATCAGAGCCATCCTGACCATAGGAGACCCTAGTTTGACTGGACATTGAATCAAAAACTTAGTTTCAAAACCAAAGGAAGCAAATATTTACAAAAACTTATTCCCATTCTTATCACTTTGATTCTTTCATGAAAATTCATGTTCCTCAAAAACTCTTGCAAAATACATAAAAATTTGAGACACTGGAGCACTCTACTAACTTACTCATCCTATATTCTTAATAGATGGATGTGAAGTACAACAAGTTTTATCAGTTGGGGAATGGAGGAGACCTCATCTTTGAGCGGGATTTGGACCAACTTTCGGAACTTCTGGAGCGTCCGCACCCCGAGTTCTTCGGAGCTCAGCTCAATGATCAGGAAGGAGAAGATCGACAATGGATATTTGTTGCAAGTCTCCGAGGAAAGATTAAACCTCCCACTACCGAGGGAATTCAGTTCACCTTAAGAGAGAACAGCTGGCTCGATGGACTTGCCAGAGCCATGCAGGAAGCTCTTGCTCGTCTTTGTGGACAGAGTATCAACCAGATCAAGGGTACCCGCTTTGAGTTTTGTCCAAGGCGTGATGCTATGGGACAGCCATTGGAAGCCCCAAACCACCACGAGTTGAAGACTCAGTTGGACCACCTTAGCTTCATGATGTACGATCGTCAGCAGGAATTGGACAATTGTCGTGACTAATCCAACCACAAGTCCGCCATCATCAGGACAAAGGATCAGACCATCGCCATGCTAGCGAAGGATCGCAAGTCTCGTCGCCGTCAGCTTGACAAGAAGGAGCGCATCATTGCCCGTCTTTGCCACCGTATCTCGGATTTGGAGGAGACCATCCACGAGAGAGACATGCAGTTGGAGGAAAGGGAGAATGCCGGAGAAGATCTTTGTGGAGACCCCTACTCCTATCTCAACGAGGATGATGATTTTCTGGAGGATCAGGCTATGGACTTGTTCACCGATGAGGATGATTTCGCCTTCATAGATGACGACGAGGATGATGAGGATGACGACTACACCTACTCCGAGGAGTAGTAGCACTTGAGCACTAGCATAGTGAGTTGTATTCGGTCCCAATGTATCGTAGTTGCCAGAATGGTTCTTAAAACCATCTGTTTACCTTTGTTGTGGTGTGTGTTGTATCGTGTGCTATGAATGAATGAATGAACATGAAGTTGCTAGAAAATCTGAATCAAACTTTAAAAGCTTTTCAAAGTCCCGGAACCTTAGAAATTTCCCTCTTTTCTCATTATCTATCTCAATCTTCAGATGCCTCGCGGAGGAAGTGGTTCATCCCTGGACCCGATGTTGCAGATCCTGCAAATGTTGGTTTCTGAACGCGAAGCTGAAAGAGCAGAACGTCAAGCCAACTTAGCCACCCTTCAGAAAATAGCCCAGTTGGCCCACAACAATCAAGGCCAAGGAAATCAGGACAACCATGGATCTAAGCTCAAGAATTTCTAGAACACCAACCCACCTGTTTTCACTAAGTCAAAAGAGCCCTTAGATGCAGATGATTGGCTACAGACCATGGAAAACAACCTGGAAGTCGCCGGAGTGTAAGCTAACGAGAAAGTTCTGTTCGACACCCACTATCTAGCCGGAGATGCAAGAGCATGGTGGAACAGTGTTCGTGCAATGACCGGAGGACAGATGATGACCTGGGAGGAATTCAAGGTCAAGTTCAGCAAAACCCATGTGCCACCGGGTTTGATCAAGAGAATGAGAGATGAGTTCAGAGAACTGAAACAAGGAAGGATGACCGTAGTGGAATACCGTGACAAATTCTTGTCATTAGCTAGGTATGCCCCGGATGAGATCGACACTGAAGCAAAGAAGAAAGAGAGATTCTTGAATGGTCTGCACGATGAGATGCAGACGGTGTTGGTCAATATCCCCTTTGCTAATATTAAAGCCCTTGTCGACTCTGCCATCCAGATGGAAGGAAAGATCAACCAAGCTAATGAGAACCGCAAGCGTCGCATGATGCATCAGCCAGGAACCCATCATACCCCAAAGTATCGCCCTAACCCATCTCCAGGATTTTCCCCGAGAACCAACAGACCCCCGATGAACCGTCCGACCTATCCCAACTGTGGAAACCCAAGGCCCGGAGGAAATCAAAACAACCCCGGCAACTCTGGCAATTTCAACCGTGCACCACCCAAGTTCAACAACAACAATGCTGCCACCAACACCAACACTGCCCCAAGGACTGGAAGCAATGTTGTGCCTGTTGCAGCAAACGACAAGTCGCAAGTGACTTGTTATGACTGTGGAAATAAGGGTCACTACTCCAATGAGTGCCCCAAGAAGAATGTCGTATCCCCCAATGCAAATGCCCCAGCTCAGCAGCAGCGTCGTGTTCAGCCTGGAAGAAGGTTTGCCCCAGGGAACTCTCTCAACCGCAACGGCCGTCTTTTCCTCATGCATGCTGAAGAAGCTCAGGAAGCGCCAGACGTCGTGCTGGGTATGTTTTCTGTTAATTCAGTACTGGCTAGAGTGTTGTTTGATTCTGGTGCATCGCACTCATTTTTCACCGAAGAATTTGCATGCACTAGTAAGATTCAACCCACCAAACTGAAGCATGTTATGATTGTTAAAATACCTGGTTCAAACACCAAAGCTAGGAAAATTTGCAAAGACGTCCCTATCTGAATCCATGGCATAGATTTTTATGCTAATATAATAGTACTCAGAACTAAAGGTTTGGAAGTCGTACTAGGAATGGATTGGATGTCCAAACATAAAGGATTGATTGACTGTGCCAAGAAAGCCATAACCATGACCAGTACAGCCGGAATATCAGTCGAGCATATATCTGAAACCTTACCTCGTCAATTCAAGTGCAACAAGAGTATAGCCCAACCTACCATTGACCAAGTCCGGATAGTCTGTGAATACCCTGATGTATTTCCAGATGTTTTGCCCGGTATGCCCCCAAATCGGGATATCGAGTTTATCATCTAACTAATGCCCGGAACAGGACCCATCACCCAGAGACCATATAGTATGAACCCTTCTGAACTAGCAGAACTGAAGAAGCAACTGGATGCCATGTTGGAAATTGGATTGATTCAACAAAGTGCGTCATCATGGAGATCACCTGTTTTGTTCGTGGACAAGAAAGATGGAGGTAACCGTTTGTGTACGGATTATCGGAAGTTGAATGATGTCACTATCAAGAACAAGTACCCATTGCCCAAGATAGAAGATTTGTTTGATCAGTTGACCGGTGCCAAGGTGTTTTCTATGATTGATCTTAGAACTGGCTATCATCAACTCAAGATTCACGCAGAGGATATTCCAAAGACTGCCTTTACCACCCGATATGGATTATACGAGTATACTGTCATGTCTTTTGGGTTAACCAATGCCCCCGCTTATTTCATGAATCTCATGAATAAGATTTTTATGGACTTCCTGGATAAGTTTGTCATTGTTTTCATCGATGACATACTGATTTATTCCAAATCAGAAGAAGAACATGAGCTACACCTAAGGACCATTCTTGGAACCCTTAGAGAGCATCAGTTGTATGCCAAGTTTAGCAAATGTGAATTCTGGTTACAGGAGGTAGGATTCCTCGGCCACATTGTATCAGATGGAGGAATTGACGTTGACCCTGCAAAGGTGAAAGATGTCGAAGAGTGGCAAGCCCCAACCACTCAAACCCAAGTTCATGCATTTATCGGATTGGCGGGATACTACCGCAAGTTCGTAGAAGGATTCTCGAGTATTGCCAGACCCATGACCCAATTGCTGAAGAAGGACAAGAAGTTTGAATGGACGGACAAATGTGAAGCGAGTTTTCAAGAACTCAAGAGAAGATTGATTTCAGCCCCAATCTTAATCATGCCGGATATCACGAATCCCTTTGACGTGTATTGTGATGCATCCAAGATCGGTCTCGGATGTGTGCTAATGCAAGAAGGCAAAGTTATATCTTATCTATCCCGACAACTGAAACACCATGAGCAAAATTACCCAACCCATGACCTCGAACTCGCAGCCGTAGTTCTAGCCCTGAAGACATGGAGGCATTACCTGATGGGAAACCGTTGTGAGATTTATTCGGATCACAAGAGCCTGAAGTATATATTCACTCAGAAGGAGCTGAATATGAGACAGAGAAGATGGATTGAGCTAATCAAGGATTACGACCTGGACATTCACTATCACCCCGGTAAATCCAATGTGGTAGCCGATGCCCTCAGTAGATTGCGGTGCCGCTTGAACTCCATGATCTTGAAGGAGCAACCAAGCTTGCACAAAGAGATGGAATATTTTCGAATGGAATTAGTGAGTGAAGGATTTTTGGCTAGCATAGAACTTCAACCCACTTTGATCAGCCAGATCAAGGAGGTGCAGAAAGGAAATGCTAGTATCGACGGAATCAAGCGTCGTATCGGTATAGGCAAAGTACCCGGCTTCACCGAAGATGAAGAAGGAGTTCTGTGGTACAAAGGACGCCTTTTGTGTACCAGCAGATTCTGAGTTGAAAGAAGTGATTCTGAAGGAAGCTCATGATACTCTTTATTCTATCCACCCCGGAGGAACGAAGATGTATCAGGACTTGAAAGAACAATTTTGGTGGCATAAGATGAAGAGAGAAATCGGAAGCTATATCGCCAAGTGTGATATATGTCAGAGAGTCAAGGCGGGACATCAAAGACCCGCTGGATTGTTGCAACCATTGCAGATTCCGGAATGGAAATGGGATTCCGTTGGAATGGACTTTATCACCGGATTGCCTACTTCTAGTAGGGGAAATGACTCTATCTGGGTCATAGTTGACAGATTGTCCAAAGTAGCCCATTTCTTACCAGTCAAGACCACATACCAGAGTTCGAAGCTAGCGGAGTTATACATCGCTAGAATCGCCAGTTTGCACGGAGTACCCAAGAACATCGTATCGGATCGAGGAACTCAGTTTACCTCGAGATTCTGGAAGAAAGTCCAAGAAGGTTTAGGAACCTGCCTAGATTTCAGCACCGCTTATCACCCTCAGACCAACGGACAAACAGAGCGAGTAAATTAGATACTCGAAGACATGTTGAGAGCATGTGTGTTAGAGTATGGATCTAAATGGGAAGACTGTCGCCTTTTGCAAAATTTTCGTACAACAATAGCTATCAAGCTAGTTTGAAAATGGCCCCATTTGAATTCATGTACGGAAGAAAGTGTCGCACCCCTTTGAACTGGTCGGAAGTAGGAGAGAGTCAGATTTTTGGACCGACATCCTACGAGAAGCAGAAGAGAAGGTTCACAAGATTCGTGAGCACCTCAAGACCGCTCAGTCAAGACAGAAGAGTTACGCCGACAAGAGACGTCGAGACCTCGCCTTCAACATCGGAGATTTTGTGTATCTGAAAGTGTCACCATTAAAGGGAATGCAGCATTTCCAACTGAAAGGAAAGTTAGCCCCCAGATATATCGGCCGCTTCAAGATATTGAGCCATCGAGGGGAAGTGTCATATCAATTGGAACTGCCCGAAGAGATGTCAGCCGTGCACAATGTGTTCCATATATCATTACTTCGCAAGTGCCTCAAAGTTTCGGAGAAGACTGAAGTGTTCAAGAACATTGATCATCGGACCATAGAGATCAACGATGACCTGACCTATCCCGAAGTACCCATCCGTATTTTGGAAGAAGCTCTCAGAACTACCAGAACCCGAAGCAGCAAGTTTCTCAATATTCAATGGAGCAACCACACATAAGAAGAAGCTACCTAGGAGCGCGAAGATCACATCAGGACGGAGTTTCCCGATCTCTTCAAATCCTAGGTAATCTTTTTCGTCCTTTTTCAAATATCGGGACGAGATTTTGTATAAGGGAGGAAGGTTTGTAACATCCCAAAATATTAAACTTGGATCATCAAACTCTAATCATCAAAATTAGAGTTAACAAAAACTTTTCCAACTAAAGATATGAAAGCATTCATATGTGTGTGTATTAAAATTTGGATTCTTTTGAATTGCCATGATTCTGTGTTTCTTTGCTTGTAAAATGATTCTTAGGTGAAATAAACATCATCTAAACAATCACCAAACTTTTCCCAAAGACAAACAAGTCAAAACAAATAAGTTAAGTGAATGGTCACTTTGGCCAAATTAACTCCCATGCCTACTTTGGCTATCCCTAACTTTCAGAACTTAACAGAAACATGTTTGAATCTTTGCACCCCTTGATAGTACTCATAATAAGGTACCAAGGCCCACTTTGTGATCATCCAAAATCTTTAAATGCTTAGTTTAAATGACAGTTTAAAATTGAATCTATCTCATATGGGAAGATCCCACTATTTCAAAAACCACTCAAACAAGCTCAATTTTTAAAACCCAAGTATCCACAGAATCCTCAACACATGCCTAGCACACCCACCAAAAATCTTTTCAAAATTCAAAACTCAAGTTCATGCGGCCATTTCATCAAACAGATTGCACATTCAAATCAACCAAATCAAAAACACTATGTTGAGCAGTGTTTTGGGCCAACCTTGTTCCCTCTCTGGTTACAACTAGCCTTAGTAGATCATCTAGCACCCTTAACTAACGTCTAGCACCACTGTGAGATTGCCAACGCCATCAATGGTGAGCAGGCCGAGCCTCACCATGTCACCCTAGTGTGGACAGCAAGCTAGGAGAAGAACTAGCCGTGCCCACCTTGTCTAGCATGAAGCCCATGCCTCACCGCCCACTCTCGACTAGCCCTAGCTCGAAGACAGCGACCAGAACTGCCAGGAACGCCGTGCCCATGCCGCTGTCGACCATGCCGATGCGCACCGTAGAACACGCGCCATTGCCATGCAACCCGACCACCTCGAGCCCTCGCCGCCTGCCAGCATGCACCCCACCGTCCCAGGAGACCAGCAGACATGTTCGTTTCACCGCCCATACCCCGTAGCCACCACTCGCCGTGGAGTTCGCCGCCTCTGCCTCGCAGAGCATCGCACGTTCCCGACCAATTGCCACCGCCCCTACACGCGCATTTAAGCTCTAGAGCATCGCTAGGAGACCGCCCGTCGATCGCCAACCTCGGCCATGCCTCTAGCCGCCCGTAGCTGTGTCGCCACCGTCGCCTGCCCATCACTCTCGGTCTCGCCGTCGAGCCTATAAAAGGAGGCGACCCCATCTGATTTCTTCACACCATCTCACTCCCCTCACCTCACTGATCCTTCCACCCCTTAGCCGAAGCACGAGAAGCAGCAGCTCGCCAGAATTGCGCCGGAGCAGGCCGCCTCTAGAGAAGAAGGGAGCCGTTGATTTCGACTACCCCCGGAGCTGCCGCGACCATCCCTGAGTTCGCCCTCGTCGACTTTGTTGTTTGCCCGCCTCGCCGTCGTCACTGGAGCCCCGATATTCCCCCTATGCACCCCCACCGATCCGCTAGGGTTTGAGCTCGCCGGTGACATGTTTATCGTCGACGACGACCCTCAGCCGTAGATCTCACTTCTAATCCAACGCACCACATAGCCCAGTACCGCTTTGCGTGTTATGAGCCACTGACTAGTGGAACCCCCCTGTTAGTTGAGCCTCGCGCTGTGGAGTGACACTGGGCCGGCCCATTAACCCTTCCCGCGCAACCCAACCGTTTGAATTTAGCTTTTTCTATTTTAATTCAAACTCAGTTCTGTACCTAGTTTCAAAAATCAACCCAGCTCGATTCAATGAACCAAATTGCATGAAACCAATTTTGTTAGAAAGGTACCGAAATGCTTAATCCAAGCCCGTTGGATTCAAATCATTTGGATATGTAGATAAACCTTGGTACAAATAACAAGTCAGAAGCTTTTCTGCATTCAAACATTTTTCAAATGTCAACCATAATAGCTTTTGAGTTGATTCCAACTCTCAAAAATCACATTTGACCATACCTTTCAGAATATATTAAAACATATGGGTTTAATTACAGAATAATGTTCAAGTAATAAAAGAATGCCACATAGGTATTTCTAGTCACTTTATTTATTTAAAATAAATGGTTAAATCTTATTAAAGTGTGACACCACTTTAAATCACATTCCCATGTACTGAAATATGTGGTGATGACATGTGTCAACATGATCCCATGTTTGAGTTGGAGAATATTAAATCTTAAGTAGTTTTCAATGAGTAGAAATTACTTTTCTAAAAATAAATAAATAATGCAAATGCTTTATTCTTGTAAGGTTAGTGATGATGCTAGATCATCTATAGAACACATTTGTGTGATGATTGAAAATATTTAAGTATTGTTTGGTGATTGTGTACCTCGTATTTATTCATAGACGCTAGTACCGACCAAGGATACGAGGAGGAAGGAGGATACTACGAAGAAGAAGCCGAGGAGAACTTCAACCACTGCCCTACACAAGGCAAGCCTTACTAACCAAGTTGACCTATGCAAGCTAACACTTGCAATTATGAAAGTTAGATAACCTATGCAATGCACTAAGCATGCTTGGTTAGACACATTTGATGATACCCAATCCTAGTTTTACTCGCAAGCTTTCTACTTTATTTCTTTATCAAAGCTATTTGTTAGAGTTTACTTAAGTGACTTGTAGATTCTAGGAGGATAATTGAAGGTTGCATAAAGAGCATTAAACTTTGCCTAAGTTAGATAATCTTGATGTCATCCTAAGGCATGAGATTGTACTTAGTTAAGCTACACTTGTTTACCACCCCTCATTAGTACTTACCCCCACTTGTAGATGCTAGTGCTAAGCATAAAACTTGATCAACTTTAGATGGGAATACTTGGTGGAAAATGGTTATGAAAACCTTAGAATGATGAGTCATTCTACTGAAATGTTTTGACATGTGTTCTCGAACACCAGATGATTTTGATGATGAAAATGTTGAGGCATGAGCCTTATCCCTTTATAAAACTAATGGTTGTCTGGATGCGATACCATTCCAATTTTACCATACAACCACAATACCCGAAATTTGGGTAGGGCTTGACTGGAAACTTATATACCTTAGTATGGGTTCCCTCACGGCCAATGTCTGAGCTGAGGCTACCTTGTGAAGATTGTCCACCTATGCAGTACCCAAGATGACAGTTGGTCATGGTTGGGAGGCCAAACTCACAGGAGCAGTGCTTATACTAGGGCGTGTAATTGAAAGGTTAGGATTGATTATCCGCATACTGAGTATGGTGAATTCAGGATTTGTTCCTGACGGATGTATTGAATATTGTGGTGAAAGTGTACAATCTCTGAAGAGTGTCAAACTATTCGAATAGTCGTCATGATTATGGACAGTTGGAGTGGCCATACTGTTCCCCCGTCAGATGTTTTCAAAATGACTTGTGAAATGAATTGAGACTTTTACTTGACCACAACAGAGTTGTGATATGAATTCAAGTTCCCACTTAGGTGTTATAAAATTTCAACTAGCTTTCTTCGCTTCTGAACTTAGTAGAGGTAAATCTGGCTTTTTGCAAAACAACCCTAGAGCTTAGTGTCCTACTATAAAAACCCCCTTCACTTGTTAGTATTAGTTTGCGAGTACTTAAAGAGTACTCATGGCTTTGTCCCTAGCTATTCCCGTGGCCAGACTATGAGGAGGAGTATCCGGACGAAGGACCGAAGGAAGTTTACGACAACTAGGATCATCTCCCATTGTCAGTATTGCCTGTGACCCCGAAGATGGAGCTTCGCCTACGCTACCTTTATTATTATGTTATTCCACTGCTTGAGTTGTATTAAGAACTGGAACATGAGATCCTTATTTGTGTAAGACCTTAATGTGTGGTTTGTAATGGATGATGTATTGTGGTATCCAAATCTGTTATGTCTCGCAAAAATGGTAATCTTGGGATTGCGATGTATGGCATAACAGGCATCTGGGATTAAAAGTCAGTGAAGCAGTGTACTCTTTTCTGGGTGTTGACATGTACTCTTTTCTGTTATGGCATAACAGGCATCTGGCTTCAATCATCGGTATATCCATACCTAGTTTGATTTTGTTTCCGACATGTACTCTTTTCTCGTTCCCGTGATATAACATTCTGGTGATCAAATCACTTGCTTGCAAGCTAACTAATGTGATATCACCGAGAGGGCCCAGAGTATATGTCTCCGTCATCGGGATGGACAAATTCCACTCTTGATCCATGATCCTCAACATAACACCTTCATAGCATTGAACCCATCTTTATAGCCACCCTGTTACGGTGTGACGTTTGATGTTATCAAGATACTCTTCCGGTGTTAGTGATTGACATGATCTCATGGTCTAAGGACTAAGATTATTTCGTATGATTTTATAGCAATATAAACACAATGACCTTGATCGTAATGCTATACTTCAGATGAATGTTCATCACACCATTCCAATAATGTTGTGACCTCGTTATTAACAACATGCAATGTCCATGATCAGGAAACCTTTGATTATCTTGTTAATCAACGAGCTAGTTTATAAGAGAGGCATAACTAGGAACTTTCTATTTGTTTATTAAACACACATGTATTAACGTTTCCATATTAATACAATTATAGCATGCAAAATAAACATTTATCATAAATAAGAAATACGATAATAACCACTTTATTATTGCCTCTCGGGCATATTCCCTTCAGTCTCCCACTTACACTAGAGACAATAATCTAGTTTAGAAACTTTTCGTATTGAACACCTATGGCTTTCTGGTGTTCCATATATGTGATTGCATGTGGTTAACAAAATCTACGGATCTGACACTTTCAGGTTCGTGTGTATTTGCATGTCTTTGCGTCTTCATGCATCACTCATTCTCCAATGAGATGGCATTGTATAAATTTGGTCTTTTGGTGAGACCTTTAGTTCCTTGGGGTTAAATCATGTCGATACTATTGTTGTACAATATAACTTTTGTGTTAGCCCGTTGCGAACCACACCTTAGTTTCATAACCAACTACTTGACACAAATGCCCTCATTTGCTACTACTGTAGCAGTCATATACTTATCCTTTTGTTGTAGTATCCGTCACAATGTCTTAACTTTGGAATTCATCCAAATCCATCATGGAAACTTTCTTTCCATTTCATTGTGCCACCCATAGTCTAAATTGAGATAAAGTTAATTTTGTATCTTGTGACAAAACTAGTATTAATGTAACGCTTTACAATGAACTATTTGTAATTGTTTGTCACCTCTACATAAATATATTCTTAGTTCTTTCAAAAGATCATAAGAATTTACTTACTATCGTCCAATGATCGTTTTGTGATTCATTCTGGTATATGCTCATATCATTTAGAGCATAGGACATATCTGGATGTGTACATATCATGGTATGATTAATCAAAATATTCTTGTTGATTTCACTCACCAAGTGTCAAAGCACTTGAATCTTGTTTCACTTACCAAGTGTTAGTACACTTGAATTTTGTTTCAATTCTTTTCCATGTGACAAGAACCTTTTCTCATCGTTTATATATTGAACTCCTTTAATATCTCATATATATACGTTTGGCACAACCATATTATCATCATAGTCTATCCATGTATACATTCATGCTAAATATTTGGGTTTTGCCTAAGTCTTTCATCGAAATGAAATTCTTAACCTTTTGTCAATAAAAGATACATCATTTCCAATCAACAAGATGTCCTCCACATAATGTATTACAAATATGTCTCAGCGCTCCCACTTAATTTCTTGCAAATGCAAGCATCTTCATCGTCTCCTGATGAAAACTCCTTTAACAGTTTCATCACGGCGAAGATTCCAACTTCGCGATGCTTACTTCAACCATTGAAGTTTGAATGCCCTTTTTAGCATCCTTTGAATTAACAAAACCCTTTGGATCGTGTCATGCACACGTTCTAGGTAACCATTCTATTAGAAAAACTTTGTTTTGTTTATTCATCTACCATATACCAAAATTATATGTAGTGGTTTCTACATTAATCCGTCCAGACTAAATATCGCTATGAAAGATCAAAACTTTTCATAGTCAACTCCTTGAACATTGTCATAAAAACTTTATCGACATGTCGACTATTTCATAGATGTGAAACATCCATGTCTATTTCTTTATAGATCCAAATATGACCGATAGGTTTTTACACCTTTCTGGAGGGTCTTCCAAGTTCAAAAAACTTGATTTCTCGTGTATGGAACTACCACAGATTTTATGGCTTCAAGCCATTTGATGGAGTCAGGGCCCATCATCGCTTCTTTGCATGTAGTCGGTTCATCACTGTCAAACAACAGTGATTTACTCTCAAATCTTAGCATTTGATTGTTTATCCAACCTACTTGATTCAATAGGAACTTAGATCTCCGTGACCACAACCTTTGAGGCACATAAGCCATGAGCATTGTGGCTGCCTCCAGAACGTTTTCCGGCGCTGCGCAACTCAGCACATATAGCTAAGGTTCGTTAACCTTATTAAAGTTCTATTGTCCTCCTACTTAACTTTTGTGAAAATTCCTTTTTCAAGAAACTTGACGTTCTAAGCGACAAACGCTTTTGTCTTTGGTGTTATGGAGGAATACCCAACGGGTTATTCGGAATAACCTACAAAGACATGCTCATCCAACTTTGGTTGTAAACATCTTACTTATGCTTAGCATAGCAAAATTTAAGAAATGACAACTTGGGTTTTATCCCAAACCATAACTTACATGGTGTCATTTCAACGGATCAAGATGGAGCTCTTTTCAGTGTAAAAGCGGTAGTCTCTAAATCTTTAATCTATTAAAACATAATGACAGTTTTATAAATAACACCTTTGATCCAACCATGTCAAACAAGGTTTCATTACAAATCTCAAACACTCCATATTCCTATGGTGTTTCGGGAGATGCAAATCTAGGTGTTTTGCTAAACTTGCAACTCAAATAAATCCCTTTATGATAAAATCATAAATTATTTGTTTTCTTGTTACAATGATTTTCCACTTCATCTTGAAAGTCTTTGAACGTTTTCAAATATTTCATACTTCTTTCTCATTAAATGAATATTCACTCAAGTTTCCGGAGAAAGCATATGAAGTTGAAGTCCATCGCTTACGACTATATATAATGGACTACATACATCGATATGTATAAATTCCAATATTTTAGTCGTTCGTTCTTCTTTGGCCTTTGAACAAAGTTTCAATTATCCCGAGGAAAGTCTCACAAGCGTCATTTGATCAAATCAAAGACTCAAAAAAATACATGAAAATGGAGTTTCTTCATGTTTTCTTTCCAATATAATTTAAACGGCGATGTCACTTCGTAAGTGATCTTCCAATCATTTGTCTTGCGACATTTTAGCATTAGTTTTATGGATGTGATTTCTCCAACTATATTTGTAAATCATCCATCTTATATGGAATATGGTAATTATTTGAACAATCTTTGTTCTCATAATACCTGATTTAAATAAATATTATTAAAACAAATCTTGAAGGCAAGCTTTGATATCAACGAGAAATACAAACAACGGTTAATTTGTTTTCGATGAACATCATCACATATTCTATTGTTGTTGGAGATATGCCCTAGAGGCAATAATAAATATAGTTATTATTATATCTTTGTGTTTATGATAAATGTTTACATTCATGCTATAATAGTATTAACAAGGAAACATTAATACTTGTGTGATTTGTAAACTTAAATTGAAGTCCCTAGTGTAGCCTCTATACATCACTAGCTTGTTGGTTAATAAATGATTGTGGTTTCCTTATCATGAACATTGAGATGTTATTAACAACAAGATCGTATCGTTAGGAGAATGATATGGTGGACATACTCCTATAGATAAGCGTAGCATAAAGATCAAGTCATTTTAATACTTCAATTGCTATATGCTTTCTAATACATAGTAACCTGATTCCTTCGACCATGAGATCATGCATATCACCTTTGCCGGATGGATGCTTTGATGACATCAAACACCACACCGTAACTGGGTGGCTATAAAGGTGGCATTGAGTGTTCGGAAAGTATTGGTTGAGACACATGGATCAAGAGTGGGATTTGTCCATCCATATGACGGATAGATATACTCTGGGCCCTCTCGGTGAAATGTCATCCAATTAGCTTGCAAGCATGTGACTGGCTCACAAGGGATCACATATTACGGGAATGAGAAAAGAGTACTTATCAGTAACGAGGTTGAACTAGGTATGCAGAGATACCGATGATCATAACCTCGGATAAGTAAATTATCGTGAGACAAAGGGAAATTGGTATCGTATGTAAGTGGTTCATTCGATTGCAAAGTAATCATAGAAATATGTGGGAGCCATATGAATTTCCAGATTCCTCTATTGGTTATTGTTCGGAGAAGTGTCTCGATCATGTCCGCATAATTCACGAACCGTAGGGAGACACACTTAAGGATTCGACGTTGTTTGAGTAGTTATGGAATGATGAGAAAGAGACCGAATGTTGTTCGGAGTCTCGGATGGGATCCGGGATATCACGAGGAGATCCGAAATGGTCCGGAGAATAAGATTCATATAAGGAAAGTCCCGTTTCGGAGTTGGGGAATGATTCCGGTGTTTTCATCGGGAATGTTCTAGAAGGTTCCGGAATGTCTGGCACTCCGGAGGGGAAGGGTACATGGATGTGTTATATCAAATTGGTATGATTGCATCATGTACTAAGTGCTATCGCTGAACAAAATAGAGGGATTAATCAAATCCTAGTTTGAAAAGTCAAACGCCAAGTTTGGAAGTCAAACGGCTAATTTTGGGAAGTGGAGAGGGAGGTGGAAACCAACTTGGGGGAGGAGTTCCTCCTCCCACCGCCAGCGCACCACCAAGCCGAGTTGGGGAGGGACTCCTCCTGGCCGGCCCCTCCACCTATATAAGGAGGGGCAGGGCTCCCCTCCTAGACACAAGTTCGTACACCTCTAAACCCTAGCCCCAATCCGCCGCCGCCTCCATAGCCGCCGCCGGCCATAGGGCACTCGCCGCCGCCGCCTAGGTGAAACCCTAGCCGCCGGCCTAGCCCCCTCCTCGGCATGTCTAAACCCTAGATCGTCCAGGGCTCTCTCATAGTCCGCCATACTCGCTCCGGCTTAAGGCGAAGCCCTGCGAGATCTCCCCTCTACTTCCGGTACCACGCCGTTGTGCTGCCGGAATCGCGAGGAGAGTGCTACAACCTCTGCTGCCTGCTGGAACAAGGGAGAGGAAGGTCTTCATCGAAAATCAACGTGACCGATCAAGGGAGCGCTGCGAACACTGCTGCGCCGGAAGGATCGTCTACGCGATCTTGAGATCGGGAAGAGTACGACTACATCACCCACGAGAATCCGCTCTCGTTAAACGCTTTGGAATCTTCGAGGGTGAGTTATTCCATCGACTCGTTGCTACAATCTAGTAGATAGATCTTGGCTTGTTTGTTTGTATGCGATAGAATTTTTTTGTTTTCCATGCTACGAAACCCTACAGTGGTATCAGAGCCGTGTCTATATGTAGATCTGTTGCACAAGTAGAACACAATGGTCATTATGGGCGTTGATGCTTTTATTGTCGATTGCTTCTTGTGTACTTTGCATCTTGCGGGATGTTGGTATGAAGCGGCCCGGGCTAACCTTACATGACATCGTTCATGAGACTTGCTCCACGCTTGACATGCAACTTGTATTGCATAAGTGGCTTTGCGGGTGCCTGTTTCTCCTAGCATAGTTAAGATCCAATTTACAACGGGTGATTAACAATACTAGTATCAATGTTGTGGTTCATGTCCGTAAGTTAGAATGACACTTATTGGAAGGCCCAAACCACGTAAAACATGCAAAGAAAGTAGAGGCGTCTAACTTTGTTTTGCAGGGGTGTGCAGTGATGTGATATGGCCATGATTGTGATTATATTTGATGTATGCAATGATCCTTATTGTAAGTTGGCAACCGGCAGGAGCCATATGGTTGTCTTTAATTTCTGTTAAGACCCGCGTGTCTATTCAAAGTAGTTGTAATAGTTGATGCCGGTGGACGACAACCATGAAGAAGCGTCATTGACCTTGATGCAATGCCGGTGATGATGGAGATCATGTTCGTGCTTAAAGATGGAGATCGGAAGCACAAAGAAGAAAGGCCATATCATATCACATATTATGAATTGCATGTGATGTTAATCCTTTATGCAACTTGTATTGCTTAGTAGACGACGGTAGCATTATAAGATGATCCCTCATGCACATGAATTTCAAATCATAAAGTGTTCACCCTTAGTTAGCACCGTTGTTTCGAAGCACCACGTGATGATCGGGTGTGTTAGATTCCGCAAGTGTATACAACGTGAGCAAGCCAGATTTGCTCATGCGGAAACTAAGGTTTGATCTTGACGAGCCTAGCATGTACAGACATGGTCTCAGAACACGGATCACCGAAAGGTAAAGCATGAATCATATAGTAGATATGATGAACATGTCGATTGTTCGCCATTGAAACTATATCAACTCTCGTGATGATCGATGTTGATGTGGTGGATTTGGTTCGTGTGATCACTAAAACAATGTGAGGGATGTTGTTTTGAGTGGGAGTTCACCTAGATTAATTTTATTATTAATTTGAACTCAATTTGTCATAAACTTAGTCTAAACTATTGCAAATATGTTGTAGATCAATGGCAGCCCCTACCATCAATTTTAATGCGTTCCTAGAGAAAGAAAAGTTGAAAAACAATGGAAGCAACTTCGCGGATTGGTTCCGCAATTTGAGGATTGTCCTCACAGCTGGTAATTTGACCTATGTGCTGGATGCACCACTAGGTGACCCACCTGCAGCTACTGCTACCGACGAAGTAAAGAATGTTTACCTCGCTCGGAAGACTCAGTACTCCACAGTTCAGTGTGCTATCTTGTATGGTTTAGAATCGGAGCTTCAGAAAAGGTTTGAGAATTCAGACCCACATGATATTGTCCGTGATCTCAAATTGATCTTTGAGACTCATGCGGCAATTGAGAGCTATGAGGCTTCTAAAAAGTTCTTTAACTTCAAGATGGAAGAGGGCAGCTCCGTCAATGAGCATGTGCTTAAGATGTCTGGGCACGCAAACAAACTTGAAAGCTTGGGTATAGTGATTCCTAATGCTTTGGGGATTTACCGTGTCCTCCAATCACTACCACCAAGTTACAAGAACTTTGTGATGAACTACAACATGCAGAACATGAACAAGACGTTGCCATGTTGAAATCTGCAGAAGTGGAGATCAAGAAAGAGCACCAAGTGTTGTTGGTCAATAAGACCACCAAATTCAAGAAAGGCAAGTCTAATAAAAAGGGACACTTCAAGAAGGGTGGTAAGAAAGTTACCACGCCGACGAAGAAGACCAAGGCTGGACCTAAGCCGATCTTCGAGTGCTTTTACTGCAAGGGAGAAGGTCACTGGAAGCGGAATTGCCCAAAGTACTTGGAGGATTTGAAGAACGGCAACATCAAGAAGAAAGGTATATCTGATATACATGTTATTGATGTGTATCTCACTAGTACTCGTAGTAGTGCCTGGGTATTTGATACTGGTTCGGTTGCTCATATTTGTAACTCGAAACAAGTGTTGCAGAATAAACGGAAGCTAGCAAAGAACGAGGTGACGATGCGCGTGGGAAACGGATCAAAGGTTGATGTGATCGCGGTCGGCACGCTACCCCTTCATCTACCATCGGGATTAGTTTTATACTTAAATAATTGTTATTTGGTGCCTGCGTTAAGCATGAACATTATATCGGGATCTTGTTTATTGCGAGACGGTTACTTGTTTAAATCCGAGAATAATGGTTGTTCAATTTATATGAGTAATATGTTTTATGCACATGCACCTTTGATAGATGGTCTATTCTTATTGAATCTCGATAGTGGAAATACACATATTAATAACATTGAGGCTAAACGTTTGAAATCGAGCGATAACTCGACCTATATGTGGCAATCGTGCCTTGGTCACATTGGAGTGCAGCGTATGAAGAAACTCCATTCCGATGGACTTCTTGAATCACTTGAAAGATGCGAAGCATGTCTGATGGGAAAAATGACTAAGACTCCATTTTGTGGTATGATGGAGCGAGCTACGGACTTATTGGAAATCATACATACCGATGTGTGTGGTCCAATGAGTATAGCATCGCGCGGTGGTTATCGTTATGTTCTTACCTTCACGGATGACTTGAGTAGATATGGGTATATCTATTTCATGAAACATAAGTCCGAAACTTTCGAGAAGTTTAAGGAATTTCAAAGTGAGGTAGAGAATCAACGTAACAAGAAGATTAAATTTCTACGTTCTGATCGTGGAGGTGAATATCTAAGTTACGAGTTTGGCGAGCATTTGAAGAAATGCGGAATACTTTCACAATTGACACCGCCGGGAACACCACAGCGTAATGGTGTGTCCGAACGTCGTAATCGAACTCTCTTAGATATGGTTCGTTCTATGATGTCACTTACAGATTTACCGCTATCGTTTTGGGGTTATGCATTAGAAACAGCCGCATTCACTTTAAATAGGGCACCATCTAAATCCGTGGAAATGACACCGTATGAATTATGGTTTGGGAAGAAACCTAAATTGTCATTCCTTAAAGTTTGGGGTTGCGAAGCCTATGTAAAGAAGTTACAGCCGGACAAGCTTGAACCCAAAGCGGAAAAATGCGTCTTCATAGGATACCCGAAGGAAACTATTGGGTATACCTTCTATCATAGATCCGAAGGCAAAATCTTCGTTGCCAAGAATGGATCCTTTCTAGAGAAGGAATTTCTCATGAAAGAAGTGACTGGAAGGAAAGTAGAACTCGACGAGGTTGTCGAACCTTCTCTCGAACTTGCGAGTAGTGCAGCACCGGAAGTAGTTCCTGTGACGCCTGCACCACTAAGAGAGGAAGCTAATGATGATGATCATGAAACTTCAGTTGTAGTTGCTACAGAGCCTCGCAGGTCAACGAGAACTCGTACCACTCCAGATTGGTATGATCCCGTTATGAATGTCATGTTGGTGGATAACACCGATGACCCTGAGACATATGAGGAAGCGATGATGAGCCCAGATTCCAATAAATGGCAAGATGCCATGAAATCCGAGATTGGATCCATGTACGAAAACCAAGTATGGACCTTGGTGGACTTACCGGATGGCCGGAAGGCTGTCGAGAACAAATGGATCTTCAAGAAGAAAACAGATGCTGATGGTAATGTTACTATCTATAAAGCTCGACTTGTCGCAAAAGGGTTTCGACAAATTCAAGGAGTTGACTACGATGAGACTTTCTCACCTGTAGCGAAGCTAAAGTCTGTGAGGATTATGTTAGCAATCGCTGCATATTACGATTATGAAATATGGCAGATGGATGTCAAAACAGCATTCCACAATGGAGACATTGATGAAGAGTTGTATATGATGCAACCCAAAGGTTTTGTAGATCCTAAAGATGCTAACAAGGTATGCAAACTTCGACGGTCCATCTATGGATTGAAGCAAGCATCTCGAAGTTGGAATCAACGTTTTGATAAGGTGATCAAAAGTTTTGGTTTTATACAAACTTATGGAGAAGCTTGTATTTACAAGAAAGTGAGTGGGAGCTCCGTAGAATTCTTAATACTATATGTAGATGACATATTGTTGATTGGGAATGATGTAGACCTTCTTAATAGTGTCAAGGAATATTTGAATAATAGTTTTTCAATGAAGGATCTTGTGAAGCTTACATATTAGGCATAAAGATTTATAGAGATAGATCGAGATGCCTAATATCATTGTCACAAAGTACATATTTGGACAAAGTTCTAAAGAGGTTTGGAATGGAAGATAGCAAGAAAGGGTTCTTGCCCATGTTTTAATCGACCTTGAGTAAAACTCAAAGTCCGACATCGGCGTAAGATAGAGAAAGGATGAGTAAGACTCCTATGCCTCAGCCATAGGATCTCTAATGTATGCCATGCTATGTACTAGACCCTACATTGCATATCTTAGTTTAACTAGCAGATATCAAAGTGATCCAGAGTGGATCATTGGACAATGATCAAAACATCCTTTAGTACTTGAGAAGAACTAAGGATATGGTTCTTTCTTATGGAGGTGATGAACAGCTCGTTGTTAATGGTTACACCGATGCTAGTTGAAACACCGATCCGGCTGATTCTAAATCACAATCTGGATACGTATTTACCTTGAATGGTGCAGCAGTTAGCTGGAGGAGTGCAAAGCAAAGCGTTGTGGTGAGATCTTCAACTGAATCGGAATACATAGCTGCTTCGGAGGCTTCACAAGAAGCGATATGGATGAAAGTGTTCATTACAGAGCTGGGTGTGGTTCCTAGTGCGCTGGACCCGATGTCTATCTACTGTGATAACATGGGCGCCATAGCCAATGCGCAAGAACCAAGGTCATACAAGAAGCTGAAGCATATCAAGCTACATTTTCACGCTATTCGAGAACATGTCCAGGATGGGGACATAAAGATTTGCAAAGTACACACAGATCTGAATGTGGCGGATCCGTTGACTAAACCTCTCCCGAGGGCAAAACATGACCAGCACCAAACTGCCATGGGTGTTCGGTATATAACCATGTAATCTAGATTAGATGACTCTAGTGCAAGTGGGAGACTGTTGGAGATATGCCCTAGAGGCAATAATAAATATAGTTATTATTATATCTTTGTGTTTATTATAAATGTTTACATTCATGCTATAATAGTATTAACAAGGAAACATTAATACTTGTGTGATTTGTAAACTTAAATTGAAGTCCCTAGTGTAGCCTCTATACATCACTAGCTTGTTGGTTAATAAATGATTGTGGTTTCCCTATCATGAACATTGAGATGTTATTAACAACAAGATCGTATCGTTAGGAGAATGATATGGTGGACATACTCCTATAGATAAGCGTAGCATAAAGATCAAGTCATTTTAATAGTTCAATTGCTATATGCTTTCTGATACATAGTAACCTGATTCCTTCGACCATGAGATCATGCATATCACCTTTGCCGGATGGATGCTTTGATGACATCAAACACCACACCGTAACTGGGTGGCTATAAAGGTGGTATTGAGTGTTCGGAAAGTATTGGTTGAGACACATGGATCAAGAGTGGGATTTGTCCATCCATACGACGGATATATATACTCTGCGCCCTCTCGGTGAAATGTCATCCAATTAGCTTGCAAGCATGTGACTGGCTCACAAGGGATCACATATCACGGGAACGAGAAAAGAGTACTTATCAGTAACGAGGTTGAACTAGGTATGCAGAAATACCGACGATCATAACCTCGGATAAGTAAACTATCGTGAGACAAAGGGAAATTGGTATCGTATGTAAGTGGTTCATTCGATCGCAAAGTAATCCTAGAAATATGTGGGAGCCATATGAATTTCCAGATTCCTCTATTGGTTATTGTTCGGAGAAGTGTCTCGATCATGTCCGCATAATTCACGAACCGTAGGGAGACACACTTAAGGATTCGACGTTGTTTGAGTAGTTATGGAATGATGAGAAAGAGACTGAATGTTGTTCGGAGTCTCATATGGGATCCGAGATATCACGAGGAGATCCGGAATGGTCCGGAGAATAAGATTCATATAAGGAAAGTCCCGTTTCGGAGTTGGGGAATGGTTCCGGTGTTTTCATCGGGAATGTTCTAGAAGGTTCCGGAATGTCCGGCACTCCGGAGGGGAAGGGTACATGGATGTGTTATATCAAGTTGGTATGATTGCATCATGTACTAAGTGTCATCGCTGAACAAAATAGAGGGATTAATCAAATCCTAGTTTGAAAAGTCAAACGCCAAGTTTGAAAGTCAAACGGCTAATTTTGGGAAGTGGAGAGGGAGGTGGAAACCGACTTGGGGGAGGAGTTCCTCCTCCCACCGCCGGCGCACCACCAAGCCGAGTTGGGGAGGGACTCCCCTCCCCTTGGCCGGACTCCTCCACCTATATAAGGAGGGGCAGGGCTCCCCTCCTAGACACAAGTTCCTACACCTCTAAACCCTAGCCCCAAGCCTCCATAGCCGCCCGCCATAGGGCACTCGCCGCCTAGGTGAAACCCTAGCCGCTGCCTAGCCCTCCTCGGCGTGTCTAAACCCTAGATCGCCGAGGGCTCTCTCATAGTTCCGCCATACTGCTCCGGCTTAAGGCCTGCGAGATCTCCCTCTACTTCGGTACCACGCCAGTTGCCGGAATCGCGAGGAGAGTGCTACAACCTCCGCTGCCGCTGGAACAAGGGAGAGGAAGGTCTTCGAATGAGGCGATGTGACCGATCAAGGGAGCGCTGAACGCAGCGCCGGAAGGATCGTCTACGCGATCTTGAGATCGGGAAGAGTACGACTACATCACCCACGAGAATCCGCTCTCGTTAAACGCTTTGGAATCTTCGAGGGTGAGTTATTCCATCGACTCGTTGCTACAATCTAGTAGATAGATCTTGGCTTGTTTGTTTGTATGCGATAGAAATTTTTTGTTTTCCATGCTACGAAACCCTACAATTGTTAGTTACTTAGGCCATTGTGGTTCATGAATTGTGTTGTTCTTTATGAAATTTTATACCAACCAATTCGGTATTAAGTACCCAAGAACCACATTGTCTAACAAGCAAAGAATACAACCATAACATGTATATCATCTATATACCTAAACTGGATATTTCCAGTCTTTTCTTTTCTGCCAAATATATTTTATAGATTCTCTTTCAGCATTTCCTTTCCTTTTAAAAGAATCTATCAACATGAAAAGTGGCACCATATACATGACACATCGTCCAAAGCATGTATATTTAAATACTAATACCTTTGGACTTGCCCTTTGAAGTAGATCACCATCATTAAATGATTGGCGTTCTTTCAAAATCCATTCTTTAGTAATATTTTAGTGTACTACCTCCAGGCCAAATTATAGGGCTATTAGCCGTTTTGGAGACGGGCCAAAATATTGGGCTAATTAGACATTAATTGCTGTCAATAACTGCATCATGTTGGACTTCTCTCCCCTTCGTTTCCTCTGCGCATTAAAGTAGACCGATTGAGTTTTCTGCATGCGGGATTATAGGGCTAATTTGTTCTGCATGCGGCTGTGTGAAACCAATTGAGTTTTCTTTGCATGTCCTTTCTACTTCCATCTATAAATCTATATAAATCTAACCATGGCGTACATCCAAGTGAAAAGCACAACGGCATGAAGAACGACGAGGAGGACGGAGGAGATATAGATTGGCCTAGCTGGGGGAGGGAGAAGAGAGGGAATTGGATTGACTCCATGGATCTTGACGTCCAAGCACATGGAAACGTGGAGGAGGTCGTTGCTGTAGGCGCATTGGTGGAGTTCGAGCACGTCCAGGACATGGAGGAGGTCATGGCTACAGGCGCGTTGGTGGAGGTTGACCATGTCCAGGCCCATGGCGACATGGAGGAAGTTTTGTCTACGGGCGCGTTGGTGGAGGTCGACCATGTCCAGGCTAAGGTGAACAAGCATGACAAGGTTGATGTGGTCCTAGCTCTCCCTATCCATGTTCCCTCGACATGCGATAGATGCATATTCCCTCCAGTGTGCAACTATTGCAGCGTCGTCGGCGATGTTAGCATTTTTGCTTGTCGCGGATGTCGGCTACCGGTGAAGAAAGATTTACGCATTTGCGTCGCTTGCGGGAATGGTATTATCGAGTCAAAGTACTGGTGCAAGGATTGTGCTCGTACGTATTGTGTGACGAAAGCTGGACTCTGTTTCGTTTGCAATCGCTGCCCCGAAGACTATGTTGTTGTCGATGACACTATTGTACCCGAGACCGAGGAGTGAACAAATTGGACTCTTTATGTCAAAATTCTTATGTAATCGTGGTTCACCTTATATATTATGGGACTAGAATATGTAGATGGTTCAAAAGAAATATGAGATAGTTTCCCTGATAAGTTCCATACATAGCAATTCCATTACAAAATACTCATGATACTCATTGTGAGTTTAGAAATTCAACCGCAGCCTCCACAAACTCCTTGTCCACCTTCAGCCTTACAGGAAGCAGCCCTTGTCTCTTTAGAACATTCTTATTCATGTGAGGAAGATCATAGTGAATTGATCCCTTACATTTGATGATTGCTCGCATACAATTTTGGTGGCTCAGAAATATCCTATTTAACTTTTCATGCGGATACTCCGCAAGCGATTGCTCCACCTTTGTAACGATTTCGGGAAGAGTTTTAGGGAATTTTTTGTAAACATAGCCTAGATAGAAGAAAACCACCCAAGGTCTAGAATGTTTGTGTCGGGAGAATTAGGAGGTTGAAAAACCATCCTAATGTACCAATTACCTTTTGTCGCCTCTGCAGTAACAAGTGGGTCATCACAAGAAACATGTGTTTTTGCATTGTCTTATTGAATGTAAATTGTGCTCCATCTATCACTTATGGGCCACTTCTCCTTAATAGCCGGTAGCACGTGCTTCAGCAAGTACTCACGACTATCCTCCTTGCCGACATGGTCCATTGGCTTCAGCTCCCAAGCTCCTCTTAGCCTATAAGGTAAACCAATGTTTATTCTTATGTTTTAAATCATGTACTACAAGCACGATGATCAATGATGAAAGAACAAACTTATTTTTGCTTCTTTTTTAGCTTGAGCCCACTCAACATATGGCCACACCCCGATCTTACCATCGAAGGTACAATTCCCATCTCTATCATACCTTGGTCTTGCCATAGCCGGCAAGAACATGATTTTTTGTATATGGCCCTTGTTCTTGGTTTCTCTCATGGGGGGTTGCTCGTTCTTGCTCAAATATACATTTGTTTTTTTTGTAGTGCGGGAGAACCATTTTTCATCTATATGCACCACGTTGAACGCGGCCCTAAAAGTAGGATCTACCGCAAAGCTCATGGGCTCAAGATTTCTAAGACAATAATCCACCCTTTGCTTCATATTCTCACGGGTCAACGACGGCTGTAGTTCACTTGTGCACCTCCTAAATTCCTTCTCCTTCAACCTTCCAATTGTCAACATTAACAATGATGTAAGATTCACATGTTAGGTGGTACAAACATGGAGCAAAAATTCGTATTACAACATAAATATATTACCTTCGAACTAGAGTACTCTTCTTGTAGTTCATTGCGCTAGCTAGAGCTTCTAAGGTTGTACGCTCCATTGGAGGTATAGCCTCCATGGCTGCTACGACAAATGGGATCTTGTTCCTCCCAGAATTTATTTTCCGCTTGCACTTGACGGCGTTTATAGTTCCTCCTTGACGACCCATCATTCATATCCTTCCAACAACACGAGTAGGAACCTCAAGGTGCATACTAACGGATGTTAAAACACCACGCTTCAGGCGACCAGTACCGCCATTGCGGGCCAAACATGCCGCGTATATATGGCGCTTGGAGTCGGTACTATAATAATTCCTTGTCTTCTGGTTAGCCCAAATATCTAAAAAGGAGAAATATCATCATATGTTTGAATGATGCACAAATATGATCATATTCTGCTTGCATGCAAATAAAAGTGAGTCGTGCTTGCTTGCATGCAAATAAAAGTGAGTTCTGCTTGCTTGCATGCAAATAACAAACAGTGAGTTTTAATTCTGCTTACTCAAATCAATGACCCATTGCGATGGAGTTTTGACGTGTGCCTGGCTTGGAGCAAACTCGTCGGCGTTCTCGAATATGATGTCTTCTCGAATATGATGGAGACATCAGCGCCACCATTTTCTCCTTCACTACCATGGCTAATACTGCCACCACCGAACATGCTGCCGCCACCATCTCCATCTATATTCGTCCTGATGAATGCCGACCATGGGTTGATGGATGGATTGCCGTTGTTGTTGCTGAAAGGTGTCCCAGAGATGCTACCAACAGTGGACGTGCGGGTGTTGCTGGCGAGAGGCGAGCGGGTGGGCGTACCGGTGTTGATGGCGAGAGGCGAGCGGGAGTTGATGGCGAGAGGTGTCAACACCCGGATTTTTCAATCCTAGATGCCTGTTATGCCATACATCGCAATCCCGGGATTACCATTTTTGCGAGACATAACAGAATTGGATACCATAGTACATCATCCGTTACAACGATACATAAGTTCTTACACAAATAGGGATCTCATGATCCAGTTCTTAATACAACTTCAAGCAGCGGAATACGTAATAATAACGGTAGCATAGGCGAAGCTCCATCTTCAGGGTCACAGGCAATGCTGACGATGGGAGATGATCCTAGTTGTCATAACCTTCCTGGGGTCCATCCTCCAGGTACTCCTCTTCATAGTCTGGCCATGGGAATAGCCAGGGACAAAGCCATGAGTACTTTTTAAGTACTCGCAAACTAATACTAACAGGTAAGGGGTTTTTGGATAATAGGACACTAGGCTCTAGGGTTGTTTTGCAAAAAGCCAGGTTTATCTCTACTCAGTTCCAAAGCTAATCACAATTTTATAACTCCTAAGTGGGATCTTGTAACTCAGGTCACAACTCTGTTGTGGTCAAGTCAAAGTCTCAATTCATTTCACAAGTCAATTTGAAAAGTCTGACGGAGGAACAATATGGCCACTCCAACTGTCCATAACCGCGGACGCGGCTATTCGAATAGTTTGACACTCTGCAGAGATTGTACACTTTCACCACAACATTCGATAATCCATCAGGAACAAATCCTGAATTCACCATACTCAGTATGCGGATAATCAATCCTAACCTTTCGATTACACGCCCTAGTATAAGTACCTCTCCTTTGAGTATGGCCTCCCAACCATGACCAACTGTCATCTTGGGTACTGCACAGGTAGACAATCTTCACAAGGTAGCCTCAGCTTAGACCTTGGCCGTGAGGGAACTAATACTAAGGTATATAAGTTTCCAGTCAAGCCCTACCCAATCTTCGCGTGTTGTGTTTGTACGATAAAATTGGAATGGTATCGCATCCAGACAACCATCAGTTTTATAAAGGGCTAAGGCTCATGCCTCAACATTTTCATCCCAAAATCATCAAGTGTTTGGAAACACATGTCCAAAACATTTCAATAGAATGATCCATCATTCCATGGTTTTCATAACCATTTTTCCACCAAGTATTCCCATCTAAAGTTAATCAAGTTTTAAGCTTAGCACTAGCATCTAAAGGTGGGGTAGTACTAATGAGGGGTGGTAAACTAGTGGGGTTTTAACTAAGTTCAATCTCATGCCTTAGGATGACATCAGGGGTATCTAGCTGAGGCCAACTTTTATGCTCTTTATGCAACCTTCAGCACAACTGTCTAGTATCTACCAAACTCTTAAGTAGACTCTAAGTAAGCTTTGATAAAGAAATAAAGTAAGAAGCTTGCACATAAAACTAGGATTGGGTTTATCAAGTGGGTATGATCACATATGCTTAAGGAATATAGTAGTCATATCACAAGTATGGGTTTGTGGCATCAGTAGGGTATTTGCAAGGGTTAGCTTGCATCAATATCAATATAAGCTTGCATAGTTACTAGCTTGCTAAAGTGCAAGTGTTAACTTGCATAGGTCAACTTGTTTATTAAGGCTTGCCTTGTGCAGAGCAGTGGTTGAAGTTCTCCCCGGATTCCTCTTCGTAGTATCCTCCTTCCTCCTCGTATCCTTGGTCGGTACTAGCGTTTATGAATAAATACGAGGTACACAATCACCAAACAATACTTAACTACTTGCAATCATCACACACAAGGGTCCTATAGATGATCTAGCATCATCTCTAACATTACAAGGTTAAGGCTTGGTTTAAACCTTTTTATTTTTGAAAAAGTAATTTCTACTCATTGAAAAACTACTTAAGATTTAATATTCTCCAAACTAAACATGGGATCATGTTGACACATGTCATCACCACATATTGTAGTCCATGGGAATGTGATTTAAAGTGGTGTCACAATTTAATAAGGTTTTACCCTTTTATTTTAATTAATTAAAGTGGCTAGAAATGCTTATGGAGCATTCTTTTATTACTTGAACAATATTTCTGCAAGTAAACCTATATGTTTTTATATATTCTGAAAGGTATGGTTAAATGTGATTTTTGAGAGTTGGAATCAACTCAAAATCTATTATGGTTTAAATTTGAAAAATGTTTGAATGCAGAAAAGCTTTTGCCTTGTTATTTTTACCAGGGGTGATATGTAGATCCAAATGACTTGAATCCAATGGGCTTGGATTCAGCATTCACAGATCTTTCCAACAAAATTGGTTTCATTCAAATTGGTGCTCTGAATCGATCTGGGTTGATTTTTGAAGTTGGGTACAGAAGTGTGTTTGAATTGAAAAAGGAAAAGATTTAATTTGAATAACTGGGCTACGCGGGAAATTCTAACGGGCCGGCCTGCTAAGCGCAGTGCTCCCGCGGGCTGCTTAAGTGGGTGTCCCCACTCGTCAGTGACACGGGGCTGGGCGAAGCAGTATGGGGCAACGTGGATCGTTCGATCTAGTTCTAATCTAACGGCTGGGAGTCATCATCGACGCGAGACAACTCTGGCGAGAACGAAACCTAGTGCGGCTAGTGAGGGTCGCTGGGGGCTCACCGGGGTACTGGCGAGGGTCGGCGAGGTGGGCGAATGACGAAGTCGACGACGGCGAACTCAGGGGTGGTCGCGGCTGCTCCTGGGGCGGCTCCAATCGCTGGCTCCTTTCTTCTCCGGCAGCGGCAGGCTCCAGTGAAATTCCGGCGAGGTGGTGCTCGCCTTGCTCTGAGAATGGTGTGGCACGATCAGTGAGGAGAGGGGAGTGAGATGGTGTGAAGAAATCGAGCGGGAGTGGCCTCTATTTATAGTCGAGCGAGGGGACCGTCGGGGCACACGGTGAGCTCGTCGGGGGCGACGTTACAGGCGGCTATTGGCATGGGCAAGGGTAGGGGATGGTGCTGTGTCTCCTGGCATTGCTCAACGACATGGTCGCGAGGCATGGGGCGGTGTGGTTTGGTCTGGAACGGGCGGTGCTCTGCGCGGCAGAGGCGGTGGCTGTGCGGCACGGGGCGACAAATGGGGATGTTTGGTGGTCTCCTGGGTTGATGGCGATCATGTGTGCACGCGGCGAGGGCGGCGCGCGGTCTGTGGGTGCTGGTCGAGGGTGACGCTCTGGCGCACGCTCAACATGGTCTGGACGCGGCTTGTGCGCGTGGTCCAGGGCTTGGCAACGCTTGCGGCTGGGACAGTGAGTGGCGGTGGACGGTGGGCTGCCTCCTAGACAAGGTTGGCACGGCTAGTTCTTCCTCTAGCTTGCTGTCCACAATGGGGTGACATTGGGGTGCTCGGCTGTTCATCATTAATGGCAATGGCAAGCTCACAGGGGTGCTACTGTTGGGCTAATCTTTCTAGATGATCTACTGAGCTGTGTGTGAGCTAACTAGGGAACAAGTTAGGCAAGAATCACTGCACACTATAGTGTTTGATGTTTTGTTTGATTTGTGTCTGCAACCTGTTTGATGAAATGGCCGCATGAAATCAAATTTTGAATTTTGAAATGAATTTTGGTGGGTTTGCTAGATTGGTGCTGGTGAGTCTGCAGATGTTTGGGTTTTGAAAGTTGAGCTTGTTTGAGTGGGTTTTGAAAAAGTGGGATCTTCCCATATGAAGAAGATTCAATTTTGAATTGTCATTTAAACTATGCATTTGAAAGTTTCTGGATGATCACAAAGTGGGCCTTGATACTCTGTTATGAGTACATTCAAGGGGTTCAAAGATCCGGAAAAGTTTCTGTTAGGTTCTGAAAGTTTGAGACAGCCAAAGTAGGCATGGGAGTTAAATTGGCCAAAATGACCATTCACTTAATATATTTGTTTTGATTTACTTGTCTTTAAGAAAAGTGTGGGAAATGTTTTAGATGATGTTTATTTCACCTAAGAAACATTTTACAAGCAATGGATCACACAAACAAGGTGGTTTTAAAAAAATTCAAAATCCATGCATACACATATACATGTATTCATGATTTTATTTAGAAAAGTTTTTGTTAACCCTAATCTTGATGATTAGTGTTTGATGATCTAAGTTTGGTATTTTTGGGATGTTACAAACCTTCCCCCCTTAAACAAAATCTCGTCCCGAGATTTGAAAAAGGACGAAAAGATTACATAGGATTTGAAGAGATCAGGAAACTCCGTCCTGATGTGATCTTCGCGCTCCCAGGTAGCTTCCTCTTCTGTGTGGTTGCTCCACTGAATCTTGAGAAACTTGATGCTTCGGGTTTGGGTAGTTCGAAAAGATTCTTCCAAAATGCGGATGGGTACTTCGGGATAGGTCAGGTCATCGTTGATCTCTATGGTCCGATGATCGATATTCTTGAACACTTCGGTCTTCTCGGGGACTTCGAGACATTTGCGAAGTAATGAGATATGGAACACATTGTGCACAGCTGACATCTCTTCAGGTAGTTCCAGTTGATAAGATACTTCTTCTCGACGGTTCGAAATTTGGAAAGATCCGATATATCTGGGGGCTAACTTTCGTTTGAGTTGGAAACGCTGCATTCCCTTCAATGGCGACACTTTTAGATAAACAAAATCTCCTATGTTGAAGGCGAGGTCTCGACGTCTCTTGTCGGCATAACTCTTCTGTCGGGATTGGGCGGTCTTGAGGTGCTCACGAATCTTGTGAACCTTCTCTTCTGCTTCTCGTAGGATGTCGGGTCCGAAGATCTGACTCTCTCCTACTTCCGACCAGTTCAAAGGGGTGCGACACTTCTTTCCGTACATGAATTCAAATGGTGCCATTTGCAAACTGGCTTGGTAACTATTGTTGTAAGAAAATTCTGCAAACGGCAGACAGTCTTCCCACTTGGATCCATATTCTAGCACACATGCTCTAAGCATATCTTCGAGTATTTGATTTACTCGCTCCGTTTGTCCATCGGTCTGAGGGTGATACGCGGTACTGAAATATAGGCGGGTTCCTAAACCTTCTTGGACTTTCTTCCAGAATCTCGAGGTAAACTGAGTTCCTCGATCCGATACTATGTTCTTGGGGACTCCGTGCAAACTAACTATTCTAGCGATGTATAACTCCGCTAGCTTCGAACTCTGATAGGTGGTTTTGACGGGCAACAAATGGGCAACTTTGGACAATCTGTCCACTATGACCCAGATAGAGTCATTTCCCCTACTAGAAGTAGGTAGTCCAGTGATAAAGTCCATTCCTACAGAATCCCATTTCCATTCCGGAATTTGCAAAGGTTGCAACAATCCAGCGGGTCTTTGATGTCCTGCCTTGTCTCGCTGGCATATATCACATTTAGCGATATAGCTTCCGATTTCTCTCTTCATCTTATGCCACCAAAATTGCTCTTTTAAATCTTGATACATCTTCGTTCCTCCGGGATGGATGGAATAAAGAGTATCATGAGCCTCCTTCAAGATAACTTCTTTCAACTCCGAATCTGCTGGTACACAAAGGCGTCCTTTGTACCACAGAACTCCTTCTTCGTCCTCGGTGAATCCGGGTACTTTGCCTGTACCGATACGACGCTTGATTCCGTCGATACTAGTATTTCCCTTCTGCGCCTCTTTAATCTGACTGATCAAAGTGGGCTGAAGTTCTATGCTAGCCAAAAATCCTTCACTTACTAATTCTATTTGAAAATCTTCCATCTCCTTGTGCAGACTTGGTTGCTCCTCTAAAATCATGGAGTTCAAGCGGCACGGCAATCTGCTAAGGGCATCGGCTACCACATTGGCGTTACCAGGGTGATAGTGAATGTACAGGTCGTAATCCTTGATTAGCTCAATCCATCTTCTCTGCCTCATATTCAACTCTTTCTGAGTGAATATATACTTTAGGCTCTTGTGATCCGAGTAAATCTCACAACGATTTCCCATCAGGTAATGTCTCCATGTCTTCAGGGCTAGAACTACGGCTGCGAGTTCGAGGTCATGGGTTGGGTAGTTTTGCTCGTGTTGCTTCAATTGTCGAGATAGATAAGATATAACTTTGCCTTCTTGCATTAGCACACATCCGAGACCAATCTTGGATGCGTCACAATACACATCGAAGGGCTTCGTGATATCCGGCATGATTAAGATTGGGGCTGATATCAATCTCCTCTTGAGTTCTTGAAAACTCGCTTCACACTTGTCTGTCCATTCAAACTTCTTATCCTTCTTTAGCAATTGGGTCATGGGTCGGGCGATACTCGAGAATCCTTCTACGAATTTGCGGTAATATTCTGCCAATCCGAGAAAAGCACGAACTTGGGTTTGAGTGGTCGGGGCTTGCCTATCTTCTACATCTTTCACTTTGGTCAACAAAGAATTCCTCCTACGATACAATGTGACCGAGGAATCCTACCTCCGTAACCAGAATTCACATTTGCTAAATTTTGCATACAATCGATGCTCTAAGGGTTCCAAGAATGGTCCTTAGGTGTAGCTCATGTTCTTCTTCTGATTTGGAATAAATCAGAATGTCATCGATGAAAACAACGACAAACTTATCCAGAAGTCCATAAAATCTTATTCATGAGATTCATGAAATAAGCGGGCATTGGTTAATCCAAAAGACATGATCAGATACTGCATAATCCATATCCGGTGGTAAAGGCGTCTTTGGAATATCCACCGCGAATCTTGAGTTCATGATAACCAGTTCTAAGATCAATCTTAGAAAACACTGGCACCGTCAATCGATCAAACAAATCCTCTATCTTGGGCAAGGGGTACTTGTTCTTGATGGTGACATCATTCAACTTCCGATAATCCGTACACAAACGGTTACCTCCATCTTTCTTGTCCACAAACAAGATGGTTGATCTCCATGGTGACGCACTTCGTTGAATTAGTCCAATTTCTAGCATGGAATCCAGTTGCTTCTTTAGTTCTTCTAACTCCGATGGGTTCATACTATAGGGTCTCTGGGCTATGGGTCCTGTTCCGGGGATTAGTTCAATGATAAACTCGATATCCCGATCTGGGGGCATACCGGGCAAAACATCTGGACATACATCGGGGTATTCATAGACTATCCGGACTTGGTCAATGGTAGGTTGGGCTAGACTCTTGTTACACTTGAATTGGCGAGGTAGGGTTTCAGATATATGCTTGACTGTTATCCCAGTGGTACTGGTCATGGTGATGGCTTTCTTGGCACAGTCAATCAATCCCTTATGTTTGGACATCCAATCCATTCCTAGTACTACTTCCAAACCTTTAGTTCCGAGTACTATTAGATTAGCATAAAAATCTATGCCATGGATTTGGATAGGGACGGCTTTGCAAATTTGCCTAGCCTTGGTGGTTGATCCGGGGATTTGCACAATCATAACATGCTTCAGTTTGGTTGGTTGAATTTTACTAGTGCAGGCAAATTCTTCGGTGACAAATGAATGCGATGCACCAGAATCAAACAACACTCTTGCAAGTACTGAATTAACAGAAAACATACCCAGCACGACGTCTGGCGCTTCCTGAACTTCTTCAGCATGCATGAGAAAAAGACGGCCATTGCGGTTGAGTGAATTTCCTGGGGCAAATCTCCTTCCTGGGTGAACACGACGCTGTTCCTGAGCTGGGGGATTGGTATTAGGGGCTGTAGCATTCTTCTTGTTGGGGCACTCGTTGGAATAGTGGCCTTTATTTCCACAGTTATAACAGGTCACTTGTGACTTGTCCTTGGCTACGACAGGCACAACATTGCTTCCAGTCCTCGGGGCAGTGTTGGGATTGGCGGTAGCATTGTTGGTGTTGAACTTGGGTGGGGCACGGGTGAAATTGCTAGAGTTGGCGGGGTTGTTGTGATTTCCTCCGGTTCTAGGGTTTCCACGGTTGGGATAGGTTGGACGGGTCATAGGGGGTCTGTTGGTTCTTGGGGCAAATCGGAGATGGGTTGGGGCGATACTTTGGGGTCCGATGGGTTCTCGGTTGATGCATCATACGACGCTATGCGGTTCTCATTGGCTTGGTTGATCTTTCCTTCCATCCGGATGGATGAATCGACAAGGGCTTCAATATCAAAGGGTATATTGATTAACACCGCTCGATCTCTCGTCATGCGTACTATTCAGGAATCTTTCTTTCTTCTTGGCTTCGTGTCTATCCTGCTCGGCATACCTAGCTAATGACAAAAATTTGTCACGGTATTCCACTACAGTCATCCTCCCTTGCTTCAGCTCTCTGAACTCGTCTCTCATTCTCTTGATCAAACCTGGTGGCACATGGGTTCTGCTAAACTTGACCTTGAATTCCTCCCAGGTCATCATCTGTCCTCCGGTCATGGCATGAACACTGTTCCACCATGCCCTGGCATCTCCGGCTAGGTAGTGGGTGGCAAATAGAACTTTCTCATTGGCTTCGACTCCTGCTACTTCTAAGTTATTTTCCATGGTTTGCAGCCAATCATCAGCGTCTAGGGGTTCTTCTGACTTGGTGAAAACAGGTGGGTTGGTATTCTGAAAATTCTTGAGCTTAGATCCATGGTTGTCCTGATTTCCATGGCCTTGGTTGTTGTGGGCTAGCTGGGCTATCTGTTGCAGAGTGGCTAGGTTGGCTTGACGTTCCGCTCTTTCAGCTTCGCGGTCAGAGGTCAACATTTGTAGAATCTGCAACATTGGATCCGGGGCTGAACCACTTCCTCCACGTGGCATCTGAAGATTTAGATAAATCATGATAAAATAGAGAAATTTTCTAAGGTTTGGGGTCTTTGAAAAGTTTTAAAGGTTTGACTCAGTTTTTTCTAGCAACGTGCTTTTTCATTCAATCTTTTATCGCACACAGTACAACACACACCACAACGAGGAAAAACAGATGGTTTTAAGAACCATTCTGAAATCTACGATATAGTGGGACCGACTACTACTCACTACGCTAGTGCTCAAGTGCTACTACTCCTTAGAGTCTGTGGCTTCATCATCTTCATTATCATCGATGAAGGCGAAATCATCCTCATCGGTGAAGAAGTCCATGGCCTGATCCTCCAGAAAATCATCGCGAAGATCCTCTCCTGCATTCTCCCTTTCCTCCAACTGCATGTCCCTCTCGTGGATGGTCTCTTCCAGAGATGAGATGCGGTGGCAAAGACAGGCAATAATGCGCTCCTTCTTGTCGAGTTGACGGCGACGAGACATGCGATCCTTTGCTAGCATGGCTATGGTCTGATCCTTCGTCTTGATGATGGCAGACTTGTGGTTGCAATAGTCACGGCAGTTGTCCAACTCCTATTGACGATCATACATCATGAAGCTAAGGTGGTCCAATTGAGTCTTCAGCTCGGGGTGGTATGGGGCTTCCAGTGGTTGTCCATTTGCATCAAGCCTTGGGAAAAACTCAAAGCGGGTTCCCTTGATCTGATTGATGCTCTGCCCACAGAGACGGGAGAGAGATTCCTGCATTGCTCTAGCAAGTCCATCGAGCCAGTTGTTCTCTCTTAAGGTAAACTGAATTCCTTCCGCAGTGGGAGGTTCAATCTTTCCTCGGAGACTTGCAACAATTAACCACTGCATATCTTCTCCTCCTTGATCATTGAGCTGAGCTCCGAAGAACTCGGGGTGTGGACGCTCCAGAAGTTCCGAAAGCTGATCCAGATCCCTCTCAAAGATAAGGTCTCCTCCATTCCCCAACTGATAAAACTTGCTGTACTTCATGTCCATCTATAAATATAGAGGATGAGTAGATTAGCAGAGTGATCAAGTGTGTCAAAATTTTATGTATTTTGCAAGAGTTTTTGAGGAACATGAATTTTTATGAAAGAATCAAAGAGATAAGAATGAGAATAGGTTTTTGCAAATATTTGTTTTTCTTTGGTTTTGAAACTAAGTTTTTGGTTCAACGTCCAGTCTAACTAGGGTCTCCTATGGTCAGAATGGCTCTGATACCAACTTGTCAACACCCGGATTTTTCAATCCTAGATGCCTGTTATGCTATACATCGCAATCCCAGGATTACCATTTTTGCGAGACATAACAGAATTGGATACCATAGTACATCATTCGTTACAACGATACATAAGTTCTTACACAAATAGGGATCTCATGATCCAGTTCTTAATACAACTTCAAGCAGCGGAATACGTAATAATAACGGTAGCGTAGGCGAAGCTCCATCTTCAGGGTCACAGGCAATGCTGACGATGGGAGATGATCCTAGTTGTCGTAACCTTCCTGGGGTCCATCCTCCAGGTACTCCTCTTCATAGTCTGGCCATGGGAATAGCCAGGGACAAAGCCATGAGTACTCTTTAAGTACTCGCAAACTAATACTAACAGGTAAGGGGTTTTTGGATAATAAGACACTAGCCTCTAGGGTTGTTTTGCAAAAAGCCAGGTTTATCTCTACTCAGTTCCAAACTAATCACAATTTTATAACTCCTAAGTGGGATCTTGTAACTCAGGTCACAACTCTGTTGTGGTCAAGTCAAAGTCTCAATTCGTTTCACAAGTCATTTTGAAAAGTCTGACGGGGGAACAGTATGGCCATCTAATCGTCCATAATCACAACGCGGCTATTCGAATAGTTTGACACTCTGCAGAGATTGTACACTTTCACCACAACATTCGATACATCCATCAGGAACAAATCCTGAATTCACCATACTCAGAATGCGGATAATCAATCCTAACCTTTCGATTACACGCCCTAGTATAAGTACCTCTCCTGTGAGTATGGCCTCCCAACCATGACCAACTGTCATCTTGGGTACTGCACAGGTGGACAATCTTCACAAGGTAGCCTCAGCTTAGACCTTGGCCGTGAGGGAACTAATACTAAGGTATATAAGTTTCCAGTCAAGCCCTACCCAATCTTCGGGTATTGTGGTTGTATGATAAAATTGGAATGGTATCGCATCCAGACAACCATCAGTTTTATAAAGGGCTAAGGCTCATGCCTCAACATTTTCATACCAAAATCATCAAGTGTTTGGAAACACATGTCCAAAACATTTCAATAGAATGATCCATCATTCCAAGGTTTTCATAACCATTTTTCCACCAAGTATTCCCATCTAAAGTTTATCAAGTTTTAAGCTTAGCACTAGCATCTAAAGGTGGGGTAGTACTAATGAGGGGTGGTAAACTAGTGGGGTTTTAACTAAGTTCAATCTCATGCCTTAGGATGACATCAGGGGTATCTAGCTTAGGCCAACTTTTATGCTCTTTATGCAACCTTCAGCACAACTGTATAGTATCTACCAAACTCTTAAGTAGACTCTAAGTAAGATTTGATAAAGAAATAAAGTAAGAAGCTTGCACATAAAACTAGGATTGGGTTTATCAAGTGGGTATGATCACATATGCTTGAGGCATATAGTAGTCATATCATAAGTATGGGTTTGTGGCATCAGTAGGGTATCTTGCAAGGGTTAGCTTGCATCAATATCAGTATAAGCTTGCATAGTTACTAGCTTGCTAAAGTGCAATTGTTAACTTGCATAGGTCAACTTGTTTAGTAAGGCTTGCCTTGTGCAGAGCAGTGGTTGAAGTTCTCCTCGGCTTCCTCTTCGTAGTATCCTCCTTCCTCCTCGTATCCTTGGTCGGTACTAGCGTCTATGAATAAATACGAGGTACACAATCACATTTAATAAGGTTTTACCCTTTTATTTTAATTAATTAAAGTGGCTAGAAATGCTTATGGAGCATTCTTTTATTACTTGAACAATATTTCTGCAAGTAAACCTATATGTTTTTATATATTCTGAAAGGTATGGTTAAATGTGATTTTTGAGAGTTGGAATCAACTCAAAATCTATTATGGTTTAAATTTGAAAAATGTTTGAATGCAGAAAAGCTTTTGCCTTATTATTTTTACCAGGGGTGATCTGTAGATCCAAATAACTTGAATCCAATGGGCTTGGATTCAGCATTCACAGACCTTTCCAACAAATTTGGTTTCATTCAAATTGGTGCACTGAATCGATCTGGGTTAATTTTTGAAGTTGGGTACAGAAGTGTGTTTGAATTGAAAAAGGAAAAGATTTAATTTGAATAACTGGGCTGCGCGGGAAATTCTAACGGGCCGGCCTGCTAAGCGCAGTGCTCCCGCGGGCTGCTTAAGTGGGTGTCTCCACTCGTTAGTGACACGGGGCTGGGCGAAGCAGTATGGGGCAACGTGGATCGTTCGATCTAGTTCTAATCTAACGGCTGGGAGTCATCGTCGACACGAGACAACTCTGGCGAGAACGAAACCTAGCGCGGCTAGTGAGGGTCGCTGGGGGCTCACCGGGGTACTGGCGAGGGTCGGCGAGGCGGGCGAACGACGAAGTCGACGACGGCGAACTCAGGGGTGGTCGCGGCTGCTCCTGGGGCGGCTCCAATCGCTGGCTCCTTTCTTCTCCGGCAGCGGCAGGCTCCAGTGAAATTCCGGCGAGGTGGTGCTCGCCTTGCTCTGAGAATGGTGTGGCACGATCAGTGAGGAGAAGGGAGTGAGATGGTGTGAAGAAATCGAGCGGGGGTGGCCTCTATTTATAGTCGAGCGAGGGGACCGTCGGGGCACACGGTGAGCTCGTCGGGGGCGACGTTACAGGCGGCTATTGGCATGGGCAAGGGTAGGGGACGGTGCTGTGTCTCCTGGCATTGCTCAACGACATGGTCGCGAGGCATGGGGCGGTGTGGTTTGGTCTGGAACGGGCGGTGCTCTGCGCGGCAGAGGCGGCGTCTTCGACGGCGGGCGGTGGCTGTGCGGCACGGGGCGACAAATGGGGATGTCTGGTGGTCTCCTGGGTTGATGGCGATCATGTGTGCACGTGGCAAGGGCGGCGCGCGGTCTGTGGGTCCTGGTCGAGGGTGACGCTCTGGCGCACGCTCGGCATGGTCTGGGCGCGGCTTGTGCACGTGGTCCAGGGCTTGGCAACGCTTGCGGCTGGGACAGTGAGTGGCGGTGGACGGTGGGCTGCCTCCTAGACAAGGTTGGCACGGCTAGTTCTTCCTCTAGCTTGCTGTCCACAATTGGTGACATTGGGGTGCTCGGTTATTCACCATTAATGGCAATGGCAAGCTCACAGGGGTGCTAGTGTTGGGCTAATCTTTCTAGATGATCTACTGAGCTGTGTGTGAGCTAACTAGGGAACAATTTAGGCAAGAATCACTGCACACTATAGTGTTTGATGTTTTGTTTGATTTGTGTCTGCAACCTGTTTGATGAAATGGCCGCATGAAATCAAGTTTTGAATTTTGAAATGAATTTTGGTGGGTTTGCTAGATTGGTGTTGGTGAGTCTGCAGATGCTTGGGTTTTGAAAGTTGAGCTTGTTTGAGTGGGTTTTGAAAAAGTGGGATCTTCCCATATGAAGAAGATTCAATTTTGAATTGTCATTTAAACTATGCATTTGAAAGTTTCTGGATGATCACAAAGTGGGCCTTAATACTCTGTTATGAGTACATTCAAGGGGTGCAAAGATCCAGAAAAGTTTCTGTTAGGTTCTGAAAGTTTGAGACAGCCAAAGTAGGCATGGGAGTTAAATTGGCCAAAATGACCATTCACTTAATATATTTGTTTTGATTTACTTGTCTTTAAGAAAAGTGTGGGAAATGTTTTAGATGATGTTTATTTCACCTAAGAAACATTTTACAAGCAATGGATCACACAAACAAGGTGGTTTTAAAAAAATTCAAAATCCATGCATACACATATACATGTATTCATGATTTTATTTAGAAAAGTTTTTGTTAACTCTAATCTTGATGATTAGTGTTTGATGATCGAAGTTTGGTATTTTTGGGATGTTACAAGAGGCGAGCGGGTGGGCGTGCCGGTGTTGTCGGCGAGAGGCGTGCCTGTGTTGATTGCGATGGGCGAGGGGGTGGGCGTGCGGGTGTTGATGGCGAGAGGCGAGCAGGTGAGCTTGCGGGTGTTGCTGGCGAGAGGCGTGCGGGTGTTGCTGGCGAGAGGCGTGCGGGTGGGCGTGCCGGTGTTGCTGATGCCAATGTTGACGAACAAAGAGATGTTGCTGCTGAATGTTGAGCCGATGCCACTGCCAGAACCAAGGTCAAAACCTAGCCCTCTCAAACCGGCCATCGTCAAGTCGACGTAGGTCGAGCTACAGACGTCGCCAGCGGAGGAGCTTTCCCAGTTGGATGGGCCGCTCTGGTCGGTGGTAGGAGAAGCGCGTCGTGGCCGCTGCAGGCCGACGCGGCGCTTGGGCACAGGCGTCGTCCGCACTCGAGGCTCGAACCCGCCAATGCCCAGAGGCGGTGGACGGACGACCTCATCGCGCGCAGATTGCACCGGCTCACGACGTGGAGGAAGGAAACCTACGCGCGAACGGCCAACCAAACCTAGAGGCGGCAGACGGCGGCCCTCATCGCTGGAAGCCATAGTTTTTTGGGGAAAGAAAAGGCCTGACTCAGTGAAGAAGAAGAACGAGGCGTCATGGATATAAATAGAAATTAGATTGCGAAAATTATCAGAATTGGTTGCCAAATCTTGGCGGAATCTACCTCCAAAAGAATTGCATGGGCGGGATGTAATTTGGAGATGAATTTTTCATGGTTTTCGGAAGGGAGGAGCGCTGTGCGCGAGAGAGATTTGGCTTGGCGGGAAGAAGGGAGATCCACGTGAAAATAGGATCTGCCAATGCATGCGCGAGACTAAGGCCGTCCGATCCTCTCTACGACTCAGATCGCTCTGCATGTTGTGGCCCTTAATAACTCAATCGGATTGTGTACTTAATGCAATTAGAAACGTCAGCCTAAATAACTCCTCCAATCGCTGGCTACCTTGGTCGCGCTGCAGCACGCTAATAGCCCTATAATCCGTCCTAGAGGTAGTAGTAAACACTTTACATATATCTTCTATTCATCTTATCATGACGACTTTCATGATCAAGCTAATGTAGCTTATAAAGACGAATCGTGAGTATAACATTACTTTCCAAAACCTTTTTGGATGATTAGGATGTCTAGCATCTCCAACCTTTGCAAATTCTCATCCAATATGAGAACATATATTATACTATATCATATTGCAACCAAAACATTATTTCAGATATCGTTATATCTGCCACACATTAAGGTTTCTGAAACAATTCTTTCAGCT